>JAPSGF010000040.1:5807961-6463378 GCA_035772895.1 Perdix hodgsoniae
GAGAAAAGAGAAAAGAGAAAAGAGAAAAGAGAAAAGAGAAAAGAGAAGAGAAAAGAGAAAAGAGAAAAGAGAAAAGAGAAAAGAGAAAAGAGAAAAAAGAGAAAAGAGAAAAGAGAGAAAAGAGAGAAAAAAGAGAAAAAAGAGAAAAGAGAAAAGAAGGGGAGGGGAGGCCAGTTGACCCAGAAAATACAATCTGTATAAAGATGATAATCTCAATAATTGAGATGCTTTAACCTAAAGGAAAGAATAAGCAGTGATAAGTCTGTTTGCAGATGTTTGGAAGCAGAAAAAAAGAAACAAAAAAAAAAACTTGCTGCATGTGTCCACTTCAAAAAGAATAGTAACAGACTTGAACTGCTGAGGAGGAGATTTTGAATAGACGTTAGGAAAAAAAGAGACTATAGAGCTTGCAGAAACTCCATCAGAGGAGATTTAAGGAGGAAGTTAGACAAGTATCTGTCATGAACAATTTAGGTACAGCTGATCCTGCCTCCCAGCTCTATTTTCTATAATATCTACACTCTTTCTTCTGTGCATATATTGTTAATTCCTATGGTAGTTTTACCATGACTGAAGTGAGAATATTTTTGTATTATGAATATTTTGTGTTATGAAATGTGTTCAATATTCTTATTTTTTCATATTTATTTTCTGAAACTTCAGTCTAAGAATCCACTAAGTATTATAAAAGATTTATAATCATCAGGAAAGCCAAATACCGAGTTTATTTTACACACATATTTCATTTAGTTAATCATAGAATCATAGAATGGCCTGGATTGAAAAGGATCTCAAAGATCATCTAGTTTCAACCCCTCTATCATGCGCAAGGTCACCAGCCACCAGACCAGGCTGCCCTGGTCTAGAGATGATTATTTAAGTAACAATAAACATAATAAAAACATTCTTCAACATGACACCAAAAAAAAAAAAAAAAAAAAAAAAAAGAATTAAAAGCTGGACAAAATCTGAATGAAGTGTGTTAATGGCAAACTAAAATCATTAAAATATAAAATCGAACTGGTATCAGACATCTCAATGACTGAAGAGTAGACTTTCCCTTCTTTGATTTTTTAAATGATGCTGAGGATAGGAAGAACTAAGGAGAAGTCTCTTGTCCTAATTTAAACTGTAGATGTAAATGAAGACGCAGAGATGCAGATTAAGTAGTTTTGGTCAAAGGATAAACAACTATTAATTTCCATAAACACTACACGTGAATTTATCTACGCGATAATGATTTTTCATTAGCGCTGCCTAAGCCAGTCTCGGAAGTAAGAGACAAGTGAAACTGAAATGCAAACTGAAAACTACCCAAAAAAAATTTCCTGAGTTTTGAAATAATTTGGATAACCTTCTTGGGGCATTTCCAGAAATAGAAATGCCCAATACTCAAGAACAGCAAAGAAAGAAAATATTCCTGCTGCAGCAAAATCAAAAATAGTCCTGGAGCTTTCAAAACCTCCTATCATCATTTCTTTAACCTTGTCCCTCTTGCCTGAGCAAATTCTCAGTCTGTCTTCCTCCAATCCACCCAAAATGTTGGCAGCAAGCAAAATTAATGGCACTTTAATGATGCATTCCTAGCCACGCAGACCTCCTTCAGCTGGAACTACTTCAAATCAAGCTCTCCATCCTTCCTTCACAGGCTTTTCAAAGACTCTCACTTTCCAATGTTTTCTGCTTGCCTAACACATTCAGTTTTGGAGTCAGCACAGAACATTGTTTCCTCCTTAGTTTTTTTCCCGCCTGTCTGTTTAATAATAATAATTATTATTATTATAAAATCAGCTTTTGTCTGTGCAGCCCATTATACTTAGATCTCCTCTTATCTCTACACACCATTCAACCTGCCTCCTTCCTACCTTACTCAAAGTTACCTTACTGTGGCTAAACTCTCCAATCTACTGGAACACAAGCAATAAATTTAAGCAATGTATGCCCCTTATTCTTTGGACTATGGTCTACAACAGAAGTTACAAAACAAAAAAACTGAGAATCTCAAAGACAAATTAGAGAAATATTTTGGTTCCTTCTAAATTTGCCTCTCTACTGATACCCCAATTAAAGGATTTGCTTTATAAACTACTTTTTGAAGCCTACTATTTGAAATTATATTGATTTAGCAGAAGTTTAGAGGAAGTTATGCTGATAATTTGATCTCTGACAACATAACATAAAAATCCCAGTGTTTTGCAGTGACATCACACTTGGTCATAAAGCAAAATTTAGTGTCATGTGTCTGTTTTGTGCCATTTCCCTTTGTCTTATTAATCAGACATATTTCCATATCTCACTTTCTCTACTCATGTAGATAGACAACATGAGCATCTCCTTTTGCAATTCATGATTTATCTCAGCTTCTGGCTTTCACCATTCTGTCAGCTCATCAATAAAATCAGCATAAAATCAGTCTTCCTTATTTATTACAATATTTGAGATCGTGTCATAATTAATTCCAAGAACCCACAAGCTACAGTGCAATGAAACTTCAACCAAAACAAACATTTTGCTCATTTTTGTATTCCTTTTATTCAAGATTTTTACATATAAAAATGTTTCTCATGAGCAAAGTTTACTCCATACATACATGCAGAGCTGCTATTACATTGTTGGCTGTTGGTATTGCTCTAATTCAATCTTGCGTTTAATGACTTCTAAAAGAAGATCATATTGGCTTACTATTTGGAAATAAAACACCCTAATCTCAGTCCAACCTAGACAAAGCTTGTGAGGCCTGGGTTGGCCATTCAGGCTTTCCTTATAGCTCCCATCCAGGATCCTTTTTATGCCCATACCCCACACAGCTTCTGCAGAGACTCATATACCTTCTGGTAGATGGGGGGTGACTGTTTGCATGTGAAAATACCCACTGTGAGGTTTCTAAACTAATCTGGTTTTCCAGCCTGAAAAATGAACCCAATTTTCATAAGTATGTTTCTGTTCACCATATACCCACCTCACTCCCCAAACTCGAACAGGAATATTGCTCTCAGCATAAGCTCTTTGGGGTACACACTGTGCCTGCATCTATATTTGAAATTAGCTAGCACTTTGCTGCATTCCCAAAAACAAAATAACAATATGCAGACTACAGAATGTGCTTCTCCAGCATAAAGCATCTGGTTTCACAGTTCATTAGAAGTTTCTTTTTCTCTTACAGCTTTGCAGATAACTTTACACACACAGTTTAGAGCCAACAGTAAATTGGCATTTCCAGAGTCACAGTTTGAATACTTTTCAACTTATGCCCCACTCTCCTCATCCTCCTGATTGAGTTTCTTACATACAAGACATTGATGCTCTCAGTACTTTTTAGTGATAGTTACTGGTCTGCCTTTTTAACCGGTTCTTCTGCCTTTCATATCCTCCACTGCAGGCTGTTCAGCTCTCTGGTAGGCAGCATTGCTTCTGCATATGGAAGTGAACACCTACCATGCCAATAAATGACCATTCCCATTCCTTATTTATCACTCTTCTAATTCTTGTGTCATCCAAAAGGAACTTTTTTTTTTAATTATTTTTTTTTAAGATCATTAGGTCATGATTAGATCCTCATGAGGCATCGCTATTAACATGAAAATTATTCTTTGCAATCAGTTTACTAGTTTTAAATCTGTTTAATATGGCTACACTGATTTTTATGTCCTAATTTTTGGTATTGAAATGTCAAGCAGTGCTAAGTCAAGTATAGGATTTTAAGTATACTGTGACAGCTCAGCAAGCTTTATCAGTCCCTTTAGCTGAGGTCTTTGCTCCCAAAGCCTGAAATCTTGGAGCTCGCTGGCTGTCAAACTTATAGCTGTAGGTTTTTTATCATGACCAGTGCCAAGACTCACCCTTATTTGAAAGCAGTTCAACCAATGTCTTATAGTTTATTAAAATTCAAAGGTTTGGGGCTTTTTGCTTGTTTTTGCACACTATCCTGGCCGAAACATCCTTTAAAAGGATAATTTAAGCACTTTTTACAAGAAAATTGCTTTCAGTTTCAAAGTAGTCTATGTTTGAAAATGGATACCATCAAGACAGTACCTCCTTCTAACTTATCCAGGAAGTAGGAAGGTCTCTTCTAGATGGATCTTTGAATGGAATTAGGCATCCAAAAATCCAATTTTTCTTCCCAGGACCCTCTAAAGGGCTTAGGTGCTTCATTTCTTTCAACAAGCAAACACTGCATTATGTACTGTGTCCTTCTCATCTCATCACTACATTTTACCCATTTGTCAACCTTTCCTCCCCAGGACCTGCTGAAATTAGGCTGAGGGAAAAGCTGTGTGTATGAATATGGCTCACAGTCAATCTTCAGGTCAATCTTTTTAATTAAAAAAAAATAAAAATAAAGGAAGTTTGCAAAACATTAGAATGTTCTTAACAGCTCCTTCTACCCTTACTGTCTGTTGGAATTCTCTAGGAAAATAAAATTTTGGCTGTGAAGTCGGTGACTGGCTGCAACAATCCAGCTGCTGTTCTGGCCCAGAAAAAGGCAAAGAGTTGCCTGGGAAGACCTCTAACAAGCAGGGAAAGCCTTTGTTGTGATGTTTAGGTCTGTCCATTACTGGACCACAGCAGCTCACAACAAAGGTCAGAGGAGGGTTAAGCTGGGAACCTCAGATCAGGTGGATTTTCATAAGCTCATCTCCTCATTTTTTTAATTCCCTTCTATTATTAATTACATATTAAACCTGTCCTTTGCTTGTGTGGTTGAAAATCATATGAATACCAAGGATCACATGATGCTTTAACACCAACAAAGTTGCTTTAGCCTGAAAGTCTGACCATCTGGCAGCAAACGATGGCAAGCATCCCATATGGGAAGGATTGGCTCTGCGGCAGGGCCAACAAATTTATATGAGAGCAAGCAGTCAGAATTTACATTTTGCTATGTATTTAAGTGGCTTTGTTTGAATTAATGACTTCCAGTTTCCAGTGTTTGAGAACTGCATATTAGCTGCTGTGACAGTGGTATGTTTGTACGACTGCAAATGCATGTATTTATATATATATATATATATATATATACATAATTGCGAGTGCATAAAAGCACTGAGTTTCTATACCAGCCCTCATTATTGCTCTAATTTTCCCTATATTTCTATGAGTGCAGTTTTCTCAGTTTAAAAATGAAATAAAATCACGTGATTTAATGGAGACAGGTAGATATTTTGGGCAAGTTCTGAATGGGAACACTGGCAGCCTTCCTCTCCTCTGGTTTAGTGGGCATGGTGGGGATGGGTCAACACTTGGACTAGATGATCTTAGAGGTATTTTTCAACGTTAATGATTCTATGATTCCTTTTGACAAACAGACTTCACACCAGACTACCTCACTAACACAAATGCCTATTTCCAGCAGGCAGTAAGTCTCTCTGCTCACTCCAGGTTCAGTGTTCCCATGGATTCTGTCCATAACACTTGCACAAGGCTTGTGGTATGGTGTCAGTTCTGGCATCTCCATGCGCTCAGCCGAGGATGTATTACCCTACTTGTAGCAATTAGATTTGACCTCTATCAGCAAAGTGGAGATTTCTCCCAATCCCATTTAGAATATTCTTGGAGAAAATAGGTACGCTTTCCAATCACAGCTTCTTTTATGCTCCATTATTATACAAAATGGGCACCAGAAGCTACGCATAACTGTAAGATGATTATGATTTATCTGGGTATTTTGTTCCTTTAATATATTATGCCAATTGTCCTAATTTAACTAAGTAATTCTTTTAATTTAACTTTGGGGTTAATCTTGCTTTAAGGACAGTTTTTGCTGAACTGTAAGGCTACACTGCATTGATGCATTTCCATTATTTTTAGACCCAAATGTAACCTTTTAGAAAAAAAAAAAAAAAAAAAACAACAAAAAGCCAACAACAAAAGTTTCTAGCATATCATGTGATCAATAGATACAACTACCTTCATTTTTTAAATTAGTCTAAGGCTATTTTCCTTTTACTGTTGTATAAACAGGGAATTGAAGGGTAAAATAGTTAAAACTTTAATGCTATAGTGCTAATGTGGCTTTTAAATCACGTCAGCAGCAATCACTGCATTATAATTAACAATTTATTGAACCAGCAATAAAATGAACATCACATTACTTCTTAAAGCAGCAGAATAAAATGGCTAATAAATAGCATAAGCCAGACAAATTGCAGAGTAATAGAAATTTTCTTAAGATTTATAGTGTGCAGAAAGATGGATGTGCTATTAGTAGGAGCTCCAATACTTGACAAAATTCTTTTGCAAAGACATAGTTACCATGCATGTCAGAGTTCACAAGTCTAAGTGGTTTATCCAAATTTCAACTCGCTGCTATTACAGTGGAAAATACTCATTACAAGGTTTTGTAACTGCAAGCAATGTGTACATTTGCCAACATTCAAACTGCTACTGCCAAAAAGATACTAAAATATTTTATAAACTGTCAAATAACAAGTCTGCTAGCTTAATCTGAGTCTATTTTATACATCACAGACGGTAAAAACTCCTGGGCCTGATCCTGAGGTCTTCACTCAGGGAAAACTTTCCCCAGCTTCAACGTCTAAAAGTTACCAGGAGCTTCTGAGCAGGAGAATGACAGGATTGGGCCTCACTTGAGGAGAAAAATTCTTTAGGATAAAACACAGATTCGGTGAAGCTGGGAGCTCGGCTCAATACCTCGTCTCTATCAGGGCTGAGGTTACTGACAACGAAACCGTGTTGTGTTTTAAATGTTCCTGCTGCTGAGTTGTGTTGTGATTCGTCGTGTCAAAGTGTCTCTCTTATGTTCTTATTTCAACGTAACAGATGCAGTTTTACATTACATGTCACAACATGGAGCATCAACTGGAAAGAGTCTCAAAGAACTCTTCTCTCTTTTTTTCCAAAGGGAAAAAAAAAAGAAGAAAAAAAACAACAACCTCATTGCATTTCACTGAAATGTGCAGGAAGAGAATCTGCTATCCCAATGTTGAGAACAGAATGCATGTTTGGAAGGAACTGGGTTTAAATCTTCACCATTAACCAACTTGTGATTTAATTTAAAAAAGAAAAAAAAAACTGGGGTTGTTCTCTGCTTAATTAAGCTGCTAAGATAACAGCAGCTGATCACAACATATACATCTTTAATGCTCCATTTCTCTCTTTGAATCTTGAAGATGAACCATGCAGGTCACTCTGAAAGTAATGCCTCCTATTTATTTCAATGGAAACTATAATGGACACAAAGAGCACAGAAAGACTACTTGATAGAGCAAAATCTCAGCTACATAACACTATTTTTTCAATATAGTCACCACCACAGTCTAGTATAAAATGTGGATGTTGGTGGCCCTGCTGTGGCAGGAGGGTTGGAGATTCATGATCCTTGAGGTCCCTTCCAACCCTGGCCATTCTGTGGTTCTGTGATTCACCATTTGCTATGTATTTTCACCAGCAATGAACAAGAGTCTGCATGTTGTGCTCGTAAATATCTTCCCCAGAAGAGGTGACCTACTCCTCAGTGGTGTCACCATCACCACTGCTGGAATGCACCACCCACTCACCACTGTGCAAACACCCACTGCGTGGACTCCATAAAGATTCAGCAAGTGTCAATGAATGCCAATCGGTGCCTCCTCTACTGCCATACCTGTAACACCCATCTCTGACGCCGTAGGCCAGTGTGATACAATTGGAGGCATTACTTCCAGCAGCCTTCATTGGTTAAAGATGTTATCCATTGCTTGATTAGATTACTGCTGTTCTAACACTTTCCCAAAAAAGCAATCCTACCCCTTGTGGTGTGTTTCCAAGTGTGCTGTTCTGAGGAGCACCTTTGACCCGGTCCATCAGAGCCCATGGGATGAAGCTGCCCATGAGCACACCGCCACACAAAGCGGTGCAACCACTGCACAGTCAGTCTCCATATATATTGAGTTTGTTAAAACAAGAATGTAAAAGCAGGACCAACACAGCTGTCTGATTAAATGGGTAAGCACCAGTCTAGCTGCACTGAAGTCATTATTTACACTAACTGAGCGTCGGGAATTTGGTCTCCAGAGACCAAGTTGTGCGACGGGCTTTTACTAAAGCCTCCATTCAACAGAGCTGTGAATAGAAGGAGGTATTTTTTTGCCTTTATTAATTAACTACTCTAACAAGGAGCCCCCTAAAAAACAACACCAATTGCCTCCCCGAGACCTGTAAACTTTTCTCTGCCCTCCATCGCTGCTGAGCATGTTCATTTCCCGGTCATCCCACACCCTTTTGTTGTGTACTTTTGTGGCACCAGGGCTGGAGCTGGTTGAAGCATGTTACTGGAAGAGCAGCAAGTGCACCTCTCACCCAAAGACTCAGAGAAACCCAAAGCAATCTAGAAATGCCAAAGATGTAGATGCAGCCTCAGGTACTAACGGGACTAATGCTCATTAAAGTGACACTGAACATGCCGTGGTTTGGTTCATTTGTTGAATACTCTAGCATATAATTGAATATGTCACATTAGTATTTGTAATTTCTACATGGTAAGGGGGTAGTTCTTCCAAAAAGAGTGTGGGATGTATTGCCAGACCCAAAGGAAAGTTCACGTACTGCAGTGTTTCATTCACCCTGAAAATCAGGGGAGGTACAGAGAGGCATCACCCCTCCAGCACCAGACAGGAATAAACCAAAGCCATGGGGTTGGTTTTTCCCTAACATTAATTCAGCTGCAATTCACTGCTGGCAGCAGCAATTTTCATTCGCACAACAATACGAACTCCTCTATATCTAAAATATTCACCAAAGCATTTGACGATCTATTGAACACTAACAAATATATGCCTAACTGAAAAGGTATTTGAGTTTTACTCTTTTCCATTACTTATGTTTACAAGGTTTGTGATTGAAGTACATTTCATGACACAATGAGAATAAAGTGCAGTTATTGCTGACTTCCTCACCCGAGCAGGGAGCAGACCTGTGTGTCTGTTTTGCGCTGCTGCAAAAGAAAACAGACCCTTCATTTAAAATGAAGGACAGGGGAGTTACACAAAGGATATTAAGTGGAACCTGTTGAACAAATAATGAGATTTTTTCAAGGATATTGTCATTTGAATTAAGATTTTTATTTTTCTTAAGGCAGAGGGAATAATTAAGCCTGACCTGTGGCAATTTGGCACCAGGGTTCTTCACTGGACACTGCCACAAAGGGGACAGAATTTAAGGACCATTTGTAAAGAACAGTCCCTTGTCCTGCACAGATCTGCACAAGCCATGGAAGGCAAAGGAGAAGAAGTCTTACAAGGAAGAAATATCTGGCAAAGTTATTTGTAAGGTGTGTGGTGGAGGTCTGTTGAAGGTGGTGCAAAGGCCTCAGGTCAGCCAAGGTAGGGGAATATCACATGCATGAAAACAGACCTCTGACCGTCAGGCATCGCCAACCTTCAGATGCACAAGAAGTCACACACAAAGGTACCTCAGCATGGTGGCTACATGGAGCAGGAAAAAGGAGCTCAGCAGTGAAATTAATTCTTTGCATCAGCTGAACTGAACCAAATCCTGTCCTATATCCACACTAGACTACAACAGGTTGCTCAGAGAGGTGGTGGGTACCCCATAGAGACATGCAAGTACACCTGAACACCCGATGGGGCGGTGGGTGTCCCCATGCACTGCATTGTTCTGGGACCAGAAAGAAAAGAAAAAAAAAGAGAAGTAAATATGGGGTGTGTTAGGTGTCAGCTGCAAGTAGATAAACACCTGGTTTCAATGATTGGCCACGTTACATCAACTGGATAGGTCTAAGACTTCCACATGAACTATGCATGCACCTAGATTGTTGTACTGCAGTCTATGGATGGAAATGATAATGTATGCATACTGTTCTACTCAAACCATTATTTTAATCAAAATCTGTTTTGAATCAGTGTATTCATCTGAGCCTACGTGTGCTGTTTCTTAGAAGGAATCTGAGTGCCTGACTGCAGCCAGAGCCAGAAGTTGTAGGGCACTCCTCAGTCAGCTTTGCTTTTGGTTTTTCCCTCTGCTCCTAAAGTGCTCATAGAGGCAACAGACAGGGTTATAGGGTGAGAAAGTGTGGTACTCATATATTAGACCCTCTTTCTTCTAGATATATTTATTTCTTCACAATACCTTTAAAATAAATTTGAGTCACATTTATAGATTTTGGCTGGAAGCTTGTTCTTTTACATTTTTTGTACATTCTTTACATTGTCAGTGAACTGACACGATCTTGGGATAGCTGTGAAATTAGGAGCCATCAAACATTAGAAAGCAGCATTCTTCGGGTTAAGGAAAAGACAAGAAACAAAGGCCCCAGTTTAGCATTACAACACTATTACAATCCTCCTATCCTAATGTGGACAATTGCAAATACATAGAATTATCTAGAATTTCATAGCAAAGTATACATAACTGGATTTGACTTCCCCTCAAGCTCTCCACTGCTGTATGGAGAACTTTTTTACCGTAATTTTATTGGTAAACAAGAAGGCAGCAAGAATTAAAGCATGCCCAGGAATACCCCAATGGTGTTTAATCAGTGGGACAGTTTTCACCTTCTGAAGATGGTATTGGAAGTACTTTGGTGTTTGTATTAAAAAAACCTGCAAACTACAATCACTTTCTGTTATTACTGTTGTTGTTGCTATCACTTCCAGAATCTATTTATGGGGAATAAACTAGAGCCTCAGGAGCAGGCAGGCAGATAATACAGGGTGAGGAGATACAGTAAAGTACTGTATTTATATCATAGCTAGGAATCCAAGGGAAATGAAGCAGAACAGGAGCTTTGAGTGAGCTGATACTAAAGGGTTTTGTTTTCCTGTAACGTGTTCCATAAAACTCTAACAAACTGTACAAACTAATCGCAGCACTCAGAGTGTCACAAGTGACTTATCACAGTATTAAAATCCTTACAGCTGTGGCCCGTAGTGGCTGACAGGCCTGCACTGAGCTATCTGCTTGGCCATCACAGTACTTATTTTTTCTGTTGTAGGCGATCGTGTGCAGGCTGTGTAGTAGCTAAAGGAAAGAAAGAACTTTTCTGTCTGGCTTTTACAAGGCTCATAGTTGCCACGACGACATGGATGGGCATCAAAGACCAAAAGATCCTACAGTCCCTCATGATCAGTGGGACCTTGGGTTAACTGAGAGGAGTTGATGCAAAGTCATTTCCATAAGGACAGAATGCCATGTAAGCTTACAGACAGCACTACTGCTGCCACACCAGCACACACAAAGACCTCTCTGAATGCTCTCAAGGTAAAAGACATGCAATGCAATATTTCTTCAAAGCACAGAATAACAGAATATCAAAGATATCATGAAATAATCTTACATAGTTTGAAAATCATAAAGACATACCAAAGGAGTATATGGCAGGGATGAAGTTAGAAACAGCGACTGAAGGCTGTAGCCCAACCAGAGGTGAATTCAAACCATGCAGAACGTTCCTTATTTTTGGTTCTATTGAGGTAAAAATCCTATGCAATGTAAAGTCCAGAGCTCTGCTGGAAGTGCAGTTTCTAGTGAAACAAAGGGAGAGACTGACATCTCCAAATTAAGCATCAAAGCACTTAATTTGCTGCAACTTATTGTTCTCTTTGAAACAGTTCACTATGCCCTGACAGATACCTGCTAGAGAGATGTGCAATCAGAGGCCATTTTATGACGAAAACAAGTAATTGCATAACAACCTTATGAAGTCAAAGCTTCCTGATTCTTCATTTTATTGCGGACAAAAATAAATAACTGGGGGAGACAGCCAAAATGTTTACTGAAAATATATTTATGAAAGCAAATTTTTAAGTAAGTTTACTGAGGATTTGAAAGAGGGAGGGGATTTTTAAAGATGATTGAGTGATAGATTGTCTTAGTAAGAAGTTTTATTAAATCTTATTAAGTCTGTTCAAATCATCTTAAAAACTTAGCCGAGACTCTCGCAGTGTTACTGTTTACACAAGTCAGCTATTTCCAATGTAAGCAAATTTTCCTTATGCTGCCATTTTATGCCCCAGAATCTAAGCTTACTTAGAAACAAACAAGCAACACATCCACCACCGTATTTAAAATGCCCTTCATAATATCCAGGGTAGGAAAAATAAAGTCTGCAGCACCGACAGACGGCCTGAAATAACAGCAGAGAGACTTGTGAACCAAGTCAATGCTATGCCCACCCAACACCCCGTCTCAGGCCAGCAGAGAGCTCAGTTCACAAGCAAAGACCAGCAAAGCTCTGCACCTATTTATCTGCTTTTCTTTCAGTTCAGTGTTCATCTATAGCCAGCTAGATTCAAAGGCTGTTTAAAATAGATGTTTCCCTTGATGCCTACCTTGGCTTTCCAGTTCCTAACTTCCTGTTAATTACACCAATATTGTATCATAAAATGATTCACCAACCATTGTATTTACAGTAGTATGGGCTATTCTGCTACTGCCTTATATTGAATGCATCTCAATAGTCTTAAAAACTTTCAGTAAACCGAAAGGATCTTACAGATCACCCATTTCCAAATCGAATTTGGGAACAAATGCACAGAGAGAACACAGCTACAGTGCTCCCAGAGCCAACGACACCATAAAGAACCAGGCAGGGAGAATACTCTTCCACCCTACTACTACTGCTGCTTATAATCTCTGACCTTCTTGGTACAGAATTTTGCTATTGAATAAAGCTAAAGCAAAGCAGTTAAGAAAAAAACTGTTTTGTAGATGGCAAAGGTACCTCGAGCAGTATCCTTTCCAAAACAGATTTTACTCCACTGTAAATCCACATCTTTTGTGTTTGCTTGACAAGCCAGAAAACTGACGGAAATAGTTTGAGATTTACTAACATAAACCAGTTTATGAGGAATATAAAGAACGTGTATTGGTTCTTGGCCACAGTTATTGTACAATAACATCAGACTGCTAAATCTAACCCATGGTTCACATCTGAGAAGAGTAAGGCAAGATGTCTTGTTCTAGCCAAGCATGAATAAAGTCACTGGGGAAACGTACTGCAACCAACAGAACTTCAAATCATTCTCCCAATTGCCTATAGACCCGAAAGACACAAAAAGATAAAAACTGCCTTGTACTGCTGATATTATTACTTATATTAATTAGAACTATTGAACAAAACGCATTGTGTCAAAGTCGTGAAATGTGTTGTTTACTTCTTATAGGATTTTACAGGAGGTTATACTGGAAAAGTGACTTACAAAGCATGGTAAGTTTTCATTTCGGCAACTTAAGTTCAGATAACTACAGCAAGATAGAACTTTGTGTGGCAATATGGACTACAACCAACATGAAAATTAGAAATTAAAAAAATTAAAAAGATGGGTGAAATTATTCATGGCACATGAGAAGAACTCAGATTTTTTAAGTGGCAAAAAGAATGGCAAACACCAATTCAGCACTGCGAGTGCAAAACAACCTTAAATTTCTACAAGGGGAAAGAGCAATACTATCCTCATTTACAACCCTGATTATACCTATTAATGTGGGTGCATAAAATAGGACTTGCCATTATTCTGATCTACTCAGCACAGTAATTCCACAACTTAAAGCAGACTAAATTTTATGGGTAAAGAAACTATCTTAAAAGCAACAGCACAGATGCCTCCCTGGATACTGGATAGGTTATCTATAGGATCTCCTAGACCCCAGCTGCGCCTGCACACTTTGCGGGTCGGCAGATATGGGCATACGTATGGATTTGGGCATTTGGTGTGTAGGGCTGGACTGTGAGCTATGAGGATACATTTCCTCAGTCAGATGATCCCAGTGGGATTTCACTGATCTCAATGGGAATTGGGGTGGATAATACGTCACTTTGCAACTAGGCATGGCTTTGGGACAGACCAGAGAGGATGCAGGGTCGGCACTACAGGTACCTCCTCCATCTCCTCTTATAGGACACTCAACCCAACCATCTGTCATTTGGGAAAAAAACCTATTTGGGGAAGGTATCTGTGAGCATTTTAATTTTGTTAAGACCAGATGATAAACAAGGATAATAGTCACAAAAAATTCCCCTTCCCAAAAGAGTCCTAGAAATCCTAATTTACTGACTGGTAGCTGGTTTCACTAAATAGAAATACAGTAATTTAATAGTCTTAGCGTAGCAGTTTTCAGTAAGGAAAATTAACTAATTCATTATCACTTATAATTTGCTGAGGCATAGCTGCCATATTTGTAAAATCAGCATGTTCAGAAAAAAGCAAGTTTTTAATGTTCTTTTTTTCTTCTCAGATACATAAATGATACAATTACTTAGCTCCCTCTAGTGCCAATTTCTAAAATAAATTTCCCACTAATGACTGTATTCACCAATGTAATCATAGGAGAAAATTAAAAATTCACTTGGCAATAATTAACTGGTGAACTCTCAAAGGATTTAGTAAATTGCCATGAACTAAAGCAGAATTCAACCAGTGTCACAATTACAAAGAAAGGTCAAATGTAGGCTTTTGCACTAACAAAAATATGACATCAATGTTCAGACACTGTGTAGTTTGAACAATCGAGGCACACATGCCAATAAAGAGAAGCAGTCGGGGAGCAGTGATAGCAAAGGCATCATTCCTCTGACATTTGCAATACCATGATTAAAGTTGCATTCTTTTTTTTTTTTTTTTCCATTTGCAGTCTTCATTTCTAAGGCTTGATAACTCTGCTTTGGAAAGAAACTCCAGGCTGAAATAGGACATCAGCCTAAAAATATAACCTTTTTTTTTTTTTTTTTGCTTGTTTTTAATCTTAGCTTTCCGGGTTTTAAAATACATATTTAAACATTGGATAGGCTATGCAGCTGCCTGATGGTACAGAATCATCTCTAAAGCAATTGATTTCCAAGAAAATGCATTTCTGTATTGACCTACAGAGAATATAAATCTAACAGCTCTTTACAAGTTCCACTGGACACCATATGTGGCACAACAACAACAAAAGCATTTTTAGTTTCCTCTTCTCTTATTCCATCCTTAGATTTGCTTATTAAAAAGCTGCCCCACATATCAAAGCAACAAGAATACATAACCAATAGATCAATAGATAGACCATAACCGTAGACCAGTAGATTTAGGCTGGATGTCAGGGGGGAAGTTCTTTCCTATGAGAGCAGTGAGGTGCTGGAACAGCTGCCCAGAGAGGCTGTGGATGCCCCGTCCATCCTTGGAGGTGTTCAAGGCCAGGTTGGATGGGGCCCTGGGCAGCCTGGGCTGCTATGAAATGTGGAGGTTTGTGGCCCTGTATGTGGAGGGGGATTGGAGCTTCATGATCCTTGAGGTCCCTTCCAACCCAGGTCATTCAGTGATTCTATGATCAGTGATAGCAGACATAAGTGAGCAGTGCTCTGAGTTCCCTTGGGAGGCTGCAAAGTGTGTCCAAGGCACAGGATAGGGCAGCAGGACCACCAGCCCACTGGCAGCTGCAGGCACCTCAGCCTCATCTCTGCAACACAGAGACTCTATCAAAACATTCATCTCTGGGGAACATGATCTCATTTAGGGCTTCCCCATCCACACTACCTCTGTGCCTTTCCCAGGCCGTTCCAACTGTGCTCCCTGCTGCCTGGGGGCAGAGCAGCCCAACTTACGGTGACGCTCACAAAAGGACAACTAGCTTTCTGCAAGCATCAACCTTAGGGTGTTCTGTAGCAACAGAACTAAACAGATATGTTTCAAGAAAATAACTAAGATGTGAGGAAAAGGCGAGTCCACAACTCCTCAGTGAACTGACCTGGACTTCAGCTGCCCTTTCTGCAGGAAAGCCAACTCTTAATTCCAGGCTGAGGTGGCCTAATTTCAACTTCCACATATTACTGCCTGACAAGTTAACAAGCGAACAAAAAAGAAACAAAAACAAACAAACAAAAAAACCCTCAAAAGTGCAGCCAGTAGCTTTCCATTCCAAAGCAGCTCGGGAGGCACTCAGATCACCTCTGCACACCGACGATGTGAAGGCTGACCTCCGTCAACCTCGCATCTCAAGGCTCATTTTCTAAAAAAGTTCTTTGTATTTGTAGTCATCCTGTGAACTCTTGCCGTCAAGTTCATGTTCTTCCTTGAAGTGCAGGCACTGGAAATAAAAGAGCAGCCCTGCAGCCCTCTCACCAGCACTCACTATCTCTGGCTGATAGTCCCCTTTTGTAATCCGGGGATTGCATTAAGCTGCTGGCAGGGCTCATGTGAACCAGAGGCTGGGAGGGCCCTGGAGGCCAACAGGTCCTCGTGTGCAGCCTGCTCTTGTGACCCTCAGACTTCTTTGTTGTACTCGACTTTACTGGAAAATGTTTAAAACACAGTTTCCAAGATATCATAAAAGTAACCATAGCATCTCATAGGGTTCTTCACCTGTTTCCTTTAAGGTTCGTGAACAGAAGTCACCTGGTAATATGAAAGCAATATTTATCAAATGCAGTTTCATAGACAAGAAGCTTTCATCTTTTATCCACGCCTGTCTTTTTTTCCATTTCCCTAATCGTTTTAATGAAACAGCTAATAGCAATCATTTTAATGTCCCACGAAATGTCCATACTCCTACCAGTACCATGCAAGAGCATCTCTACCTCCTATGTTATCCCCTCTTCTTTCAGTGGAGGCCTAAATAGGAAAAGCTCTGTATCAGCTGTATGACAGTTCTAACAGTCTACACTGGAATTTTTCCAGCTCACCCACAAGTATCCTATTTCTTTGTTGTTGTTGTTGTTGTTCCTGTTTTTTGAAATACATATGACTCAGTTGAACAGTAAGATATTTGAGTGGCAAAACAGTGGTCACTGTCTTCAGCCATTAAAAAAATATTCAATAATTGGCAAATGCTCTTATCAACAGTGAAGTCCATATTTGATAATTCACAGGACAATTTCCTCCTTTTCCTCCAATTCTCACTGTACCCATCCCTCCACTTACAGCAGAAAAAAACAGATCTGAAAGCCAAAATATTCACTTCTCCCTGGCTGTGAATAATGTGTCCCCATGTCATGCAATCATACAGTGATAGATGTGAAAAGATATGGCACCTCAAAAGAAACAAACAAAAGGCACCATTTACTCCTAGGCAAAGAAACAATGACAAAGAACCAAACCCTTACTATCCCTATCGAACGCAAAATTACACAAAATTAAGCTTATTAAACTCATTTTAAGAATTCCATTTTTCTCTTCTTTTGTTTTATAGTTCTCCAATTTATGTAAGAAGTGTTTTAATTAAAACCAATACCCAGAATGATTACAAACAAACAGTTTTCCCTGAGATTTCCTACACTTTCCAATTTATTTGGCAAATTCTTCATAGGAATGCATCTGTTCAACTACCAGCACAAGGGGAACTGTTTAATTCCAGATACTCTGCTTTGAAGGCTTCATGTTTTCCTCTATAAGGTTGGGCGTGTAACTAAATAATTGTTTTAATGAGAGTTACTAAAATATTCAGCTGAAAACTTCCTTAAATCAGTTTCAAACACATAAGGTGTCCATTAATTTTGCCTTCTTTCACTTTTTATCAACCTTTTATTCAGCTCTCCTTCTTTTCCCTTTGTGTATTTTTCCTTCTTCATGTCTAGCTAGCATTCTGCTATGGCTCAGAATCTTTGGATCTTTTTCTTTTGAATAGGATATTTTATTCCCAATTTCCAGTTTCTTTACAGTCTGCATCGAGATCTTCCAAATAGTTTGTCAATTTTTTTTTTATTATTTTATTTTTTTAATTCTTCCCTATTTTTCTTTTTGGCACATCTCTTGATCCTCAGGTTGAGTTTAATTAGTCTCTTACTTTGTTCTTGGGAAGAAAGTGAAAGTAGCACATGTGTTAGGAGGAAAGATATCAGTCACAGTTCAGGTAAAATCAGAAGTTCCAGTTGTTTGACACTGCTTCAAGATTTTCGTTTCCAATGTGGTTATTACAGTCACTACTAAGAATATGTTAAACGAACCTCATGTAACTCCTGAGGCTTCATTAAAGCTCTCCGCTGGCTTTGGAAGAGATATCTTCCAATTCCTCTCATCTCTTTTCCAAGTCCTTCCAAGCACCATCGGATGATCTGTTCCATTTCCCTATAATTCCAAATTCACCTCCTCTTTTTTTCTAAGCAAACCACATTGACTTCAGATGACAAACTTACATCCCACCTACATATTCACAGTGGTCTGAGAAAGCTTCGGTTCTATTGTCTTTGTCATCTAAAAAGCAGAATAGTATTTAAGTGTCGTCTGACTGTATTCACATATTTCAACGGCACCTTTCCCTGATCCACGATTCCATTAAAAATAAATAAATCAGCAGCATTTGGTAATAAAATAATGATAAAGCCCATGCACCAATACATGGGAGTGTTCTCCACGAACTCGATTGATGAACTGTTGAACATAATTTTATTAAAAAGAAAGGTGCATTATAGAGAAATTGTTCAGCAGTAATTTCTAAAATGCATGATACTTTTTCCACTGCTGCCACAGCACCTGCTGCTGAGCATAAAGATGATTAGCCACAAACTAACCCACTACAGAATTATTATCAGTATATATTTGCGCGATGAAGAACTAATGGGAATTATGCAGATTGCATTTCCCTTCCTGCTGAAGGCAACCAACCTTCACCATCAACAGCAAAATGAAAACAGAACTCAGCTGTGGAAGAACAACGCAGGAATAGATTTTAGTTTATTTCCAAATACGTATTGTTGATTATTTCAAGACTTTAAGACACATGTTTCTTTTTCACGTAATTATATGACAAGCAGTCCGGTATCGTTTGTAACGGCGTACAAAATTTCCCGTGCATTTTAATGGCTTTAAGGACATAATAACTCTACTGCTGTATGTAGCAACCAGTAAACACACATCAAAGCAGCTTTTAAGAATTATAACGTAATCAGAAGGTGGTGCAAATCAGCAACGATTGGCTTCCCTAATCTGATTAGAAGTGCTTGAAATGCTCTGCCTCCAGTCAGAGGTTGGAAGCTGGCTTCTGGCTGACTCCTCATGGGGATGCCCTGGCTTGGGACAGGCTCTGCATAGAGGGGGCCAAAACTGGAGGCCAGGTAGGGTCTCCTGATGGCATCATCAGCACAAATGGTTTCTGAGGTTGTCCCACCTTGAGGGCCACCACCTTTCCAATAACTGAGCGCTCTTCATTTAGCAGAGCTCTGTCTTTGTTCAGCTTGAACACATCACCTTAAAAATGAATTGTTGGTATGAAACAACAAGCAACTGATGGGCAGAAACAAAAGCAGGAATATTGAGAATTGTGTTCATATTTTCTTGGGCAGCTTCTTCAGGCACAAGGGAAGTTGCTGCAGGATGCAATTTGCTGCACTTTGATTGTTTCTCTCTTTAAACTTTTGCCAAAGGTGATTGGAATGCCAGATGCACAATTTTTGGTACACTTTAAAGCCCAAACAAATACAAATAATATAGGGCTGGTTTGGTGTCTCCTTTTATTTATTTATTTACTTACTTACTTACTTACTTACTTACTTACTGCTATGGAAAAAGCATACAGTAGAAAAAACAGTATTTGCAGCCTGTGATGAGAGCAGCCACAATGAGGATTCAGTAAATCTTTCTTAAAGAATCACATACAGAGGGATTGCAAGATGAAGAAACACATTTATGCACATGAAGAGATGTGTAATCAGTGGTTTTCTTTTGTACTGTAATTGATGCTTCACAAAATACATTTCCTTGAGTACCGGTATTTAATGTTTCAGACTGGAAAAACAAACAGGAATGAGTAAAAACAAATTCTCAGACAAACGGTTTTGTTGCATAGGTCTTCTGTGGTTCACTTGCATCATCTATATACTCAGAATAACTTCTTTCATTCTAAAACTCTTTTATGTCAAGAACTTCTATATCTGTTGCACAGAGCAAGTAAGATTATTTAAATACAGTCTTAATGAAGGCTGACCAGGATATCATCAAATGCTTTTTTTATAAAGTAGAATATTTAAAAATAGGGAAGGGTAATTAACTGCATTATAGTCAGTGTGTTGGTTCATTATATCTACAAGTGCAATTTAAATTTCTAAAATATGTGTAATATTCTTCAGTACAGCCTGAAGCTTTCAAGGCTTACAATGACTAAAAATTTCTTTGCGTGTGCTGAAGATATGGGCTGCTTACTGGAAAGGAAATCAAATGTGTATTTGATTAATTGATGTAGTCACATATTAAAAACTTTTGCTTCTTATCCCATTAAAAGTAACACTAATGAGCAATGGCTGTGACCTTCAAGTGGAAAGCCACGTGTGCTTCAACCCCTCAATATTTACCACCCAAATTTAATCTTTATAATGGACACCTTAAAAGGAATCTGATAGAAAATACTAAGAGCTGCTCCAAAAGTAAAACACTTAAGGAAGATTTTGATTAATGCCTCGTGATTAATCAATTGATTAATATAGTTTTCAATACAGATGTTAGGACACTGTCTACTTTAATCAACCATCCTGAAAATGGTGAAGACAAACGATCTATTTTTCTGTCGATTGAAAAAAAGAAAGCCTATTTTAGCAGTTATGTAAATTATAAGACAAACCTTCCTTACGATGCCCAGATTTTCCTTTTATGAAAACCTTAAGCACCAGAACTATTAATTAGGGAAGTGTCATCCTCTTGGGCACGAACATGGTATAAACCTAAAAGAAGCCACACGTTCAACCAAATGAGTACACTTTTTAAAAGAAATTGTTTTAGAATTGCACTATAATCCATACTTAAAGTCCCTCTCCATGATTTTTTTTTATTCTGAGACTGTTTCTAATTTGTGATTATGCCTTCTACCATACTAAAACTGAAATCTTTATTCCAGTCAAAAATAATCACCCTGTAATTACTGTGACAAACTGCCCAAGCTGTATCATTGTGGCCATTTCGACTAATGATATTGTATTAGAATGCCTAGCAATAGACTTCAAATGGAAAATATAATTATGTGCATTAGTTTGTCTAAGCATTTATAAGATCACATATCCATCAGTTATCAGGTCTCATAAAAAAAGCCATATATCACTGTCACTGCTAGTTTTGTTATTGGAAATGTGGGCCGTTATGAACTCAGCTTAAGATGTGTGTCTTAAATTTCACTTATTCTGTTGTCCAGTAAATCCACGTAGGCTGAATTCCTACAAAATGAGCAGAATTTTCAGCTGATGGCACAGGAACAAATTATTTGACAGTCTTGCCAAACACAAACTAAATGTTTACGGTTCTATTTAAAGCTAACAGCCTTAATCTTGGAGACGGGGAGGCTCATGTTGTACTTCACTCACTGGGCTACTCAGTGGGCACGCAGTTAAATGGCTGCGTTCATCTTGGACGAACTGAATCTATCTTTGCTCCTGTTCCACAAAGCTACGGCGATGTCTGAGCAATTGCTTCTCATCCCATGCAAACTGAGCGCCTGGCCCAGCTCCAGCTGGTCAAATTGCAGCTCTGCAATAGCAGCTGCCTTCACTTCCCCCGTGCTCTTTCTATACATGCTTTTCTTTGAAAAAAAGCAAACGGACTATTTTGCATTTTGAAAGGAAATGTGACAAGTCGCTTCTATTTATGATCCCCAACGTCCAAAAGCCAGAGTGGAAGGAAGACAATATTTTCAGCTTCAAAAACTGTGACAAGAAATCAACAAATTCAAAGTAGACCAAGAAAGATGTGCCTATCTGTTGAAGTCCTGGTACTTGTTTTATCTTCAAACAAGATACACAGCAATCCTTTTGGCAGTTGGGAGCCCACATCACCATGGCACCCCATTGCCTGGCTCAGTGTATGCGGAGGCAGGAGCATCCCCCAGCATCTGATGTCATGTTGTTGCACAGCAAGGACAAGTTATTACATCATCTGTTATTACATAACAATGATGAGTTACCCTCAGAAAATATAACTCACATTTTTCTTCCACTTTTTTGGGTCATCTGACATGCATATCTGTGGTTTCAACACCACACTTAAATAATATCTCTTGCTGTGTTTTGGTGCCAGCATAAATTTAAGTCATCCAAACAAGATTGTATATTTGAACTGACAAAGAATAAATTATTTGCATCTGGCATAACTGATGGTTGTGTCAAAGCCCTAGCATATAATTCTTAATCTTATAGATGCCTGTTTACTTGTGCACGAGACAGCTGAGCTGAGCCTCTTCCCAGAACAATTACCAAGTTATTGCTATGGGCTAGCCTGGGACTTCCAGGGGAAGCACCATATAAATGCTGCAGTCCTGGAGCACTCTGGAAGGCATACTGTGAACTAGAGATCAACACTCTGCTTTTTCCTCTTTATTTTCCAAGTAAAATGGGAATGGGAGTGTGTCAGGCGGGCGCAGAGCTGCAGGTATGTCTTTTGCTTCCATGTGCTCTCCAGCACAAGTACCCCCAAAACGGAATGCTGTGCAATGGGAGGGGAAATGTTATTCACACTCCTCCATAGCTGAAAAGGTGCTGTGATAATCCGGCCTGTGTAATACAATCTATTTCTTAAATGAAAACTATCTTTCAGTGGGCTAAGGTATTTTATGGTCGGTTTTAATTAATATTGATTTTATATGTTTAGAAAGAAAATCCACCAATTCAGACCTGGGAAATGTTTAAGATATGTTGTTTTTCTAGGAGAATTTTCATTGATTTTTATTAATCCTGCAGTTTGCAATGACTGGGTTTTATCTGCTCTTGTGTATTTTATATTAGGATGCTAAAATAATCTATTGTATTTGATATTCAAATACATAACAGAAGAAATGTGAACTAGAAAACCTTGGAGGGACATTTCTAGGATCTACCTGTTCTGACCCTGTAAAGGGCTGGGGTCTTATTCTGCGAGATCAATAGGCTATGAAATCTCTGCCTCCTTATTAGCAGAATTAATTTTAAAGTGGCAATACACATCCTAGAAAATCTGCTTCATATTAAGAAGTCCAGATGTTTTTGGTCTCTCTGTCTGACATTCCCACCATCAGAATAAATTGTATTTCCAGACTAATGTAATAGATAAGAGATATGAATAAATCTCATACAGTTCAGATGATAAAATTAACATGCTGATGATATTTTAATGTTTCCATATAATCAAGGGGGCATGGATCATGCTTCCACCAGTTCCAATGTAATTCTGTTCTTTAATCTTTCCTCAAGAAAAAAAAAAAAAAAAAAAAAAGGAAAAAAAAAAAAGAGCATTAGAGAGGATTATACAGTAAACAGTAATGTGCTCCAGTCTTAAAGCAAGTTGTTTGTGATATGGTTGAACGGCTTTGCCCAAAGGTATTGCAGCAAAGTAACTAATCCACTGGAGACTTGGGGTCAGAACCAGCATTCCTGCAGTGCAAGTGTGTCACTTACACATTGTAGCTTCTGGTGGAGAAGATCCACTGATCTGGAGAATACTATTAACATATTAGAACCACTCATCATCCATATGACCTTATACGAAGGACACAAAATCACACTCATCTAACAGGCAGGAAATCTAACTGAATTTAAACTTAAGGAGGTCAGAATCTGGCCCAAAATACAACAGTGGGCTTGCTGGAGCAAGGCATGGGGACAGGGTGAACTGAAATATAAAGACCAATGACAAACAAGATGCAAAGACATCAGGGGCAAAGGGGGGAAACAAAAAAGAGGGGTGAGGAGGGAACCAAACACACAGACTAAGCCTTGAGCCTAAGACGTATTTATATTTAGCCAACATTATTGGCATGAGTTGGAGTTCATCAGGCAGAAGTCTTAAAAGGAGCTGAAGGGATCTGAAGACCCAATTCCAATAAACATTTTTATGCTGCCTGGGAATCTGACCAGTGCACATGGCTTCAGACTCCAGGTTTTATTCTTTAATGTGAAAAGCATCAGGATGTGCCCCCCTTCAGATATTTCAAGGGGAACATTAATCAGCTCCAGGACCAAATGGCACATTTTGAGATTGATAATGCATTACTCTGTATTACTCTCTCTTTCCTATTTTTTTTTTTTTTAAGTAGAGAAGAAAGTCTTGCTTTTTGAGCTAAAAAATGTATGCAATTAAGTGTGAATATCATTATATTAAATTGACAGAAAAAGAGCAGGTGATCGTGTACTACAGAGAAGATCAACATCATGAATGTAATATTCAGAGGTGAATAACCTTAAATTTGCATGTTGAATCCTCATCTTGTCTTCTAAAGGCATTTAAATTCCAAGCCCTAATATATGTTTGAATTTTCACATGAAAAGAATCTGCCACCCTGTTTACCATCATTTCTATGAAGCATCTTAACATTACTTTAAAAGCAACAATTAGCTGGTAATGCTCTCAGGCCTAAAAATTCACATTCCAATAATCTAAAGAGCTGCAATGAAGGTGAAGTTAATGAAGATCAGCTGTCAGCTATGTGCACACACCCTATGTCAGGTGATGCTGAAGGGATAAAGAAGAGAGCTCAAACAGCCAGAGGTTCCTCTGGAAACTAATCTCCATGTCTTACCCGGAATCAATACACACCCTGGGGAACCTGCAGAATATCAACATGCAATATGCAAAAAAGAAAAAAAAAAAGAAAGAAAGAAAGGATGAAAACTCTTTTAGGAGAAAAGGAATCCTTCTGAAGCACATCTCAGTGGAAAGTAAAACTTCCTCTACGGTCATTCAGCCCCTTCACCAACTTATCCATTACAATGTGGATTTGATGCATGAGTATTTCCCATGCAAAATCCTTGTTGTGTGGCCCTCTCCCACGACACAGAGGATGGGAACTTTCTGCAGAAATGTATTTCCTTGAGCCAAAACATTGCTGCAAGATGGTTTCACCTAACTGCACTGCAGCCAAGCAGCAGTTTTGACATGGGACTGATTTATGAAGCTGGAAACTCCATTGAACTGCAGTTATCATGGGCAGAAAGCTCACACAGGACAGCTCTTGTGGCTGTATGAGCTTCTCCAGCATCCAAAGGATGCTCCCCCCAAAAAAATATCTTGTTCTGGGATTGAAAGTATCTGAAGGTCTTTTGCTATCACTAGGAATGCAACTAGAACTGTAGCTTGCAGTTTACCACCAAAAAAGAGATCAGCATGATGTAACATTAAAAAAGTATATGTATGTATAACTCATTTTTTGTAAAGGGTGCACTGATGAGAATCAGTAATACATTCCTCTAAGAGAGGAACTTCAAACAAATTAAATACTTTACTATATGAAAAGGAATAAGCTCTGAGTGAACTACTTTTCCCTGTTACCCAGAAAAGACCAATGCCATATGCTAGAAACACAACAGGAGACGCACAAACTTTCACAGAAACACTTCCTACCACCTTTTTAATTCACAAGCATATGAATATATTCCAACAAAATATATTAATGTCATCATGCTCCTTTCAGCACCTGTACCTTTCTTTTGATGGAAGTAAAATTAGTGATATTGTATGAGAACTCCATGGTAATTAAAAGCACTTTAAAAAGCAACTGTAGCAAAACAACGACAACGCAAAAAGAGTATTCCAGCTGAAAATATGGAACCTTTTCAAGCTAAGGAAAGCCTGGTAGCTTCACAGGTGCTCTGTAAACATGGAAAAAAAGCAGCTCTGGGGGTAAGAGAGGTCAGTAATGGTAACTCTGGTAGATATGCATTTCACTTCTGCCAATAAAAGACTCAGAGATGATCCGCATGGTTCTAAACCATCTAAGAGTGCTGTTTCCATGTCAGGAATGGGAATCTGAAAGTGTTCTTGGAGGCGCACGAGGATCAGAAAGAGGATGCACAAGTTTGGAATTACATCTACATTCTACAAATCCTTAAAAATTCTTTCCATTTTTTTCTACTGGTGCCCAGTCCTTACACCCTCATCCTCCCATTTAGCACTGCATGACCTTTGAGAGCTCAAGCAGAATTGTGCCGTTTCCATCAGAGCACAGGTCTCTTGTGCAAGGCACACTGGGACTATACAAGCGCTGCTCCCAAGCACACGCTTAAGGTGCCACAGAAACAGAAAGCTCAACCTTTGGCTCGTAAGTCATTTCTTTCCAAGTGATCTAAGAACACTAAACTCTTCAAGCAACACAGCACATTTTAGACACTACAAAACCACTCTGAACTGTCAGCATATTTCCAACAGATTGATGACTTCGAAGACCTCCAGTGTAGAGGGTAATGTTAAGGATCTGCAGTTACTCAGCTAAAGTTGAGATGAGGCATGCTTTCCTTCCAATCTTGGATATTGAATTTGAAAACCCTCATAGGTTTTGCTGTCAGAGTTGTTGCTTAAAACAGACCACTGTAGGAATGAGTTAAAAAAAAATGAAGGATAGGAAAGAGTTTAAAGGATATATCTCTATCTTTTTCACGCTAAAATTGGGAGAAATTTACAGTTCCACAGAAAAGTAAAAAATAATTACTATGTTAAGTTCTTGTCCTGAAACTAGTGTTCTTTACAGCCAAAAGCCCCTTAATGTCCCTAACGTAAGCATAAGGCAACACCTTTTATTATTCAAAATTTTACCATCAGCAGAAGCTCAAGGTGACCTGAAATGCAACTTACACATTGTATTTCACTGATTTTATTCAATTTCACAATGAATAGCCTTCAACAGCAGACAAATATGCAACAGAAACTCAAAATAAAGCCAAATCACAGCAACATTAAAAACCATAGCAATAAAAATATTTAAAGATTTTGTAACTTGTTACACTATAACTCTACCACTGTAATTCCTTCTTATTTTTTGCATAAACCCATTTATGGTACAAAAATAAGACATTATAATAACCATATGGCTTCCCAAACCCTCACATTCCTTCTTTTACCCACCTATAATTCCACCCTGTAAATTTGGCCTTCATTGTTCAAGGTATCTCTAAATAATCAGCACTCTGTGCAATGTCTGCTAGAGTTTAATGAGTATAAAAGAACAAATATGTGAACTGAAACATATAAGAAACACCAGAATAGCTAACAAATTTAACCCACTCATGGTGAAGCTGGCCATACATCTAGAAGTTTGGGAGAAACATATTTCTAAGAGACAATAAAATACTCAATATGCACATCTCTCTAAAGAGTTCTTTTAGCGTATTACAAAACTACATATTTGTTAAACATTAATACATTTTTAATTAAGTATAAGGAAGATAGCCAAAACAGTCTACTGTAGCTGGAATGTAAAGCTTCAGTCTAGGAGGAATAGTTTGAACACTCCTATTGAACTTTCATCTGTGACCTAAAATTGAGGGTTGTAATATCCTCCTAACTTTGCCAACTGCAGGGTCCATAGGAAATGCATGACTTACAAATCTTCATGAGAAAGAGGTGCTTAAATATCTCCTCCTCTTGCATTTGCTTTTGCTAATGAAAGCTACCTTTCTTTTCTTCCAACCTCCTGGAGGTAATTATTCCTATTTGACTCTCTAGTCACTTCCAGTGTCTTTTACAAAAGCACAAGCAGGTTTTGGGTAGTTTCAGCAAAGCCGTTAATTAGCTGCAAAATGGGCTCATAAATTCAAGAAGTGATATACTGCTCCCACATTCCTCTTCCTTCTGACTGGAGGACAGCCCATCCCTGCCTACAGCCAGTGGTCAAGAATGGCCCTGGGAACAACCCAATGCGTACCCCAGGCACTTTATAGAGCTTGCACTTCTTCACTGAAACACAGATGTGAAGTATTATACAAAAAACAAAAGGCTGAGCTGTTCACGAGGCTTTTTTCACTAATCTTCATATGACAATGCAATCTTTAATGAATCAATCAATGTAAAGTCTCTAGGCAGGAAGGTTCTAAACTTACTGTATAAAGTAGGCATTTAATTTTTATTAGTGAGATAGTCATTACTTATTAATTAGATAACATTATGAAAGGTGAGTACGTGTATGTCAGTTATACATTAATTAGTTAGTATAGTGAGAAATACTACATACCACAGGAAGCTGCCTTACATGCCCCTTGAATAAACTTAATTACATGGAAAGAAGTTCAGGAGCACATTCTCTTATATGTTTAAACATTAGTATGAAAAAATGAATTATACTGGTACGCTCCTCAGACAAAGCATGGCTTCTGGAATTTACAGAAAGAGAACTTACATGATAAAATTCTAAGTAGTGCAAAACATTCAAGCAAATAATTTTTGTCACTTAGGTCACCAGGTAGGCAAACAAGAATCAGAAGTCACCTCTTTTCAGAATTATCTAAGATTTAAGAGCAGTTTAATTATGAAGCTGGATATGCCAGGTGAAATCAGGATCACATAATGAATTTCTACTTCCTCAAAACTTTAATGGACAACTGTATCTCTCCTTCTATGACTTTCTTTTTTTTTCTAGAATATTCACTGGACACATTTCAGGGATGGAAAACTGTTTCCCGTGTTATGTCTTCCTCAAGCAAACCATTCTGTTAATAACCACACTGCTTCTGCAGCACACAGTCAAGACTAATGAGATCATTCCCACTGCTGTGATATGGTCAGAACAGCCACCTTTGCTCACCTCGCTTGGCTCTCCACTCTATGTTTAATGAATGTTTCCTCTCCAGGAAGGGCTAAAATCAACTTTCTTAATTTAGACAACATTTTGCAAAGACACTTCCGGATATTTACAAGAGGTAATCAGACATTTTCACTTAAATAGCACATCAAACGCAGACTGATTTCACTGATTTCCTGGACCAGCCAGGTAACCAGTCTGATAGGGCAGCCATCCTGCCCTGTCAATGCTCATCCCTTTTCAGTATCTCCTCTCCAGTTACCCTGCCTCTCATTGAGAAGTCAGCACCTCTCAATGCACACACGTCCCAGAGAGTGTAAAAACAAGTAATAGCCTGTGTCATATGGTGACAAATACAGTTCAAAGTACCATTATCGCTTGTTCTCGTGGTGATAATTAATCTCATCATCATTATCATAATGAGAAACCATGTTCAGAAAATGCTGATTGAAAAACTCTGATATAAAAAATACAAGTCATTCACTGCCCTGCCACCCTAACTGATTCTTACATTTGCTGTTGATTAGCACAGTCTTCCAAATAAATTTTATACCCCAATCCAAACTTTTCTAGTGTTCTTATGTTTCACTTCATGATTTTTTAAAATGTTCCACTCCAGCATGAAGTGCTAGGATTGCACTTTTGTTCATTAATTTATGATGGATCTTTAATCAGAATCTTTTCCTGATTCTGCTCCACTCCCACTGATGCGGTGACAGAGAAAAGGAGAAATAAATGGGGATGGAGACAGAATGAGGGAAAGGAGATGATAGTGAGAGAGAAGAGGGAGGGGAGAGGAGGAGAGAGGAAGAAAGAAATGGAAAGAAAAAAAAAAAAGGAAAGAGGGAAGGAAGGAAGGAAGGAAGGAAGGAAGGAAATAGACCAAAGAAAAATTGGGGAAAAAAAGGAAAAAATGAAAGAAAGAAGAAAGAAAAAGATGAAAAGAAGAAAGGAGAAGAAAATGAAAGGAAAGAGGAAAAGGGAAAGAAAGGGAAAGTGAAAGTAAAAAGAAAGGAAAGGGTCTTAACATAAAAAATAAACCAACCCTATCATGGGCAAACATAAACTATGATAGATAAGCATTACATATTCCATTTTTTCTCTAGTTTTAAACTCAGAATTAGACAATGTAAACATAAAGAGAGTAACAGAAACCACAGGATTTTATATGCCACTGGGAATATGGTCTGATGTACATTAGGCCGTAAGGATGCACAAAAACATTGCAGTGCTATACAACATTACTCTTTATTATCCTATAAATCAAGATTGCTTAAAAAAAAAAAAAAAAAAAAAAGATGCATATAGAATATATCTCAATCCTATACCATAAATCTATATGGAATAACCTGGTAGTGGTTGAAATCGTAGGGCTGGACTGTAAAAGGAGGTGGATCAGTTGATCAAAGTGGCTTCTTCCAGTGTTTAATCTGTTCTGAACATATTAATTGACTCACAGTGTGGCTATATACATATGCACAGTCATTATGAGATAAATTAAAAAGGGGTACATAATAAGCTTAAGTCACCATAAATCATATAATAAACATCTGAATGAGAAAATTTAATAAATGATATGTTTCCACAACAACTTCATCCCCTTCCATTAAATCTGTATCCCCCTAGGACTTGTTCTAATATTCTCAATCTCTAAGTACACATCATTTATTAGAAGGAGGGAAAAAAAAAGAAAAAACACCACAATCACCCTTCCAGGATGTGTATCTTCCTCTGACTTTTTCGTCTGGCATTTTCTCTTGTGTGGACAGAATTCAGCCCCCAGACTGTAGTTGTTTTGGATGGAAAATGATTTCCTGCTCTGTGTAAAGTTTTTCATTTTAAAAATGTCTCTAATCTGCGTCAGCATGACACCATGTGAATGGGTGAACAGGAAAGTCACAGGGAGAGAACTTCTTTCAGATTGTTGTTATGCCTTCTTGAGAACAGCAGCTTTGACTTCTGTTGCCTACATCCTACACAAATGCCTTATGTGCAGAATTGCCAGCCAGCAAGAACTGGCTGAGACCTTCCTTTGGCATGGGCAGAAACTCCAATCTAAACCCAAGAAGCTTTTCAGATAGCATCTGACGCATATTTTGCAAAGAGAAGTTTCTTCTGCAAATAGTTTAGCTGCAACAAGCTCTATCTTTGCTAGAAAGAAACCTTTTCTTAGCTTACAGACTTCTAGTTCACGTTAAGCTTCAGAAAGAAAAAGAATTTTTTTTGTAATACAGAGAACGTACTGGAATTGAGACCATCTCCTTCCCAGCACTCCAATGTGACTTTGGAGAAATCACTTTTAATCCCACATCGCCTAGGTGTCAGAACTGATCTTATTTAGCAGTTTTGATAATTATTTTGACAGAGAATGCAAGTGCACCAATGACATCGTTTTCATGACATGAATTTGGAAGGCACTGCCAACCCAAAGGAATGTTGGACTACAGGTAAATCAAATCATCCGGAGGCTGCAGTGACAAAAGTAGAATAAAATGTGATTCAAGATTGGAAGATCATTAATTTGGAGGCAAATAGTCAGTATTTCTGCTGACAGTTTGTATTTCTCAAGAAGGCAAAAAAACCATAACATTCTGACTATAAGCCACCAGAGAGAGGCATCCATGAACAGAAAAGCAAATGGTACATTTTAGCATAGGGAAGGATGAGTATTCTCATTAGCAATAGGAACGTTTTCATACTTTTGCACAAGTCCATGTGCACAGCATGTCAGGATTACAGTTCTTCAGATTGCTCACACAAAGAAAGAAAGCTGATATGAAATAAGGATACTCAAGCTAAAGTCCAAACTTCCTAAAGTGATGAAAATGAAAAAAAGTGCCTCATTTATCTCAGCAAAATGAAAGAAGGATGGGGCTAAAACTATTTAAATCACTAAGCAACGTTGCTGCAAACCCAAATCATCCAAATATGCATTTACTTGCTACACTTAAATTCTGACTATTAGAAGAATATGTCTAAATGACACCTTCAGGCAGGAGAGAAGTTCTCTCATAGCAGTAGTACCATGAGCAAACTGACTTTAAATTAGTTTGGTGTGTTTCTCGTATATAATGCTATATCACATCAAACAATAAACACGAGTGCAAAAAGAGAATTTCTCCATTTCCTCTAGCTCTAAACGCAGTTTACAGTACCCTTGCTTTTTGATATCCCATTGAACTGCATTAAAAAAAAAAAAGGAAGTTATAACTAATTTTTCTTATACTAAAACCTTCCATCTTTTTCAAATAACTTGTCTGATTTCCATGATCATAAAGAACTGTATAATATTACATTATAACAACACCAATCAAAGGCGTGGGGAGCAAGAGGATTCTCAATTGCAGCCCATGCATCACTCAATATCATCAGAGAAGAAGAGATTGAAAAGCACATCAATTCACATAACTTTCTCCCAGTGCCCATTGTCTTTTTCAGTTTCTAATGATACTGAAGTGCCTCCATGATTAAAATTTAAAGCCTTCCCAGTAACCAAGTAATTTGCCCCAAACTCCTTATCCGGCACTCACCATGAAGACTCTGATTTTAATATACCATTAATCAAGCTCCAGCCAAGTTTACTACTGATACTTTCAATTACAGAGGAACTAACTTCATTCTTCCCAGTGTATCAGTGAGAGACCAATTCCTTGATTAGCCATAGACCCTAACAACAGACGGATAAAAGAATTGGGTTTGACGCCCTTTCCTGAAGGAACTATTTGTTGTGAATTACAAATCAGTAAACAGAATTGGATCTCTCTACTGCAGGATGCACTTCAGCCAAATTTTGAACCATACGTATCGTATTATAATAAAAAACATCCACCGGTTTCAAGTTCTACAGTGCAGTAATGAGATGTGATTTGATTAAATGGAAATTAATGCGATGGTGAGCTTAACAGGCAAGTTCTAAATATCGACATATTTTACAACACAAACATTTACACAAATGCACATGATGCGTGCTTAGTTTAAGCATATGAATAGGTCCACACTCTTCAATAGGACATCTCATGCTCTAAGTGATGCACGTGCACAAGTGATTGCAGGATCAGTTATCAGAAAATGATCCCTGGTACAATTTATAAGAATTCCAACAGATTGCAAATAGCTATGATTTGTCACACAACATCTGGTCTCTTCTCTCCGCAATCAAATGGACAAATGGAAATAACAATACAGACTGCGAAAGCGCAGCTTGTAAAAAACAATTAGAGGGAGAGGGACCCATACCTTCCCCTGCCAGTGATGGAATTTGCACAGGACCGTCTGGCTCAGCAAACAAAGAGTCAGCGTTTGTTTGTGCAACTTCCACGAAACAAGGATTTCATTCTGAAGTTGTTCTCCCAGCTACAGCGAGCACTTCAGGAAAGCCTCAGGCTGAATGGGATCCCAAGTCTCATCTGTGCCCCAGAGAGCCCCAAAGTTCCAGCAGGGATGAGCTGCTGCCTCCACCAAAATACAAAGTCACCTGAGAGAGAACATTTAGGAATAATAATAATAATAGGAATAATTTCTGCAGCACCATTGAAACAAAGAATGAGATCCATATTCATTCCTAGACTCTGGATGGCACCATTTGCTTGATTGTCTGGCTTATCTGATTAAAAATAAGCTTCAAATTTAAGAAAAGAGCAATTATTCAATTCCTTGAAATATCTGAGTTCACTGTCATTCAAACCCATCACATGAAAGCAATCATTTTCAACATTAGTTACCTAGAAGTCTCAGCCCATCTGCATATTCTGTGGTACTTGAGGGCTAAATCCACATCAATTTAGGTGGAGCCTGTTTTATTAAGAAGAAAGAGATTTGGGCAAGACAACAGACTTCCTCCAGAACGGTGACCAAGAAACTGTAGACATGTTTTTTTTCCAAATGATGAGCAATGCGGATGGCACTGCCTCATCAGTGACCCCACATGAAAGAACCCCAGCACAGCTTCACAACCGCTGATGACAAGACAACGTTCAATCGAGAAAGTTTATATTTTGGTATTCATCCAAAACAAAGTTCCCAAATTCCTATTGCTTACTCTTCCTTTAGTTCTGTTGTTTTTTTTTTTCTCTGTGTCAAGTGGAATGGCCGAGACACAGAAACACTCCACTTCGATTTTTCCTGAAGTTTTACTTTATCCCAAGCATAGTAATACCTTTTTTGTTAGGATTCATAATGTTAACCAATTCTTTTCTGTCAACTAGTAATTTTTTGGCAGATCCCTTTTGCATGATTCATGAAGGACCAGTAAAAGGCTAATTGTTCAAATTAATTTGCGTAAATGACTAAGCAAGAGATAACAAAATTACATCTGCACTTGTTTGGCAAAGATTCAATAGCAGCGGCCCTGTACTGCCAGCTGCTTCCAGACAACACTCTTGCAGAAATTAAAAGCTACAAATATTAATTAATACACTTTTTTGGTACGTTAATTTGCACTGAAAGGTTCCGGAGTACAAAACTGCTGAGAAGATGAACCATGATAATTAGAATTAATGGGATGGATGCATGTTTTTTGCAGCTGAAGTTTTAAAAACCCATGAATGGAACTGGGAACTTGGAACTGACATTCTCATAAATCTCTATGATAATGCCGCTATTAGTATTAGAAGGATTAAGTACTGTGGCTCCAGCGTTATCCATCACATGACACGTTGTATCCCATCTGTCACTGCAGCAGCTAAGACATGATAGCTGTCCTTGAGGAAGCCGTATGAAAAGCTTTGGGAATTCAAGGAATTGTGGTGCTGAGTGTCGGGCGACAAAATGAATCGCTCAAACCTCTGACTCTCCAACAGAAATAATGGCCGGTGCTCTGTACTTGTCAGCTTAGTGCTTTAACAAATACTCCGACTGTGGTATCTGTATTTAAGTTAAGTTAAGCAGTCTGAATTAGAGATAAATCAGGCAGGGGAAAGGAACAGCCAAATGTCAGAGATTTTTATCTTTGGCTCGTTTCTCTCTGTGCAGGTTGGATGTCTGTGGGACCATTTTTACTAATGTGCCCCCAATTAATTTTGCATATTTCAGGGCAGCAAGCACCATGGGAGCACCGCGTGGAAACAACACTCAAGTTTTACTTGGAATCAGTAATGAGACCATGACCATGAAATTTTAGAAGAGCTCTTCCTTGATGCTGTACCTGTCAAATTAACTGTTGTTTTTTTTTTCCTTGAAAAAACTGTATTTTTACATTATACAAATACTTTACAGGGTCATAGATGCAGTGAGTCTAGGCTACCTATTTTACCAATTTTTCAATGCTAACAATGAATTGTAGAAGAGGTACTTTCAAGCTTTCAAAAGTAAAAAAAATTAAATAGTACTTTAATTCTATTTTCAGTGATACCTATGATGCCATGTACGTGGAAACGTACGTGAAAGTATATCCAGAATGTATTGCCCCTGCATGGTGTGGCAGAAAAAAATATCTAAATTATGCTTTCACCATTTCTTAAGCCCCCACCAGTGTAATGGTTCACCTACCAAGGCTGACCAGTACATCCTCTGTCCTTTTTCAGAACAATCACTCCGGAATTCAATTCATTCAGCTCAAGATTTTGCAGAACTACAATCTTTCCAATCTTTTCTTTATCCTAGCTGAATTTGTAAAATAATACCAGAAAAGGCATGTGACCTGCAACAGAAATGTATCCCCTACCTTCCAGCACACCATTTCGCAGGCTCCCCATGTTGTTATGCCTTTACACTGAATTAATGGACCATTTCCCTCTTCTACAATGAGATAAATCTGTGTCTATTTGCCTTTTATTCATCTGCATGAGCTGAAAAAACAACAACAACAACAACAAAACACCACCACCTTATGTCCCATCTCCAATGACATCATTGAACAAGATGATAAAAAATTCTTCCTGACCCTGATCCTCAGCATCTGGACTATTAATATTGTGCAGTCATATGGCTTGCAGTCTCACAGCAAAGTCAATGCAAAGCTTTCCATCCTTCTTTGGGCATCAGACTGAACTGGGAACACAGTGGCTGTCAGGAGTGTCGTGAGCTCCCCTCTCATATCCACACATTGAAATGTACTCCATTTGATAGAAAAGCCTGAGAATCATTCGGTAGATGCATCCCTCAGAGCTGAGCTGTATTATAATAATAATACTTAGATGACAACCTGCATAATAACTGAATAAGTTCATGAGCCACAACACAACAGATAACACAGGGGAAAAAAAAAATAGGAGCATCTGTAAGAACACAACCCCAAACCACTTATTTGCTATCTGAATACTGTGGTTAATTATAAAAGAAAATGCAGGAAAATAATTCAAAATCAGAAATGTTTTGCATTTCTGTAGCAAATTATGCCCTGAAAATCCAAAGCATTTCCAAGACTCTTCAAAGCTGTTTGCAGGTTGTGAATTCCAAACCCCAGAGAGCCAACCACTGCCACTACAGCCTTGCAGATTGGCAGGAGGATGAAGGGGATGCGAACCTTTGTCCATAGCATAATCTGAAATATATTTATCGCCTCTATGCTTTTTCAGTAAAGCTGAGAGGAGTTGTGGTCCTCCTAGCATGGATTTTGCTCTTTTTCTTTGCTAATTAAAGATCCCTAGAGCAGCTCCTTCAGAGCAGGCACCTTTGCAGTGTTCTGCTGCTACATTTGAGGGCTGTCCTGTTTCCCCCCTGTTCCTGTTGCATAGCAGCATCATTTCCTGCTGGTTTACCACAAATGTATGGAGACCCAGATTCATTAACGTGCCCTGTTTACTATTGGCACCCCTGAGCCAGGCAGCAAATAGAAGCAGGTGGTACCCACAGTGTACCACAAGATACCATGCAAAGCACTTGCAAGCACTCACACAAGGTCTGTTTTTGGCAAGCAAGCGAAGGCATAAAGATGGAATTTTTAAAGTGATAGGAGATAGCCACGCTTTCAGCACATTTTAGTAAAAAATGTCTCTATGTATCATACCCCACAACATCACCTAATAATTAACAAAAGTCTCAGCCACCACTAAGCCCATCACTACGTGCATGCCATTTGTAATCATCATTTCCACAGGCCTTTCTCTTTGCTTTTTTTCCTTTCCTGCATTTCCCTCTGAACATCCCTGCCACGCTTTGCACGTTTTGGTTGCTACCAGAATGGAAAGAGTAGTAAAAGAGAACCAGACTGGCAGCTGTAAAAATGAAGTCCCCTGCTTCTGTGCCGAACAGATGCCATGTGTGCATCCACAGGGCTGTGTTTATCCGAGCCGCTTACACTGCATCAGCCCTGTTCTGCAAGACCATGGCAGAGGGTGGTGAGAAAGGAATGATTTATATTTGTGCATCAGACATCCTAATTCCCTCATGCACACTTTCAATAGAAAGAGACACCAAGAGCTTTAGAAATGTGTTGCTAATTATACATCTCATCAAACGCTCAACACTTATACTCGCGATGAGCACAAAGCACTTGTCTGCTCTGCCACCTATCCCCTTCCTGAGTTGTCCTTTTTAATGGTCTCTTATGTAAAGAGCGTTGGCCGCTTAAATATTTGAAATCTGCCAGTTTTAAAAGATTTAAAGTATTTTTAAAATGTAGAATAGATATTTTTTTTCTGTGCGTGTGCTCTTATCATTCAAGAAAACCTTCTCACTGATACTTTTTTTTAATTAAAAAAATCCCTTTGGGCTATGAATGCCAAGTTGTAGCCCAGAGGGAATTTTTATTGCAGATATAAACCCCTGGAAATCAGAGTATGTATACATATACCACAGAGCCTGATAAACCCTTGACTGTGACACTGCTACTGAGGGCCGCTATAATATCTGATGACAAAACTGACAGATTACTTCTGATGAGAACGTGGAACCCTTTTTGTTTTTAACTTGACCCTGAAGACATGTCATAACATTTGTAATATCTGCAATAAAGTGTCAACTGCACTGCTGTAAGACTGCTGGAGCTTGGAGTTAAGCATTCAGTTTAGTGCTCCTACAGCTTTCCATTACAAATAAAAAGGACTCTTAATTTCCTTTTGGACAGTTCGGACCTACTTTAAGTGCACTGATTTGTCTTGGCAAACACGAAGCAGTTGTGGAGAACATGACTACTGGAAAAGAAATCCAGAGCAATCGATGAGGCAGGATAAAATAAACCTATCAATCGTTTCTATATAAATTCAAGATTTACAGTTCAGTAGAAACAATCTTAGCAAGGGGCTGCAATAAGTGAATGTCAACCATCACCTCAGTAGTAGGCTAACTTGATTTCAGTCTGCGGGAAATTAAAATTTGACTCTAACCTCCGAGCTGCAGAAGGCTCACGAAGCACAAGAAGACTAATTCCAGAGGGATAAAAACGTCAGTAATGTCTCCCATTCCCTGTAGTCAGATGTCATGTTTTGGAGCCCGGACATTCAATTAGGGAAACGAAGCCTAATGGGCTGCTCTCACCAACCCTGCAGTTCCCATAAGCCGTTTTCTCCTGCTATTGAGCCACATTAGTCAAGATGACCTTAGAAAAACTAATCTTGCCACTGATACAACATCTACTCTTTGGCTCAGAGATGGCATTTGTAAAGATGCTCAATGCAAATTGGAGAAGAGAAGCCCTACTTCTCTGATAAGTTGTCCCAGAATTAACAGCCTGATATAAAAGTGAGCACCAGGCACTTCCATGAAAGACAATATTTTGCTGCCACTAACAAGGGCTGATTTCTTTGTCTAAGTGTACAATATAGTAAAACTAAGCTTTATTTCCCAAGAGATGAAATACTTCATTTATTCGTGTAACTTCCTCAGACTTTATATTCTTATATGTTTCAGGACTTCAGTAGTTGCCTTCTTGTAATATTTCAGCTTTTAAGCTGTTTTCTTGCCTCACTGAACTCACATAAGATACATCTGAAAGCTTTAGTACAAATTTACTTCGAATAAAGTCTTCAATTCATTTTCATGGCACCAAAAAGACAGCTTTAATAACTGCAATGACAAATAAACTGGAAATCATTCCAGGCCTTTTCACTTAACTGACAAGTAGAACGCTCTCATAATGAGCCGCAGGTTTTACGTTTTCTCTTTGACCATAATAGCTTCATTTAAGAGCGTCAGACCCTGACACTTCATCATTTATCTACATTATTTCTCATCTTCTTTCAAATAAATTATGGAATACTAGACTGAGCACATAAAAACAAAGTGACTTGTTATCTGTAAACAGCAAGATAAATTGTCCAGAAGTTCCTCATTTAGTTCCTTTTAAATTTAAGGGCAAGTTATTGGTTGTACCTTCCTTTTTTTTTTTTCCTTATCCCAATTTTTTGCATTTTTTTACAGCCATCTTATTCTGTTGCCAGTGGCCTTTGTGCAGCCATCCAAAGCCTGATGATAGTGCAGTAGGCATAAAACAATTCCATTATCCCAAGGTTGGCCAGGGTAGTACAGAAAGGAAAAAAAAAATATTGAAAAAAATCAAATAAACAACTTACATGGATGTTTCTCTCCATCTGTAAAATTCCTCGTCCATAATACATCTTGTCATACTAGCAAATGTGACACATCCAAAGTAATGAACAGTGGGTCTGTAACTGCTCTTGCCTTTAGAAAGATAGTGCTGATTCTTACCATCAGCATAAGTCCCCCTTCCCTGGTGAAACACATTAATTCTTGTCTTAGAGCTGTGCTGAACACTTGGAGCTTGCATTTATTTCATTTTAAGATTATATTGTTCAAAATACAATTAGCAACACCGCACTTACATTCTAATTACTACTGACAGGTGAAATTAAGAGAGCTTTCGTTTGATAATATTGTGCATTTCCAGTGCACCTCCCCCTGTGAAAAACCACCGAGCACATCTACCCGATGTCATGGGTAGACCCCATGAGCCCCCAAGCCTTGTCCTGACCTGAAGGCTGCATGGCCACATCAATGGCAAACAGCCATCAGCGCATTTAACCCTGCCAAGTTAAAGGACGTGTTAGCATTGGTGCCATCTCACAACGTGCCCTGTAGGATCAGCTTCAGGGCACTTCCCACGCATTGCAGCCCTTCTCTGGGAGTGTGCTCAGATTATTCTGGTTTTACAGATGGAAAATTTGATACACGGGAATGTCTGTAGTGGGATGTTGATGGCTACGCTGAATACTGCTATAGATTCTGAGCCATAGCTGTCAAGACAAAGGAAAAACCATAGAAGTAAAAGCTAGATTGGAAGCTTTTTCAAATTGCCCTTCATTTTATTTTGAAGGATTTCTTAAAACAAAATATACTGAAAGTAAGACACCCACCCAAGAGCCCTTCATCCCAAGAGCATCCTTAAGAAAACAAGGAGCTGGTAAGAGCCTGAAGAACTCAGATCACTGGGAGGGACACCCTGCCCAAGGGAGCTGGTGAGCCCAAGTCCACAGACATAACCAGCTGTACAGACGAGAGCTGTACAGTCAGAGAAGCAGTTCTTAGAGGGCTCCTCAGCACATATAAGGCCAGATCTTGACCTGCTTGATTTTCTAAGTAATTTTTTTTTCAAGCTCTTTCTTTCCTCTCATCTCTGAGCTCAGGGTGCTGGCATCGTGGGCACGCAGCCATCTAGCAATTCAATCATGTTATCTGTGCAATGCAGGCAACAATCAAATAAAGACAAAAATAAGAGTTTAAGCCGAGGTTCCCATCAGCTGCAATTCTATATACATAACATTTTAATTATATCTCATCTCCAGTGTAATAGTTAGAGATGTCATTTGATACAGGTTTTTTTTTCTTTTTTTTTTTATTTGAAAAATTAAATCTAACTAAATTAGCAAAAATAAAGTAGTAAAAGTTAATTGGGAATTATCTACTCCAAAATAACTCTTACTGGTAAATGCTTTGTGTGGTTATAAAAGGCTGATAAATATAATTGTATTTATGTAATGAGTATCATGTTTAATTTACTGTACTTGGTTGTTTTATACACCATTTTAAGCAGGCCTCATAAGCGAGCTTCATATTATTGCTTGTATCTCTTTTTATATTTAAAAAAAAAAAAAAAAATCTCCATTGGATGCAGCACACAGGCGATGTCCAACAGATTTTGAGCAAGGTAACGTTTAGCAGTTTGTCCAGAGAAATAGTCAGGATGATCTGCATCTGTATGACCTAAAAACAAGAACGTTTAGCAACGCTCTGCACACTGATGGTTCATGCCCAAGTGGGTTGACACAACGTGTAGCACTCCGGCATATGTACTCTGTGGGGTAAGGATGGTGATGTTCATCTCCGAGCTCACCGTCAGATGGGCAATTACAGTGTGCACAACAAAGGGGTAATGCTCGCTCCTGGCAGGGTGAAATCTCATTTTTGCACTTCACCTTCAGTTAGTGCAATTTTGGTCAGATGTTTTCACGTTCCAGAAAGCACAAGGCAAGCGAGCTGCTGACTTTGTGGGTTACACAGTTTGTTCTGTTGTAGGAACAGACTTGAGGCTGTGCCATTTTTCTGTTACTGTTATTAAAAATTATACAGAAAAAGCCTTAGCAGACCTCCCTGGTAATGATCTTCTAAACCAAGCAGCACCGTGTCCAGCACTGGAGATCTGTAGATGCTCATATCACTTACAACGCAGAAATCACCCAAGAGGAAGGTTTTTTTAATAGGGTTTTTCAATTATATTTTAGAATTTGTGTTCACCACACACAATACAAACCATTTGCATGATCCCGGGCAATCAATAGAAAAATAACACTCTAAATGGAGAAAAAATACACATAGCACCACGGCACGTGAAATTGCCTTTCCAACAAACAAGTAACAGGAGAAATTCTACCTTCCATGTCCCTGTTCTGCCTCTGAAGTTCATGGTAGGAAGGTCTTTGACTTACAGCTTTGTCCAATGAAATCACCCCTTACTCACTTAGTCACTAAATCAGATACGTGCATTTATCTGCCCAACCACAGTTTGCCAAATATTTTCAAATTTCAATATATATATAAATATTTATTAAACTAAGCCACAAGGTCTCCCTCTGTTTTGAGAAGTAACAGCACTGTCTAGAGAGAAAAATTTTTGACAGTATCCGTGCTTCCATTCAAAAAGCATCTCAAAAATTCATAACATCATAAAACCGATTAATTTCCTCAGATTTCCTTTCAACCCACTGCAGTTCCCACGGGATCTAAAATTTGAGATTCACACGTAATTGCAGCACTGGTATCTGATGACCAGCTCTCAGAATCAACACTGAAAACTCCAGTGACCATTTGGATTTGGAAACTCTAGCAACGCTGCAACACCTCTAGGCACAGTCCAACCAAAAAACCCTTCTTTGGAATGAGGTGATTGGCAGCAAATTGGCAGGAATGAGTTGTTGATTTTGGAATACCAGAAAATCACCATATACTTTTAATTAAAGAAAGACCATTTTTCTCTCCTGATCCCCCGTACCTACTCCAGCATGGTCTGCTTTGTTATTTCTGTTGTGGATATGTAGCTGCAAGATTTATTTGCATCAGATTAAAAGCAAAGGCTATTAATGACAGATTCCATTGGGATTTTTTGTTAAGGCCTCTTTGTTTTAGTTTATTTATAAATGATCATCTTGAGGCTTGTAAAAAGGCCTTTTCCTCCTCTTTTATTCTAGTGACATTGTAATTGATATGCTGATATTTCCATAGGAGAAATCAATTCAGAATTACAATTTGTTTAACTATAACAGAGGCTAAACTGGGTCTGTACCTCTATGTGCAAATTGTTAGCAGACTTTACACTATTAGAATGCCACAAATTAGTACATCCTGCACCAAAACGTAACAATAACAATAATAATAATAATAATAATTTAATTAACATAGCATCTATTGACCACAAATGCAAACCCAAAGGCAAACAGAGAGGAGCAGTACCTCATACAGCTGCTGGCAGGTGGAGGAGGAACCTGCTGGAGACAGCACTGAAATGGGGAAAGCGAGCAGACAACTCTCCAATGTCCCCAGCTGCCATCTTCCTCTCTATCATATCTGAGGTCCCTGGGAGCACCTTGTGCCTTGGGACCACACAGCATCTGCAGTTTGCATGGTGCTTCTCTACCCACCACAGGATAAGGGACAAAAGTCAAGATTGTGACAAGCACACGCTTCAAAAGGAGGGCTATTGTATGGAGCAAGACATCTGGTTTGACTTTGCTCTCACCAAGAAATGGAAAAGGCTGGTGAATGTGTCTTACTGAAATGGGGGGAGGGGTATAAACCTCTTTATCCACCCATATAATGTTTCAGAACAGGACTTTTTTGGTAAGTCTTAATCGAGAGTGAGGTCCTGTATTTCAACTGGCTTAACTTCCTTCTGCCAAGTTTCTGCTTGGCATTTGGGCTAATCCTGAGCAGTACTAGCAACCTGCCTCTTGTCACTTGCAACTGTTGGCCCAACAGAGGGATTATACTGAGATTTCCAGCAGCACAAGGTATGTGCTGAAAGATATGTAAAACCCTCTTGAGCCAGATTCCCTTTGATCTCACTTGAGGTGATCAACTCAGATCTCTAAACTCTTCCATACATTTTTGCCCTCACTGATAAGATCCCTTAAATAGAAAGATACAAAGTCATGCACAACTTCAGAGAATATCTATACTGAACTCTTATAATCTCATCTGCATCAAATGTTACTTTCCCTATAATACAGATTCAGAAAATAGTGTGCTAATGTTTGCTCGACTTTCTGCATCAGCAGACTTGAGATATTTCATGGCTACTACTTGATACAAACACAGAAGATAACGATTAACCAAAAGAAAAAAAAGAAAAAAAAGAAAAAAAAAAAAAAAACAGTTGACAGAAAGCACTTGGGAAAACAGAGAGGACAGGTCTTGCCCTAGAAAGAATCTCCTCTCTTCCAGTTCAGTGCACCAGCACAAGCTTGTATTATTACCAGCTTCAAGGGGTACCAGCAAAGGCCATTGAATACAGCATAATCATCAAGTGTGTCATAATTACAGAAACATCTGCTCCAGATGTTTCTGATACATGGAACATCACCATTTTTCACAATAGCCTGCAAAAGTTTACATTTCTTATCTACAGCAGATTGATTATTATTATTATTTCAATTAAAATTAATTCCCATTAAAGGTACTAGATGACAGCTGCAAAGACTCAGAGCCTTCATTTATTATCGACTAAATAATACTATAATGGCATCAGCTGTGCAGGTTTATCTCTGTGCTGTACTGATATGCAGACATGCAATATTGGAGAAGCTCCCCAGGTGGAGATTTTAACGCACGGCATTGGACCAACCAGAGGAGCCCTAAAATTGGCTTCACTCAAAATAACTAAAATCACACAGTGGGTCCATTTATAAGTCAACTAACATGGAAGACTCAGAAGTGAACAAACTGATGACCCAAGTTATGAAGCAAAACTGATGGTCTAACAGAAAATGATGTCCTTATAAGGACATAAGAATCATTTAGAAATACATTATTTGAAATAAAATACAGTAAATCTATTCTCACACTCAGAAACTGTACTGATCTTTTTCTTTTTGACACAGCTTTAGGTGTCTTAGACACTGGAATAAGGCAGTGAAAAATAAACCAATTAAGCCATGATGAGCTTGAGAAGGTATGCATGCAATAGTTTCTTTTTCCCTTTTAAAGCTGTCACATTTCTCTTGCCTCTTGTGTTTTTAAGCTGTAAAGGATTCCTGTGTTCTGTAGAGACAAAGGATGGGCTCTAAAACTCTGTCTTTTGAAGTGATGAGGTAAAGAACACTGCAGGAGTACTTGCCAAATCATACCACCATTATTAATTCAGGCATGATGAAAGTGTTCATTTTAGCTATAATCATGTAATTCATCAAAATACTAGTAGAGCATATCATTCTGAACTATTACACTGATATAGCACCTTATTGCACCTTCACCGAAAGCAGGAAATGTATTTTTTGATGCTTATCTACTGAAAAGCAATTCACTTTGGGATTTTGGAAGTACTATCTTATGTTACAATAAAAAAGGAAATTTCAGACATATTTCCTTGTGCTTGTACGATGTTGTTGTTATGTACTTGGGTGATTATATCCCACGATGAAGTTTAAAAATGGGAGAGCAGTGAGACCGCTGTATTTATCCAGTGCAGAAGGAAGGAGGAATTGGGTTATGAATACACAGCATCGTATGAAGTTTAAATGTACATTTTGGTCTCTCTCCCTCTCTCTCTGCCTACCTTTAAAATAGCTTGAGGCGGAAAATCTGCCCTCCACAAGAACCTTTCTAAGGTTCTTGTAAAGAACTGAACCCCACGATAAATACTAAGATGCTAAAAGCAAGAAGGGCAGCCCAGGCTCAGCCAGCACAGCAGATCCCCACTCGCTGTCTCAAGCCGTGACTGCCCTCTCACTCTGCCTATCTGTCTCTTGCTTGGCGCACACTTTGTGAACAAGTTGAAATTATAGAGGGAGAAAAAAAAAAAAGAAAAAAGAAAAAACAGAAAAGAAGAAGAAAAAAAAAAGAGAGAGAGAAAGAAATGTGAAATTGGATAAAGCCACACTAAGTACAGGCCTGGCTGATTCTTTTCACGAATTCGCCGGCCTGCCTTTGGCACGGAGCTGGTCGGAGCCGCAGCTGCGCGGGCTGCTGAGTGACACACCTAGATAATTTCCCAAGAACAAAAAGTCGCTAATTGTCCACATCAGGAACACTTTATTATCACAAATAGAAAAGCAAAAAGTTATCCATTCTCAGTCGCGGGCAAAATCAAAGAAAACGAGATTAATGCATGCTAAACGCATGCAGGGCTACATTTAGAAGAGCTGGCAGTAGGCTGCAGTACCCCTTTTTCTCTTTTCCCTTTTCTATCCTCCTCAGCCCTGGCGTGGGCATCCTCCTATACGAATACAAAGCAGAATTTGGGGACTGGAGGTGGGGACGGCATGCAGCATTTATGTGCAATTGAACTTGCCAGACCGACACCTGCTGGGTACCTTCTCCCTTACTGGGGTGTCAGCTTCTCAGCTTGCTAAGGCCAATGAGGATTTATAAAAGCATCTTCTCACCTGCAACAAGATATCCAAGGCAAAGGGATAAAATGTCAGTTCAGCACTAACAGGAAGGCCATAAACTACAACACATCCTTCCTCTACATAAGCTGAAGGAACTGAGGTTTGGGTGGTAGCTGAGGAGGAGGAAGAAATCACTTCTGAATCACCCCTGCCTATACTGCTAATTCAATACAGCTACAGCACTCCATCCTCCATCCCTTCCATGCCACATGCACGACAGATACATCAAAATAGACTCCATGCTTTTAGCACAAAGTGAAAACAAAATACAGAGAAAAAAAGGCACTTACAGTAAAACTGAGGAATGTCATGGAGTTATAGACAGACTTCAGCAATACCTTAGAAATACCCTGGAACTCAGGGCAGTCTGAGACCTGCACTGGGTAGCTAGTAGCTAGCAGGGAGCAGATCTTTACATAAACTCTCCAAATAAAATGATGCAATATAAGATCAGGCAACTGAGCCAGGACAAACAGATCTTCTAATGTATTTATCAGTGTCTGCCACCAAGTCACAGCAGACAGGAGAGGATGGGTATAGCACATGACCACGAGTGATGCTTTCAAGTTCTGGAAACCTGAACCAGACTTATACATCTAACTTCTATTCTCATTTTGTTTGCTTGTTTTGTTATTGCTGTTGGTTTTTTTTTCCTATTTCTGTATTTGTTTCTAGACAAAATAGAACAGCAGTTTAAATGAAATGCAAGCACAGTATAGGCACACAGCATATGGATCTCCTCCACACAATTCTGACCATTGGATTTATTAAGGATGTTTATGAAGTAGCTCAGTTTTACATGTGTATATATTAAAGCTGAACAAACAGTAAATTATCTTTGGAAGCAATGTTTTATGTTGAATATTAAAGTAAGCTAATAACATTTACTATTCTATTCCGTAATTATTTGAGAGTAATTAGAACCTAATAGCTACCAGTTTATAGCTATTAAGTCTCTTTAGTACTACAACTTGGCTTTTATATGATCCTTTTGTTTACTTTGACCATAATTGTCTCTGCAGCCCGTGTTTCTGCAAACACACACCCCTTCTTTTTCACTTCTCAAAGCACCCAAAATACAGGGAAATTAGTAAACCAACTAGAAAATAAATGCGTTTTCACTCCAAGGAAGCTCTTCCTATTCTCCAGCTACAAAAGTGATCAAATGTAAGCTCGTAAGTAAATTAACAGATTTACTGGGATTGCACTGAGAGGAGTGCAAGGTGCATCCACACCCACTAGCTCCTCCGGGTGGAAATAATGGGAACCAATGGAAGATATACTTCCCATATCACAGACAACAAAAATGCCAGTTTATTTTGTCCTATTTTTCATGGACACTGAAGCAATGCCAGACCGGGAGGATGAAGTTGTTTCAGAGCATGTGGCTACGAATGGGTTTCAGATACACAGATGGATCTGTAGTGCACTCAATTTGCCAGCCAAAGGTCATCTTCATAATAAATAAACCTTACATGTCCAGTATTAAAGTTGCAGTGGTAGAAGACAAAAACCATGTGTAAGTTTAAATACTTTGGCAAGTGGATCAAGCTCATGGAGTGGAGAGTCATATACTGCCTATTTCCCACAAGACGAAGCAACGAGCAGCACGAAATCAAAGAGTAAGGCTTTGTACTAAAGGGATCCCAAAGCACTGCTTTGCCAGGATGGATCCAGCAGGCTGCAGGCTTTGTGCTAACATTGGAAGTCATCAGCAAGGTGACTGGCACAGCCGTGGCATTTAACTGCTCCTGAACTTCTTCACTGAACTATAATATAAGCTCACTTCTTATTTTAAATCATCTTAGCTCATAAGTAATATTTCTGAAAGAAGAGAATGTTAGATATAACGGAATAATGATGAAAATCTCATTTACTTAATAAAATTCCTTTGATTTTAAATCAAAACTGATCTCCATCCATTTGAACTTTAACTACCTAATTTTGTCTCGCGTTTCAGATAACACATGGTAAATGTAATTTGTCATCATAAATGTATTATTATTTAATCATATGAAAGTTTTGGTTTATCTTCAGAAAATATTTATAGTAGTTTTAATACACGGGATCCATTCTTGACAGAAATGATGAAACAGATTTATCACTCTTGACAAATTATATTGCAAAACGTCCTCTCCTGACTGCTTCCAATAGAAATATTAACAACACACACAACAGGAACACCGCCTGTGATTCTCATTTCTTTACCTTATAACACAGTACCCTCCAATCCCTTTTCAGGGAGCCTACCCAGCACTGAGAGTACAAGTTACTTATAAGAGTAATTCTATGAATGACTGAAACCTGTAGCCCTTTAAATCAAACCAAGTAGTGTTTTATTAAAGTGCCCAGCAAATCAATCTAAATCCAAGGATAATAAAGCCCTAATCAGGTGGTAGAAAAAATAATAGGTTGTCATGCATGAGGAAAAATAGGCAATCATGGAATGTTTTCTTTAATTAGGTTGTGTAAAGTGGAAGGACTGAGCAGGAACTGGCAAGACATTCATCATGAGCAAGGTGGGAAATTATTTAGATTACTGAGGAAGGAAAATTGAGTGTGATATACTAAGATTTGACTAGACAGAAAATTAAAACTCTTTTGCTATTCACGTCACTTACTTTTGGCAATGTATCGGCAGGTAGGAATGTCTGAAGGAGGGTGAATCCAAATATCTCTGCAGTTTAAATACCTATTAGAGCTTAGGTAAACTTTTACTAACACATTCCAACAGGGCTAAATGGAAGATCATCCCCACAGAATTTCAGCTGAAGAAAACAACTACGACTGCTACTTCAAAATAAAGTGGTTTTTCCCATAATCCCACATCATCAGTATGTAGGCAGGTAAGGAAGCTGCTTTACAAACACCACAAAGCAGATTATTTACAGCATCCACTCATTTTCTGAAGTTAGAGAAACTTACTTAGCACATCAGCTTATTAGTAGTTGTAGTTTTACAGAATTAATCCTGAGCTATCTATTGCTGAATTCAGCTCTACATATAAAGTTTTGATGGTATGAACACAAACTTATGAAAAAAAACCCACAAAATTCTACAGCCTTTTTGAGACTTTCTTACTGTGGAAATTATAATGCTCTTTAATTTGGTTGGTGTTTTTAATAGCTACCCTAAAGCCTTAGGGAGCACAGAGGACTTGAGAACTTGAGTTCTTCCCAGCAGTGATATCATTTCAGGGTTGGAATGGGAGAGCTTCTCTCTGTCTTCTCTCTCATTCCACTGAGATGTTACAGTGGTACATTAATGATTATTGTAAAACTCCATTGTTATAAATATTATCAAAATAGTTGCTGTTTCTCATTATCAACTAATAAGAAAGGGACAACTTAACTTTTGCGGTCCCTTCTCTCACCATAACAGCTTATGGTGGCTTCCATACCACATACACAAAGTTCCTAAGCCCTATCACTAACCTTAACAACAATGCTTCCTCCTAAAATCAGTACAAGAACAGAAATGATGCTTGCTCTGTTGGAGCACCTCCAGGTATTTTTTCAAGCACAGCAGCAGGCTGGCAGGGAAGCTGGGCGCTGCCATCAAACACAACCCATCCTACACAGAGCCTGATAAAACACTGAGCTCCAGTTTCTCCTTATTGACTGGCCTGACCCTCAGCAGTAGTATTCCAGGTTTTCTCCATGGCTGCTCAGCCGAGCAAGAATGCATAGGGCTGCCCAATTCAGTGGTTCCGAGCACCAAGCACAAGGGCTGCCACCTCCAGAACAAATCTACAAATCATTTGTCACCAACTTTGATCTACCTTGTTTCAGGTGGTTTCCTCTCTGTCTATTATTTCTGCTAAAAGACCCGTGAAAATTAAATACAGACCCTATCAATGCTTGAGTGACCTAGTGCTCCATCATACCAACAGTGTAATAGCAATAAATCATTTCAACTTTAATCTATTGTTATTGATGAATGTACAATTATTTGTCATCTAATATGCTGAAAATGATGACCAAAGAAATAGATCAACTTTTTTTCTTCTCCCAAGTACGGCATTGATGGATTGTATCCCTAAGCTGTTATTACACTTATAATGTACTCTTCTGCTATGACAGCACAGCTAGTTTTTTAATCATTCCATAGTAATCAACTTAAGACAACATAGCAAGACTCATAACTCATGTTCTTTTCATTTTTGTCAGTGATGGGAAATGAAAATGTTTTTATTCTTTTGAAATAATTCTTACCTGACTAGGCTGAAGATTGCTTTAAAATTGTAAATAAATGGTTGCTTATTGAGCTGGAACTGAAAAGTGACATATTAAAATGCCCGTTTCTGAAGAAAAGAAATAATAATTTAGGCCTGAGTAGAGCTAGAATTGGTTAAAATATTACTTCGCTTTTCTTTTAACCGGTTCAGTGATAACTAAAATCTGGGCTTGCTAGTTAAGCTATACGCTCCTACTGCCGTATGTAAGAGTGGAATGAGTCTGTGAAGACAGGCTGTCTTAGAAGAGTAATCTATGGGAACACTGTCAGAAACTCCTTTGGGCAGTCTGTGAGCACAGGAGCTCCCTTTCCACAGTGACTCAGAAGGAAGAAATGTTTGGGAAATGGTCATCACCTTCAGTTTGGTACAGCAACTGGCACTTGGAGAAATCTTGTGGGGAAAAGGAAAATGTCCTTCATTTCCCATGGCATCTTAGGGATCAGAAGACCAGCCACTGCTCTCCAGGAGAAGACAAAAATTTCTGGCAGAGGAAGAAATGCTTCAAGAAACCATTTCTTGCTCATGGCTAGAAAACTTTGGTACTGCCCTCACCCACTGCCCCCCGTGCTGGCTGTATGCTGGGACCAGGTTGTGACGAAAGCTCCTGTCCCCAGCCCTCAGTCTTGGTGGGGATTCCACATCTCTGCAGCACGTAGCACTGGAATTCTCCACAGCAACAACAAACAATGAAACCTGACGTTACTTTTGATCTGAAATCTCTTTACTGTTATGACTTCTCCCTGTGGCCACTTAGCAGCAAACAGAACGGTATCAGAATTTTCCTGACAACCATTATGGCCAACCATTTCCTCATTTACCAAGGGTTGTTGGTTTTTTGTTTGTTTGTTTGTTTGTTTGTTTCCCATTGGCATTAATACAACTTCAGTAAACGACGCAGAAACAGTAAATATGTCTAAACTTTCCAAAAGTACACAGCTTACATGGAGAAGCAGCCCAATGAACCTCCAATTTTCAGAAGCTCCTAGGAGCTGACGGCAGCTCAAGCACACTTGCTGCAGGAACAGAATATCTAAAGAAAGCAAATTTCAAATCAATAAGGAAGTAAGACATTAAGCCCAATAGCTCAAATTTTATCTCCAGGTTATGCTGCAGGTAAACTGTCCTCAGGGCTGGCAGCATCATCTTCCCATGTCATGACCCTCTCAGCACATCATCCACTGCTTTTTGCATCAACTTAAAGCAAGGCAAATGGTAACAAGTGGCCAGAAAGTAGGAGAATGAATAGGTGCATTCCTGTGCACCATGGCCACATCCGGTCTATGAAAACCACCTGCTGAAGACACATCTCTAACCCAACCCAGAATTGCAAATCTCAGCTGTAACCACCCATGCTTTTCCTGAAGCCCAAGAACCTGGTGAGGAACACAGCTTTTCACTGATTCTATAGCAATGGCCCATTTACAGCCTTCTCTGTTCTTTTTGTTTCAGTTGGCAACACAATTTCAGATGAAGAATGAGGGGCGCTGAAATAAAATCAGGCCCCACTGCAAGGAGGGATGCTGAGATGCAGCCATATCTACTCCATCCACAAGCTGCTCCAGAAGGAACAATCCCCCAAAGAAACCCAGATATCATTGCTGCTTCCAAACAAAATTGCTCCTTTAAAACCTTTTAGAAATGTTTATCTTCCTAACTGTGCAACTTGGATTCTGGAGCTGGTCAGCATGCAACGTCTCCAGGAAAAAAAATGATAGTGAAAATGCTGCTGTAAGCAGTGAGAAATGTAGATTACTAAATGTAACAAGCCTCCACAAATCACCGACTTCTTAGGTTGCAAAGGTCAGTCCTGGCACAGTTACTGATATATCCCACTTCGCGATGTCTGCACTCTTGTAAGGCTGAAATGGGTTCTATATGTCACACAGATTGGGTTTGGACTGCTGTGGATGGAGCAGCCATCACTCTACAGATGCACAAATACCAAGTATCTCGTTTCACAGGAAACTCATGAGTTGAGTGTCTTCCATCCTAAAAGAACAATAAATTCCATAAATTCCTCCCCCCCACACACCCCAAAAGAAAAAAAATCCTTTCTATTGTTGCAGTTTAAAAAGTTGTTAAACTCAATAAAATTGAAAAGTTTTGTTCTGGCCGTAGGTATATAAAATAGGATAAATCTGTAACGCGCAACGTAATTTTTAAAAATGTGGAAAGGGATTCAAAACAAACGTGGAAACATTCCCCTTAATGCACCACCTCCATTAGAAAGCTCCTGCACACTGATCCAAGAGCCCCATCCATCACCTCCCTGGCCGAGCAACAGAGAAAGCGCTGGGCTGGCAGGGCTTTGCTGGTTCTGCAAAAGGCCAAGACCTCTTGTAGTTATTTTATGGGGAAGGACAGCAACATGTCATGTAGGCACAGAGATGCACCCAGTCCTGCACTGTTCCCATAAGGTAAAAGGATAGGATGTGAGAAATACGTATCTCTTTAACATCTGTTCAGAATTCCCTTGCACAGTCTAATATTAAGATAGTACCACAGTATAAAATATGTATTTCTAGAGCAAAGAACACTTCTTATTTTTTTTTTCTTCCCCTAAAGATCATTGTTCCCTACTTGTTTTGCATGAATTTCTCACCCCAACTTGTTGCAAACGCCAGTGGAAATTTCCCTGCATTGCTTCTGCTGATCATAGCAAAGTCTTTTCTTCTCAAACCAGAGTATCTGAACACTGAAGAGGCATCCCCATTAACTCACTACCAACAGGAATAACTGATCCACCAAGATGCAACACTACAACGTCACCAAGAGCACACAGTGCTCAGCAGCAAAACCTGCTTGTTGGTAATGAAGGTTTGGATGCCATTAATCATGCTCTTTTTCCATCAGAAATGGCTAACAAGTAATGAACACGGAATGCTACGCCTAAAACAACAAAAAGACCCAACAAATTAACAGCTGAAGAGCTGCCTCTTCGCTCACCAGACTCAGCTTTATTTGCTTCCTCTCAGTATTTGTTTAGGGAATTATGAATGGTGCTAAGCTGCTTGGTGCTCCTACCCTTCAGCCATCATTATCAGTTATCTTTAGGGGTAATCATTTTTCTTAAAATCATGACCCATTTGATATCTTAAAAACAGCAACATTAATTTTCATTTGTCACATAGTAGGGTATAAATTGACTAAATGTTAATGGCATTCTTCTTGAGTAATCAGTTCTACGTGATTAACCTAAAAATTGCCAAAATGTTGTTTACTATTCATTTGTATCTCAAGAAAAAGAGATCCATGATCCATGAGTTAGAACAGGATTAATTTAGTTTCTGATCTGTATTAAAACTTGCCACAATTATTCATAATCATTTTACTCAATATTTATCCTGGCAAAACAATTTAATCCAGAGATCCTCACAGTATAATAAAGCTGCCTCAAAGCAGCACAGCTTTCTGATGCCTGCTATCAGTTTCATAGAGTAGATTTAGTTGGTGGGTTGTTTATTTGTTTGTCTGTTTGAACGGGGTAATATAGGCTTAACTTTTCTGTCTTTTTTCTTTATACAGAAGGTATAGTTGGTGGTCTTTACCACCATCTAGTGGATCCAGTTCCTTACAGCAAGTGACATTTTAAAAGTATTTAAGGGAGAAAAAAAATGTATTTAATATATATTTAATAAAGAGATTTGGGATCAGAACACTATCCCACATCTTACACCACAAACAGCGACTAATGAGTGATCCTCACCAATGTAAGAGCCTGAAATATAAATTATTCTTCTTTTGAAGCACTGATGGAGCTCTCAGAAGTCCATGGATGTCTTATCAGCCACATAAGCAGTGGAGCAGCTTTTACCCCACCCCAGGTCAGCACTGCTCCTTTCCATCCCATTATGTTCCTCTGGATCCCATTGCCAGCCATGCAGAGAGAACACAATGTGCAACAGTGATATCCTACCTTTAAAAACGACTGTGTTGCTCTGTCCTTAAACAGCAAAAATGCCTACAACAAAAATGTATTTGCAGGAAATTCTTATTTCCTCATGGAGGGTAAATCATAATGCTGATGAATGAGAACCTTTATTCCATCACACCAGAACCAAATCTCCCTACCCAAGGACACTTTCCAAATGGCCACTGCTTGGTGGTGGGAACAAGGGTCAGTCTATTGGCTTCCCAGTGTGAAAGAATCAGAGAATCATGGCATCCTTAGAGCTGGAAGAGACCTTTAAAGGTCATCTAGTCCAACTCAACATGAACAATGATGCACAGCCAGAACAGGTCATCCCTAAAACCTCCCCTAAACAGTTGGTGTATAGGTGGTTGGACAATGGAACACACATCTCCTTCCCCAGCTCATGATGTGAACTACAAGCAGCCTCCTTCCCAAATGTGTAGGGGGTTATTTGAAACTTTGTCCTTTAAAAGAAAAAAAAGAAAAAAGAGGGAGAAAAAAAAAAAAAAAGGAAGAAGAAGAGCCCCAAGCAGCTTCTGTAGTGATAGCCAATGGCTGGGCTATGTCCTTCCTGCAGGCCCTCTGATTTTGCACCTGATTAACCAGTAACTCAGGGTCGGAGCCATGCTCCTGGTGACTCAGTGCTCTGGTTGACTGCCTGACAAGCTCCACAGGCGAGAGTGCAATTTACTTGTGTGCCCCAATTAGCACTGCTAATTGGGGCACAAAATCTGTGTATATTTCTATTATTTATTTATTTTTTTTTTTTTCAGTTGTCAAGCACCACTCTGGGAACAGCAAGGGGGCACAGAAGGAGGGATGGGGTTGATCTGCTCTTCAAACACGTGAACAGAGTTCCAAAAGTACTGTCAGAAGACACCTACAGGAAGGCAGAAGTTAAAGAATGCTAAATTCCCTGGAAAAAAAAGATTAAAAAAGAAGTGGCAACTGGGGATCTTTCAGTAATCTGGAATCTTTCTGGTAATACCAAGTTTTGTAAGATTTTCTTAGAAGCACACAGCAAAGAGGAGTTTTTTATTAAGATGTGCAGGGAACTACTTAGACTTATGTGCAATTATTTCAGCTGTGTGCCAGATACCACAGGTACTAAATAAATGCTGGGAACTCTTTTAGCATTATTTTTCTGGTATTTGCATACAGAAATAGCACTTCAGATGCTTAAGTGCCATTACCATGCATTAATATTTGTTATACATCCATCGTTGTAAGTTAATTGTTTGTGTAAATATAGGCATGAAAGAATGTGTACACTGTTGCACACACAAAATTAACTGCTTTAGGACCTAGAGACACTCACTGGGTCACTTGGGTGGCTGATGCTCCAAAACGAACCCCGGATTTGAATATAAACTCCAATTCAAAGAGAGTGTGTAAAATAAATAGCCTAGAAAACGAGAAGCTTTTGCTATTTTATTATGCCATTTGATAACACTGTAAAAGAATTACTGTACACTTCTCCAGCTAAAAAAAAAAATACACTCCGTTTCAGAAGTGCAAGCTGATTTTATTTTCATCTATTATAATAATAAAAGAACAATTATCTCTTTCCTAGAAGCCTCGAGCCTGAATCACTGCCCGTGCTTAATTCAGGATTCTGAGGAAACTCGAGGCATTAAGAAGGGCCATCCCATAGGGCAGGCACAAGGGACATCAACCAACCAGGACTTCAGCAATGGCAACCCCAGGAACTTTACCACTGCAGGCAGCAGCTGGACATCAGAGCAACAGCACCAAGCCTTATTGGTTTATTCCACTTGATTGGAGCATGTATTGAATTTAAACTGATCCTTACTTTGCCAACCACTGATGCTCACATGTGCAAAGATGTGTCTTTGCAATGGATTCAGAAATGAGAGCTGCACTGCACATCTCCTTTCTGAGCCAAAGGAACTGTCTGTAGCAGGAGCTAAACAGGACCGAGGATCTGCCCCTTCAGTCACTCACACAGGTTTTATCCACATGCTTTTAGAATAAATAGAGGCAAAATGAAAAGCAAAGTTAAAGAGAAGCATTCCCACTTGTGTAACTGCTTTGGTCTCAGCAAATATTTATAGCTTACTCTGAATCACTTACACCCTAAAAGCTGGAGAACTGTGACACTGACATCAGCACCCTTAGTCACCCACACATTTCACATTCACGCTTGCATAAGAAAGGTTTTCTTCGGCCCAGGTGAATTATATTCATATTGTTTCCTATAAAATAATTTCTTCATCCAGCATTTCCTGGATGAAACTATACAAAAACTGAAATTTCAGCAAGGATCCTGATAGAATGAGACCATTAGGACAACTTTTAAGGGTATTTCAAGGGACAAAAGCCCACACAGCCACACTGTGTCTCCCACGATGCAGTGGGAGAGGTTAATTGTATAGGCATAATATTCTGAAATAAATATATGTCAAGAACAATGATTTCAGTAAAACAATTCCTATTTTTCCACGGTAAGATGAAGGAGCATAAGGGGAAGGAGTCTGATAAGAAGGGAAACCCGAAGAGGAAGGAACAGACGGGAATTGCGTGTAGCTGGGAAGGAAAAACTTTGCAACAGTAATTAATATGGAAATAATCTTCACCCACTCCGCAGAAAGCATGACATATGTTAAGGTCATTCCAACTCAGAAAATCTTTTCTAAGCTGAGTCCTTAAAGGAGGACGATTTAAATTAATGGGTACAAGCAGAGGCTGAAGGAGAAGGCAGCAGATTTCCCCAAGCACACCCTGACCCAACAGCATCCTCTCTAGGACAGCAGAACTGCTGCTCCTTGAAAATCGAGTTGTCAACGCAGAGGTGCAGAGGGAACTGTAAAATCAGTAATTTCTTCTCACAGTGTATTTAGGAAGGGCACAGAGGAGTTACAGCAATTAAAGAGCACCATTATAGAAGGCTGGCAATGAGAGGCTCCAGCCCCACAAACCCACCTGGCATGCACGTGTCCGTCTGTCCTCCTGGTGGTTCAGACGCAGCCACGTTTTCTCCCTGGCAATGACAAACTCTGTCTGCCCGCGTCCCCGGGGTGGAACAGGATTTCCCATGCAAGTCACACCTGTAAAAATATATTCAATATGACAGAACTAATCAATGACAATATGGTGGAGGCAGTTGAAGAGCACTTCCACAGAGATCAGCCTCAGTTTGTACAGAACTCCGGGCAGCAAATAATTCATCACCCCTTTATTAAATAATTAGATATTAACAGAGGACCGCTGATTAGACTGCACTGATATCATAGTGTGTATTTTCTCTCTTGACTTTGTCACTGAGGTCACCATACAACTCAACACCGAGGAGGAGAGAGGGAGACAGTGTATGGGCATGGCTGTATAAAGAAGCCTCTCATTAACCCCGCTGACCCCCCATAATTTCATATGTCAGCAGCTAATCAAGGACTCACTGACATCATCAAGGGATAGGGAGAAAAGATCTCCCGAGGGACCGATCACTTCTCACAGGAGAAAGTCTACACTTCCACCGGAAGGTTACGTGTATTTTGCAAATAAATAAAGTGTTCTTGCATTATTTTTAATTAACGTTGAAATATATTTTTCTACTGTTGGAGTCGATGATTTATTTCCAGCATGATGGAGATGGCAGTTAAAGGAGTCAGCCCTTGGTAGCCCAATTTGTCCTACTGCTGTACTTTGTCACTTAAGAAACATAACCAAAATCATCTGCTTACTGACTTCTAGTCTACAGTGCTTCTAACGTCACTGGTTTCCCAGCTAGAAGAGGAAATAAAAGGCACACCGCACTTGTGGTACGGACTTGGATTTTAATCATTTTGTATCTACTTAATACTTTTATCCCAACAGATTTTGCAAACCTAATCAACGGAGCAGTTAATTCATCTGTGGCACACATAAAGCCACATCCTCTTTTAACAGCGCGCCGTGCTACCGAGAGGTCATCAGGACATGGGGTCTGCAAAGCAGATCTGTGGACACCGGCCAGGGGCTGTCAGATTTCAGACCTCAATTTCAACAAGATATTATGGAATCTGCACAGATGATAGTTGGCCAAACACAGCCCATGTAATCCAAAGTGCTTAATAAAGCCATGTGCTTTCTCACGCCCTGGCCAAGCGTAAGGTTTGGGGGGAGCATCACTTTGTAAGAACATATATTTTATAGTTGAAAGTAGGCAGCTGATCTAGATGTAGTCTTTCTGAGGTGCATTCCACAGGCAGAAATTTCACAAAAAAATATCCATTTTTTAAGACAAACACAAGTCAGCTTCCCACTGCACTGATGGCATACCTCAGCCCCTTCTTGGGACAAAGCAGAATTCACACCATCATTTGTTATACAGTATTCTCAAGGCTTGCATGTAGCACGCTATGCTGCCATGGGGCAGATACTCCAACCAAAAATAATAAAAAATAGATCCTCTGGTCACCATTACTCAATGGACTGATGGACTTCCTGCAGCTGGACCCGATTCAGCAGGAAGCTGAATGCCCTTAGGTGACCATGAGTGAACTATCTACACAGCATCTTTGAGTCTTTATCAACATCTATATGATATTCTCTTATAAACACAGATACTCATCTAACATTCAGTGGTTTGCATTCCATACGCCCTTTCTTTTAGATATGGAAGAAACTTCCCTATCCCAATAAAACACCATGTATGTATAACCTAGGCGTACTAATGTCACCATCAATAATCTAAACACAAGCTTTCTGAATAAACAGGTTAGCTCAAATGTATAAAGATGCCTTGAAACCAGAAGGTGTGTACAGATGGATGCCCCTCAAGTAACCATGTCTCTGGTTACTCATTACAATCTCAATTCATCTTTATGAATTGAATTTTGTAGAAGGTTATGAGGAAAGGCAGTTGATGCACTTAATTTTACACAAATCTTGCTTCATAGTACTTACTTAATAGCATATAAATTATTCATATAGTTATATTATATATATATATACATACACTATTAATATGTATGTATGTATGTATGTATATATCTGCAGTAAATGATATCTAAATCCCAAAGAATAAGGCAGCTTTTAGGAACATGCTCAGGTGACCAAAAAACAGTAATATGACACAAGTTAACTTGCATTCAACAAACATTATCAGGAAGAGTAGGACTGGAAAATATTCTAAACTCTTTTTTTTTAATAGAAAATTGGTTTTCAGTATTTCTTTTTCCTATTTTCCTGTCTGTAATTATCTGTATTCCCGAAACTCTGCTTAGCTTCTCTTTTCTTCTTGGGACTGACTAATCTGCACCTGTGGATCTCACAAAACACTCCTAACCTATAGCTGCAAATGTTGGAACCACGGAATTAGTTACTTCAGGTTATCTTCATTCCATTCCTTCTGTTTTGTTGAATACAGATATTTTAATCACAAGGGAATTGTACATAATAAGCTATGTTCTAGTTCAAATTGTGACCATATGTATTATAACACAAAGCAATTAATAGCAGCGCATCCTGGAAAATGCCATACTGATCAGCTGCCTGCCAACACATTATAAACACACCAAAGTCAAAGATGAAATTTTATTCACCATGTAATGAGAATACTTTCTGTTTACGTTGGCAAGGAAGATTATTCCTTCCCCAGCTTCTGCATAGTGGATCATGGCTAATTTTGGACACGCTCCTAGGTATGACTTTCACAGTTGATAGAGTATCCAGTTAGAACCTTTTGCTTGGTTTGTGAAGTAAAAGAGCTTGATCGGATGGCCTAAGCATAGGGATCCCATGGCACTGCTGCAGGAGCTGCCCAAGGGCCGCGCACAGATCTGCATGCTCCTGGCATGGCAGCTGGGGGCCAGGTAAACTAAGCGAGGGCAACTGAAATGGCAATGAAATCAAGCCCTAAATGTGAGAAATTTGGAAGCATATTTTTCTAATGAAGAAATGGAATCATTGCTGAAAATAAATAAAGAAAAAAACACTGTATGATCAAACTTGGAGGAAACTCATCACTGTTATATGTGGCAATATTCCAAGAGTAAGAGCTTACAAAATTTCCCCAAGGTTGATGTGAGTACTTAGACAAGTAAGAGCTGCAGAAAGTTACGGTACTGAAGGTCATCATTTTCAGTTTTGCCCATTTTCAAAAATCGGAATTAGAACAAAACAAAAATATATACTGCACTGTTTTACAATGAAATTCAGATCTCCTTTTTTCCTGAGTATTATTTATAACTACAGTGAGACACAATCCTGTTTTTTTTTTCTTTAACTCATATCTAGCCCTCCTCCAAGTTCCACTTATGAAGACAAACCTGAACCAGTTTCTACATTCATTAAACAGTGCATAATTAAGAATAAAGGTTGCTAAACCCATGACCAAATAAGTCCACATTCTCCCTGTTACCCAAGTATCATCTTCAGGGGTATCACCTAACTAACAACTAAATGATCGCATCCCTAAAAAAAAAATCTATACCAAAATGGACACAGTCAATAAAGAGAACAAAATCCAATTTCAAGGCAAAAAACAAACAAACAAAAAAAACCAACAACCACGCTTTCTGAGAGCCATCACTTCAATGGGTTTTTGAGATTTATAGAACAAGCTAATTTGCCATATGCAAGCCAGTTTTCCATTCTCTTGGGGTTACCATGGTGTAGGAAGTTCAGAAAATCTATATATAAGTGGGCAATTTTTAGCATATGTAGAAGGCACATCTGATAACCTCATCACGGCCCGCAACCTTGATATACAGTTTGTTCTACTTAGGGTATAATATAATTTCACACCTAAAAATAGGTACTTCAAGGTACTAAAGGTTAAATATCTGTTCTCCATTCCTACCAAATCAGAACTTGCAAAAATGATTTTTTTTGTTGTTGTTGCTGTTATTGCTATCTTAGCACTGTGAAGAGGATTCAGTAAACTTAATTTCGATTTTCTTCAGGAAGATACAGAAATACATATGAATTGTTTCTTTCGAGATATTGCGTGCTTTGTTTTGCTTTAAAATACATCACTAGAAGCAAAGCCTGGGCTTCAATAACTTCTGAATGTCAGCACATCTCTGATTTCTAAAATGTGTGTTTTACTCAGGGATACTGTGAGCGAGGAGCCTGTTCCAGCTCCACGATAATGCCAGCATTAATTTTCACTTATAATTGTTTCTTCCTTAAACAGCCCCGCAGAGAGAGACTTGCATCCCTTCATTACACATAACTTATCATGGCATTAAATTTGCCTAAATTGTACTCCAGTGCTGCCATACTGCTGACCCTTAAGTCTGTAAACAAATACATTTGTTCTCTATATATTTATGTTTTGTCTTCTAAATTGTGAGAAAATGAGCCTGGAATCTTCATATTGTAATTGTATCATCAAAGCCTGTTGAGAATACGATAAAGTAACCAGAAGTTAAATTATCAATAAGAGTCATTTATTTTGCATTTTTATTTTAAAGAATACTTATGAGAATTGTGATAAATTAGCAGTGACAAACTACTTCTTGCAGGCTGATTTTGTGTGGAGAGTTTAATTAAACATTGCAGCTGTTTATCTCTATGGTGATTAAATTTTCATATGTAAATTACATGTATTAAGATCAAGATACTTATGTAAATGTCACTTGCCTTAATGTTTTGTGTTACTGTTATTAACATCTAACCATCAGCTTGTAATCTTCTTGTATTGCATTACGCTGGCATGCACTACACGACTAAAATAAGTAGATTTATATCTTAATAACAAACAAGTTTTTAAAAAGAACATCTTACTATGTAATTGAGATGGAGATATAAAAAAAAAATAAATAAATAAACTGCCAAGTGTGAGCTGCCGCAAATTTCAGAGCCTCGCTGGTGACAGCCACATTTATTCAATGCTCCCATCCATCACCAAATTTGGATACCAGACATCTATATGTCTACTTAGAAAACGCTTCCCTCTACCTCACAGCAAGTGAGGGCACTGTGTTCTTGGTTGCTGTTGTCACTGGCACATTAAAAAGATGGTACTATCATAGCTCTGATAAACAAAGAAGTAATAAGCAGATTGCTATTTGCAGCAGAAGAAAATGCTCCTGATCTACCCGCATCTATACCCAACAACCAACCCTGCCAGGTTACAGATGTTTCTTTGGCAAGAGCACTGTAAAAGTCTGGATACTACGGACACTGGGATTTGCCACAAGATTTCACGTGGACTTTTCCTACTTTCACTTTATATTTGTAAATATTCTTCTTATTCACTCCGATGATGAAGATAAGCAACAACTTGGAGTGAAGGAGCAGGAAGATCTGCCATCTAATCTCAATTATTGGAGAAGGAAGTTCCTCACACAAAAATATGCAACTCCCGTGAAAGAAAGACTTTTCATTATGCCAGTCATGCTTGAAGCCTACCAAAAGGCACTCACTGAAAGCAGGAAATCAAACACATCCCTTGCAAAAAACAAATTAAGAGACCAAATTGCAGTAGGCGATAAATAGAAAATGAGATAAAAGCAGTTAGGATTAATTTACTTTGAGGAACCTATACGTTATATAGATTGTCAGAGTTTGCATTTATTTGTTGCTTTTATTTGATGATTGGGAGAAAAGGAAAAGATCACGGGGAGGTGGAGGCTTCATTTACTTACACTGTCATCCAGGAGGCATGCCACTATAAAAGAGAGCACATTATCTCAATGATCTACTCAAAAGCAATGAAACGCTTTGAAGATGCCCCAAATAATTGTGTGGATGTTCTGATGGGCAAATTGAAGATGAGCATTGTCTAGGGGCTTAGGATAAGTTCAATAACTCTCTCAGCAACACGATGAGCTTTGAAGAAAGAGCAGTCAGATAGCTTGACAGTGTAAGAAATTAGCCTGTATTTTAATGGATACCATCCCTCAGTGCTAATAACAACATCGGCTGACAGTCTGACTTTGTACTCAGAGGGTGCCATACATATATTCATCCCAAGTTTCCTTTTTATTTTAGAGTCTTAAATTACATCCCATTGACTCTTTTAGGCTCAATTCAATTTACTTACTAAGTTTTCTTATTTCCAAATTAACACTACACAATATAGCTCCTTTCAATGGAGTCACACTTTTAACTGCTGGAAAAGTGCCTTCCCAGCACCATACTTCAGGTCTTAACAGAGGATGCTTTCAGTGCTCAGATTATCCTGACATCTTTGTCAGGGGTTTCGGCATGATCATTCCCAGACAACTCAGCTGCTCTGCTCTGCGTCAGCTAAAGAGATGAGAGCAAGATTTAGGAAATAAATGCCCCATCCCTGGAGGTGTTCAAGGCCAGGTTGGATGGGGCCCTGGGCAACCTTGTCTAGTATTAAATGTGGAGGTTGGTGGCCCTGCCAGCAGCAGGGGGTTGGAGCTTCAAGACCCTTGAGGTCCCTTCCAACCCAGGCCATTCTGTGATTCTATGATCCAGCTACCTTCTTTGCAGAAATAGGATAAATTCAGGGAAGAGAAGACTGGAAGCAAACGATGCTGCTGAGCTTTTTCATACACCATTCATTCACGAAGACTGTTGCAAATTTACCCTTAGGGTTTTTTTTGTTTGTTTGTTTGTTTTTCCAAGTTAAAATAACTCCAGTTACAATTAGTTTCTTTTTTTCAGTGAAATACAGTCAGATTTCAAAAAGACCTGAGTTTGCAATTGCTCCCGCCTATGCGAAGGCTGCTTCAGAAGAAAAATAAATCTTTCCAGCTTATAGAGATAGCCACATTCCCAATCTACTGGGAAGAATTCTAGATAACCTAAAAAATGGTGGGTTTTTTTGGTTGGCTCTTTATTTTAATCTGCTGTTTTAAAACCAGTTTCTGAGCAATGCAATCCTAACGATGGTAGATCTTTCTCCTGTACCAAGCACACATCTTTGATGAAACAATTCCACTCTTGCCACCTCATCAGCTGAAATGGGTCAGCATTTCTTGACCTGCAGAAAGACCTGAGGCAAGTGAAACTACTGACACCACCCCAAGTGCCATCTCCAGCATGGGAGCAGAGGTCTCACCAGTCAGTGGGGGGAGATGAAGATGACATCTTCGCCTGCAACTCCCTACTCCAGATGATACACTGGACAATGAAGTGTAAAGTAAGTGAAGAATTTGGCCCTGCATGTGTAAATGGTTCTCTATTACTGGGGTGTTTGCAGCATCTCAGTCTGAACACAATGATTTATCACTATTACAAACCACTGTGGTTCACACAACAGAGTGTGGAACTACAAAAAGACAGAGGAGAAAGCTTGTACTAATCCTCGTGCAAACCTCACCAATCAATAACCAGGAAGAAAGAGTGCAACACTAAATAACTGTAGTGATTTTGCAAATTACTATGTTATGAATCTCTCAAAAGCACTTCAAAATGGACAGATCTTGATGAAATTCATCAAAAAGCATTTTCCTTCAACTGGAGAAGTTTCCAGTGCTGTTGAAGTTCAGCTTGCCATGAAACAGCCTTTATTCACTGGCTGGCTGAATAATGAAAACAAAAAAACCCTGAAAAATGATCATAGACAGGATAGTTGGCAGCAGATTCACTACAATTACTAGACGTTAATTAGAATTATTAAAATAACAAACACAATGCCACTGATATTATGCATCTATATTTAATAATGGAATCCAACAGCGCACTCAATTCATGAACTACATTATATTACTTTAAAGCCTTTTCTTGCTCACCAAGTTAAATGCTAACAGATTATCATCTCCAAATCAGTTGGTGGATCGAATCTTATTTACACAGGTCCAAAAAACTGAGTTGTAGAGCAGAACTACAGTTTGTTCTCCTGGGTAGTAAAACAACTTGCAGCTCATTTCTGCCTCTTCTTTCCCTATCCACAGCACAGCATTTGGAAAATGAAATTCTGAAGTTACAAGCATTTGGTGAAACGATTTCATCACAGTTTCACCTTCTATCACTGATTTAATGTAAATTTATTTAAGGACCTGCTTGAATAAATTTCAGTTAGTCAACATCTGTGCACCTGCACTTGGATTACTTTAATCAGAGAAGTCTGACCACATTTAACCCATGTTTGCCTCATTGTTGTGTGTGCACAATACTGTAAAGTACCTCATTTTATTTTCACAGCTAAACTGAATTATGCAGCACATGGTATACAGAAATCTAATCTTTAATTTTTTTGTAATAGCAGATTTGAAGAGAAGTTGCTGACACATGCAGGGAAACACACAGTGTTGTTGGCACAGTTCTCCTACTCCTAATGAGACAGCAGCCCTCACAGTTCTTCCAATAAGTATATATGAAATAAACAAACAACCTCCCCAAAATAAAATAAAATCAACATTATAAGTAGTCTTCTTAATATTTTAAACCAGAACACTCTTGAAGGCAATTACCTGCTGTGATGAAACAGAAGGAGGAGACAAAAAAATACCTACTGGGATAAAAAAAATTAGAAGCTAGGTAATGGATTTGCATCTGTTCTTCCTTTTGCTATTGTGGGCTCAAATGATACCAATTATATAAGAAACATTCATCAGAATGAAATGTTCAAAGGTCTTTAGGCTGTAAATTGCTCTTCTGAACCTCACATACACGGAAGGACTGAGTGCAGAAAAGGTAGGAGATGTAGCCTCCCTATAACCACTTAAAATTAAAGGTTTCCACTTCCTTTGGGAGTGCATTCTTTCCAAATTATTTTCAGATCTTTAATTCTCAATAACGACAAGGTTTTCGGCCAAAATTTTCCCTGTGAAACTGGGAAAAATACAAAAGACTGAAAAAAAAAAACCCACAGGTAAAGATGAATCTGAAATTTTAGATAAGCTGTCTTGCAGCAACTGTAGTTTAGGAAGAAGCACAGAAATATAACCCAGACACGTGCAAGTTCTCACTGTAAAGTATAATAATAATCAAAAGTGCCTTTACAATTTGAGCAAACCCTAACATTTATTAGATGACTGCATATATGAACCACTGTCTTTAATACATGCACAACAAAATGCTTTGTATGTTAAGTGACTAATGAAAAGCAAGCCTGTAAGCACAGAAATGCCATTTTAATGTACTGTTACTATTGCTCGCCTTTCATTTGCTATCGCAATCCAAAGAATAAGAGAAATAATAGTAGTTGTCTGGCAAAATAAAGAGATATATGTGATTTATCAAGTAATTAGTCATATAATTGAGTAAATCAAGTTGTCTAATCATCTTTTCTTCTTCACAGTCCGTTCAAGGAAAACACAGAAATAACAATGCAGTGTCGTGTACTGAAGTCCCAAAATACTAAACAACAGGGTAAGGAAGAGAGGAGCATTCCCTGCTGCTGGGACTTGATTTGAATGTAAATGCCAAAGGTCCCAAACCCACCCAGGTTGCTGGCAGAGCAAAGCACGCCGACCAGATGAACACCTAAAAAGCCAACCACACGTATCTGTATGCCATACACACAGACCTAAGCAACAGGCTGCTCAAGTAACACTTCTGAGACCCTCAACCTTAAGAAAAATATGACTCTACCTCACCAAAGAACTAAATTTGCCCTTTGTCTCGATCATTTACAAACAAAAGAAGCCACGGAGACTCTGCCACTCATCTCCTTGACCATCCTCTCGACATTGCTCCTCTTCCAAACTGCTCCTTTTTGTTGCTCAGAATATCCAGGGATTTTTACTAATTAAATAATTTCACACCGTATTATCTATGGTTAACATGAAACCAAGCTTTACTAATTTGATCTCCGTACGTCTAGCACCATTTATTCATGCTGTATCACCATCTCTGAACACCGATTATATTTGACCTCTTGCTCTGTGTTATAAAGCCTTCACAAAACTCACAGATAAGGAAAGTCAAGAGTTGAACATAACCCAACAGAACCAATATCTGGAGTTCACTAAATATCTAAGTGAATTGCAGATTGACTGGATAGAAGTATTTTCTTATTTAATAATTTTGCATAAATTTTCAATGAATTTTTACACGAGTTGTCAAAGAAGTGGGGCACTGGGAAAGGAATAATTTGAGGACTTCTCTCTCCATCCTTTCCCCTTCCCTTTCTCCTTCTCATTCTTTCCATTCCTCTTTCCCTGTTTCTCAACTTACCCACTGAAGATGTGCAATTCCTTTGTTTTTTATTGTTGTGAAAACACCTTTTTGATTTCAAGGTCATGGTGAATTTTGCATGTGCAGAGCTGCATCTCCTGTAGGACACGAGGGAGTGTACACCCAATGTGATCTACCATGCATGCTGTTTGGCTTTTGACTTGAGTGAACGTGTGGATTCACTTTTAAGATCTTTCTCTGTACCTGCTTAAACCACAGTGGTACTTTTGGTATCATTTCTTGCTGACAGTGAACTTACTTAAAGTGAAAACAATACAATTAAGTGAGCCACTCTGCATTTCCAAGAGAGCATTGGAAAACAATTAAATGACACTTGAAACTTGTCCAACCTGTGCGTGGGGCATCAGTTACCAGCTGAGACATTCAAAACATTGGATCCTTCATTAATTCCTGCAAACTGAGTTTCCCCAAGAGCTACGGTAATGAGCTTCTAAAAGGCAAATCTAAAGACCATCCTCATGGGACTCAAAAGTCCACATAGGTTTTCAGCAGTGGGTCAGACTCAACCCAGAGTTGTCCAAAGCCTGTCCTTCTGACACCTGAAGGGAAATGTCATTTTTAAAGCTGATTTCCATCGCTACAACTGAGTCAAAAGGAGTTCTGTCACTGACTCAGAAGTTTTCATGAAACCAGGCCTTCATGTACCAGTTACTAAATCAAAATTCCACCCAAGAGAAGTGTGAAAATATTTTCAGCATATTTATCAGCACCTCCTCTTGCTCAGAACGAAAACAAGATGGGTAGATTACATAGGAGAGAGCAGCAGAGCTTGGGTCCTGGGTGCTGCAGTGCCCTGAGCTGCTGCCAGCTCCCATCACTCCCAGCCAGGGCGACCTCGTGCCATTTTTTTTTTTTCACCAGCTCACTTCCAAACCCTTTAAAAAACAAATGAAGTTAAATAACAAATAGCATAAATATTTTAATAGGCCTTCACATTACCAACTGCCAGACCAGCTGTCTAGACTGCAAGAGTATTTGTGGCTTTTTTTTTTTAATTTTATTTTAATTTTTAATACATATATATTTAACCTGAAACACGTACGTCTACATGATGGAAAGCACCTCTTGGGGTGATCCCTGGCCCCACAGCCACGTCCACTGAACAGTGCCACATGCCCCATGGCCATAACCACAGCACTTCCCCAGCCTCCCTCCATGTGCAGAGGAAAAACAAAGCACCCCGGTCTCTGCATATCGAGCTCAGCTTCCTTCTCAAATAATTATCAGCACTACACAGAAAATAAGCTGGAAAAAAACTGTGGGAGTCCAATGGCTTTTATGACAGATGACCCTTTATTCTGAGTGTTTGATGCCATATTATTTGAAAAGACAAGAAGAAAATGATTGTAACTCCATACCCCAAAGGGATTCGATGGGATGAGGTGAGTTAAATATCTGCAGCTGTATATTTTAAATGTGTTCATTGAGAGAAGGAAGGATGCTTTAATCTTGAATCTTTAAAATACCTCTGATATTTCACCACAAAATGATGATAGTCTTAATTAAATGCTCCCATTCCTATATATTATAAGGTAAGCGCAACTTGAAATGTTCATGAAACTAAGAGAGAGGAAACAGTGGTTTCCCAAAAAGCAGAAGTCATATTCAATGGAAATACGCAGAATATAAAAGCTCTGCTTACAAAATACAAAAATAAATAAATAAATAAATAAAGTGAAACCACAACCATGATGACACTGAAATAGAGATCAAATGAAGACAAATCTCCCATCTCTTCATGTCTCATGTACTCTGACCTCTAAGCAAGCTAAATTTTTAAAGACAGTCATAACTCCCATTTAAAGCAAAGTAGAGCCACACTCACTGGCTGAATTTTAAGGAAAAAGAGCTGATGGTTTTGGTTGTTGTTGTTTTTTTTCCACTAAAGAAATAGGAAATCCCATGGAGGCAATGCAAGAGCTTTGATACAACAAGGGTGTAAAGGCATAATCACAGCCAGTTTTCATTCTGAACATCCATCAAATTAAATAACAAATTGACCAATGGGACGAGGGCTGCTCCAAAAGTAATGCCTCCTATTTTGTGATGTGGGCCCATGACAGAGGCAGATATTGGTGGTATGGCACTAGAGGTCAAACCTCCCCTCCCAGTATTCTGTTATATTTAGTTAATGCTTACTAAACTACAGGAGTTGATATGAAAATTTTGTATTGTGCTAAGGATAGAGATTTTCATTAAAAAATCCAACACTCCTTTGACATCATACTAATAACAAGCTAAAATGGGAAGTTAGAAAGTTACGTGGAACCTCAGGAATAGATTGGGTTCTGCTGAAAAGATTTTCCTGAAACTTACTACTGCTTATCCCTGGTGCTCTCTAGACTTCTATCTAATATGATGTTTCTCCTGCTCACCCAAAATCCTGCCCTGCCCAGTGGAGCACAGAACTGCTAATGAGTGAGCACTGAGTTCCCCAGTGGTGTCTCCCAGCAGCTCAATGCTGTGATATTGGTCACTGTGCTCTGACACAGATTTTACAGCCAGGTTTGCGCCTCATCCTCAAACACAAATGATAAGTGACTCGATGGGCCTGAGATCAACAGAGGAATAAGGCATTTTAGCAGTGTTTCTCGCAAGAAGTGGCTGTATTAAAACAGCGCGGTGACAAAGTGAGGGGGGGGAAAGCGTAAAACAAAATAAAACAAAACAAAACAAAACAAAAGTGTTTTCTCTGCAAGGAGAGCAGAAGGTAGGTCTGTGCATTACCACCACGCGAGGGAGCCATCCCTCCAGAAATGCCAGGGTTAGGGCAGAGCAAACAGCCAGCCAGCATCCTGAGCAGCCCTGCAGCACAGCCACGGAGACATGAAATCCCCACTGTGGACACAAAACTGTTCCTATTTAATCCAAATGCAGAGAAAGCTGGTCGCAAATAGTCGTAACTGAATTATTGTTGCCTAAAAAGCAAACTCCAGATAATTAAGCATTAAAACTGTTCCTTCTTAATGTTTAATTCCGAAACTAAATACTGGGGATTTCCTTGGCAGGCACACGTGTATCTCCCAGTCTGAGGGCATCTCAAGTGTCCCAGCCTCGAGCCCAACACAGGCATGACCCTGAAGCCAGGGTGAGCACTGCAATGGAAGTGGCTGTCAGGGTCCACCCTGGATCCCTGCAGAGGAAATAGAGCAGGTTATAGTGCATTGGGTTGACACGAATAGGTTTTGGAAGAGAAAGCGTTTTGGAATGGAAAATAACACTCCAGTCAATGGATATAATTTGTCAAGAGTCTTTATCATGTAATCACAGAATGGCCTGGGTTGCAAAGGCCCACAGTGCTCATCCAGTCCCAGTCCCCTGCTGTGTGCAGGTCACCAACCAGCAGCCCAGGCTGCCCACAGCCACATCCAGCCTGGCCTCGAATGCCTGCAGGGATGGGGCATCCACAGCCTCCTTGGGCAACCTGTGAACAGTGCCTCACCACCTTCTGAGTGAAAAACTTCCTCCTAAATATTCTTGGGATAGTAAGACATAACATTTCTCCTGCCTTATTGAGCAGCTTCCAGTAAGCGTTCACATTCTACAAACTTCAAGTATAACCATTAGCTTCAAGCAGGCGTCCTCCCCTCTACGACAAAAAATAGGGAGCGTGATTACAGATCTGTCCTCCGCTTCTCACTCATCAGAATGACAGAAGACCCAAAAGCTCAAAGACAAAACTTCTGATGCACAACCTCCAGCTCCACTGATCCCAGCCGCTCACTTAAGGAGCTGTGTACTCAAACCTGGATCGAGTAACAAGGGGTGGGAGGGCAGGGAAGCACCACACTCTGCTACCTACTAATTACCATCACGTGGGAAAAGATTTGTACCCTTCTTAGGAGAGGTCTCATGTTTTTTCTTTACTTTTATTAACTAACTTGGTCTATAATTAAAAGAACAGCACACAGGTGCTTTACTCTTCCCTTTTTCACTGATGAGTTGCATGTTGCACCATGCATTTTTGTCACATTTTCATATTAATAAAGAGCAGAAGAGCATTTCAGTTGAGCTCAAAGTTGTTGGATTCGCTGATCCTTACGGGATCCTTCCAATTTGGGATACTGTATGCTTTTAAAAGCCCTGTGCTGTGGCCCTTCCACACTATGCTCAAGAGATCTGGCCTCACGGATTCCTAAGACAGTTCTTTTTCAGATTCCTAAATTAGCCATTAAACACGTTGTAGCCATCTCATCAATCTCATCAATTTTTACCTCCCACCTTAGACTCGTGCAAGGCAACAAAAGCTTTGCAGGAGGCTTTCCTAACACTGCCATCCTTGGCCATGCTGTTGGGAGAGGCTCCTGCTTCACTATCAGGATAAATTCCTGTGGTTTCATCCTGAGTAAGCATTACGTGCAAACTTTTCCTTGGATGCAAACAGGCAACCAAGCAGAGTTATGTATGCCTGTAGCTATGTGTGTACGCACACAAATCACTCACTGCATTTTATCTTCCTCCTATTAATTCAGCACGTGCTCTCAGGATGGACCACCAGAGAGGGGTGGTGGGCACGCTGAAATCCTGGCTGTGCAGTTGGCCTCATCACATCCCATTACAGGCAACACATCATAAAACAGCATTTCATCAACTAGCCACGAACCGCCACTGCTACCTGGAACTGCCTTCCAAAGGCAAGAATGTAATGAGTGAGCAAGGATCCTTCTCTAATTTATATAATGTCAAAAAATATGTCACTGATGTTTCCATTCATCTCAGTTTGCCTGGCAATAAGTCAGGCTGCCCACAGAATTTTCCGTTTACGGTGCACGGCTGCAATTATGGCTTTACCCACACTGCTTACCTAGTGCTGGATACTGCCAAAATAACTCTGCCTGCATGCCTACAAACATGCATTTTCAAGCACAGCTTTAAATTTCATCGCTTTAGCCAGAAATCACTACTAGAAATAGGTTTTTAGGGTCTTCTCGCCAGTTTTTCTATTTGATGCACTTCGGTAGCTCTTTTTGCTTTAGGCAGAAAAAAAAATGTCTAACAGACCTCATGGACAGGAATCCTCCCTTAATTTCATCCAAAGACGCCTGCAGTCTCTCTACCCTCCTACACAAACCAGCCAAAAATTTCTCTAAATGTTTGCTTAGCATAAGGCCTACAAATTGTTATCTAAAAGCTGGGAATAGAAAGGCAAGGTTAGAAAGCTGTCAGATAACTGATAAATACCAGTGAAATTAATATTCACCATCTTTTATGGCAAGGCCAGTGATGTAGATATTTGACTAACAAAGAAAACTTTCCCAAACTTTCTTTTATACATTTGTTCAGGAGCTAAAAACATACATAAATATATTTCATTTTGGATCTTTTGACATTCAGAGGTAATGACTGCTTGGGTCAAGAATGCTCCAAATCTGAAACACCATGAATTTACAGACCGCCCCCTTCTGACTCCATTCTCAATATCACAGCCTGGTGCTATCTACATAGACTTACCATGCAAGCACCAGTGTATGGGAACTGCTGAGTCAGGGCCTGAACCTCTGATTGATCACCTGAGGTGAGCGGTGAGTCAGCCAGGGAGCACGGGTGAAGGCAATTCACCTGTGCTGCAGGAAGGGGTGGAGCCTGGCTCCAACTCTCCTAGACCCATTTAAGAGCTGACTACCAGTGGGGAAGGATCTCTTCTGGAGATCCACTTCACTGGAGTTTCTTAAGCAAGCCCATGATACGAGTAAGCATCCTATCTATTCTTTGTCTTGCTTTGCATAACTCTCTTGTTTAACTCTCTTGTTTATTTCGTTATTATATTTTGATTGTACAACCAGGAAGAAAAAAATTGTCTTTTTGACAAATACGTGAAGAGTAAGGAAAACATAGCCCATCTCAAGCAGAATTTCATTGCTCATCTTTTTAATTTGAAAGGAAAATAAAAAGGATTGAAAATGCAACAGAGTTTGCACAGTATCCTTGGAAGCATCGTTTGCCTTGTGGTCACATAAATGTTTTACACCACTGAAAGCACCACACCAAATGAAAAATTAAATAAATAAAGAGTGAAACATCACCTGCTTTGGGGAAAGAACATAGCACTTAAATATCTAGAAATCTATTTTAAATAGTTTCTTCCTCATCCACTGGTCCACTTGCCAGATCTTCCTGCTCTTCAGAGAAGACTGTCTTTTACATAGCAATTTATTTGTCCTTGTCTTCATCTACTACAGTATAAAAACCAGCAGCAATGCAAATATTTCCTGGTACAGAATAATGGTTTTACTGTGAAAAAAAAGCAAATATTACTTTGCATCAGGAGCCACTGTAGGGTGGACACTGCCAACACTTGTCTGAGCAGGAGAGACTGAATGTCTCATTTGCAAAGCAGTCACCTGCACAACAGTGACGAATGTCATGCAGATAAACAGTAATTATGAATATGTTGGACTTTAAGGGAAAGCATTCAGTTCAATCACTGAACTGCCGCAGTTCAGATTAAAAGCTGTTTTTCTAAATCAACTCACTCTACCAGTTTCAAAGATGACCTTTCCACAGGAAAACTGTATTATAAGTTTTTAAAAATTAATTGCTGTTTGAATAGTTTGCTTGGAAAATAAACAACAGAAAACTCTCCTCTCTCCCTGTAACAATTAGGAGAGATGATAAAGCTCACATTTCTAACTTAGTTAATTTAGCATGTCAAAAACCAATCTTTCCCTGGTAATTTCAATGCACTGAATGTCATGGAAAGGCCAAGTGACAGATTGCTGCATTTCAGTCAGAACACTCATCCTACTAAAAGTGTAATCACTGATGTTCAGATTTCATTTGACTGTGCACTGTACAATATTTGGATAGTGGGTAGCCTTTGGCATTTTCTTTCCCCCCTCTCTTTCAATCAAAAATGAATTGATGTTACAGACTGAGGTCCAGCACAACTTTCTGAGAAATAAGCGGAAAGTAAACCAGAACACTTTTATTTATTTCTGCCTTCAGATTTAAGACTGATTAAAGTGTTATCGCCGAGTGACACTGAGTTCAGACTTAATAATGTTGCTGAGAACTGGGAGTGTGTTTCCAATTCCTATTTGGGAGACCACAAAGTCTATCAAAAACAAATTAAGATCTTTTACTAATCATTATCAAGCCCTGTATTTAATCATGCTCCTAGACAACAGCCTGAACTTCATTATCACAGTACAGAATAGGCTGTAGTTATAAGCTGAATTTCAGGGCTCTGTCATCTCGATCGTGCCCGATTTTTCAGCGAACTTTTCATGCATCTATTCATTATAAATTATTTTGCTGTACAGGAAATGTATTTATCTTCTTTTCCAAGAATGGTTTCATAACCTCTCTATGTTCCAGCGCTAAATAACACATATGGTTCGTGTTTAACAACCTCCATTTGGTGCTTCATATGTGTACTTTTTCTCTCTGCTTCCAAACCTATGGCTGCAAGCAGCGCTAGCACTGAGGATCAGGCACCAGCGTGGGTGAATGCTCTCTGAATAGGCTTGCCTTTCAATTGTCAGACAGCAATTGACTGAAATCAGAGAAAAAATGATTATTCTGACAGCATTTGATATGTCATTGGCTCAAAAACTCTTTCTGTTCGAAGTCTCCGATGTCTATCAGATATTCAATGAGGCATATGGCATTTTTTGATGCGATATCCATTATTGACATGAAATGGGAACCTCTATGCTCTTGAACAAGTTTCCCGTAGTTCTGCTCTGCAACAGAGCTTTTTCCACCAGCGTCTGCTAAAGGTCAGCCAACGTTTGTCATTTTAATGCGTGCTCAAGGTGTGTGGAAAGGCTGACAAATAACTGACTTTTGCCCAACCTGAAGCTGCTGTCAGCACACAGGTGTTGGTGGCAGATGAAGGAGTTACAGAGGAAGAAGAGGAGAAGATGCAGCCTTTTATGTGATGCCTTATTATAGCTGTTTTTAATATCTGCATTCAAATATATGTCAGCTGAAATGATGGACAGGTGACTCTTGATGGAATACAAACTGCGTGTCACAACCTGTACATGGGAGATGGGCAAGGCTGAATTTAGCCTCTCTGTGCTCTGCTTTGCACAGGTCTTATCTTTCCTGGTATGACCTGGTGGACCTGAGCAACCTCACCAGAACGATAATTCAGCGGTGTGGCTGAGCATTAGACAGAACCACTTCCAGCCTGCAGACACCAATGCGTGACAAAAATTGGAAACACGCATTTTTCATTACGGCCCTCATTAATAGCCTAAGGAAGTGCCTCCTGCAAAGTATCAGATCAGAAGTTGTAATGAGCATTATAATTAATACTATCCCGCTGCCAGGGAATTGAGATGTAAATTTGATAAGCCATTTACACTGGAGAATCAAGGCTGTTTGTTTGCAGGCAGTGTCAAAGCAACCTGAAGACCAAAACCAATGGTGTACCCCAAACAAGTAAACTTCTCATGGAGCAAACACAGATGTACACCAAAATCTTGAGATACCTTGACAACTGGCTTCTGAATCCATAGTAAAAAACAGTCACTTTTACTCCTATGTTAACGGTACAAGCGTTCATAATTCAAAGGGAAATAGTAAGAAGTGAGAAAAGTACAGAGGAATTGCCATCATCCCCAGTGAATCATGGAGAAGGGCTCCTGAACAAGTTGTTTTACAAGAGATGCAGCAGCTGGAAATGCATATTAAGTTTTGTATCCTTTCTGGATGGGTAGAAAGAACAGCACCTCTAAGTAACATGAAAACCTTAGTTCATTAAACAAACCTTAAGGGGAAGTGTAAATGAGAAGTGCTTTATATTCAGTGTCATCAATTCAGCCGAAAACATGTTTGCACCACTCCACAAAATGAATGCTTTTTATAGTCCCTTTCCTGCCAACATTGCCTCATGAACGTAATAAAATTAAACATGTAAAACCAACTCTGGGGCTGGCAGTTAGCAAGTACATTCCAGAGAAACAGGAATACACACTTCTAAACAAACAGCTCTTCAAATGCAAGGGAAAAAACAACAGGTAAACTGAGGAAAGCTGAACGCAGAAAAGCACTGAACATCTGTATCTCATAGGAAGGGCAAAGAGCCTTTGGCATCAGGACTTCCTGCCCAGATAACCTCCTTGGCCCCTGGGGTCTTTCCATGTGCATCACCAAGTCTCCTGCCTTACAGCACCGGCAGCACCATCATTGCTGCTTTCCACTCCTTAGCAAAAACGAAAAGGTCTGGGTGATAAGAAGGAAGGGAGTTGCTTTCATTTGGGGGGTTTCTGTGGGTGTATTTTGGCAGAGAAAAAGCCCGACCCCTTTCCACTCCAGCAAGGAAGGGAGCAAACCCTCCTAACACGAAGCTCGGGGGGCTCTCACCCCGACCACCCCCCCTGTACAGCAGTTTGTCTCAAGGCAGTTGAAGGAGGAATACAAAGCGTGCACAGATTTCCAGAGTTATGCCACAGTCATCAAATACCAGAAGCATTTTGAAACCACTCTCGCGGCCCCGAGTAGGAGCAAACCTCTCCAAATAAGGAAGCATTTCTCCTCCAACGTGCTGAAATTGGCAGCTCCCCTCCCGGAGTTTATGTAAGATTTCTCAAACAGATTAGCCAACAAACAAATGTCAAATAGCCTCCTCTCTGCTCTGGAGGGAAATCAGCAGCTTTCATCTGCAGAAAGAGATTCTGATAAGAATTCAAGCTGAGACACAAATCTCCATGTTGCCATGAAGAACATTTCCAGATAGGTTATAACGAGCAGCCAATGACAAGTAATGCAACAGAGTCCCCAGGCCTTATTTTGGTACATGGGCATTGAACTGCAGTTGTTATTGTCAGAACTGAAGCGGAATGGCCATGCTGCCATTTGGCAGCCCCCTCCTTGCATTCCCAGAAGGTAATCAGTATTTATAGAAAAATGGGCCTTCCAGACCAAATTACAGCAACGCTGCACGAAACAGCAATAGGATCGAAAGTAACAGGGCTGGCAGGTCCATGAATAAGGAATACTGAAGAAAAAAGATACGATGAAGACAAAAGGTTCCAGAGGGCACTCAGCGGGTCAAATGACACAGCGTTTTTAAGGGGTAGTTGTGCCCATTTCTATGAGAACACCAACTACGTCAATTCAGCATCTCTTTCCAGAAGAAGGCTGCAGGACAGCTACTGAAAACCTCTCGGAAAGATCTTAAAAGCAAGCAACCCTAGTGCTGGTTAACCAGGAGATGCTATGGCAAGCACTTAGCAACGATCCTTCCCAGGTTTTTTAACCTCCACCAGCCTCCCACGGAGAATGACAAGGAGTTATTACCAGTGACAATGAGCTCTTTCTTCTGCCTCCTGTCCCATTAGGCCCGGATCTTTGAAGCTTCTGCACCGAAGTTACTTTGAATGTCTAAATACCTACAAGATTTTGGCAGGATTGTGTGCACAAAAGGCTCTTCGTACCCGTGAGGATTTGTACAAATGGGGCTACAGAACACAAATCTCAAGGTAAAGGATCCTGACTGTTTCGCTCACAAAGTGCTCAGCACTGCGAAGCTCAGACAGTGACAAACAGTGCTCAGGGTGCCACTGAAAAATGCAGTTTCAGGTCCTTAAACTGCCTAGCAGAACTATCGAAGTGCACAAATGCACCCACTTATGCATCTTCCCTTTTTCAGTAAAAAAAAAACAGAGAAAGTCTTTCCTATGAGGCAAGATTCAATTATGTTGGCTTTGAAACCTCATGGCACATTTATTGCTTTTTCTTTCAAGACACTGAGCAAGCAACACAGGGGTCAAGCCAGCATCTGTTTCACCAACAAATCACTAGCAATAATCTTAGCAAGATACTCACACATAGGCAGCAGAGGAAAAAGGTACCAAAAAAAATCAGCTGTTCAGAGGGAATGAATAAAACAGACTGATTCATGCCTGCAGATGATTGGTAGGGTGGCCATTTACTAGTTTAAAGGAACTAAAGAGAGGAGGAACTATGGAGAGTAGGTTTAATTCTGATTTTCCACCTTATGTTTCATCCACGCCATGGATAAAGACAAAAGTACAGCTGATAGTAAAAAGGAATGGCAAAATACATCTGAGAAGACGTGATAAAGTGTTGTTTTTTTTTAAGATAGTGGTGCAAATGTTGTTCTCTGCAAACTCCACTCTGCTCTGATCATCTCTTCCTACAGCATGATGTCAGTCCCAAGTTCTTACCATGCAGGTAATTAATAACTCTTATCCAATGCTTGATTTATCTTTCTTCAACATGTGCAGATCACATGGAGATGAACTGTGTAAATTATTACCCTGTGGAGCCAGCAGAGAACTTTGTTTTTGCTGTCCTGACACTCTTATTTCATAACTGGAATGGATAAAAAATACCATACATATATTTCAAAAGCGACACAAGCAATTTCCTTGCGTAAATACATGCTTCCATGTTATTTATTATTTGGATTTATAATCGTGCTCTCGTCAGTGTTTGAGCAGTGTCTTGATTTAAGCTTCATGTTCTGAGCACCATTTTTCCCCCCGTTTTTCCGTCTCCTGCAATTCAGAGGTTACATGACTCAGTTCTTGCAGCCACAAACTGATTTTTCAAACACAAGATTTCTCCTGTTTGGCTCATGTGTCGAATGCCAGAAAATCCAATCATAGTGTCTGTATTGACTAAATCTTTGTTTAAAAGTAACTAAGGAGGCTCAGCCTGCCTCCTGCCTTCACAATATGCTGAAGACAGCTCTGAGGGAGGCCAGAAATGGCTCCAGAAAAGGGGCACTGAGCAAACAGGGACTCCAACAGTTCAGTTTTCAGCCTTTGATTTATATTTTAAGAAAATGGGTTCTCGTCCCAATATAGTAAGATCAATCATTACATTGCATGGAGGAATTCTCAGGTCAAAGGTGCCCTTCTTGTACAACTGGCTAAGATAAACATCAGAAATAACCTCTGATACCTCTTCACTTCCATGACCCTCACTCTTCACCTTTGCCTTCCAGTCCAGGGACAGCTGATTACAGCTTGGCGATGCCAAGGAGCTCTGAGCAGCAGCTCTCCCTGAGCAGCCGTGGCAAGTACATCTGACTCTAGTTTATTAATTAAAACCCATTAATGAACACGAATTATGAACCTCTGAAGGTTTCTCTAGAAGTTCAAATAGAAATACAAGAGTGTAAGTTCTATGTAAAACTTGTCAACGTTGTGTTCTATCTAGATTACAGCAGCTGGAGCCAGCAGCAGCTCCATTCAGATGTGTATTCAGAATGTATTACTCTTTCGAGGCCACTGACATCCTCAGAAATCTTCACTGTCAGACAAAACAGTGAATAACACAACAGCATGTGAGCACCAAGCCCTGGGGATCTCTAAGTTTTATTATTGTTATTTTAAAGTTGAAGGAGTCTCAAAGTCCATCTATGAGGATCAGCTGTCAATGCAAGATCAAACTGATCAGCACAAAGCCAAAGCTGCTCTCACCATTCCAGACCAAGTCCTCTCCTAGGTGCACTTGTATGTGAGCCGTCATGTTTAAAAGCCCAACACAGTGAAGACTAACATCATTTGCACAGATTTAAGTGAAGTACCAAATTAAAACTCATAGAGGAAGGATTCTGTGGTTCTTCAAGGAAATGCATGCAAGTATTTAATTGTACCTGGTTAGATATCCCTCCTTTTCTCACCAAAGTTGGTCTGTTGGAGGGCAAAAGACAACAGCTGTTTGTTGGAGAGAAGTGTGTCTGCTCCATTATATAAAGATACCTATGATTAGCTTTGCAATGTGCTAATTAACAAACACTTAAAAAATAAAAAAAATAAAAAAGGAAAAGCTATGCTAACCAAAGTTAGGAATCAATAAATCTCTTCCATGCCACAATAATCCTGTGCCTGTCTGAGCAGTGGGTAGGACAAACTGAAGGATCCTGATAAACCGCAGAACTAGACAGGGATTAATTAAATCAGAAACAATAAAGACATATTAAAAAGATTTCTAGAAAGGATAAATCAAATCACAAATACATTATTATGTATGACCTGGGGTCAGCAATAATCTTACTGGAAAGGATCTTCATATCAGCCTCTTCCTGCTTACTACCTGGGCACTCAGACGGGCCGCACTGCTGACGTATCCGAGCAGCACCCAGGGGCTGGTAGATTCATGCCTTACACAATGGGGAGAATGGCATTTGCTCTTTACAGACAATGAAATGAAGGACTAAATCACTTGCCCAAAACCATGCAGGACAGTAAGAGAGTAGGAAATTCAGAGCAAGGCAGCTCCTGCACTCTATTTAGGCCAAGCGCTTCCCTGTGTAAATAATTCTTGTCAAATGAGAGGACCCAGATTGTTCTTTGTCAAGTTTCATACCTCTCCATGCTTTCTCGTGCCTGGGTTACTCAAAACAGTAACAATCTTCTCATAGAACTGGATAGCACAGAGGGAAAAAAGGGGCTAAAAGCCTTACCTTCCATGCCGGCAGTGATGTCCTGCCCAAACTCTTCTGGTACCTTCCCACCTTCTCTTAGAAACTTACTTGATATATTTTATCATACTCGATTTTATGATTAAACCACTTCACCTTCCCAGCATAAAAAAAAATAAAAAAAAACTTAAGAATTAAAAGCACACGATGCTTTACAAGTAGACCAGAATCTTCTAAGAATTCCTAAGCAAGAGTTAGCCCTATGGAAATGCCAAGGACAAGTAGCTATTATCAGAGCATCTCAGCTTAGAAGTGTTAATTTGGTTTTCAAGTGAAACTCCTGTATGACTTTCTGACATTCACAGCAAAAAAACACTACTCAAGGCCTTTCTCAGCAGTTTCACTCAGCTTGTTTAGTTGTGCCCATTGTTTGTTCAGTATTTGGTCCAAGGTTTTGTTTTCTTGTCACTTCCATACCCACTCTTGATGCCCTTGTTTACCATATGGGTTTCTACATACTCATAATTGTCTGAGCTTCCCTTCAAGTATCCTGGAAAAAAAATAAAAATCACAGTATGAACTCCTGAAACAATGCATGAATAAGTCATTTCCTGCTTTAAATACACCTCTGAGTAAATGATCCAGAGGCTTTTCAAGAACCATTTACATAACAGTCGCTGATACAGTCTTCAAATTTTCATGTCAATCTCAAAATGGCATTTTAAATCACCCAATTTTCCTAAATGAGTTGATGAGAGAATTTTAACAGCAGATTTTGCAACTTCTAGAGCTCTTCTTTTAACTACAAATCTTTAAATTTTGAATTCCCCTCTTTTTCTCTTCATTAGGGGTAAGGCAGAAATGTCAGAAACACTCCGTATGTATAACCTAATCCAACTGCAGCAGGGGTACTATTTCAAATAATACATTTTCTCTCACAACCACAAATGCCATAAATTTGAGCAACTGTCAATCCCACTTCACAATATGCAGTTTGAAAATAAAATTTGGAGGCTTTGCTAAATGTGAATAAGCAGCTACTGCAGTACTACTGGCAAGAAACCGATGAATCACAAGATGCTCAACTCGTTATCAAGAAAGTTAGGTAATTTCCAGTCAAAATTCACAGACAAGTAATCAAAAGAGAGAGATTTGACTTTTACTTGCAGTTCTGAAGTAATGTAAAGATATCTATGCTTCCTTGGGCTCAGAATCCGAGAATAGGCTCAAAGGTCAATCTCTCCCTCAAATCTTACTGGAGTAGGAATAGCAGTGGGAAAGCTTAAACAGTGTGATGTTGCATTCAGAGAAGTATCTAGATAAGGTTCTTTTGACAGCAGGATTCCTGCTAGCACACCAAGGAATGTATACTGATTCATGACGTGGATCATCATGGGGTCCCAAGCTCAATGTGCAAGCCACACATAGGCTGCTGTTGGGCAGAATCAAGGAGGTTTTCATTGCCTCAAGGTGATATGGGGCTGTGCTGGAAAGCAGCTCTTCCCCTTTCTTCACAAACACTGACCCAAGGACTGCTGCTGCCAGCCTGAGAACAAGCAGCCAGTGTTGAGATGAACTTCTCTTGAAATGTCTCTGTGCTCAAAGGTCTTGGAACACAAAAGACAGGGCAGAGACACAGATTGTGATCTCTGGTGCTGCAAGAATCCCTTTGGAGACCACTCTCTACATCTGCAGCAGTCCTGATTTTTTTATTTTTATTTCTATTTTTATTTTTTATTTTTATTTTTATTTTTATTTTTATTTTTATTTATTTTTTTCTCAGCCAGGAGTTTAGCAGACAGAGAGATAAAAGTGCACATCCATAGCAGTTGACACTTGGCTTGATAGACCTACAAGAACTCGTGGACTGGGAGACATAAATCAGTGCCACATTTCTTCTTTGGCTTCAAGTCTGAATGCCAAAAAAGAGGGCAGTTGACGTTGAAGCGCCTGCAGGGCAGAGAGAGCCGTTGTGACCCCAGGAGACTAAGACCCACAGGCAAGGCTATTCTTCAGGTTCACTGAAGGGGTCATAGCCTTGTAGGTGCTGGATCCAGAAATACAGCGTGATTTAAAACAGAGCTAAGGAGGTAGGCAAAGCAGCTGGGGGAAGGGAAATTGTCAGAAGGCTTACTACAGGCTGAAATATAGAAATAACAAGAAGCAGGCAAATGCACGGATACTAAAAGGGAACCTACAAAGAGTCAGAGGGTGAGGACCTGTGACCTTATCCCAGAACGAGCAAGCATGAGCACTGGGTCACCCAAACATGTGAAGGGACCCAGCAGGGAGAGGTGCCATCCATCACTTTCATTACCAGCTACACCACACAAAAGAAAGGGAGAAGGAGCCATTCTGTGCTGGGGATATGGTCAGGATTCCTCTGACAACCTTTATGCACAAGACCCAGCAAAAGGACAGCACTGCCAGAGGAGAGAATGTTCTCAAAGACAATGCTAAAATTAAAAAAGGAGGGGAAACAGTGGAAACGCCAGCCAAAATCAGAGGGAAAACTGCTTCTTGTTTTGTAAGAGAAATCTCAGAAGTGCTTCTTTCTGGTAGAAGTCATGATTTGATCAAATTTCAACAGCTAGTGGTGCCAACTCTGTTGCACAATAAACACTGGAGAAAAGAGTTTAGAGAACATATCAGTCATAACTGCATGACATGTTAGTGATGCATGTTTCTTAGAGTGAGAGCAAACAGTATAATTCAACTTCTAATGAAGTCAAACAACCCAAAAAGTAAAAGAGCAAAAGGAAACTCTCTCTCTCTCTCCCTCTCTCCCCCATCACAAAACACATTAGCAAAATGGAGTGTTCATGATTAATTCACATTCCTTTCCGATCGTCTATCTTGCTAAAGCAGCATAAAATCCAACTCTTTGTTTCTTCCCTCTGAAGATATAGGAGACATGACATCATGGCATCTCATGTAACAGTCAAACCAGTAAAGCACAGCTGAGCGGTTTTGAGGTTTCCTAGCCAACATCAGGATGTCTGCAGCAGTTTTACCTATCGGTGAGAACTTCAAACTGTCTCCACAAGGAAAGGATTTATTAGACACTTTGCACAGAGCTCCGCACTTGCTGCCCCTGCTGTGTGTTGATGGACAGAAAATTCTACAACTTCACGCTCAGACTCTTAAATTAGGCCATAAAAATGCAGAAAGTGCAGAGATCTTTACAGCTACAGAGAGACTCAGGGATACTCTGAGAGGGAGCCCGTCTGGATGGAGAGAAAAGTGGAAGTCAGTGACGATCTGTACAGTTTTTAAGGAGAGGAAAGGTTTCTCTTTTATAGAGGAGAAAGCTAAAACACTTCAAGTATACTACACTTCTTTCCAAGAGCCAGCTTTCTGAAGCCATTGCAATTAAGCCCAGCAGCCCTTCCAAACCTTTCAGATTGTTCCAGATCTCACCTGACTCCATTCTACATTTTCCTGCAAGAAAAAGTTATTTTACTTTGAAAATCTGCATAATTAAAAACTGTACTGTCTTCTGATTGATAAAGTTTCAAGTGACAGCTTTGCAGCAAGCTGCCTCCCACACAGCAGCAATTTGTAAAAGCCTTTCAGAGTTTTATGTAACTGAAAAACCCAACTTGCTTTCAGCCAGGTCTTTCTTTTCCAGTACTGGTTTAAAAGGGACTGATAGCAACTGTGAACTATATAGACTTGAATATCAGATTAATTTCAATGCCAGTATTTTTGTCTGATTGTGAGGTATCAATAGACAGCAAGGTTTTCTCATCTTCCTCTTCTGTATTTGGTAAATTATGAAGAAATTTCCCGTTTAATGGCCAACTTCAGCTTCGTTTTTCAAACAAATTTGGACACACGGTGCACATTTGCTATCAGCTCAAATGGATTTTTTAGCCCCAGGACAGCAAAACTCAACAACCTACAGCCATTACGTTCATTCTTTCCCTGGGCTCGTGTGAACACAAGTCTGCATTTGTTTCCCAATTTCAGTAATACGGTACATTCAACGCTAGAGGGAGTACCAGAAGAAAGCTGAATTTTTCAGCCAAGAAGGGACTATGAACAAAATCTGAACACGAGTTGTAAAGGTTTCCTCTGAATGCACAAAACTTCAAGTCTCCTTGAGATCCTTCAAGTCAGGACAGTCCAACGATCCAGGACAGGTTTAATGTGACATCATGTCTGAAAAAAATTCCAGTTCTCCAAAACTAACATAAAATCCAAGCCAGGAGTGTGTTTTGGACAAATATCTGCCTTCCCAAGCACATCTTTAGCTCCTAAGGTAAACTGCAAGTGAAGTTACACAACGTGCACTGCGAGGAAACAGAAAGCGGTGCGAAGTTTGCCCAACAAAACTCAGTGCATCACATTTTTACTCAAAGCAAACATTAGTGGAGTGCTTGTTTGTTTTAAATAAATAAACTTGGCTACTTCCTATGACTAAATAATTGTGATATTTACGGATCAAACACTGTAACATTATAGAAATTCAGTAGGAATTGAGTGAAAAAGCTGGTTTGAGTTTCAGTATTGAAAGACACAGGAAAAAAAGTATCGAAAAGAGTGAAGTCCTAAGACATTTTAAAGAAGATATGACTAGCACAGTGATTTATTGCTTTAAAGCTACAGCCAGCTGTTTCCTGTGGTTCAAAATAACTATACCTCCAATCATCGTGAGCATGAATTTCCATTTACTTTGTATTTTGATCATTCAGTAGATGGAGGCTACAATCTGTAAAAAAGAATTCATATCTTAGGTGAGATTATTAGGAATAAAAGTCGAGTCGGGAAGACTGCTGCCCGTGTGATGTATTTTGCTCAGTACTTTTCCTTTCCTTTGTAGTGAAGAACCAAAATCAAAACTCGTTCTGATTTCCCAAAAGGTCATAAAGACACAAAGAAATCCGTAGGGAAAGGTACTACAAATCAGTGTACTGAAGCAAATACAAAGAACAAAGATTCGGAACTCATCAAAAGAAAACTGGTCATTTTTCTTTTGGGTACAGAAGTGAGAAATCAGAGACTGACAGAATAACCTCATCCATGAGAGCTCCAGAGGCCTCTGATCCAAACACCTGCACAAAACGGAGCCAACTTCAAAGCCAGCTCGAGCCACATGAGGCCTCGCCTCCTTCCCCACTCCCCACAGGGTCTGAAATCCAGTTGTCCCAAGTCCCAGCAGCCAGAGCTGCCATCAGTCCGCACATCCCCAGCCAGTGCTTCCCCAGCATCAACAGCAGAGCATCTCCCCTGCACGACCCACCTAAACACACCAGGAAACCTCCAGCACTGCTTGTACCCTAACTGCTTGGTCTTGGTCTCAAAATACATTCTAAAACGTTGAAAATACTCTATTAACTTAACAGATTAGTGAGCAAACTGGAAGAACACATTTGCTTCGTGTCACTTTCCTGCCCTGATGCAGGTCAGACACCAGCCAACCGGCTGCACGCCCTGCTTGCAAGTCTGAAGGCTTTCATTTCATACAGAAAGTGACAGCAGCCTGAATGATGAGGTAGAAATGCTGGAGACAACCACCTCAGAATACCCTTTGTAGGCACATTTGAATGATTTGCTTTTTTTGCAGGCAGTTGACTTTTCTCTTTTGTTCCAGCTCTGTTGTGATCTCTAAAGATCCAAGAACACTCAATTCAAGACTTTGCCAGATAATAGAGATTTTTTAGAGGTTTTCATTTGTGAGTGATGTGTTCTTGCTTGGGAGTGTTCCTAATAGCAAATGTATATTAATTATGCAAATCAGAGTGTTACAGACGTACTTTCAGCATCTTTTTCTAGTTGCTTGTAAGTGGAATTTGCTTTCTTAAACTGGCCCCTAGAAGAGGAAGTAATTACTTACTCTCTGTCCCTTTGGACGATAACAAATAAGTCCAAATTCCCTTATATATTAGAGAGAAGGAGGAATTTTGACTCTTGCTCTGTACACTTCTGCTGCAAACTTCGTTGTGTGTGATTGCTTCAAAGAGTGAATGTGGGAAAAGAAAATATTTGTATCATAGTAATGGTCTCATCTATCCGTAGCACTTGACACCACAGCTGCCAGCTGTACGGATAAATATCACGTTGCAGATAGATGGTGTCTGTGGAGCAGCGAAACTGGAATGTTAATTTAGGCTCAGCCATGCTAAAACCTGGGAGGGCTCTGGGCATGCTCAGGGTAAAAGGGATCTCTACAAAAGCCTGTGCTTCACTCCGAGCTGGAAGCTGTGTTAAAGTTCTTTAAGATCACTTATTTCTCTAACTTGTCTACAAGTTTTTTCTTTCCGTAGTTTGTCTACAGAGGTTAATAGTTATTAGAGAGGGAAGCACCAATACATACGGACCAAGAAACTCTCACTTAGGAAATCCTTTGCACTACTTTCTCCACGCTCCCAGTTTCCTTTTGGCATTCTTTTCCTCGCTGGCTTGTCCCTTACAGTTTCCCAGAATGTGTTCCCTGTCTTAATCCATCCTTTTAACCCCCTTGGAGGTGGTTTTGCAATAGGCTCATCTCCAGACACAGCACAACACACATGTTCCAATTCCTCTGCAGTCTCAGTGTTCTCCATTTTGCCAGAGAGGGAAACACCAGATTTCACCTTGCAGCAAAGTCACAACAGCACTTATCCATGATACCGTGGCAGGGAAATCTGCACTGGGGCCAGCCATCAGTAGGTGCTCTCCATAGAACCATCCATAGAACCAGCTGTTGGTGAGCTCAGTGTCCCCAGTGCCTGCCCATCACTTGCACTCTGGCACAGGTTTTCAGCCTTGCTTTCACTAGGGACTTGGCTGCTGTAACCCAAAAATGACCCACCACTCTTCCATCTGCTCTCACAAATTTCAAAGACAGTGCTAAGCCTGATACCTTTTTCTTCCAACCCAAGTGAAGATTTTTTCCTTTTATCCAGCTGCCTGCCCATACATCTGTGTGATTATGTGAATAGAGCAGAGATAATATCTACCACAACCAACAAGTAGAGCTCCATCGCTCTCTTCATTTTGTTTGCCCAGAACTGTTTCTTTTGGACTCATCCATGTAAGTAACCTTCTGTGGCTTAATGAACCATCACTCATTACCTGAACCAAACTAACTCACCACACAGGTTCCTGGCCAAACAGAAGGTTAAGAGGTAATTGGAGAAGCTACAATAATATAATCAGGGATCTAAGCCCTCAGAAGTCACAACAATTTTTCCAAATTAAGCCAAAAAATAAGAGGCTACAAAAAGAAATCTTCTGTCAGACTGAACTGTTGATGTCATTCTGACACCTAGCATCCAGGGGAAAAGAAATCAAAGTCATCTCAGCCTCACTACTTTAATGACTTATGCCTCCCAACAGCTCTCTGAGCCATGGTGCTTTTTGTTCCAGTGGCCTGTCTTTGTTCTTCCTAAACAGCATCTCCTGTTGCACATCCAGAGACAGAAGGCTGGACCAAGATGGTATTTGTCTGTTCCAGTAGCTCATTTCTTGTATTCTTATCTACTGTCATAGATAAAACTTTTACCTTCACACTAAGAATAAGCAGCTGGAGAAGGCACTCATATATCAGGAAAGGTTCCAGTGGACCATTAGAGAAAGAAAAAAGAAAAAAAAAAGGGTGAAGAAAAAATGGACTTCTTTTACAGTCCTCCAGGCTCTGCCAGTGAGATCTGAGCAAGTCTTTCTTGAAATGCAGTGGCGCAGTCCTTTCTATTGTCTCTGCTGCCTTCAAATCACTGCTGTCAAGCCAAGTAGAGGAAGAGACTTTGCTCCCAGGTTATAGACAATGAATATCCCCATTGTCAGTCAACTGTTACAGAACTGCAACTGAGCAGCGTTAATTATCTAACATCTAGGCACTTTTTTTGCCTCATACTAATTTTCCATCCTATTAGTTTTTATATCAGAAGTCATGCAGAACTGAGTCTGTAGACTCTATTTATCTTTTGCACACCGGTACAGTTAAAGTTTCTCCAAATGCAGACCTGAATAAAATTTTAATATCCCTCTTAATTTGTCACTGATCTGAAAACTTGGAATAGTTTGAAGAATCTCTTCCACACAGGTCTTTCATTTTAATTGAACTTTACTTTTTTCCCATAGGAAAGCTAATTTAGTCTGACTTGCCAGTAGTAAAATTGAAATTCTTTGGCTAATTAATTTTTATACCTGAAAGTGAATACAGCTGACAGTTTGGTTGTTTTTTTGTTGGGTTTTTTTGGTTTGTTTTTTTTTTTTCAGATTTTAACAGCTCCTTCTCAAAAATTCCATCCATCGCATGTGAAACCACGGATAAGTTAGAAGAGTTTTCAGGAATTAGAAGGTTTACCAGGGACTGCTGAACAGGGCTATGAAAGGTTTTCATCCAGCAGAGCCAGTTGCTATAATAAATGCAGTCTGGAGCAGGCGTGGGCTTCTTCTATAGGAAGATTGTGCATTAAGATGTGAACTGTAAACTTTTCAACCCCTCTTCCATCAGTAAAAACCCAGAGACATTCTGAAACCCATTTTCACAGACAGAGGTGAGACATACTTCCTAAATGAGCAAATTTCGCCCCAGAAATACCACTGAGATCAATGTGATTTCAATCAGAACTATTACTGCTCTTGGGCTTTTATACTAAAATGTTGGTGTTGTATCAGGATAGTCCTCAGACATTTCTTCTGCTATTTTCCATAGTCTACAACTTTCTATCTAAATGCTAACTCTCCTTTAACATCCCCAAATCACCCAAATGTTTATAAGAATGGTTCTAAATACTTCTAACAATTCTACATTTTTTTAGCAAGCATTTATCGCTCTGGATTTTTGCCTAGCTGATAGAACAATACCTTAGTGAAACATATTTGCCAATGTCAGAGTTGAGATCAACTCCAGCAATTGCCTCTAATGAATGTAATCCACTTACATTATGCATACAAATGATCACGTGCAATGACCAGAATACTTAAGAGGTCACATTTCATGCCCAGGTCACACACTGCACTTCTAGATATATACACAGGAAAGCAGTATAACCCAAGGCAGATGGTGGGGCACGCAGCATCTCACCACATCTTCATATGTACCATGTCCCTCAACAACCACTACACCCAATAAATTGAAGAACAGGATCACAGAATCACCAAGGCTGGAAAAAACCTCTAAGATAACTCAGTTCAACCATCCTCCTATCACCAATAGTTGCTCACTTTGTGGTATACCACTCCGGGAGCAGAAAAATCACAATTGTTTCTGCTGCCTTTCCCTTCTTGTTCGTACATCTTTCTACACTGCTTGGAGATCTGGCTGAAAACCTTCAAAGAAGTAATTCAGAATTCCCAAGGAAGCAACTGTGGAATTCAAGACACAGATGCTGCACTGAACGTTGGTTTGTTTTGCTGTCTGTGGTTGTTCACGACCCTCTGACCAGTCAGACCTTCATCCCACAGGTCTTGAAAGCATGGTTGTGGAAACTCTTACAATGCAACATGGACATATTTAATGCTGCTCTGGTCAGACACACCAAAGTCATTTGTGTAAAACATCACACATATGAACAAGAAAAAAGTTTCAGGTGTGCATTTGATGAATTATGAGTTGAGTCCTTTGAAGGCTGACAGCTGAGGGCCAGCCCTCAGGACCTGCAAGGCAGGTGGGCTAGCTGGGTCCTGCAAGGCGAAGCACAGAAATGCTCCTGGAGGCACAAGTCCCATCAGAGCAGCCTGCGTGACCTGAGCTGCCTCTCCATACCAACGCAGCCACCTGGAAGGTGATGCAAACAGGATGGGACAGCAACAGGCTTAACTTTCTCAAAATGAAAAAGGAGCAGGTGTCTATCACGTTCAGGCTTGCAAATGCTTCAGTTACGCAGGGAAGTGTCAGCATCACAGATGCATTGATCTGCTTTTGGCTAGGAAGGAACTCCTGAAGCTCAGAAAGAGGGAACACTACATGCCCCAACATCCACCACCCTACAGCACAGCTCTCCCCTTTATCTCACCCTCCTTTGAAGGCTTGTTTTCCTCACTAGAGATCCCAACACATTCAAGCAGTCCACACACCGACTCTGATCCCCAGCAAGCCAAGGCACTGAATGAACTCACTCTTTAAACTTGTTTCCCAATTTGGGAGATCTATTTATGCATTTGTGTACATGGCAAACACACAAAGAATGATATTTATGCAACTCAGGATGTCTGAAGAAGCAATGGATAAACACGACTTCTTCAACTCTGATCTTCACATTTTAAGATGATCTTCTTCACATGTGCACATGTAAGTGAAAGAAATGCCATATTTCATAAGAGCATCCTATATAGGGAACTGCATGCAAAGTTCCTCACTGGTTGTGACTGTAAATGTCCACTGCATGCAACCAATAAAGCACTGCATCTGTTGTAGTTTCATACCAAACATTCACCCATAAATTATCACGTTTCTCAATGCTGCAGTAGAAAACACCTTTCTGAATCTAAGAGAAATCATAAGGATAGTACTGCATTAAATAATTACATTTACATTTATTAAATTAATCTGCATTCAATACATCACTGTCCTGGCCAAAAGACATATTTTGAGATGCATCATCCTATGATACAAAGCATAAATATTTAATAAAAATGGAAAGGAAGCTTGGAGCTATTTCTTCTTGTAACCGTGGACCTATCAAAAGCAGAAGTGCCTCATAGCAACTGTGCCCCCATCCAGGGCTCACTCTGGTGCAGATACATTACAGTGGCCTTGGGTGCTCTTCTAGATTCTGTATAGAGAAGATTGTTTGGGTCAAAGCAGTAATACTTTGTGTATTTTTCATAACTGAACAGACATGCTTTATGTTGTGCATGATACTTAAAGGCAAAGAGGGAAAAAGACGGGCTGAATAACAGAGAGACAGAAATACCAAGAAGGACTTTCCACCATTAGGAAGGCCACACATTTTCCCTATTTAAACAGCCAAGCTGAAATGTTCCCATGCCAGGAGACAGCACAGGTCTGAGCTGCTGCCATGCACTCACCATTGAGGAAGGCCAAGCCTCCCCGTGCCAGAAGAAAGGCTCTGGGGCTGAGCCACGTCCTATCTATTTGGGGCTGGTGATGAAGAAGTCAGAAGGATCATCACAGTGTGATAGCACAGAAGCACGGCGAAAAGCAGAAGCTGAGCAGTGGGACAAACTGCAAGCATTATGCAGATATGGATATTCTACTAACAGAAAAACGAGGTCTTTGTTCTTAGCTCTAACCAAAACCAAGCTGGCTTAGTCTTAGAGACTTGGTTTTCAAGGAACATTCATCAAGCAGCAAAACATAAATCATCTAGGCTCGGCTGAGTAATTTTATTTTAATTACCTGAACAGCAAAGCCTTCAGAGGCATATGTGTGACTGTTTCTTTTTTAAATAAGACATTATGTTGCCAGTTGTTTTTATCTTGTTCAGAAGCCTTGTGGTTTCTATGTGTGTTTCAGACCTTATAAATAACCAATAATAAATAGTAGGGTGCCTATAACTCAGGGACAGCCCAGGATCCTGTCACTGCTCTGCTAAGAAATACTTTAATGTGCAGCAGAGTGATGCTTCTGCTATTTTCCAACCTGCAAGGGGAAGAAGTGACACCTAAGGCTATGTCTACATTATTTACACCACTTTGATAGATTAAATCTTTACCACAAGGATGAGCTTTTAAAACGTGCCTGAAAACGTTTAAAGATTCCACAGGTGCTCTGGCTGAGTGCAAACAAAGGCTTCTTTTTGGAGGATGAAAACAAAATTAAAATGTAACAAAGTCCTGGGAGCTATAGTTTCTGCTTAAAACAAATCCTTGACTGGACATGTCGGGTTTATTTATTTTTAACTGATGTATTTTTAGAGCTTACAAGAGCAAGATGTGTAAATATATATCACATGCAGACATGTGAAAGTGTGTGCATGCATGTATGTATATCCCTATGTATATATAATACACATGTTTGAAATACACATGTATACCTGATCATATTAGCAACCCAAACTCCTCGCTCTGATATCCTTTTTTATCCACGTGAGATTGTCCTTCAAGACTCTAGAATCTAACAAGAGGTTTTTTTTTTTCTTTTAGCAACATTAACATTAACATTTAGCAACTCTGCAATTAATAATAGCCACTGTAGATAATGATAATGAAAGGAGGAGAAAGGTAAAGGCCTTCACTAATAATGAATTAATGCTGGTAACTTGGTTTCTGTATTAAGTATGCAAAACTCAGAAAACAAACAGCACTCTTAGCCCAACCTCTTGCCTAGAGAAGCACAGATAACAATCTCATTTTAGATCGTTTCTGCAAACTTCAGTTTCAGATCCAAATCTGGTATTAGCAAAGAATCGACAGCATTACTATATAAAGGAAATACTTCTTAAATAATATAAAATGTGATTTACAAGTGAAAGTACAGCACAGAACTACACAGACAGCGTTCTTCATATTCATTTCTGTGTATCTACAAAATAAGTGCTCTCCCCACATCCCTCCTTTTAGAAGGGATTCAGTCCTGGAGGAAAGCCTCCAGTTCAGGTTTTGTTCCATCACACAACTCCTCAGTTAGGCCAAGATGGAGATTCCCAGTTGCTAGAGATTATGACAAGACAGCATTGATTTAATGGCTTTTACATTTTTGTCAAAACACGAATGGATGGCATTTCTCTGACTGTATTAGCCTACAGTGTGAAACCATCTCCGGGCTCCAAGTTTCATGAAATATAGCTAGAAATAAAGTAAGCCAGTCCATTTCAAATTTCAGGACATTTCATATGCTGTCAGAAGTACATAAAATAAGAAATGAGACATGACAAGGACCTTGTATGGGACTGTGAAGCTAACAGATAGATGAACGTGAATGTCTTTGAATTCTGATTTATTTGAATATATTTCTTAAGTCCTGCTGACATTATTTGTACATTTGGGGATTTCAGTGACAAAGGCAAAAAATGTTATGATTATTTTTTATTTAGAGTGGGACCACAACTTCTGCCATTTATGGCCAATGAGTGCAGCAAACAATACAGAATGCAAACACATTGTAAACGTTTTCCACACTGTGAACTTCTGTTGGCCCTTCAGATCAATAAGTTTCCTAATTACCAGGAATATATCAAACATCCATGCCATGGCTCTCATACTGATGCAAACAATTGGGTAAGAAGAAGATGAAACTGATGGCACGACTTCTGCAGTATCCACGACAGATCTGGGGAATAGAACCGTATTCTCCCATCTCTTCAAGTGATGCATGGACCTCAGAGCAGTCGTCTCCCTCTGTTTCTACTAAAAGGAGATGAGTTCTGAAGTGAATCAGTTCCTCACTTTGGAAAAGCATTGCAAATGAAGTAAATCCTGGGGCTGACAATACAGTGCTTGGAGGGACACACAGGTACATAATTCTGGGATGATACACTTTGTATAACAAAACTGTCTGCTATTATTTGGTTTCCTTGAGTTCAAGGAATCAGAATGTGAGTAATTCACAATTAATGCTGCAAATAAGCACAGTTTAAGAGAGCATATACCTGGCTTTCATAGTCACGTTCCTCTCATTTTGGAAGCTCCTTGACAAAAAAGAGGTAACCCCCAATAGGAATAAGAACTATGAGAAAAAAAATAAGAACTATGAGAAAAAAAGGCAGTAGAGGAAACATGAAGCAAGAATGCCCTTGGGCCTGTAAATGGAAATGTCACCAATAGCATCTACAAACTTCAACTCCCCATAGAAACCAGACTTCAATATAGACTTTATATCATTCCCACAGCATATTTCAAATAGTTGTATTTTTGTAGCATGTATATTTTGATCTTGTTGCTTTAGATTTTGGAAAAAGGAAGAAACTTTCATAACAACTCCTGTCCAGTATGAAAGTTGGACCAAAATGAGAACCGACCCGAGTTCTTCACTGCAATTGGCTCTGGACTGCTCCTGCCAAATCCCAAGTCCATTTTTAACATAAAATACCCAAAGCTATTAAGGTGTAGCTCTTATAGTATTGGTGTTGATTTCACTGTCATTCCTAGGCAATTAAAGAATTTCCAAATTTGGAAACGAGCAAGAACTTAAAATTGAGAAGCCCATACACTACATCAGAATCACCCACAAGCTAAAAGAGTCTGAAACATTATCTGTTAACAAGCTCCACAGATTACACTGGTATTAAAGGAGCAGAATGTGGTCCTTGAGTTTTCTACTGAAGAAAGATGTGGATTTCCATTAAGCTGGTGAAAGCTCAAGCAGAAGGAAGATCAGGAAATGTACTTCATTCCGATCACTGTAACCTGAGGATGATCACTGGCTTTTCTCCCCTCCACGACAAAGAACAAAAGGCCAGAATTTCAGGACTCATTTCAGCATAAAATTGCTTTAAAATGTCCTTTCTGAAATAGGTTTTTTCTATCTAATTCCAAAGGAGTTCATAACTGTATTTTTAGAAAAGCAATTTGGAATTTAACAAATACAGACACTGGGAAATGTCTTTGTGCTTTCCTACTTTCACAAAAAGACATTAAGGTCATACATTTTTTTTATTTTTTATTTTTTCCAAAAGTGGAGATTGCTTTGGAGTGGTTGTTACCATGACTACCAAATTTGGAACCAAATAAAACTGCTGAAACTGGAACCCAGAAAGATGTATAGAATGCACATGATTTGATCCACAAAAACTGTGACTCAGAATTATGGAAAATCTTCCCAGATGCTCTCTGAAGCACTCCGAAAGAAGGAAGAGAGACCTCCAGTGTCTGCACTAAATTAATTAACAGAGCTGTTAGCCCATTTTGTAGCACCCGTTCCAATGTTGCCACCACTTTTTGTTTGATGTGAGCCTCCACTGCCCGCTTCTGCAGCCTGCCTTTGGTTTTGCTCTCAGCTTCTCCTGCCCTCAGCAGAGAGAACTCCAGGGAGCAGGAATCTGATTCACTTCTGTCACACAAAATAATGTGAAACGATAAAATCTGCCTTCATCAGATTTATTCAGCCAAAAAGTCATGCTGTCCTTTCACATATGTTGTTCAGTGCACTCACCTCCCATCGCAAAAAGGTTTCTCTGCTACAGAATTCAGGACTCTTCAAAGTTTGAGAAAGACTGAGACTGAAAGGGTTGATGGGGGTGAGCTGACAGGGGGGTTCATTCTCAAAGAGCAGTGAGGCTATTTTAAATATTTAATGTGCTGAAAAATATATGGGAAGGGGAATAATGTGAAGTTGGCTTTAGCGTGATAACGTAACGCTGCATTTTCTCTATCTATGCTGCTGCCACGTTATACAGAACTATATGAAAGAAAATGGCAAATTTCAAATCAGTTATCATTGTGCTATCAGCTTAAAAATTCATCTTTTCTTTCTTTTTCCTTTTTTCCAGTGCAATCAATAAACAAGCCACGGCTATCAATCTCCAAGCTCTGTAGCAGTATTTTATTTTCAAGCTGATAGCTTTAAGTGATGAATTGCAGCCATTAGAAAGCACGACAGTGTGTTACTGTAGCTTCAGCACAGTTGTGTTGCTGACAGAATAAAGTGGGAGGGTTTGCTTATTATTACTGTCTGCATTTGAGATGTAAATATTAGCTCAAAGATGCACCGTGCCGAACTTAATATTTTCCAAATATTTGAAATGACATTTCAGGGTTATTTCCCCAATAAATATTATGTACTTACAACATCTGAATGCCGCTTTATGTTCAAATGTTTGGAGAGGTAACCATTTCTGTCACCAAATGTAGGGGGAAAAAAATCATCTGAAGCATTTATCTGCCAGCCAGGTACATTAAAAAGTCCACAAAGGCAGCATCGTGACTGCAGAATGAATTGTAACGAGGCACCTCTGACTTAGGAAGTGAGACAAAGAATCCTTTTAGTAAATAATTATGCACATAGTGTAATAGAAGTCATCCCAGCAACACCGAGCTCCTGCGCTACACAGCTTAACAAGCTGCCAAAAGTCTGAGCTGAGCTAGCAGAAGTGACTCTGTGTGCCAGTAAAACAGAACAGCTTTACCATCCCCGAGACCTTTCTTCTAAATCTCTTCGGCGTAAAAGCTTTTCTGCTCCCACCCTCATAGCAGCCAACATAAAAGCTTCGGATGGATGGAGGGGCTCGAAATTAAAATAGGTCTCTCCTACACTGTTAATGTCACCAAAAATGCCCTGGTAGGAGGCATACTGGGAGAGCAGACACAGGAAATTGGTTTTGTGACTGGAGAAGTTGGTCTTTGGAGCCAGAGGCTTGGCAGGGGGGAGAGAAGATGGGAGCAGCCCAAGGTGGGAGCAGTGCAGGATAAAAGCCCCAGGATGAAGGATGGGGGAGAATGCAGAGAAGGCACTGGGAGTGGAGAAAATGATGGAGGGGAAAGAGAGCGCCTGGCCATCTCTGGTAGTTATGAGCAGTCCAGAGCTGAGATTAGAGCTACATTAGGAGAAAAAGCTGCCACTGCCAAACTTAATGGGCTTTGGATGTGAGATGTATCCAGACACCGCATTATGCTCCTGGGTCTGCTAATACCTAACGTGTCTGCAGATGTCAGAGGTGATGGCCGCAAACTCTGAGCACGTGCTGCTTAGGCAGTGCTTACACAATCCTTGCTGTTTTCTGTCGCGTGAACAGGAAGAGGTTGAAATTAAGTAAATAAAATTGAATAAAAGAAGAGTTAACAATTAATTCTCATCCCCAGGTAGACCTCTGTGGCATCACAAACCTTTTGGCAGTGTTGGCATCTATCTGAAGCACTAGAGGAGTGTCACAAATGAAGAGTCCCATGCACTGGTATCATAACTGAGATCACTTCTTGAACAGGAGTAATAATAAAGAGGTTCACTGAGATGATTTTAACTTGACTGATGATAGTTCTTACAAAAGCGACTTTAAAATTTCTACTTGTTTATCAAAGGAAGAATAAAGCCTCATTTCTTCTATTAGTGGCAATATATAAGCTAAGATCTAATTTTTATTTATTTATTTATTTATTTTCCTGTTTCATGTATGTTTTCAACTGAAAATTAAATATCCGGTGTATTAAATTCCCAAGTGAGCATTAAGGCTCTCCATCTTCTTTACAGTAGGCTATGTTAAAGGTTATAATATAACCCACCCACATTATGTCCTACCAGCAGATTAAGTTATAACCTATCTGTACATCAAATAATCAATAACTAAATACGCAGTACAGTGAACAACGCCAAAATAGCCATCACATTTTACATACTGGATAGCCAATATCTCCATTCACTTACCTATGCACAAAATACCTTATGAATCAACAAAAGCCAAGTACCCTTGGCCCATCCACGTCTAAAAATGTTTCACACCTCCGTGGCATTTGCATTCACCGACACCAGTAAGAGCCAGGCTAGAACAGGCTGCAGATCTCGGCACGCAATCCAGTACTTCGTGCTTTTCTATCTAGCTCAATATGCAACTAGTTAGGAAGATAGAAATAACACAGCACCTGTCAGTCACTGCAATAGTCTCATCTCCTTTCTCCCTTTACGTTTTCCAGCTCAATGCGACGACCCACCTGTCTGCTCCCGGTCCAGAACGGCGTGCCTCTTAATCTGCTGCACCCAGTGCCGAAGATTTCTATGGCAAGCACATTAGAATTGTACTCAACTCTAATACAGGCCAATATTAAGATCATCCCTTTTAAGAACCTTGCTGCACTTTCGCAGCAACTGATCTAATCCTATTGCACATTTTTTTCATTACATGCAAGCTGCCATCTTGTAAGAAAGGAAGAATAAACATATGGATGCGAAATATGTTGGAATAATCCCTTCCTGCACTGATACATCACTGTATAGACATTGGAGAACACATAATATCGAGCTTTGTGCATGTTGTGATATTTCACACCGCCTCCCATTTCACATGGAAAAGGCATTTGACTTTGTCTGATATATGATATTCTCCTAGATTTACCACCAAGAAGAATCCGACTGTCTAAAGAATTCTCCCTCTTTTCAGAAAATATCTTATAAATTTAAGCACGGGGTGTTAAAGAAGCATCCAAATTACAATGGATAATGGAGAGAAAGACAACATACAGTAGTGAACTGCACAGTTCAGTATTTTTTGAAGAGAACAAGGAAAAACAAATCTGTGCAGCAGCTAAAAAGCTACTGGATACTTATTGATGTTTAAGAATTCAGCACTTCACACTTAAAATTATTATTTATTAAAAACAAATAAACAAGAAGAACATCCAAGAAACCTTTTTTTTTGCTTTGCTTTCTAAAGAACACATGGATCCAAATAAATATGAAACAGCAGTGAACAAGTGTATATCCTAAGTGATGCAGAGACCCTGACAGGGAAGAGTTTGGTGAGAGAGAGAAAAGAATTAAGTGAGGAGCCAAGACGTGTGTCTGTCTGTGCTCCTGGAAGGTTAATAAGCAAATGATACATCATCACTCCTCTTCCAACAGTTGAGAAGTTTACCTGGCCTTTTTGGGAATCTATCTCAGTGTGCCAAGTAGCTGCCAAGACTTCCACACTCTCCACGCAGATGATTAAACTGGTCAAAATATTATTTTGAATGATGAAATCAGAGGAAAATGAATGCCTGGCTTTTGAGTAGCCTGAAAAACCCTGAAGTCAGCAGTGTGGAACATGCTCAGGATGAGGCTGGGAAGAGCAGGGATGACAGGCACAAGATCTCATAGAAAATAGTCCTGCACTGCAACGTTCTACTTCATAGTTGGAATCTATTGTTTCCTTCCTTTTCATTTGGTTTCCATTGAATTAATGTGGATACTAAGAAAAAAATCTTTTGTAAAACCTACCCCAGAACCGAGTGAGCAGCACAGTTCCATAGCATCTAATTAGCACCAAGGATCTGCACTTGCACCTTCTGTGTCCCATGTCTGGAAGGAGAAAGTGATGACTTTTTGTCTCTGTTGTTCCCTCACTGCACAACATGGAAATGGCTCATCCAGCTTCATTGCTTACCTCACATCTTGCCATACGAAAAGCAGACTAGAGCTGCTGGCATCACAAGGGTCTTGCTTTAATGAATCACATCTTCTCACAGGGTTATAATTATCATTGAAGTGCAGATCTGCCACACTAATGAGTGTCCTGGAAATACATGCATCTAAATGGCGAGATGTTGGAGATATTTAATATCGCTGGATGCTTTAATGAAAAACGCAGTGTTTTGAGTCATACTTCAACCTGGATGTGCTTTCATTAATTACATCAAACTATTGTGAGAGCCATGGAGAAGTGCAGCTCAACCTGATGCTTCCTGTGGCCCAGGGATGGCCAGAGCAGTTTCTGAAGGTCCACTCATCCGAAAGCAAAGCTCTGCCCACGCACAATGATCTCAATATGCACAAGGCAGTAAATCAACTGTGTTTTTCAAGTCTTTCCCTTCTTAGGCTGATTAACTTTCTAGAATAAAGCCAAGCTTTGTCATGTATAGGTAACTTGTAAATAGATGCAAAAATGCCCCCCATTTCCCATTCATATTTGGAAGGGACTGGGACTGCCGTCTCTGCGAGAATGTAAAAGCTAGAGATCTTTCAGAGATACCAGCAACACGTTTTGATCCTTAAATACTATCCTTAAAAACAAAATCCCCCAAACCTCCATTTATAGGCTTATTTCCATGATGACAGTTTCGCTACATTTGTTGAATTGTAAACCATGTAAAGCTCAGCAATAAAACGTCTGCAATCTGTAGCGGTAATGGGAGGCATGTCTCATAAACAAGATAAGTTGTTCCTTGCCAATATTGTTACACTTCATAAATACGAACTCAAGTCTGTTTTGCGTTTCCTAGATCAGTAGCAGACTTTTATTTTAATTAAACACAACATATAAAATATTCATTTAAAAAACAAACATCATTGTTTTAAAGACATCATACCAAATTAAATTATATTGCTTTTGCCATAAAGTTCTTGCACAAAAGAACAGTTTTGAATTCTGAGTGGATTGAGACAGCACAAGTGTCCATCAAAATCCAGTAGTGAGAAGATGATAGCAGTCCTACAAATAAATAAACTATTTATATTTCCTGATAATGTAAGTGCTTGTATGAACTCGTTCCAATTCCCAAAGACTACTCATCTCTGCTGTGGTTGTAATTAAGAACTACATCACATGGCAGTGAGGAAAATGGTTCCAGTCCCATTTTATGCAGCAGAACTACTAAGTGTTTCACTTCACAGTGACACGATTTATAGTCTCATTTCATTAGATTAATATTGGATATCTTGTAGACAGTCATCTTTGACAGGCTCTACCCCAAAAGTACTTCGGTTTTGGAATCTACAGCTTGGGTATAGGTGGACCAAGATCTCAACATATGTCAGCTAGAACCTATTCAAGAGAAATGGTATTTCTGGTTTAGTAATACCAATGAATAGAATCACAAAAGGGTTGGCTGGCAGGGAGCACTGGGTATCATTTGGTCCAAAGGCCCTGCTCCAGCAGCAAGGACATTCAAAGCAGGTCACCACACTTCTGGATTTATCATTACTGCAGACAAGCCTAAGAGATGCAATTAATTATAGAAATAAAGCTTTTAAATTTTAAGTACAGAGGAATTCTAGGAGATGAGAGGAAATTATCTGAATTATCTGAAACATCTGAATACTGACTTTTGCTATAGCACTTGCAACCCACAACAGGCATGTTTATCCATAAAAAGCTTCCTGTATGGCCATGTATCACTCAGTTGTAAATCTATCAGAACAGCTAGCACCAGGAATGCAGCATCATTCCAGTCTGAAGTTTCTACCCATATTAATTCGTTGCATATGGATTTAATCTTAGAGTTCAGTCGTTTTAGTGGGTTTCAGCTTTTATAATATTCTAACATTGCTACATTAAGTGGTCAGTTGTAAAAGACAAACAGTACTGAAAATATTTCTATGTCTAGTTGATTTAATTAAAAATAAACATGAAAAATTATATAAATAAAGTTACATTAGTAAATAGCTGGCATAGTCACTAATGAGACTAAAATCCAGCTAACGCACAGGACAGGAAGGGGTTAAGTACAATTCAATACTGAGAAGGAAAACGTGAAGCAGGAATCCTCTCTGTCTCCTATGTTTAAGCTTATCAGAAAGCAACTTGAGCCCTGGCACAAACACTTTAAACTCCCTAGAAGAGGCTGGTTCCAAGTTGGATAAGTGTTTACTGAACTCATTCGGTCACTGTTTCCTGTAAGCCTGACTTGCAGTGTTGATGACGCTTTAACCATGCAGCCATCTATTCTTACAAAAGTGCAGAAGTTAAACTTACTAAACCAAACTCATGTTCAACACATTATTGAACTGGTCAGCTATCGTCCTTCGGATGGATTCCTAGTGTGGACGAGTTTCCTAATCAATATTTTCCTCTAATGAAAACTTCCAGTGTTTTCAGATTTTGACATCAAAGAGTGGTAAAAGCTCCAAATCCCTTCTTCCACCAAAGTAACAAGATGGACTACCTCTGCTTACCCTAAAAATCAAGTGAGATTTCTACCAACACCTGGAAGAACCTAGGCACATCAGCTCACTTTGTGCTTCACCAGGTGAGGACTGAATCATGATTTCTCTCCTCTCCACTGCAATGCACCTGGTGTTGGCAGAGAGCATGGGCAGGGTAGCATGTCCTTCCTTCTCATATGACCCCACTTCTATCAGTAAGGCAGTATCAAGCTTGAGTTTGGCTGAGAAACACAGAATTTCAGGTACAGCACCTCCCAAGAAGGACTAAGATACTGCCATGCAAAGTGACTGCATCTAGACACCTAATACTTCTGCACATTTTTTTTCATCTCACAGGGCTTTAAAATGTCACCACCTTCTCTAATAGAAGACTGAACAAGAGCTGGGCTTTTTAAAGTGTGTTGCTTTTGGAATACATTTCGTGCCACTGAAATCTTCCTATTCCCCTAAGCAAACGCAATCTCCTGAGTTCCCTGGTCTCAGATGTTTAGCCCTTTCCAAGCTAGTCTGGCCCTTTCCACAGAAGTCTGTTCCTTGATTGGATATCATATTCTTTACAAGCTGCAAATATTTGCATCATGTGAAAGAAGTGACTCATCAAGGAGATGTAATTACAGTGTAAGCCAAGAGGATGAATATACGTACAGCGCAACGCAGCTCAGATGTGACATCCCTGCTGCCACCATCACCACCATCACCACCCTCACCACCATCACCACCCTCACCATTGTTCTTTGTCTTGAGTGGCTGTCAACTACATTTCTGCCAGTCTGAATGAACTGTTATTGTAAATAACAACTATATTAACTTTGCTATTTGATTAGCATGGCAAAAGCCTTGAGCTGCTTATTTTATAATCATTCAAATCAAGTTTTTGATTGGTAGCTTTATCGTGATGTTTTCATAAGCAAGAATTTGCATAGCATTTCTCAAATTCAGAATACTAGGCCGATATTGATACGAAAACTAGAACAAAATCAGCAGCTGAAAACATGTTACCCCCATTTTACAGATGGGAATGCAAGCACTACATTGAAAGACTTCTACATAACCACATATTAAGTTATTAGCACAAAGTATATAGCAATTATTTCTGTAAAAGTTAAGGATATGTTTTATAGGGAAAATATAAAGCGTGTACACGAAATTAAGCATGTTCGTAATTACCAGGATGACTCAAGGAATGTTTCAGCAGGTGTGGAAGCAGAGTCACACCTACTGAACAGGAAAGGGAATATGAAATTGCCTTTTTATTATTGTACCAGTTAGGCAAAAAAGCTATTTAGAAAAACATATACTAAAATTTTCTGCCAAGTTAAATACTTTCTAACACATTAACTGTTATTAAAATATCTAAGCAAATCCCCAGATATCTTTATTTTTCCTAAACAGGTACGATATGCCTCCAATGTACTGCACAAAGCTAGTAAATGGCTACATACCTTCTGTCATACATGTATTACAGCATGGAGCCTACAACAGGACGTATCTGTGTGTAGGATTTTGTGTACATACTACCAGGGAAGCAAATGAATGTGCCTCGTGTTGGGTGTGCTGCCGTTAGGAAGAACTAAGCCCCCTTCCCCCCCAGGTTTTGGCTGGGGTCCCTAGAGCCAGTAATTCCCTGCACCAGAGAGGTAGGATCAAGGAGCACCGCTGTTATTTTCCAGCTGGACCAAAATCTCCATTCAGCAACATTTTCCAAAGTTAAGAAATTTACTTCCATCAATTCTAAATATATGTGGAGTTAAATATAGTAAACCTCGACTTGAAAAATCACGGCTAAAGCTAACATACACTCGGTCTCAGTCTGCACACCAGCTGCGGGTAAAAATGTGCTGAAAAGTAGAACATTTTGTCTCTTTTCATTTATCAAACATTCAGTTGCAAACACACAGTCATCTGTTTAAGAAGAGCTGAGAATCTGTTAAAATTATTCATTTGATGGTTTTGTGAATTTGAATCACAATTTTCTTTGGAATTTCAATTCTCAGGTAACTTTGCAGATAACACTTTCAATCACAAACCCTTCATTACTGGAGGGTTGGGGGTTTTTTTGTTGTTGTTGCTGTTGTTTTGAAAAAAATTTTTTACTAATTTGTTCAACTAATGAATTAACTCAGATAAGCAAGGTCATCCTGCAAGCTGTAAAACATATCTGCATCATATCTGCAGATCAATGAATCGCTCCAACACTCACTACAGTAGTTAGGCATAACACATAGGTAGCATGGGTGGCAATACATTGTCAATCTGTCAAGTCTTTGACATTTTTGTATTTCACAAGGAAGAATATACATCTTTGTATGACTAATTTAATCCCTAAGAGATCAGGAATAAGGCGATGGAAAGTTGGATTCTAGACTAAAGGTCGAAGGAAACTTCTCACTTTATCCTTCATTTCCATTTCACATCTGTAAGAACTGTAAGCATCCGTTTCACATCTGCAAGAATGGATGATGACACAGGGGTCAACTGAACTGGTGTTTCTTGGCAAGCAAAATAAAATTTTCAGTGTCTAGAACACATTTATCTACATCCAAGCTAATTCTGTTCTCTTTTAAGGCCAACAGGAAGTATGTTTACTCCTTCTTGAATGCTCCCATTTCCTCACTGGCTCACTCTCTCTCTTTCCAGTCCACTCTGTTGACTTAACAACCACCTGTGCCCTTCCCACTGCCCTTTCTCCCTTTTTCTCCTTCATTTCTGGGTTTTCTGGAGCTGCCCTTCCTCTCTCCCTGGCATCTCTTCCCCTTAACTCACTTCCAGGTTGCCTCACTCCACTTGGACACCTCTGTCACCACCAAAGAGCCACGTTCCAAGGTTATGAAGACTGCAAATCTCCCTGTCTTCTTCCCGATCCCCCAAAAAATAGTATGACTTGATCTTTTTTTTAGCTCACCTATCAACTCATTTCTTTTCCCTTTTTTCCCCCTTTTTCCCCTGACCTTTGCTTCCAAGCCTCCATCGCCATTTTTATCCTCCCTGCTCTCTATAGAGGAGGCTGGCTCTCCAAGACACAAATAAATGACATTTGCAGTCACGCAGTTTTGACTTATCTATATATTCAAGGGCACCATCCTACTCAACTACCTCCTCATCCTCTCCCAGACGTTCCCCCAAAACTCATGGCTTTCCTGATGATAGGAAAAGAGTTCATCAAACTGCTCTGCGAGTGAACCTCCTACACCCCAGGATAAAAATAAGCAACAACAGTCAGACATATTGCTAAGAAACCATATGCTCCTCATTTCTGGCTACCACCAAAAGAAACGGGAATTGCTGGTGCTGCAGGTCCCTAGCAATCAAATCACATACGAAAGAAAAATAATAATACATTCTTCAGATAAGTTTGAAGTACTGGCAATCTGATGAATTGCGCTGGCTCTAATTTTTATTTCCCAGCAAACTATATTAAACTGTTAAAGGGTTCGTTGTGTTATTTTTCTTCCTAATCCAGCGACCCAGACAGCTGGAGGTGTTTAAAGAAAAGAGTATTCTCCATATTTATTTTTTTTCCACAACATGTAGAATTCCTATTCTTATATTAGTTGTTACTCTTAGAAGCTTGAGCTGAAATTCGAGTTCCACTGCAATGCTCCCTCTAATTGCCTTGAATAATTCAAATTTTACCACTCTCAGGGGCACAACTGGAGCCAGACTGTTATAAGCCCTATTTGCTACTCTGGAGCCAACGAAATAAGTATGCTTTATGCTGTAGAGCACACTGAGCTTAAGTTACATTATTTTGTTTGTTTCAAATTTAGACAAGTGAAGAAATCACAGAGGATTGGCTTGTCAGAGGAGCCCACCAATAAACACAGAACAAGCCAGATTTTACTTTTAAAGCAGCAGGAATACGTCAAGATCACAACGTAGCCCTGAAACTTCTATTTTGCTGAATAAAATTAGAGAAGGCCTAAACTCTGGGATCTCTCTATTTTTGGCTCAAGAGAGAAATTCTGAAGCTGCTGCTGATTTGAAATGGGTCCTGAAGAGAGGGAAGGAAGGAAATTAGGATTTTTTTTTAACTTAAAAAATTGTCTCGCCTGTGTAATAATACTGAGCATGACTGTCACTCTGAAGACATATTAGCTCATTTAGGTAATTAGTGTGAGCAGCATGTTTCCCTGCTTATTCCATTCAATTATAGGGTGCTCACTTTGTCATTACTGGAGTATCTTAATGTGACTTGTAATTAGTGTAATTACAATCCAATGTTAATTATATCTGCCACTTAGACATAATTTTATATAGTAATGGTCTTATTCTCAATAACCTTATTATGTTGTTTATTCAAACAGGAATTTAGCCTTCTTTCATGCGTCAAATATGGAGATTACAAAAAGTACTGCCTGTCATTTTTGTAGTTATGACTAGGGGATCTCTGCATCGCAAAATCATATTTGGGGCAATCAATGAATGGAGAAAACCAAATTATAGAGACTGATTATTAGAGGCATGCTGAACTAACAAAAATAATTTGCACAGAAGGCACATTAAGGCATACACTGCTTCATGCAGAGAGAAAGGTCAGTGTCCATGAGGCTACAGAACAAGAGACTGCAACACACACAGCAAACATGGCGGGGTGACTTCCATTGGCAACCTCAGCATTTCTCTTATTCAGAGTGCAATAAAATAGCAACACTGGATTTGACAAATAACATCTACTGAGACGTTTCTTAGGGGCAACGACACCTTTCAGCACAAACACTCAAGATGGGTTTTTCTTCCTCCACAGGCTTCGTTTCTCCGATTCTCTGCATTTTGGGGGAGCACAGCCATACCTACTGTGGTTTTAGTTCAGACAAGGAGTGGGATTTTGCGCAGTTACCTTTGCTTCCAGAGCTTTGCTTCACTCTCATGGGTTTCTCCTAGATGAAGCAAAAGTGAGAGACACCCCAGGAAACCTCCGTGTGCCTCACACAGCAGTGCTGTTCCGTGGCACCAAACCACAGTCCATTCCCACCAAACATGGCCAGCAGGCTCCCAGCACAGTCTTGCTCCTGCTCTCTGAGGGCCCCACCATTTGCTGCTACAGCTTTAAGCTCATTACAGAGCAAAGACCGAGCAATTCTGTGCAGTAAGGTTTTCCTGGAATTAGCCCAAGAGTGAAATAAACTCTCTGGGGAAGTGAAGGGCGATGCAGACCCAAACCAGGCTCTTCCCCATGCTCTTTTACCTACTGTCTCTACCATACACAGTTACGTATGTTTAGATTTAGAAAACCTAAAACACCCAGTCAAAACAACGCACATTTCTTCCTCCATAAAGGCTCAAAAGGACAAGTAACACATGACAAATATTAGTCATGTTATTTAATGCACAATGTTGAAAAGTGGCATAAGAACCGGAGGAGCAGAGAAGGGAATTTGGCAGCTCTCTGGGAGATGGAAATCGAGATCTCTCCTAATCCATGTCTTTTACTGAGAATCTGAAAAGGGTTTCAAGCTTTGAGCTCACTCTTCGGAGGCTAATGAATCATTCAGATTTCCATGGCTCAGGGTGATGTCCCAAGACAGCTGGCAGCTTTCTTTGAGCTTAAGAAAATCAAGAAGTTTTGAAATGAGAGCACAGAGGTAGTGAAAATAAAAGTAAATCACAGGCGTGTACACCGAGGAATGGCATTATCGCTAACTCAGCTGGATAACCATGACACATTTTCCATCGCTGAAGAGAGGCTTAGGGAGCAAAATCTCATGTCGTGAGCTAAGCCCTCTTCTTTGCTTCCTGCTGCTGAGAAGCCTTTCCCTCAGTTGGGGTGGTTCTTCGTGCTGCCCAATGGACTCACAGTGCTCAGTTCCCCTCGGATAGGACTGAGATCCCCATTCCAGGTCCAGCACCGCGTGCTGCACAGAGCAGAATTCCCAGATAACTCTCTGCTTCGCCCAGGAAAACTATTACCTGTGAAACAGCAAGAGAGCTCCTATATTTCTCAGCCTTCCCACAGTAAATTGAATGGTTTGCTCTTGTTTGACTTCCCAGCTATCAGCTCTTGGAAAATGTGTGCCCAAGGTATGAAATCTGCTTATATGGACTTTAGAACTTCACATCATTATGGAAAAAGAAAATCAAATTTAAGTCATATATCTACATTTTATATATGTCCCAAAGGAAAAGGAATGCTAATTACTGCTTGATTCAGGGGTTGAACGGAAAACATATGGAATATCCCAATTCTATTATCAGGTTATTTTAACCAGACAGTGCCTATTAGCTGTGACCAGAAACTTAACAGCTGAAGGCATCTCAAATATAAATTATTTTACACAAGGTTGCTGAGGTAGATGCCTTACCATTATGTAATCAAAGCCTCACCATTATGTAATTAAACTTATAAATACATCACTTGGTTATACAATAACTATAATCTATCCTTCAGTATAAATCTTGCAGGTACTTCGTCAATTGTGATTTCCCAATGGCTGCCAATTAAGTCATCTTTCTGCCAATCAGGCTCAGTAAATTGGCAGGCCTACCTGCTCTACTTCCTTTTTCTTTGACTCAAAGTTCATCTCCTAATACCAAGCGGTGAATTTTCCAGCTCTCCAGTGATTACAGTCATTCAGCCTTCAGCCCTGTGCACGGCTGTAATCACCTCCAAAAGTGCTGCCTGCTGCATTTTATTGCTTAAATACAGCCAGCAGGGGCGTCTCTGGAATGTGCACTCAAACCAAGGCTGCTCATTAACTATTAACCAGCAGCTATCCTAACATGTCTTGCTCCATTTTCTCTGGAACTGATCGGCCTTCACCTGGAAGGACAAAGCAGAGAACAACAGGTCCACTCCCCAGCAGCACCTGCTGTCCTTTACCATCTTGCTGTTCTATTGAAACAGTGCAGTGTGTGTGTGATAAGAGGTTAGTTTCCTATCTTTTAGGACTTTAAAAGTGAAGTACTGTTACTGACTACTATGTCTATATTTAAACTATGCCTGTAAATGAACTGGTACAAGAGAGGTCTGTATTAGCCCCATATATTCTTAGCACTAGGAGAGACCAGGAGATGGTTATGCCTTCAGGAATCATTTCTTATTTGGATTTTCTTCTTCACCTTGGAGAGGCCAGGATTGACCACATCTGAGCCCACATTACTGGCCACGCTGCCAGTTAAGGAAGGATTTCCCCAGGCAATGTCCAGGATGGGATTCTGCTTTCCATGCAGCTACCTAAATAGCATCACACTGACCCTGGAATCACAGGATCCAGGCTGGAGGAGATACCCAAAGATATTCACCTATCAAGCACCACTATGGTGCTCCTCAGAAACACTTCACCTTGTCCTGTCCTGAAAATTTCAAGGATTATCTTCTCAATAGCCTCCGTAGGGAATTTGTGGCAGTGTTTGTGTATCTTCATATTATGAACTGTTCCTTCACTTTTTAAGCCAGCTCTTCCTTGCTGTGATTTTTTGGGATCATTACTCTTCTAACAAAAGAGGCATCAAGAACAGACTGCTTTTTTTCTTCTCACAGCAGCATTTCACACATTTGAAGACTATTACTGCCACTGAGAATCCTGAAGCTAAAGGAGAAAACGGTGCAAAGACAAGATATGGGAAATAAGCTTAACCTCTTCATTCTCAGATTCTTCCCATCACTCTTACAGGCTTCCCCCTTAGTCACTACCTGCACCCACCACAGGGCCACAGGGATAAAGTGCAATGCCAAGCATTTTTGCTTCATCTAAGGTGGCACTGCTTTGTCTCCAAAGCATGATGACAGCCCCTGAGCCTCTGAAATCCCAGATTCCACAGCAAGGGATGAGAAACTAGAGCTGGAGTGCCATTAGCAGGGCACCCAGAGCTAGCAGAGAGCTCAGAGGTGATGAGCATCTTACCTAGTGCACAACTGCAGCTCTGAGGCTGGGTCTTGATAAAGACAATTAACATCTGAATTCCACAGGTGAACAGACAGCCTGTCAAGTATCTGCATCAGCACTGAATTCTTGTACAGTAACCATGTCAAGTCAGAAACCAATGATGAAGGAAGCCAATTACCGTACTGCAGACACGTAACTCACTTCAATGCACAGCAAATACAACACTACTTTAATTACAGTTACAGACATGTACATTTGTTTTACTTAGTAATTAAAATGTCCTGTTGTACTTAATAATGTTATCTGTATTCTTTGGTTAAGTGTGATTTAATTTGCTTTCCTAAGAAAGCTGGGTGTAATTTAAAATGAACAATGCAACTCTTTTGCAAATATTTTTTGTCCAAGGCTATTGCTTTCCATGACTACAGACCTACAAGGCAGAAAATTTCCTGAATTTGCTAAGTTTCTAGAAGTCGAATGTTCTAAAGCCCAAGACAACATTTATTTGTGAACTGCTCAGGAACCTGAGACCCTTCTTATTCGTTATGTCTTCAGCACAGCTCACAGCAGCACAAAGGACTGCAGCTACAAATCTGGTCTGTAGCTGATGTCATTATTACTTGCCCTGTCACAGCACCAGCTCTCTAAGAATGATCAAGGATGGAAGAAGTTATGGGAAGGAACAGGAACTCAGAACACACTCGGGTGAAATGCTGCAGACTGCAGTACTGACCACCATCCATCCTGCACAGAGCAGGACCGAGAGCTCTAAACCACAGCTTGGCTGGCTTGCCTTTCTAGGGGGAAAAGAAGAGCCTTTTTGTAAACAGCACGAGCAAACAGCGTGCTCTCACAGCCTCTCTGAGGATGTCCTCATTTGTGTCTCTGAGCAGCAAACAACCCATTCCAAAACGTGCTCTGCCCTGACAGCGTGCCAGCAGCAGAACTTCTCCATCTTACAGGGTCACAGAAGTGGGGATATTGTGAAAGCATTTGCAAGAGACGACCTGTTTTAATCTCAGCTGTCATTTCCAATGCTGGTTAAGTTCACATAGTCTCTCTAGGAAGGATGGAGAAATGTTTAAACATTATTCAACCTCTTCCTGTAAATTTGAATACTGTTTTTATTCCTTATCTCAGGCTGGAGAATCTCAAACCGGATCTGAGATCCTGCTCTCCCTGTATGAGTCACTGGTAGATCACAGAGAAAACAATGCCAATATTCACTTAAAAGTGGTTATGCTCAGGTCCAGATTCACAAACTTCTGTGCTATCTTAGTTCAAGAACTGGAATTCTGCCAGCCTACCTTTCCTGCATGGGCTTGCTTTTGCTAGACTGTGCAAACAGTCATCCAAAGCACATTTCTTCTTAATATGAAATCAAGTGCTATTCAGACCCACAGATTATCTCATACCTGAAAACAGGTTCAGACACTGTGTCAAAAAACAGCTGTCCAGCAGCTCAGCAGCTCACAGGCAGGGGAAGAGTCACCTCAAGAAGGAAAGAACAGCAGTGCATCAGGGAGAAGTCACTCAGGGTCAGGTACCTAAAAGTCTTTGAACTCCCCTTTGGAAAATCCCCTTTCATCCACGCAGCTGGAAAGGGAAGCAGCTTCATTACAAACCCTTCACTGCGCATGTGAAGGAGCCCGTTTTTGTGTGGGTATCACGGCTGGATTCTGTGCTGCACATGGCTGAGGGTTCCTCTTGCTTTAAAACAATCCAGAACCAGAGAAGAGGGACACCAGCATCCCACAGGGATAGGCATCAGCTCAGGATAATGTAGAGGGCCTGAACTTGTTTAATTATTGTCACCTTTTCTTTCTGACGAACAAAACACCGAGTGAATGCTGCGATGCTCAAACCCAGGGTTTAACCCAGGTGACACACGCTACAGTACCAACCTGTGTTCTCAGCATCAGCATCTGAACACGTGCTGGTTTACCTCTGGGAAGCACTCTCCTGCTGTCCCCTGTGGCTGCAGGGATTCATGTTCTTCCACAATGCACAGCCACAGCCTAACAGCCTGAGCCCTGCTGGCCTGCAGCCCATCCACCCACCTGCCCACCTGAATCCCTCCCTCTTTCCTTGGAGGAAGGGATGATATAATGGATATACGTACAGTTATGTATAATTAATTATATAACAAAAGCTTTCTCCTCTGAAAAGCACAGTTGGCTACACAAGCTCTCTGTCAGGCCACATAATATACTTTGTAAAGCACTTTATAAGTATGTACAATTTCAATTTTCCAGCGGAGACCAAAACAAATGAGCAGCTCGTATTCCTCTGTGCTTTCATAATAATTTGCTTCCAGTTCTGTGTCAGTGATCAGGGTTAGTGTAATGAGGGGCAGGAAATAGTAACATCCTAATTAAACTGGGGCGGATAGGAAGTAAGCCATAAATCAGCTAGTTAGCTGGCGCTCAATGGGATGTATTCCTCCCATGTGCTGAGAAGAAATGAATTTAAAAAAAAAAAAAAAATTAAAAGCCAGAGCAGGAAAGAGGAAAGAAAACTGCTTAGACCTGCACTGTATTTGGCCAAAATCTTTTCTAAAACTATGCCGTCGTTTCACAGAATCACAGAATGGCCAGGGTTGGAAGGGACCTCAAGGATGATGAGTCTCCAACCCCCCTGCCACATGCAGGACCACCAACCTCCACATTTAACACTAGACAAGGCTGCCCAGGGCCCCATCCAACCTTAAAGATGCACTTTTTTGTCTGGGAGACCAGAGCAGAGAGCAGAAATGATGCACAAGTTGCATTCTCCCTTATGAAATTAAGCTGCTTTGAATTCACAATAAGCCATGTGCACTTATGGACTAAGAAACAACTGGCCTCAGCAGCAGCTCAGAGGTATGAACTGCTATCATTAGGAATAGCAGCATCAGCAAAACTATACTTTTTACTAAGTTCACCTGAAGCACTTATCGAAAAATATACTTCCTATATAAATTATGCCTCACCTGCACAAGAAAGTCTCTGTACACCCCTATAGCTATATACACAGAGCCCCCAGAGTAAACAGCAGCATGTGCTTATGGAAGGATTTTTTCTGCTGGCTTAGTAACGTCAGCTTTTAGCAACATCAGTGAAGCAGGCTAGAGTTCCTTGGTAGGGAACATCCACATCCTGACTCTCTGCACAGTGGTATCACCTGCAGCCATGAATATTTCACAGTTGGAATAAACGCAGCTATGCCAGCAAAACTCTGCACTGAGACCAGATTTCAGCCTTTCTGTACCATAAGGGAAAGCTGCTCATTGCCCATCAATGGCAGAAAGAGGAGAACAAACTCAAAGCACAAAAATATTTTCAGAGAAACAACAAAAGGATAAATCTACAACCCAGCTGAAGGCACTAGCTCCTACTACTACAGACAGACCTCCTGGGAGGCTGCAGGATATTTGTCTTTTCCACGTCAGCTCAATAACCCCCATTTGACTCTGAGACCTACACACAAAGACTGTCATGTCATTTCACAGCTATAAGTGGTTCTTCATCCTTACCTAAGCTTTCAGCCCTATCAATTAATAAAATCAATTAATGCTTTCAAGGCTACTTGAAAAGAGCTAAGTCTATTTAAGTAAGCGCATGAAGAGCTGAAATATCTCAAGTCCAGAAGACCTTTGCAATGAGATTCCAGAAGCCCTGCGTATACACAGCAGAGACTGAGGACGATATCCTAAAAACCCTCTGCTCTGCTGTTTCAAAGTTAAATATCCAGCAGAGCATTTGCCTCGATCTGTCAGGGAGCAAGTCTGAACTTAGCCTTCATCCATCATTCACATGATACTAAGATCTATTTATTTCTAAACTGGTTTTGTAGCTTCAAGTATTACACGGTATTTCTGCAAAATAAATAGCATATCTGGTGCTAATAAATCCTCCGGGCTGCAGTCATTGGTACTGGCAGAGGTCTAATATCTGCTGTAAATAATACATACAAGATGTTCTCTTAAATCAAGTGTTAGACCATGATATTAAGACTGCTGCCTGAGGGCTCTAAACCCCCACGTAGCATACATCATAATTACTTCATTAAGCTGCTTCTCCAGCACCTTGACATCAGAGCAATACCATTACATGAACCTGAAAGGAATCAGCGAATAACATTAGGGTAAGTCAGGGTAGGGTCAGACCCCTGTCTCTGAAGCATCCCCAGAACTTCCTTCTGATTCAGTAAGTCAATGTGAACAGCTGAAAACTTTGGGTTTCAGAGCCAGCCCATTACATGAGGTTTATCACCAGGGACTGACGGTGTGAAATGCTGAGCATTCGTTCCAAACAGCTTCTTGCTGAGCCAAGCACAGTTCCTCCAATGTGTTCCCGTGTGGAGTTAAACTAAGGTATGCAGCTGTGTTACATTTGCAGTAGTGTTCTACAATGTTCACAAAGAAAGCATAACTACAGTAGTTAAGGCAGGCAACCACGTCCACAGCCTATGTCACGCTGCCTGGAATACTGCTTGTCCTCAACACCAGGGGTGAGGATGAGGGTTGGGGTTAGGGTTGCTCTTTTGGCTTGGCCAGATCTGGAACAGATTGCCTGTATCTAAGCTATGAGCAGATCAGGCAGAGGCTTTTACTAACTACGTTAACTACGCATGTCATTATTCCTTTCTGCTGTTTCCTTCAAAAACACTTCTGTTTGTAAGCAAATATCTCTTTAAATAAATCTCAGATCAGTGGTGAAACTGACTTCAGCTATCAAAATATTCTGTCAGCTTTAAGGTGGCAGATCCAAAAGGACTAACTAATACACAGCCTCCTGGGAAATCCTTATAACGTGTGCTGTCCTGCAGGCTGCGGGATCCCCAGGAGTGGGGCAGTAATGCTAAAATGCCTCCTGAAGTGCCACAAAAGACCACAAAGAAACCACCAGGTAAAGCCTGAAGAAAAGTCCACCGACCACAAAGAGGCCAGATCTTGTCTAAGGGGCTCTATTCAAGCACAACGTACACTTCAACAAATGTACTTATTTTAATTTCCTTTCAACACCGTGGTCCACCATCCCTGGAGGTGCTCGAGGCCAGGTTGGATGGGGCCCTGGGCAGCCTGGTCTGGTATTAAATGTGGAGGTTGGTGGCTGTCACGGGGCGCTCTCTAGAGCTCACTCGTGACAGCGGGGACAAAACCCGGGGAGAGAAAGCACGAAGCGCTTCCCTTCTCCAGCGGCGCGGCGCGGCCCGGCCACGTGCGTTCCGAGAGAGGGGAAAGAAAAAAAACGGCGAGTGGGTCTAGGAGGGAAGGAATGAAAAGAAAGGAGCGATCTGAGAACGAACGGCAGTTTAATGAACCTAATAATGCTAAACAACAACAGAGAGTTTCAACAAGGAGAGAAATAGAACTAAACCTCACCGACGAGCTGTAGGAGGCGGGAAGCTGCGACCACGTTGTCTCCTCACAGGGGGATCGCGCGCGAAGAAAAAAAAACTCCGTCCCCTTTTCCGGCTACCCCTCCCCCCCATGCCCAATTAAGGCAGTCCATAGGAAAGAAAAAAAACTCTCCCCTTAACTCCCATTATCCTGCATGATGTTCTGATGTGGAATAGCAACGCAAACCAAAGACATTACAAAACCATAACAGTGGCCTTGTGTGTGGCAAGGGGTTGGAGATTCATGATCCTTGAGGTCCCTTCCAACCCTGGCCATTCTGTGATTCTGTGATTCTGTCTTCTTCTTGGCTCTTTGTGGTGGTATTTCTTGAGTTATCACCTACATATCAGAGTTACACCCATCAGTCTGGCAGGTATTTCAGCACTGACTTCCCACCTGGACACTTCATACTTATCTACACATAGAAAATACATACATGCACACATACGTTAATACAATCAAGGCATTGTTCTGATAGATAAGCTTATTTGTAATACATTGCAGTCTTATGAGTGACTTATCAGGTGATGTTTTGAAAAAAAAAAAGAAATATTCATTTCAGAACCAAGCTGTGTCAAACTTATTGCCATCTATAACAAAGGACTACTGTGAAACATAACTCTTTTACGAAATATACTATAATTGTACTTTTTGAAAGCAGTGTCAAATCATTGACATTGACTTGGTATTCTACGGTATGAGAAACACAGAAAACTTACAATATATATAAGCCATAAATTAGATCCTGATCTAAACTTATCAGTTTGATAGTTGCTAGACAGACTATTTGAGTGCAGATTTAGCTCTGTCATTTTCCTTTTCCTTTTTCAAGCTGTTGTCTTTTCCACAGATTTTCAAGATTGGGTTTTTCAATAATTTTACAACAAATTGCATTCCAGTTACAGTATAATACAGGTACAATAAATTTGAAAATAAACTTAAGCGCAACCATGAATACAAACTCATGGGAGATTTATGAAAGACCAGAGCCTGGCAGATGAGATCTAGAATGTAAAATTTTGGCCAAGCTCTTACTAGTTGCCAAGAATTTTGCTGGTCAATGAAATGTACATAACTAAGTTCCCGCTTACTGAGTACACTCGGGTTGTCTAACCAATGCTTTGTTATTCACATGGCACCAGGAATCTGAGCTACATTAGCAAGCGCTGATGGCCAACAGGAGCATCTCAGTAGAGCAAAAGAACTCTATGTACAAAACTAAGCACAGAAACACAGAGAAACGCACTCCCAACCCAATGTTTAACTGAAGTTAAGCTCTCCTTTGAAAGCAGGAGAGATCTTGGAAGCATTCAGACTGAGCACACATTGGCACATTATGGATTTACATAAGCGAATGCATCCATTTTACACTCATGTGATAAAGGAAGATTTTAAAAGTATCTTGTTAATCATCAGAAGATGTTTAATGTCTTCGTTATCACCTACTTTGATGCTATTTCATAAAGCTACAACATAAAGACTTCAGATGAAGATTGTACCTTCCAGATGGAAATGAAAACATAACAACACTTATGTGCAAATACTGGAGAAAAATAAGAAAGAAAAGCAGATTTTCCAGAGAAAACAAGTTCTTGTTCTCTTGAGGATCCTCCCTCAACTGCCAAAACTATGACAACAAAAACCACTTTGGAGATAGATTTAAGTGAGATTTTAAAAGCGTGTGTTTTGGTGGCATTTTTATTTTGCCATTCCCCATGTAGGCTAATTAGCACAGGCTAAACAGAAACAAAAGCACACAACCCACCTGTGTTTCCTGTACTTCCTACGCTCTCTGACATCCTGGAACTTCTCAAGCTGAGGACGCATTTGCACGGTGCATAGAGGGCAGATGCCAAATTCTGCTGCCATGCAACCCACCTGAAGCACATGAGATGTGTTCAGAGTGCCATGCCTGCTGATGTCCTGCTGCACCTACTGCAGCCTGCTAGAAACAGGAGGGGTCCTGTTGCTGACTGGAAAAAAAAACAAACCTTTTCTGTCCTATACCCTCTGGAAAAAGAGGCCCTGATGAGTTCATCTGGACACGGTTTTAAGTGGAGAAACTGGAAATACTTTGACCCCCCGATAATATCTTTAACATTTGAAGGTTGGAAATGGGTGAGCGGAATGTGAAGTTGCTTGGCACATTAAACACTAAATGCAGATGGAAACAGAATAGTGGACTGGAAATATGTAAGATAAGCAAAGGAGCCCAGCAAAATAATTTATCGCAGTTTTGCAAATTGTCACATGGATCCCTCCTTAAATGACTGCAGTGTTTGTGCAACACATCTCTCCTACAGCTATACAACACATTTCACCTCACCTTTAACCGCCTTCCTTGCCTCCACCCACTGTTCAATCTCTGTCTTGACTGCTTCTAACATTTTGAACATCTGAAGAGCTGCCAAATTTCTGAAGCAACCTATTTCCAGAAATGCTTCTTTACTTCAAGATATGCAATTTTTCCCAAAACACTCCTCTGGAGCAAAGCCCGGGCCTGGCAATATGTTACCCAGGATCAGGGGAGGGTTTACACTTCAATACCTATTCCACCTGTCATGATAATACCAGGCATTTTCCACCCACGATGCAGGAGAGAATTCAAACTTCCTGGGAGAAAAGCAGCGTTCAGCCTTGGGAGCCATCCAGGCACGGTTATCAGGAAGCGAAAAGCTATTTCTGCTGGCTTGCAGGAATTGATGGCATCATTTAATGTCTTGTCTCTATATGCAAGTGTGCACAACGCAGTTTTTCCACAGCTGCTGTGATGTAAATAAATTCAGTATTATCTTCATTTTACATGGTAAGATGTAATATAAATAGTACTGGAAGTTACGCTGGGCATAATTCGATATTTTAAGATATCCACCCTTTTCAAGTGCAAGACACCCATATAGCTGCTTAACACACAAACTACTTGACCTGCTTAAGGCTTGGTAAGTACAGAAACAGAAGTAGAATATGGTATTTATGGAAATAACATCACTGAGTCCATCGTTTGTCACAATCACGAATGGAGACTTCACTTGGAGCGCCCTTTTTGAAAGTAAAGCCACAGTATATCGATCAATGAGATACATATTAGTATGTGATAGGTGAAGAATCACACAAATAGCTGCAGTTAGATGCTCACTTCACAGCACTAACTGCACCTGACAAGTCCCTACGTATAAAATCCTGGATTTCTGCACATCCTATTACGGAATCAGACAAAATCATTTGCTTCATTTAGATTTAGTAGCGCAAAGAAGATCTCTCGGTGCCTATAATTGCAGTTCAGGTTTTTCTTCTTAAGGTAGTACTCCAGCTACAGACTGCAGTCAAACCACGTCTTTCCCAGAAAAATGGAATCCACCCTTAGAAAGACCTAGCAGATACAACCTGAGCGTTTTCCTCACCGTAAATACAGCTACGGGCAGAATGCCTTCTATTTTGTTTCAGCAATAAATCACTCCCCTGACTTGAGTTAGTAATGAGATTTTTAATCATGTGGATTGAACACATCCTCAAGTTAATAAAAAAGTATGGCTTCCTCTTTATCTTTAATAAAAGATTTGTACACTGCTCAAATGATTAGTATTACATTTTTAAAGAACCTGAGATTGATGCTTTTCAATTCTGCTTTCCATTTTTCCATGCTTTTATAATTCAAAGGTAATATAAGGAATAGTTAATAATTCATAAGGTAATTTTAAGGCTTTTATTCAGAAACCTTTTGCCTATTGACTTAGGGATGTGCCGTAAAAATATTCAGGTATTAATATCTTAGCAAGTGGCAGATCTATACAGATGAAATCTCCAAATTTATGCAAGTCAGGACTTGTGCTCAGGAATCAGAGCATATCATTACTGCCTTTCAGAGAGTACAGGGGGAGGAAATAGCTTTATGGGACTATTTAAATCAATATATTTCATTTCTTTCTGCTTTTTTCAGTTCTGCTATTTTTTTTGCCCTTGTTTGCAGGTTTATTCTTGATGGAGTTATTTTTGCAGTTGCCTAAGAGACAAAGGAGCTAGCTGCACTTTCTTACAAGGTAAAGTGTACGGGACCCAGGCAGAACCAGCGCCCTGGGAAAGCTCTGCTGGACAGAACCTGATTCACACGTTCTCTTCGAACAAAAATCCGGCCTTGTTGGAGATGAAAATGTCAAAAGGGGCTCTCAGTAAGCACGGCCCAAGTGTGTGGTGTGCCAGAAGCAGCCTCCACCCCATCTCCACAGTACTTTTCCAAAAAGTGGCAGTTCTGACTGAGCCCATTTTGAGATCACAACAAAGAACTGGATAATTCGATTTGGGGGGTGTCAGTATTTGGTTATTGAATATGCATTTCTTAGGTTTTTTTTTTAGCTCACTTGAACTCGTGTGTTTCCTTGCAGTCAGACTTTAACCTTCTCTCAGAACTGCTCATCAGATTGCTTTTTGCTGTCTTCATAAAATACCAAATTAACAGCAGCCAAGCTCCAGCATATTTGGGCAGAACATATTTACCTGCTCTAAAGATACAGAGCATTATTTAGCAGCATGTCTCACACTTCCACATATGTGTGTAATGGACTCCATAAAGGAATAACCCATCTCATGCAAGCTTTCAGGTACTGCAAAGTAAAAAAAGCACAGAGCAATGAAAATTGATAGTAGTTATTAATTCCACATCTAATGAAGAAAATTGAGTTGAGCTGTGCACATAGCCATCGTTTACTGCCATGACAAATGTAATAGCAGCACCTTTATTAGCATTTCCCTACATATAAAACTGGGAGAATGTGCTGACAGTTTCTCCAAGTTTGCCAAATGGTACTGCTTAAGATAAGGGCTTCTGCTTCATCTGAGGAACGCAGCTTTTACCGTCCTGAGGTCTCTTCATAAAGTAATGGTAACAGTAAGTACAAGTCAAAAGAAGACAAGATGTCACTGCACCACTCAGCTTGGTGTTATCAGCAAACTTGATGAGGCTATACTCAATCCCATCTCTATGTCTCTGATCAAGATAATGAAGAGCAAAGGCCCAAAGACAGATCCTCAGGGGATACCACTCGTGACCAGCTTCCAACTGGATACTGAGCTGCTGATAACAGCCCTCTGGCTACGACTACCCATCCACTTCTTTGTCCAGCCTTCAAATCTACACCTCTCCAATTTAGAGATAAGGATGTGGTGGGGGACCACACCAAAGGCCTTGTACAAGTACAGGCAGACAACATCAGCTGCCCTTCCTTTGTCCACTGACGCTGTCACTCCATCACAGAAGCCCACCAGACTGGTCAGGTGTGATCTGCCATTGGTGAAGCCATGCCGGCTGTCTCATGTCACCTCCACAACTCACATGTGCCTGAATATGTCTTCCAGGAGGACCTGTTCCATGATCTCAGGCACAGAGGTGAGGCTCACCAGCTTGTTGTTCCCCAGGTCCTCCTTTCTCCCTTTCCTGAATACGGAAGTAATGCTTCCCTTTTTCCAGTCATTAAGGACTTCAACTTACTGCCACCGTTTTTAAAATATGATAGAGAACAGCTTGGCAGCCACACCAGCGAGTTTCCTTAGGATCCTGAGAAAAATATTTAAAAACGGGAAAGCGTGAATCCTTACTACCACAAATGGCACAGTCGAGTTTCCCATATCTGGGGAAATTCCAGGGGTCAGCACACCCAGAATGCAGGGGATGAGCCTCATCCTGGGAAGACCACCTGCCTGAGCACAGTGTCTCCCCTGCCAGGTGAGTGTGTTTCTGTGAGGTAATTTCTAAGGCATTATGCAAAACCATTGGTAACGACAGCTCAGTCAGTTAAAGTGAGCACCATATTAGCAGCGTAAGTATTAACGATCTGACACTTGTTTATGTTCACAGCAATGCAGGCTCTGTGCAAGTGTTGAGTGCTATCAGAAGCAGCCCAGCCAAATGAGCAAGCCCCACATACTGCCCCACCCAACATTTTTTTAAAAATCCCCAAGCTTTGAATGACTCCTAGTACTCAATCTCAGAGTGTCTGGCAGGAAAAGAGAATTTTGGAGATGGCATACCATCAATTTTCTTCATTTGTGTCAGAAGTTGAGCAGCTGTCTTCTTACCAGACTGAAGTGGAGCCAAAAACCTTGTCAGGCAGCTGAAGAAAAAGCACTTCAGAGGAACTAATCTCAAAGACCCAAAAGTATGTATCACGTTTTTGAACAGGCATGTGTTAATATTACTACTACATTGTCGATTGGCGATGTTTTGCAAAAGCCCAGAAATAGTGGAAAAAAAGACTGCTCCATTTGTTTACCCTAAGGAAAAGCAAGATGCCATGCATGCTTGAACTTTAGAGATTGTTTACTTACTTATGGCCAGGGAAAGGTTTCTAGCATTACCTTCCTACGGTGGTGAGGAAAGTGAAATAAGGCTCACCCCTATGGAAAGCAAGAGGTGCACCTGGACCTTCTGTGGCAAGCAGATCTCAGATGCAGAAAGTTCTGTTACTCCTCAGGCACCGCAGACACATCAGCAAGAGATAAACAGTCCCAGAGAGATCTGTGCTGGAATCAGCTCACTGCTCCTGTGGCCACAGATTGGGACAGACTGGGAAACCCCAGCTCACAGTCTGGTTTTCTTCAGCACATTCTCCAGCAACTGCGTGCTGGGCTGCAGGGTGCTCTAGGTCAGCCCTAAGAGAGAAGCTCTGTGCTCACCAGCACGAAGTATACGTGAGGACAGAAATCACACTCAGCTGCTCTTGCCAGAGGAGCTTTCCCAGGTGGGATTTATCACCACGCAGCACAGGTTGGTCACACTCAGCCTCCTGCCCTTGCTGCTCGTCCTTCAGCCCTGAGCAAGGCTGGCCTCCTCCCGTGGCATGTCCTCATCTAAAGCACTGGGATCCCAATGTTCACTAAGCATAGCTCGAAAATTTTGGGGTCAGCTTCACCAAAAAATCCCCATTCTGCATGCTCATGGAAAGGATTTTTTGGGCACAGGACAGGGGAAGGCTGGTGCGTGTGTTTGGCCGCAGCAACGAGACTTGGGATCACTCTCAGGTTTTGGAGCTGACCACAGCAGGCTGTTGTTTAATTACATTTTTATTCCGGCGGGTGAGCCTGTCATTCACTGACCATATAAAGATAGAGGTGTCAGAGACAAAGACAGAATTTAAATGACTGACTGAACGAAGAAATAAATAAGCAGACGCTGAGGATCTTGCTTGGCTAGCCATCTTCTTTCAGCCTGCCTTTCCCTGCTATGTTTACTACACAACCAGGCTTTTGGCAGCCTTCCCATTGCAAAGTGTGCTGCCCAGATATTACAAAGTGAACTCCGCTCAATGAAGAAGTCTTTTTTCTTAGGGCTACCCTTTTCTGCACAGCCATCCCTATCCTCCAGAGCCGTGCCTCTAAAATGCAATTTTCTTCCACAATTTCCAGAAAACTCCCTTTCAGAGAGGGGTGTTTATAGGCTATTACTAAAAATGAGATTTTTCTATATGATCTTCAGCAAACTCCTTCAAACAGACATTTTTGCTTCCTCCACTTACAAAAAAAGAAAGAGCTTCCCTTACAATCTACAAATGCAAAAGAATCAACCTGCAGGAAAATTCGCTGCTGTTGCATTTTTAACATCTTTAAATTAAAAAGAAAAGAAAAAAAGAAGGTCAATTGTATATGTATAACAGCACAGTAATATTCTGGTGTTGCATGCAGGAGGAGGATGTTTCCTTCAAGCTAAACGCACACACACAAAAAACAATGGAAAACAATGATAATGTGAATAACTGACGTTCCCCTATTTCAATATACATGTATTCAACTTCTTTTCACAGGAAGGTTTCAGCCGCGATTAAGAGCTGTGGAAATCGAAGAAATATAAATGCAAAAGAGTAAGAAAATAGCAGGCCTTAGGTAGTTCTCCAGCATTCCAACAGAGATCCTCAGATTAGCATTTGCAGACTGTATTAAGCATATCTAATAGAAAGGCAATACGTACTGCACAGCTCTCCACAAATATTATCAAGATGGAAATGCCTACTGACAAATTCACAAGCTGCAAATGTACAGTCATGAAATTCAATAGCCTCACAGCTGCACACTTGTAACTTGTGAATGCAGAAAAATGTCTGAATTGGCAGCAGGCTTTCTGGCAGATGATATCATTTTACAGATGACACTGTAGAGTCTGCCAGTTTGACGTTGAACTCTCCTCTTGCTTTTCTCATGTTGTTGTTTCCTAGCTCTTTCTCTGAGAATGACTTCAGAGCGCTGTGCCTGTTCTCATAGTCTGCTATTTGCTTGTTCTGACTCTGCAAAGTGCTGTAATTGCTCAGCTCTGTTCCCTTGGTTCTGCTCATGTCTAGCTGAAGTTGAACTGTGTTCTTTGTGCAAAAACTTTGCCTTTTTTCCTGTATTTCTGATTCACCAAGTGCCCTATTCTACTGTTTTTTTTCCCAATATTTAGAGTAACTGCAAGTGACCACCCTCCACAAACAGTCAAAATGAATGTGTCATGCAAAATACTTGTAATCTGCATATTTCAGACCACTTAGAGAGAAGGACACATTCCTTAGAAAAGGCTACAAGAGGCTGCTGCAATGTCCTGCCAAGGCATGGAGTGCCAAGGGAGCCTGACTCCATCCTAAGCTCAGTGGCATCAGAGCCTCTCCAAAAAACCCTATAATTAAGTACTTCACAGTCACACCTAAAGTAATTCTTAAAGAAGTATTAGGATGACATCAGGATGGGCTGTCTGCTCTTTTCTGATGCAGTTCAACTCTTAAATTCTCTCTGCTCGCTTACTTTCTCAGCTTTATTTCTTATGGTTGGTTTCACGATGCTGCTCCTGCTCAAAGTGTCTGAGAGCCAGACCAGATCCTGCACTGCAGCTACTGGAGCTGGCCAAGCACTTTGCATCTTTTTTAGCAGATGCTTGCTCACTTAGGCTGAGCATAAAAGCCTGCCAGCCACTTTCTTCAACACAACTCTAGGAGCATTTTCCCCACTTTACACCTCTGCTCATCTCCTCTGAACTCAGCACAACTGCAGGAACTCTGCAGGAATCCACAGGTAAATGACCAGAACCCTATCTGATTCTGTTCTGAATGTATTACTTTGCTGTAGATATTCATGCTCAAGAATTACTGAGCAAAGATCTCCAGCCTGTAGTGGTGTATATACCTCACAAGTCTTTATCTCACTAGAATCATAGACTCACGGAGTCATAGAATGGCCTGGGTTGCAAAGGACCACAGTGCTCATCTAGTTTCAACCCCCTGCTGTGTGCAGGGTCACCAACCAGCAGCCCAGGCTGCCCAGAGCCACATCCAGCCTGGCCTTGAGTGCCTCCACTAGAAAAATATTATTGATGATTTAGCACTCCCAAATGTGGCTTTAACTGGTGTCTCCGTACAGGTTGTTAATCTCTTACAGTTAAAGCTCCCTTCAGTCACTAAACCCTGGAGCAACACTTCTCAAAGCATTCAGCATGCAGTAGCGGGGGAAACGTTCAGGTTCCTGTGTGCAGTAAGAAATGGAGAGGAAAGAAAAGCAGAGAGGGGAAATGAAGAGGGACAAGACTTATCTGCTCCCCCAGAGTTACGACTCTGGGTGTCTCTGAGTCGTGAGAGGGAAAGCAAAGCGCTGTGCCTCGGTCTGAATTACAGCACTGACCTCCCACGGGGAGCTGTGATGAGGGTGATTTCCTGCACTTCCCTGCAGCTGCAAGAGAGCAAAGCAAATAGGCTCCTTGGAGATCTCCATGAGAGCTGCATGGGAGATGCTTCCTCTGTGCCCTGTTCTCTGGCCCAGAAGAAAGAACAGGACGGAGATCACCTAAAATTTGAAAAAGCTGCTGATTAACCTCGACTGTTTCCCATTTTCCCCTCTTAATTCACAGTGAACAAGAGTCACCCTCTGCAGTCCCTTCCTCACCATTCTTTGGGGTTTTGACAGCAAAACGGGATGGAAAAAATTTTCCTTGAAAGTTGGCTGAAAATACACAGGATATGCATTTGCTTAAGGAGACGTTACACACCCAGCTGGAGAACAGTTCATTCCTAAACCCTTTCCTAAGACAGCAAATACACAGAAGCATTACTTCTCCCCCTCTCTTTTTATCTTTTTCGAGAACTGTTGCACAATCCGCTGTTTCACAGGATTTCAGAAGCGAGCATTCATCACTTCTAAGGCTTGTTTTTCATTCTCCCTGAAAGGTTTAACTTTCCCTTCAAACTTTGTACGTCATTCTCATCAAATCATACACACACACAAAAATAAGTGCATTAAGTGCTTTGTTTACTCATAACTTGGCAGAGCCACAACAAAGAACAGAATGTAAAGAATGAACTCCCTTTGCAAAAGTCATTCATAAGGAAACAAAAGCCTTTACCTTCCCTAGTCAGATTTTCTAAGTGGGCCTCATATGGTTCTGAATCGCCCAGCATTACAGTGACCTCCCAGACAACTAAGAACCATTTGAAAGCCAATCTAAAAGCAGAAGGAATGAGAAAGCTCTCGCAGATCTGATTTTTTTTTTCATTAAAAGAGCATTAAGAAAATATGCGCCGTTCAGTGCTGCAATCCGAACGAGCCACCGCTTTCCATGTAACATGTAGCAACCTGCTGAATTCAGACTACTTCCAGCTTCCCCTGGGCTGCGGCAGCTGGATAGATCTGTTTCCACCTGCTTTTACCATTTGTCATTCCTGAGGTATGCTTCAGAAAGCCAACTGAGCGCCAGCTTTGCTGTAACCGAAATAATTAATTTCTATTATTTGATCAGATACTTCAGAGCGTCTCGCATTCCCATAATTCCCCCACCCCTGCACCCACGGTGAACATGGGTGGCTGGTTTGTTTGTAAAGCAGAATGCCCTTTTCTCAAGCACCAGGAGCCCCCAGGCAGCCCATGCTCTGCACGCGCTCCCTCCCCACTGCCTGCTCTAGGAGCTGCCAGTTGGAACATCCCAATGTGGCTTCGGAGGCTAAACTCCTTAAGACCTTACTAAGAAACTTTGAAAACTTCCCCTAAAACTTATCAAACTCCTGTGCTAGTAATGAAAGGCCAGGCTGGATGTGGCTCTGGGCAGCCTGGGCTGCTGGTTGGCGAGCCTGCACACAGCAGGGGGTTGGAACCAGATGAGCACTGTGGGCCTTTGCAACCCAGGCCATTGTATGAGTCTATGATTCTATGAAAGTAAGGCTGCCTCACGCTTCTCTCCCATTTTCAGGGGATAGGAGAGAGTGGGTGTGGGGAGGGAAAGTATCTCAAGTACAAGAAAGGATGATTATTGAGTCTAACGGGAGCACATCATAAAATGAAGAAATACAGGGCTATTTTTACAGCAATTATTTAGTTGCCGAGATGAAAACGTGCCGCAGTATTCCCCTCTGCTTGGCATTCCAGAGGAGGTGCTGCATTTGTCTTGAAATTTCATTCACTTAAGTAAAAGAAAATTGAAACACTGGAAGCAAAATAGAAAAGCATAAGATGAGAATTCTGTTTCCTGTATTTCGAAGAGGAAAGAAATCATGCTTACAAAACTTGATTAACTCTAAGGCCCAGTTCTGCAATAACAACCATGAGGATCCACAAAGTCTGCTCGTGTGCATAAAGTCCCCCTGGTCCAATGGCAGGAGTACAGCATAAACACAGCCACACTGTCTGCATAAGGCATCTGTAGTTATTTTGAAAGCTTATGTAACTCTCTACTACGTTGTAAAGATTTAGGAACTTTTACAAAAGGTGACCTGTTACAGCAATGTCTCTTTTAAGTGACCTGAGAGGCTGGAGGATGGATCACAGGGTTGGACACACAACTAGCAGTCCCAGTTCCAGGCATCCCTAAACCACTTGCAAAGCTAAGGCCTCAGCATATTTATACATAAAGATTGGAAATGATAAAAACATGCTTATCCCAGGCTTGAATTTTCCTGACACCTTTGCTAATTACACGATATAATGAAATCCCAGCAGCACTGAAATAATCATTCCAGCAGGAACTCAGCCAGCAAAACACCTATGGAAGCTTCTTTCAATTCATTCATCACTATGGGAAGCAATCTCACGATCCAAAAATCCCCTGCAACAAATGTCTTGCAGCATATAAAGAAATGATCAAATTCAGACTTGGAGAAAGCATGTTCCAAAATCTAAAAGCCCTGCAAGGGAATGCTTTCCCAGACACACCTTGCCATCAATAAGATGAGTGGGTGAAATGGAAGGCACAGGGAAGAGCAGTGATTTTGTCCCTCCAACACCAGCCATGACTAAATAACACTTAAAATGCTTTAAACCTATGTAATGCCATAAACTCTGCGCAAAGATAAACTATCACACAAGACAGTGAAGCACTGCAACGGGTTGCCCAGAGAGGTGGTGGGTGTTCCATCCCTGGAGACATTAAAGGTCAGGTTGGATGGGACTCTGAGCACCTGACTGAGCTGTAGGCGTTGTGTGCATTGCCAGCAATGAACCAATGAAAGACCCCTTTAAAGGGGCCTTTAAAGGTCCCTTCCAACTCAAACAATTCTGTGATTCTATGATTCAGTGATACAGCTCAGAAAGAACCGCAGTGACTTCTGTGTGATCTCCAAGCTGCTCCCGTTTGGTGGCCTGTGTCAGCCATACCAGGTGCCCTTTCTGGGAGCACCCAAGAGAGACAAGCCAGCCCGTGAGCAGATGTGCACAGCAGCTGATCACAGCAATCCCTGGCCCAGCTCCCACATCCCCAGCAGCCATCACAGGGCCGCCAGCAGTGATGTCCTTGCATGGCCAAGCCTTACTCCTCCCAGATGGGTGCCCACTGCCAGGCAATTGTGAGATACATTCTCAGCTTTCCCAAGAAAATACTTGAAACTGGGATTGATTTTTTTCTGTTTTAAAACTAACATTAGCAAATGTGATTGCATGGTGCACAGATCTGTCAAATTTGTTCTCAGCTGCAATCCTGAAACATATCATTATCGTGTACTGTGTGAGCAAAGCTGGGCTTGGCTTTCATGTGACTGAGCTCTAAATTAGTTTATGGATAATGTTCCTTTACAATGTGTTCAATCTTTTGCTCCATCTTATCTTAATGAGCACTTAACCTCTTAACAACAGTTTAGTGCCAGAGAGACTGAAAACAGTATTAAAGTCTCTGAGAAAAGCACAGGAATGAGTGCCCCTGCGCAGGTAGCTCTGTCCTCCTCAAACACAACTTCTTTGGAGGGAAGTTTACAAAGATTTCAACTGCACTTGAAAAAAATGTAAGATCTCATTTAGAACCGATTGGTTTCTACTTTATATACATCCATAGGGAAAATGAGAGACTGAAAAATGTACCTTGCTTCTGGAAAGTTCCACAATTTCTGCATTTGTATTCTCAACATTTTGGCTTCGGATCTCTTTTCAAGAATGCCTATGCTTAGAAACTTAAAAAGAAAAAAAAAAAAGAAAAAATATATATTTATATATATAAAACATAAGTAACATCTGCACCCTAAGCTGTCAGTTCTCTGGCTGCTCAGAAGTTCGCATGCACACAGAAAGATTTTGGCACCCGACCACAACTGAGGCACAGGACCACGAGGGCTGGTTATGTCTTAGAACAGCTGCTGTCCCCTGCAGCTGGAAGGACACAAAGCTCAGGACAAACTCACGCTGGAGGGGCTGCAGGCAGCAGATGCTCGCTGGTCAGGGCAGCAGGTATCACCCATGTGAGGCAGCTTCACTTAGAAACACAGACAGAGCTGCAGCACACGTTAGATAAAGTAATTATATCGATTAATCCTTTCCTAACCCTGCATGAAACTCCCATGTGAGAAGCCCAGAAGCAGACTACGGACCAGCGCAGACATTGGATTTGTGCCACTTCAGCAATAATTTATAAAACTTTCAAGCAAAGAGACAGCAAACAAGAAGGTGTGTAATTGTGGGCTTCCTTTACGAGGGCACCAAAACGTGTTCCACTCCCTGTTCTGTGTGCAATTTATGTGAGTGTGATTCAAAAAATAACAGAGATATGTTATTATTTCCTTTTAAAGCCCGACTTTCTTTTGCTTCTCAGTGGGCCCATAACTCATGCTGGGAGTTACACGAAGCGGGGGATGGACAGACTGTCCCCACACCCTGTCTCCTCAGGAAACTCGCTGTCATCTGGAATTAATCTCTTACCTTTTTTTTTTTTCATTATTAAATACATATAATTTCAAGTTCACGGTCCAGCATCTCTGATTCATAGCAATAAAGGTTGCACAACAGCAGAACTGTGTAGAACAAAGGTTAATCTGAGGCTGAGATACCCCTCCTAATGAGCTGTAACTGGAAACATATGCTGATTTCAGAGACAGCAAATACCTGCAGCACCACTGGTCTTTAATTTCTGAAGAGATGAGACAAGGTTTAGAAATTAAGTGCATTTCGACATGTTTGAGAGGAGGCAGAGGAGAAAGCAGTGTTCATTTCCAGCAGTTTCTGGTCTGTGATTCTCCTGAGGTGCACCAGACCAGTCCTTACACGTCACACACAACACCGACACCTTCTCCACTGACTTTTCATGCAATATCAAAACCAACAAAGGTCAGGGCTCAGGTCTCTGTGCCAGCCTCAGAGATGTAAAAACCCACAGCGGGTTCTTTCTCTAACCCCAAAACTATGGGATAGCTTTAAAGCAATCCTTTTTGAAGCATGGTTCGCATCTTTTGGGGTTTGCTTTGAGGCTGATGTGGACTGGCCATGCCCTTCTTCCTCCCAGCTCAGATCAAGATGCTCTCATGAGAGCGTGGCTTTGGGGCATGCATAGCCTCCAACCTGCACGATGTGAGCTGGCATTACTGGGATCATGCTCTAAGGCATACATGAAGTAAGGAAAAAAAAAACAACTGAGGAGCAGAGGGAAGGATGGAAAAGCAACAGGAGAGTAAATAAATGGCATTTTCCAGCCATGAAGAGTTATGACTGAAGCCAGAACTAAAGATGTTCCAGGAGTTTCTGATGAAATGCTCTTTTGTGCGGAAATGCTGATGTGCTGAAATCAAAATGATTTGGGGAAGTATCAATCTGATAGGACTTGTTCCTGTCAGGCCATTTGCCTACTTGTTTTACTAGAAGCCTTGGCTGCTAGACAGCCGTTCAGATGGGCTATTGGGAAAGCCAGGTTCCCAGGCTCCCTAGAACCTCAGCATTAAAAAAAAAAAAAAATTAATTATCGATACAAGCCTGTGTTATGCGTGTTCACCTTATCAAATTATCTGTAGCTGTGCCTGTAGCACGGGAGGAGCACATCTGACACTTTAACGATGCAGAAATCTCATTCAAGAAGCAGCGAAGCCAAGCGGAGCAGTGCTCCCGCGCTGCGCTCCCTCTCTCTAAAAACATTGGAGGAGTTAAAAAGCAAAGAAGGGAAATATGAAGTGTGGTGCTTCCCTTCGAATGCAGAAGTTTTAAACAGTGAAGGCTTCCCCCTTTCTATTAGGCAAATCATTCGAGCCAGGCATTCTGCCTGCTGCTATGAATGGTTACTTTGTAGTATAATGCATTTCCACGGTGAAATCATAATATCCTGGGCATTCGGGGCTGTATTATACTATAAAAACGAAGGCCAACTCCCTCCAGCTATTACATTTTTGGCCTGGTATTTCATCTATTAAGTTGAGCAGCTTTCTTCTGGCCGCAGCGCTGCTGGCAGCTGCTGTGCCGATAGGTGGTGCCTGGAACAGGGCTGTGCAGCGAGAAGCAAGCCCCCCAGTAAAGGCTTCATTCTAGCAATAGGAACATAATAATGAAGAAAAAATAATAAAATAGAGAGAGAAGCTTGTTCTGGGATTCAGCTGAATAATCTAGCTGATTTCTAGGCTTGGCAGAGGTGAGCAATTAACTAACTAACTAGGCAACTCTTCCTCCTGCCTCGAGCATCTCTGCTGACACACGCACTCCTTTAAATAAGCCTCTGCTACTTCAGGGCTCAGCCAAATTTCTGCTCATCGTGCCCTAGATCTCAATCTCTCTCTGAGGCTGATAACTGGATTTCCAGTAAGTTTTGAGTCACAGATGGAAACGCTGTTTTAATGCACCAGGTCCAACAGGGGTTTCCAGGAAAAACTCTTCAAGCGCAGAGCAGCATAAATACTCTGTGCATAAGGAAGCTCTCAGCAGCAATTAGGAAAAAACCCTCCTTCTGTGTGGAAAAGAAGAGCTTACTCCTTCCCTTTTCACCAGCACACATCTACAGGCAATCCCTTTCCGTAAAGTGATCTCTCCGGATACATTTATAAGTTTTTATAGTTTCCCTTTACATTCATGGACTCTGCCCTGTGATAACCACTGAGGGAGGTCATTAATTAAATAATTGCTTCCTACTTGAATAGTCAGTAATGCTTCCATCTGACCTGGGCCGCTGCTGTGTTATTCTTTTATCCCCTTAACTCCGACCACTGCCATCCCCCTCTCTCTCAGTTCTGTGTCTATCTCACAACATCATACCACCATCTTCCAAAGCATTTTCCAACGCTTTTGTGGCAAATACTGGAAGACCTCAAAGCAGCCGTGCTGGATATGAAGGCGAGTTCAGCTTAGCCTCATCCCTTACCTAAGAGCACAGCAGTCCTCTCCTCCTGTGCCCTCCAGCCAGCAGGCAGCGCAGGGCCCTGAGCCAACCATCACCACCACGTCGTGGCACCTACAGCCACAACTCAGTGCCATCACTCCCGTTCTGTCCAACTCTGTGAACAACCCATGACTCCCACAGCCAGTCTGCTGCGCTGGAAGCCACAGATCCATCATACCTTTACGTGTATGCGCTCCTTTTTTTTTTTCTTTTTAACATTGGTGGGAGGCAATCGGACAACAGCTATAAAGGGAGGCAGCTGATCTGCTTTAAAACCTCTCTCATTCCTTTTAGGCCTCAGATTTCACATCAATATTTCTTTCAGTGCATACATCTATGTACCAAAACTAACAGCTGAGGAGCTTCCAAAACTTTGCTTTTAATTAAACCCATGAAAGTATAATGCTCGCGCTGAATAAGTAGCAAAAATAGAGACAAAACTGAGAAAATATGCAAGCATTTTTCTTGGTTTTTGTCAGGTTCTGCAAAGACAATTAAGTTTCTTTTCTTCACTATACGTATAATACTCAGAAGTGAAAGCTTAATTAACTTGTCAGAAACTCTGGCATCTCTTCTTTTGAGCTGCTGAACCCACCTTCCCAAAAGAGTTGAAGGGAGAATAAAAAAAAAACACGGTCTGCTCTAGCTGAAATACCTGATCATGCATGACATTCCTGTCCTGTAATACAGTTTGTCTGTCATTACCAGAGGCTCTTTTATCCATCTGGGTGAGCACGTTCATTTTCCATTTGTCTGGGAATGTCTCAGCACGGAATTTCAATCACTGCAATGCGATGGACGTTTTGTGACGCGCTGAAGGGGTGATGGATGGTGCCACTGACTGCATGGTTACCAACACCACGGGGCTGGGAGTCTTCCTGCTGCTCGTTCTCTGCTTTTTGTGCATTTTTTGCATTGCTTTGGCTGGGTTCCATGGCAGCTGTGGCTGATGTGTCCCTGCCAGCCGCCCTGCCTCGAGTTGTGCTGCAGCAGCTGGAGGAGCTGCCAGAGCCCCAAGCAGCTTCGGGCTGCAGCAAGAAGCGAGGCTCACCCTACGCCTTGCCTCTTACCGACAGATCTCCAACAGCAGAGAAAAGGCTTTTGGTTTTACAAAGTCAACAAACCCAACCGCCAAATTAAATTCAGCAAGTGCAATAAGTGGCTTTTGTGATTTTTAGTTTTTATTAATAGAGGATGGTTTTTTTTTTCAACCTGAGCTCACTTAAGTCTGAAAAATATTGTACTTTATCCCGCGGTAATCTCCTCTCCAATGTATGCATGTTTAAACAAAGTGCAAAGGTCCAGGTGCTCGGCTGCATTAGTAATGACCCAACATCTCCTCTTTAATAATGCAACACAGAACAGAGCACAGCAGTTTTTTTTTCCTTCCTCGTTTTAAAAATGTATTAAAACATTTCTCTGTGGGGCCAGGTGACAGTCCGAGGGAGCAGAAATTTTCTTTTTCAAGTCAGAAAATATCACCGAGGCACCCAAAGGGCAATTTTTCACCTCCCATATAAATTCCTACCGCCGCTTCTCTGCTAACACCGTTACTGCCTTTCCAGCCATTCCTCATGTTTTAGGGAGCTCTGGGATTTGGTTCGTGTAACTGTTTTCCTAGTAGACCTGAAGGCTGGGTGAGTAATTCCAAACCTATGCAATCATATGCAACACATGGTATTGAGAAATCCTCTTCACTGCTGATAGATATTAAAAACAAACACACAACATTCTTAACTGCCTGACATAAATTCATGCCCCAGGACTTCCTTTTTTTTTTTTTTTCCTTAAAAGTAAAAGTAAATTAAGTTTTCTCTGTGACAGAGTTTTCAGAGCTTCCTTCCTTAAGGTGTTTCTTGCAGAAACGGAAGCTTTTCTGAAATGTATCACTACATTAGCAGGCTTCCTGGGGATGTTCCTGCTGACTAAAAGCACTTTAACCTATAGGGGATTATATTATATAATCACAGAATCATTAAGGTAGGAAAAGACCTCTAGGATCCCCATCCCCAAACCCACCCACCCACCCCGTCACACCCCCTGCCCACGTCCCCCTGTGCCACATCCCCACAGCTCTGGGACGCCCCCAGGGATGGTGATCCCTATTCCCTAGCAGCTGTGCCATTGCCCAACTGCTCCTTCTGAGAAGCCCTCATCTCCATTACATCACATCTGTAACGAATTGTGGCTCTTTACATAGATGTGAAGCAGCCCACAGCTGTGGCTTGGAGACACCTGGTTCAGGTCTCCAAAGCCCAACCAGGCTGAAGGCTGAACACCACTACATTTGTACCCACAGCTCAAACCAGAGCCAGGCGATGGGATGGGATCACTGCTGGGACATGCAGTGGCAGTAATGCAGACAAGGCAATCCCACACCGTTCCCATGCACGTTAACATTTTATCAGCTACCTGCAAAATCCCAACAGAAGAACGAATCAGTTTCCCAGATGAGATAAACACCAAGCCCTGCAGGTTAGCAGGGAATTCTGCCCCTGCTCCTGCATGCTAGCATAAGGCAATAATCCACCTCCCCATTTAGATTTAGATTAGCAATGCCAGCAGTATTAAAAGGGGCCTTTTGAGCAGGGAAACATGTGCTGGTAGTCTGGGCAGGGTGTTTACAACATGTGCAGGTATCAGTGCCGGTGAGGTAGGGCGCCCTATAATGCCACAATGCCTCCTGCCATTTCCCTGGGGCACTGCACTCCTCCCCACCTCTGTCACCTCCCTCCCTCCAGCACCACTGCATTCTTAATTGTTTTGCTACAGGTACAGGCAAAGCCATAAAATGCACCAGTTGGGACACAATTAGCACTCGAAAAGACAGGAAAACCACATCTGGCATCCAAGTGTGAGAGCCCGGGGAACGCTTTATTCCAAGCTGCACTCTCCATGGGGGAGAAAAATATGTTCCTGAGCACAACGGAGTCTTCCAGTCTCTCCCTTCCCCCCAGGCTGCTCTCAAGCTCTGATAAAAGAAATGGATCTCCCCATAGCAATGCTGGGCCCGCTGAGGCTGGCCCTCCCCACACAGCCCAGTCGCTGTGCTCACACCTAGGCTTTTCCAAACAAACCCACCAAAGCTGCCCTGCTGCAGCACTGGGAACACATCTCCTAACACTTAGCACTCCCTAAATACTGAAACCTAACCAAATTAAACTTGGAAGTGAAAAGAGAACACGTTCAAGGCTGGGTACTGCAATAAGTGGCCGTACGTTGTCACATCACATGAAGATGCAGAGGTTTTGCATGCTGACACTACAGTCATTCCACTGGCAGTTATTTATAGCACAAAACTTTCCTGTTTCTATCTACACCTTCCAGCATCTGTACATCTTACCTTCCAATTTTCAGCCTAGAAAACTCTGTATGTTGAGAGAAGGCAGAGCCCTATGGCTGAGAACTGAACGGACACCACTGTATGGCAAAGGCTGTCCAGCTCCACCAGCTCTCCCACCTGCCCTGCACTGCTCTGGGCACCAAATTCCAGAGATCCCACCCCCAAACACTGCAAATTCGAGCTCCTGCATTTGAGATCTGTCACCTTTACCAACAATAAAGGCATGTGCACACTTGAAATCACCGCTTATTTGGGCCCGTAGATACAAAGTCCATAAAAAGATCTGCTGATGGAAATAATGCTTTTGTGCCCAGGTTCTGCAGGGAAGGGATTTCTGTTGATTTTCCTGATTCAAAGGAGGAGCAGGAAGTGATTTAGAACAGTGCAAAACATCAAAGCAAAACAACTTAACCGCTTCACCTCCCGGTTTCTGTGTGGTTATTTTTTATCCCCGTATTTGATTACATGTATGCAACACACATAAGCAGATTAAGGACCTGGTCCTCCAGTTGTACCTCAGTTCAAACAAGATGGATCTCACTTACTTTTACTCTCTTGTACTACCAGAAGCAAACACAGTGCCTGGATAAAGAAGAAAAACCTAGCATCTCACTAAGGAAATAGCAACTCCATCTCATCATACCTTCCAACTCAAACCATTCTGTGATTCTGTGATTCACCACACATGAAACACATCAGCTGTGGTTAAGGATCATGCAAAATACTGTGACATGATTTACAGCTTTCACTGTTGGGACTGACATCAGAAGACAGGCCCAAGAAGAGCCAGAAGTCTAGAAATGCCTTTTGTCTTTTTTCTACCATTCCTTAACAGATACGTCACTGAAATTCTCCCCTATGGCTCAAGCAGTTACATTTTGCTTTTCTGTGGTTAACTGGAACAGCAGAAATCTTGCAAAATACCAGCAGTAATCTAAAAATCTCTCTGACTCATAATGAATGTAAAGTTTGACCCATTCCCTTCACATACTGATTCATTAAACGTAACAGTAAATAATGGACTTGAATAGTTTGGGGCAGCAAAAATAGCTCAAATATGAATTTGATTAAACTGTTAGGAGTCATGACTGCACCTCAGTGCTCCAAAACACTGATGATAAGATGTGTGACACTGACTGCCAAAGAACTTGCTACGAAAGCTAGATAGCAGCTGCAACATTTACATCCACTTTCTGAGTTACTTTTATAGCTTAGAAATAAAGACGTTTGAATGGAACGGTGGCACAGAATAAATCTGTTCTGCTTCACAGTGTTCTGTTTTCCTAGGGACGTTTTTGAGGAAGAGGAGGCTATTATTCCATGACAAGGTTTGAGCCCTGTCTCCATCTCCGAGTTATTAGTGTGCATGTACAGAGTGGTACTGGATGAGCTGTGCACGAGGGAAGGGAGATAAACTTGCAGAAATAGCTCATAGCAAAGACATACTGGTGGAAGGAGGCATATTTTCTCAAAAATAAGTCTTTTGACCACGTCTGTAAAAATAATACCCCCAAACAGCATTCGTCACCCAAGATAAATAGGAGCACTGCTCACATTTGTCTACATAAACAGGCTGCAAAATTTGTTTAAAATGTAATTGGTGTCTTGAAGGAACCCCAGCAATCTGTGTTTGTTATTTCAGAAAATTCTCAATGAAACTGTCAGTTCCAGGAGGAGGCTGAAGAAATCTGCTTCAGACGCACAGAAATGACTGAACCAACAGTTTTTAATTGAATCTCAAATGAGCCTAACTGCGCTTCCCTCGGTAGTCAGCACCCCATTCCATGTAGATACACTTGATTGTAGGTAATAAGATTACTTCTGGGTGACTGCCTGCGGCCTCTAGAATACTATCAGGAGTGAATATGCAACATGGTGTGGGGTTAAGGAAGCCTCGCATTGTGCCAACATCATACTGTGACATTGCCTGCAGAGTGTGAAAGGATTATATCCTGTCTTAACATACCATTTCACCCATGCCAGAAAATGGAAAAGGGTCTAATCACTAAGTAAGTATGCAAGACACTAAATATAAATCTGAACCGGTTTCTACTGCTGTAATATCAAGTTTCCCATAAGAGCAGCTCTCCTCTGAGAAGTGGCTCTGAAAAGTTGGTGCTGTAGGTTCTCATATTTATGGCATCTTGGTAATTTCTAGATGAAATCAAATCACTCCATAAGTAAAGAAGTAGAGTTTTTTGTTGGCTTTTTTTTTTTTTATACGAGCTGTGCAAACTTACCCCAGTTCTGGATTCTTTCCAAGTCACGCATAACTAAACAACAAAGATTTGGCAGCCAGTTTTTACAGCTAATTTTTTCTTCTGGCTCTGCCTGAGTCAGAACTGAATTCTAACTTCATACATACAGGGTCTGTGCGGTAAAAAGTAGGTCGTGATAGATAAAAACAAGCAAAACCAGGACAAGGCTATGGCCCTAGTGAAGTAAATGGAAAAACACAAATTCTGCTGCGGCACGGGATTCACTCACAATATGCCAAAACTACATGACAGGAAAGCAGACTGAGGGTGGTTTTATACATTCAACATACTGCTGTACTTACCAATATTAGAATGAGAAATATTAAGTTTGGCAACACGGGTCATGCGGAGCTGCCTTTTTCCAATTCTCAAAGGGATGATTTGTGGCACCAAAGAGACCTCATGACAAACCGTGCCTAATTATGCCATGGTCCAGGATGGCTCCAGAAGATCCTGAAAGCTGTCAGAAGGAGCCAGCCAGGCGCGTGCCCCAGGCTAAAGAGATAACACAGGACCACTCGGGATCTTCTCATGAATGTGCAGGGTTTGGAATCATGCATTCACCATGCCCAAAGACAGGGAAATGGCAGTGCATCACATGGGAAGCCAAACCATGAGGAAATACTGCAGCAACAGGCTGAGGGCTAAACCCTACTCAGGGTAATTCAACACAAGACAAGAGCAGCGCTTTGGAGGACTGATAAGGCTCACCTACTTTGCCCCCATTAAAAAATGATTACTAAAAGAAGAGAAAATAGAGTTTGTATGGCTTTCTGTAGTGGTAAAAATGTTTGAGTAGAGTACGTCATCCTCTGCATCTTGGTTTACTTAAAGTGTAAATGTGGAGAACTTTAAAAAGGAACAAAATGCGCCAGAGAAGTTTTATTACTATTTCATAGAACCATGAAAAATGTCATTGGGAAGAAGAAAGGAGCCAGCTTTTTCTCTAAGCAGTGAATGTTCAAGGCCTTTAATTCTATTTTTAATTCTTAGTCTTCTAATTTTCTCATTAAACTCGTCTAATCAATGTTACGCTCTACTCTGTACTCTTTGTTTTCAAGAGCTAAGCCAGTTAATGTTCCCCAAAAAGATGCAGATATGTATCAGCTTTACTACAGTTGCTTCTGATAGTGCTTTTTCACTTTCATCTGACCTCTGATCAGAAAAACAATTTTAAACAAGACCAAAGAAAATATATTATAGCACACACAAAAAAAAGGAATTGTAATTAGAAACTGAAGATTTAAGACCTTCAAGATCGTTTTGGATGCTTTTTTCACTTAACAGTAAATCAAAACAGTGTTTCTCAATCAAATTGTGAAGACAAGTTGAAATATTCTCAATAATTTGCACTTCTTCCCATAAAGATCTAAGCTATCCACAAAGGAAAGAAAAAACCACAGCTGCACAGAGACACAGAGGTGGCTGTTCTTTGATTTCACTGAAACCAATGACTCAGGCACTGAAATAAAGGTAAGTCCAATATCTACCATAAATTCAGTATTAATTAAAATATCAGCAGTACTTTGCAGCAGTATTTATGACCTCCTTTCACATCTGAAGTTTTAGAGTGCATTACAATAACTCTTAGACACCCTGAGGAACATCCTTGTGCAAACAGTTGGAGCTCACAAACATGGAGGATGCCCCAAAGTTTAAAATCTCACTTCACATCTGGGTTATGGCTTCAGACACGCAAAACGACACAGCTTGTGGCTCAAGGCTCGTGTCAATTATACCGGTGAGGGCAATGAGGACTATAAACTACTTAAAGGGTTCTTTTCCGTGCACTATCACCATTTACAGGCTCTAAATGGTTGTCCGCTATTAGCATTTCCAGACTCTTTTTCTAGATGAAGGTCAGAGGAGAAAGGGGATAGCAGAAAACAGTGGCAGTAGCCAGGGAGTCGGGCAATAGCAGGTGTTGGATGGGAGCAGGGGGATGCGGGGAGAAGTCATGCCTAGGAGCAGGTGGTCCCAGGGCCTGTCAAGAGCCGGGATGGATGTGGTCGTGATTGACAGCTTCTGTGCTGGCTGTCAGGAGGGCTCGCTTCAGCTGAAGGAAGTTGCCAGGGACATATGGTAGGAAAGGGACAGCCAAATTTTAGGAGCATGCTGACGATGTAATCTATAAAAATCCCCTCTCCGGAGCTTCTGGTGCCTGGTAAAGCTGCATGAGGGGAGCGGGAGGGCCGCAGGCCTCCTGCCTTGGGGCCACCTTGGGGGAGCGCCACGAGAGGAGGAGAGGCCATCGGCCCCCAGTGACTCCCGGGGCAGCCCACACACATCTGCGCCCACTGCAGCCACCGGCCAGATCAATGCAAGCTGACGGAGATAAGCCCGCCTCTCTCTGCTGATAAGAGGAAGACACGGAAGAGAGTTTCCAGGCACTGGGGCTGACAATCCCCATCCCAAGGGGCAGGGGACCGCAGGAGGCAGACAAGAGGGAATCCGGCTGATCTCCCTGCCCTCCTGCACGACACCGAGGTTGAGCCGTGGCTGCAGTCCCATATGGGGAAACCAAGGAGCCATGGTGGGCAGCCAGCCTCAAAGAGCATCCTGCACACCACACAACGTGCACGCACACACCAACCCGCCTGCCCCACACATGCCCAAACTCCCACAGAAGCAGGGACCCGCACTGCTTCTTATTCCTCTTAATTAACAGAATTTGACTGCAGGCATTTTGAAAGTATTCCGGCAAGCAGTGCTGCGGGTGTTCCCACACTTTCCTTTCCACTGCTGTTGTTGCAAAACTGAGGCAATGACTTAAAACTTTTTAAGTTTAAAAACCTTAAGGAATGTGATGGCTTGTCTCAGAAGCTGGATCTGTCTTCTCTCAGACCCTGCACAACTTTACAGGAAGTTTATAAAGCGTGCAAATGCCTACGCGGAGGCCAGCGCTTGACTGACTGCTGACAGATTAAAAGCTTGTCTTTTTAATATATACTTTGCATAGATTTTGGAAGCTTAATTAATCACACAGAAGATACCATCCAAACAAACAAGAAGCAGGTTTACTGATAAGTTCTATCATAAGATATAAGCTGCCAGATGTTAAATAAACGCCTCAGTGTTTGGCTAAAGCAAATGGAGACCAAGCTGAGACATACATTTTGAAATGAAAAGAAGCACTCACATTAGCTTGACTGTAGTGATCTCAATGTACACACTTGCATACGACTACAGTAATCACGTGAATCTAGAGGTTATATTGTGGGGATGGATTATATATGACTTCAGTCCACTAAATTCAGCTTCTTAGTCTCACCATTTTAATGGGACATTTTGCAAATTGGGAAAAATAGCAGTTTTCCCACTTCTTTTTCAGGACTTTGAATCTGCAGCCGTATCTGTTGGTGTATTTCACCACCCGAGCACAAAGCTGACAGAGGAGCAGTGGCTCAGCCTGACAGATGTATTACTATCCTGCTGCCAAAGAAGTGAAGGTTCTTCCCACCCAGAAATACTGATGAGGATACTAACTAGAAATAAAGGGAGAGCACCATGGCAAAGAACCCCGCTGCTTTTCAAAGGTGCTGGAAAACAATGGCATAGCAAACTACCAAGTTTCTCCCTACAGGGTGTTGTAAAAATATTTCCTCTGGTTTCACTTCACAAGTAAGTCAGATGAAGTCCCAAAGTTTCTCCTGGTTTCTTGCCAAAACGATGTGAAAATACAATGGTTGCTTGATTTCAACACAGAATATGACACAGACTTGATAAATACTGGGCTCAAGTTCATAGCCTTCAGAAAGCCAATTCATTGCATGTTTATACAGAGCTTGATCCTCTTCCAGACGAAGTCAATGGATAATCTCTCATTTACTGCAACACAAGGTCCCAAAGACTTGAAGGAATCTAGTCTTGCAGTTACAAAACGCTGTCTCTTGTGGGCAGAAATGTTACAGGCTCATGACAAAGCCTGACAAAATGTACTCGGTGCTAAACCATACTAAGCACAGTGCAAATCATCTAATTTCATTTTTATTTAGTTTGGTTTTGTCTGGTTTATCTCTTCTTGGAATAAGCAATCTCACTGTTTCCACTGTACTGTTTTTTTAATGTCCTGCAGCTGGATCTGCTGGAAAGGACCAGCGAGTCAATACCCAAAGAAACACAAACCACTTCTGAAAAGAATTATTATTTTTTTTAATTTCATTTCATTTAATATCCGCCTCATTTGTGGAATTCCTTATGAAGGCTTCTCCAAAGAGAAAGGAAACCAAATAAAACTTAAGAATTCTTGACAACAATGTCAACTTAGCACAAATTCATCGAAGGTCACTGTGCTGTGATCTCACAATTTGGAAACAGAGTCTGTAAAAGCAGGATTTTGCTGATATGTGGTGCAAATAATTATTCTTATTTTAAGGACGGTACCTTGGCGTGCTGCTTCCTGAAGGTCACAAAATGAAAATATGAAGGTGGTTTTCTAGAGAGCTAAATACCTGAGTCACGCATTAAGAATACAGTTCTCTAAATGCAATGAAAGCAACAGCAGCCTTTGTAAATGCACAAGAAGGGGCAAATGTTTACTCAGTCAGGGGTGTGTCATGTGGATCTACCGTACATAAATGATTATGTTTCAGGATGTTACGTCTTAATATTTCCTTATTTTGACAGTGACCCCATAGAAATGAAGAACTGCTGCCACCAGTGAGTGACAGAGGCAGAATTTGGTCCTCAGATAGAAGAACTGCAGCACAGAAATGTTGAAAGGTCTCTATAACTTGGAAGTTGCTCAGCAATTATTCCAATTTCTGCTCCTTCTTCAAACAGAAGTCCAACAAAATCTGAGCTCCCAACAACAAATGCCATCCTCTGGGAAAAATCTCCTCCTGCTGCCTCCATACAAGCTGTAGGTTTGACAGGAAATCAATCACTAGCACTGGAAGAGCGTTTTAAAGAAAATCCCTTCTGGATTCTCTAAGAAACTAATGAGAATTGATATCCAGAGAAGCAAAAATCCCTAAGCTGAATTTTTTTTAGAAGTATCTTCCCAACATTTTCTCTCCAAGCCAGAAGATGTTGATGCCCTGACCAAAGATGCTGATGTCCTCCAAAGTCAGAGGGAGCCCTTCAGAGCAAAGTGCCCCAGGCACTGCCACAGCCTGCTGGCAAGAAGGCCTGCTCTGCTTTGGCTTTCTGATTCTGCCATGCAGAGAGGAAAGAAAGAGTCATGGGACTGAAGGCTAGAAAGCGTGCAAAGAAAATGAACTCTGCAACTTCATATCTTCAAGTCTCGGAGTCTTACTGTGTTGGCAAGAATTGATGCATCTAACACCAAACATTTAACATCGTGTCTTTAGGAAGAGCAATCCAAAGGCCGTTCCTGTTGTGCCCACACAGGGCACAGATGAAGCCGCAGACACGTTTTTCTTTATTAACTCCTAGTGCAGCACATCTTGCTTTAGCTCACAGCCCAGCAAAAGCTTCAGAGAACCGACCCACCCATGGGGGTAAAAGCAACAAGCAGGGTTGCCCACTTCTCGCCCCCACTTCTTTAAAACCGTGGCTGCAGGTTATGGAGAAGGCAGAGCCACAACCACCACTTCCATCAGTAACATTTGGAAAAAGGAGAGTTGCTGCAATCAAACCCTGTGCAGACTGAGGCCTGCCAGCACGTGGGAGGATGCGCTCCGAGGATCTGCGTGCTGTTCCCCTTCCTTTCTGGCTTCCAGCGAGACCAGACAGCCCGCCGGCAGGCTGAGGCAGCTGGGCACACTGAGAAGCTGACAACCAGCAACATTCCTGAGTAAAGGGGACGGCCGGTACATTTCATTACCTCCACAGTTGAGCTGATGATATTTTGGTAGAGCAGTTTTGGACTTAGGCACTGAAGTCTGCCTCACTGAAAATCCTTTTTTTGGATTTGGCCTTAAAACCGTATGTTCAGCAGCATTTGTTTTATCTTCAAGACTTAGAACACAAGGAGAATTTGGCTTGACTATTTTCTTTCTTCGTTCGCACAAGGAATCCTGTGAATCCATGCGGATGGATGGATGACAATAACCTTTCCTTTAAACTCATCACCATTATAGGACACTGACACTGCACAGTGACACAGAGCAGAAAGCAGCTGATCAGGAGTTAAGGGTATAAATGTATCTCTGGATTTCTTCCTTTTCACTGTAATATTGAACTACACTTTTGGAATCAGAATGCAAGCTCTTCTAAAAATAGTTTAGCCAAGCCATTTAGTAGAAAAGTTTAAAGAATATTAGAGAATAAAAGCTAACACAGGATGTTTTTTGACGCACTGGAACAGGTTGCCCAAGGAGGCTGTGGATGCCCCATCCCTGCAGGCACTCAAGGCCAGGCTGGATGTGGCTCTGGGCAGCCTGGGCTGCTGGTTGGCGACCTGCACACAGCAGGGGGTTGGGGCTGGGTGAGCACTGTGGGCCTTTGCAACTCAGGCCATTCTGTGATTCCATTATATGATTCTATGACTTTCAGACCTGTAACTAAGTCTCAGAAGACTTAAACAAATTATATCTAATGGGCCAGCAAATTCTACATAATAGGGGCATTTCTGTTCTGTTTTATACTTTTTAATTCACTGCCTAAATGTTACAGAGCAGAAGTTAATGTTATGTGCTTCTTTTATTTAAGTGCTCATTAAAGAGTAAGAAAAATTCAGACAAAAAATACATTTCTAAAAGTAACTCGACAGTAAATATTTACTGGCAGAGCTTTATTTCATGACTGCTGAAATAACAGACATTAAATTAGGACCACCTCGTTGATTAGAACAGCTTTCCTTAAAGGTTTGAGCCAAGCAAGTAATTATAAATGTTTAATTGTTTGCATTTAGACACTGAACATATAAAGACCAACAATTTTCTACAGCATGGAGCCGCAGTTGGAGCACCCGTCCAGCTGTGACTGCAGTTCTGCAGGAAACTTGACATATTACAAGGATGGGAAGAACATACATTTATAGCCAGTTTTAATTATTGTCTATTTCAGAAAAAAAACTGTCATCAAATTTGACAGTTTAGTGTGACAAAATGAATATGGGATTGTCACTGCTTTCAAAAAAATACTCTGTGTGTGCTCTCAAGGGAGCTGAAGAGTCAATAGAATATAATTAAGAGATGAGTGGACAAACAGTGTAAGAGATGGGTGAGGATTAAAGAAGTTTCTGAAGTGCGGAGGAAAGTCTCTTCAGCAAAGCAATGCTGTACAAGGGAGAACCAGATGGCACACTGGCAGAGCTTGCTCCTCTGCCAAAACGAGTGTGTCAGTGGAAGGAGAAAAGTAGAATTAGACGAACGGAAGGAGATAAGAAATGATTTGATTTGGAAGCACCAGAGCTGTCAGAAGATGAGGAGGAGTTTGGCTGAACTTTGCGAAAGTGAGAAGCATCCTGCAAAGCAGGGCAGTGAGGATATGCTCCTTCATAAAACCCAACGCTGTGCGTGCTCCCAGGGCAGCCTGAATGTGCTTATCTACCAGAGATGTTTCTGAGAGCGTAAGGGAGTACGTCCTGCTTTATAGCATGGCTAATTGACTTGTGTGCGCTCTGGATGATGGCAGCTGTAGCTGGGGCTGGGTGCAGGGACCATTACCAAATGCCTTCCTGTGCTAAGGCAGTAAAAAAAGAAAAAAAGCCACAATGAAAGGAAACATTTCATATGTCTCATTGTATATTCATATGAATACAGCAGAAGACAGAGATGTGAAAGAAAATGTCAGCAAGGTCAGGGTGACAGTGACGGACCCTTCTGTGAAAAGTCATTCTTACCGCTTCAATTATGAGCTGAGATCCTCGCACCAACAAATTAAATATAACTAGCTATAAATATAAAGTAGATCTCTCATCGCCCTCACTGTTGATCTGAATACATGGGGCAAGCCTGCTATAGATGCCAGATAAGGAGCATAATTGTTAACTTCAACAGAGAGTATTTTTAGCGATCTGCATCAATTCAATTCAACAAATGGGATGCCACCCGTTAGCGCAGGAGCTGTAGGAAAGTCAACTCCAACATGAGTTACCTTCCTTAATACCTAGCATCAAAACCTTGTGAAATACGTGGGCACTCCCCCACCCACTTTATCTCACTTAATAATCTCTTTCCAATATTAGATAGCATTAGGAATTTAATATGCAGCTGCTATGCACATATGAAGCTTATGAACTGAAACCAAACAAAAATCTTCATGCCATTTGCTGGAAGAAAGAACAGAATAAGGATCATAGAACCACAGAATGGCCTGGGTTGCAAAGGCCCACAGTGCTCACCCAGTCCCAACCCCCTGCTGTGTGCAGGTCACCAACCAGCAGCCCAGGCTGCCCACAGCCACATCCAGCCTGGCCTTGAGTGCCTGCAGGGATGGGGCATCCACAGCCTCCTTGGGCAACCTGTTCCCAAGCATATCAAACAATAAAAAACAACAAAATGATGATCCAATCCTAAACTCTCAAAAGCTTAAAAGAAATGAATAGTCAACATGCAGAAATCAACCACATGCTTTATATTTGAGTTCTTTTGTTCTTCCAAAGGGCAATTATTTATTCTAAGTTGAAGGTAGCTAAAAAGATTTTTTTAAAGAACAGGAAAATTGCTATTTGAGATGTCATTTGATGAGCAAACTGTCTGATCACAGCAATTTGATGAAAAAATCTACGTAGAAAGGGAGTAAGAACAGTGGTAAATTAAAAAAAAATCTTATGTATTACACTTTTCATAGCCATTAACAGAAACTGCTTGAAATATATTTAGATTGGCTTTCTGTTGTATTATGCTAGAAATGCTTGATCTCAGTAAAACTGTAACCCATACTGAAGATTCAATTTACTTTTCTCCAATCACACGAGTTATTTTGGATTGCTTGCTTTACAGGCTCCCACGTCTCTCTCTACACTGAACTTCTGGCTTTGCAGCAAGCCTTTATTTTTACAGCAGCCCTTTGCTGGAGTAACACCTCTAAAGAACCCCTTCAGAGCTGTTTCTGCGAGTGGCTGCTTGCTACCTTCCCTGGCTGCAAAATGGCAGCTGGCTTGAAGGGATGCCATGCATCTGGCTGTTCTCCAAACTGAAAGAAGGCCCTTTTCAAAGTGAATAAACAGAGAAAGAGGGCGATGAGAAGAATGAAGTCAGGCATTGCTCAGCAGATGGCCTCTCCAGTGGTGAGGCAGCAAGGAAAGTCTCAGCCGTGCCGCTATGAACAAGCAAAAGCATCAACTAACCATTTGTATCTACAGCTAACAGTCAGCTTAAAGGCATGCCCCAAATGTGGTTTTCTAAGGTTTATTCCAACAATACAATTTTTATAATCCTCTGCTGAAACTGATAATTACAACTGGTTTAAACAGCAGGATCAAATCCTCATTTCAAACTGTACAAATTTACATATTTTGAGAAATAATAAACTCTCTAGCACATAAATCACAAAGAAAAGCCTTAGTACAAAAGCAATGCATGTCCGTGCTTTATTACCTACTGATTTATAACTCTGAAGTCTTCAGTTAACTTAATGTATGTCGCAAATGTCACAGTGCTCCAAACTTTGTTCCCCTAGAAAACAATACTGTGAGGCAGCAGAGCATGAGCAAAGTTTGCCAAGTTTGAATGAGGTTTTTAGCTTGGAGCAGTTATGAAAAGGTGAAAAACACGCCTTCTATTCCTTCAGCTTTATTTCAGACCATGCAAGTTCATACAAGGTATGCATCTGAAAGATCTAGAAGAGAAAGCTTTTAATCAGCTTTATCGTAGATAACAGAGTAAAGATTTCATTAATTAATGGCCCTTTCTGGCAACCTGTGCCACTGTCAAATTAGCTCCAAATTTGTTCTGCCATGTTTACGGGCTCCAGTTCAAAAATCTATGAAGTGTGGAGTATTTTACAAGCTCCTATAGCAACACAGAAAAGCAGGTGGTTGGACACAGTATGAGAAGGAAGTACATGCAACCATTTATCTAGAACACTTTGCAGCTCACTGGGAGAGCTGAGATACTGAAGGAGTGACAACTTCAGGATATCCATCCAGCAGCACAGCTACAGACTGGTTTGATTTCCACAAGAAATCTGCAAAACAACTCCCCTGCTGAGGAGAAAAAAGTGCACTGCACGTGCACACTGCTGCACCCATTACTTCCAGATCTGTATCTACCTCTATTTATATATTTATATATTCCTAGCCACAGAAGCTGGTTCAGAGTCCCAGGTGGCTGGAATCATTGAACTACTGGGTCACTGTAAGGGCAGAGACCCGCAGGGACACTGAGGGTCTGGGTCAAGATGGGACTTCTTTAGCTGCTCCTATTCCTACAAAGACGCTGCCAATCTCAACTTCGGTGGACTGAGGTTCTTCTCTTCCAAACAATGCATCTGCATGGAGCTTGTTGCGATGCTTTGCTCCAACATTACATTTTCCCCCAGAAAATGAAGCCTTTCAGCCGTCTCAGATACCTTTCTGTAAAGCTAAATTTAGGCCACTCCATTATTCTTCTGCTTGCCATGCAGGTGCCTTCACGAGGGTATTAACTCCTAACGCGGCCTCACGGCTTTGTCTTTGCATCTGTGCAAAACCACAAGCATCGAGGCACACATCTATTCTCTTCCCCTAGACATGCATCTATTAGCACGTTGAGCTGAAATATTTCTTCTTTTTCCTTTTTAAGAAGCTCTAAACATAAAATCAATTTTACACTAATTTCTCATCTGGTCCTCTAAGCAAGTTGACTTGAGAGCTCAGCATTGCCCCAGTGTAATTTATAACTTCTTAAGGGCACGCAGCTCTCAGACCATCTGAAATTCCTTCCATGGAGCATGCAGCCTGGTCACGCTTTGTTCCAGTGTGAGGTGTTGCATGGAAGCTGTGCTGCTGGACATCCCTATATGCTTAAAAGAATCCTTCATCTTGGAGGTGTCGTCGACCTCTCTATTACTTATTTTATGCACAAATAACAAGAAGATTAATGACGCTCACACTGCTTTGCACACACAGCTAAGACAGGGATGAAGTTTATTTCTATGAGTTCCTGCCCCAGGTGGAGGTTGGTATTTCTCTGTCACTAGGAATCCCTCCCCAGGCCTGTTCTCAGAAGGAGAGAGAGCAAATTTCTCATCCTGTGGGACATGTTCCCCAAAGGATATTATGAAAAGTTCAGTGAACATAAACTCCACTAGGTTCATTAATAATTAGTTAGTTTAATGTCTTTAACATACTAAACGAACAATGAGGTCATTGATACAGCCTCAAGTGACTGACTTGGCATTAGCAAATAACATTCATTTCAGCACAATGAAATTTTGGGTGTACTTCTAGGAACAAAGAATGCTGTCCGTATTTATAGGATGGGGGATTCCTAGGAAACAGAGACTCTGCAAACAGCCTGCCAGATACTATGGGCATGAAGTTGAATAGGAGCTCCCAGCTCAGCTCTCCCTCTGAAAAGACCATCTCTCCGTTTTGGAATGCATAAGAAGAGAACATCCTTTGTACACCACGACTCTTTCCCACCATCAGGTCTGACCTGGCCATGGCTACTGGAGAGATTATACAATGAAACAATTAGCAGAATAAATGAGTCACGAGCGGGACTTGGGAAAGTTGTGTTGGTTTTTGTTCTTAAACCATCTTCCAGTGGCTATTCTTATCACAGCTAAAAAATGCTTTTTGTAATACAAAAACAGCTTATAAAAATGAGACTAATGTACAAAAAGTCATGGCAATGAAGCAGTGATATAATTTCTCAGTAACACGGAATACTTGCCTCTTTATATATCTTGTAGAATAACAGATTTTAATCAACATCCTGGTTAAAACTGCCATAGCCTGATGCTGTCTAGTTATTTTTCATTCTCCACAAGATTAGTTTTATTTATTCCTATTCAAACCTTCACTATATGCCTGGAACCCTTTCCTCTGATCCCATATATATTAATGAACTCAGCTCTTTTTCTACTGAGGATTCCCATATAACTCTCATCGTTTTCTACTACATATCAGAGGATGAAAAGAAGGATCTAGATCATCCTTTGTGATTACTAACGTTCAGAAATATAAATATACATCAATTGAGTTGATGAACTAGTTTTTTTTTTCTGTATTGGGACCTCAGTTATTAAAGTATAAGAAACCAAGGACTAAATATGTTCCTCCATACTCATCTATCTGTCCAACTATCTACATGCATATGCACACACACAATCTGTTTCAGACTCGCATGCTAGTGCTAACAAGTTTTGCAGCCAAGCCACATTCCATTTAAAAGAGTTAGTTTTATAGATCCCATTCAGTGTCCCTTCTTAGGAATTAAGCTTTCAGTTAAATCCAAGTACTTTGAAAAAAGAGAAAACTTTCCTCAAAGTCTACCACAGTCCTTTCCTGCATTACTTACACAAAATGGCACTTTGGGGACTTTTGTCATGGTGATCTGAAATGCAATATGCTGTTCTTTAAGGCCTTGGGTGGGGAAAGTTGGGCTTGAGAGCTAAAATAATATACTCGAGGAATTTGGCAGTACACAAAGAGGTAGGAAAAATGAGGCAGATGCAGAGGGATGCGGGATAATGACAGACACAGGGTCCTGTCCTTTGAACTTAATACTCTCCTCACACAGAATTTACCATCAGCTTTAAAGTGCCCAGGACTTCAGCAAACTGCTCATTTTAAGCTTAACGTGACAGGGAGAAAGAGGAGGAAAAGAAAAGCCAAATATGTGCTACGCATCGCTTACAAAAGGTTATAGATTACTCCAGCTATTACAGACATTTGGTGTTTAAATGGAAAAGGCACTGGGATTGTTCTCTTCATTTGAAAAAGGCTCAGTTCATTGTATTCATATGTATTTATTTTTCATTCCAAGAATCAAGAATTGTTATGATAATAAAGAGATCGCTTCAAAGGTTTGCAGACGTTGCTTGGACTCACATGAGAGCACATCATTTTTCAAGTCACTTATTAAAAATATCTTTTAAAAAAAAAAAAAAAAAGTATTCCCTTAAGAAAATGCATTGTTCAGCATTCGGAAACTCAAAAAATCTCTCTGGCACTGAAAAGCCAACATCTTTACTTGATGAATCCCCACTTGTGTTCTCCATTCCTCGCGACATACTAACGCAGCAACCGCGCTCAATTGAGAGTGTAAATATTATATATGCCTCTATTCCTTTTGTACTTCCTGAGCCTTCCCTGTCCCCTGGCTTTAACAGAGCTCTCTCTCCTTGCTTGTTCTCTGAAAGAAAGCTGCACAGGTAGCGTCTCCTCCTCTCTCCCTGGAAATGCTGCCCGCTCTTAGAAAGTTCTCGAATTAAATATCTGTCACAGCTGTTGCACAGACACAGTATGTCTGCTGTCTACCCCGGAGTGAAAACAAATCGCAGCCAGTTTGCTGGTCACACGTTCCAACTGGGATTTTGCCATCTGTCATTGTGTTTGCCGAGCTATTTAGATTTCCAGTTCATACCAAACAAATTCCACCTCCAGGACGAGGAGGACTTCAAAAGGCGGTCAGAGAGATCATGTAGATGGGGAAACGTGCCTGGGAGTTGGGGGGGGGGGGCTGCATCTGTTCACAGCTTTAAATATTGTTTGGCATAATTGCATTAAAGGCTCCTGGGCCGGGGTCGGATCAGCATTACCAAACCCAGCAGGGCAAGGAAAGTGGGAACGCTCTCGTCTTGCCATTTCCTCGGCTCTGTTTTTGGGTATGTTCAGCTTTGTTAGAACACATCACAGCTTTACACACAGTATAAGATTTAATAAAAACATCCTCAACTTAAATGTCATTACTTAAATGTATTTTTAGTTAATTATGCCTAAAAATGTAGAAGCTCAAAACATTCTACAGACGTTTAAATTCTCCAAGGGTTTGAGCATGGAGGAGTGGGTTTTTCCTCTTTCTTAGGGCTCTCTCAACAACACTTTTCTTTCTAGACAGACCCTGGGCAGAGGAGAGCTCAGCATCCTGACAGTGAGTGAGCCCAGGCTGCCCATGGCCACCATGCTCCCAGCAGCCCAGCAGCACTGAGACCTTCAGCCCTCAGATGTTCCTCCTCCGCCCCCAGAAGCAATGCTTGTGCTGAGCAGCCAGCTCTCATCCGTCTGCAATGGGGCACTCTCAGTCTCAATTTCTGTCTGCTTGAGGCTGAAAGCAATGACAGCCACCACTGCTCTCAGGCGGATATTTACAAACACAGTCCGATTCATTCTAAGTCGATTAGATGAGCATAAATTGGCAAGTCAATAAATTTCCTGCCGAGGCTGAGGTCGTTGCACCAAACCCTCCTCCCTTCACCCAGACTGTCACAGCCTTTGACAAAATGGAACATGAAAGGAGGTGGCACCGGTGGTAAATGCAATGAGGGGATCTCCCTGCCTTCAGAGCAAAGCCTCCACAACAGCCCACCAGGCAGCAAAAGAGCCTCCCGCGACCCTAGAAATGTAAAATGTTCCCAATTATATTTTGGACCTACTTGGAATTTGTCAGGAAGCAAAAAAGCAGAACAAAATAATAAATTCGGACACACCAGAGAGAGAACTTCTGACCGTTTAAATACTTTGATGTGCACACAAACAAGTGGCATGCAGATGCTTGGCTTTCTCACTTGCCAGCTAGCTCAGAGCAGATGGGTTTGAAGGAGGATTCCAAAACTGCTGCACATAAGGACAGAGATCCCCAGAGGTGCAAGGCATACGGATTTTCCTCCATAAGACACCGTGTTTCAGCCACAGCTACTGCTCCCAAGGCTGTTTGATCAATAGCTTTACATCTCAGAAACACTTAAAAGCTAGAATGCTCAGCAACTTCTCCTTGTGCAACTGGCTTGTATTGAAAATGCAGCAGAAATAAATGCATTGGTATATGAGCACTGAAGAGCTGCACTGCAAGACAATACATACCTTGAGACAGCATCACCTGCAAATGCAGATGGAAAGAAATAAATTAAAAAAAAAAAAAAGCGAGAGAGAGAAAAACAAAGAACAAATTGCAAGCATTTTGAGAAGCAATATGGAGGTTGCAGAGAAAGGCAGGGCAGGTCCCAGAGCCTGCTGTGGGCCCCCTGCTCTCCTGGACTTACACACTGCCTCACCCGCATGGATCCAGCCCTGAGCTCTTCCCAGTGCGCCAGCTGGGCACGTAAAGCTGGACATACATCACAAAAACCATGGAGGTGCTCCGTACACGTTACAAGCCAAAGCACGAAAATGTATATTCTGCACATTGTTCAAGCACTATGAGCATTTTTCTGTGCTACTTTAATTATGTGTACTATTGCAATGCCTAAAAGGCCAACCACGTATAACTCGTTTGATTGTACTGAGACATAGATAGTCCCTGCTTATTTTCTGAGCAGATGCTGCTCATCATTTTCCTGTTCATATTTGATCATTTCTTCAAATAACAGTTATAACTGAGAAGAGAATTGAGAAAACATTCTGTGACAGATTTTCGTGTTCTGGATTAACTGAAAAGCATAATCTGATATTCAAGTTGTGCTGTCAAAGAGCGATGTGACACATGATTTGCATCCAAGTGCTTTATTTCCTGCCTAGACGAGTGGGCAAACGTTTCTAAGTGGCCACGATCGCACATGAATGTAATGCACTGCTGTGCAAAGGCTATCAGGGATAAATTGCATTGCCCTGCCTCGTGGCACTGCCGACCCGTACCCAAGGACGAGCTCTGAATTAAAGCCTAAACAAATGCGAGCTCATTTTCCACACACATTTCTGCCTGTACGTTCTGAAAGCATTAGAACACATGGAAGTGGTCAACAGGGTGCTGGCTGCTCACCACGAGAGCATCTGATAAGCTCTGTCAGATACATACCCTCTTTATCTTTTTGGAATTTATTCAAAGAAAATTCTACTGATGGCAGTAGCAGAGATCTGATTTCAACAGATGACAAACCCATTCCACAGGGGTTGATACCGTGATTAAAATAGTTTTTAAAATTAAAATACATATATATATAGCTGAAGATTTAAATAAAACTTCCTCTGAGCTTTGTTGTTTAAGGGCATTAATCAAACTAAAAGCAGGCTGAGAATCATAGTTTGCATAACAGGAGTCAAATACATTTCAGTAGTTTCTGTTGAAAGCAAAAAAGATATTTTGCAGAGCTGAAGCTGAAGCATCATAATACATGCAAGGAAAAAAATACAAAATGAAAAGACCCCCAATTAGATTCCTTTATCCCCAGCATATGGTATAGAGGTATATGCTATGCACTAATGTCTTTTCATTGCTATTTTAAGACCATATGAGGCTGCAATCTGAGAGGAGTGCTGACAGATACATAGGCACAACTGGGTTACATTCATCATGTATGCGCCTCGCTAACTCCTAGCAGAAAGAACTTCACAGACAGGATACCCCACTTCCCCAGCCAGCCCCCAAGCCCCTGCTCCTACCATTCCCCAGCACACAAGAGGACAGGGGAATGGCTGGTGGGCAGAGAACCTCATCGTGAAATACGTGGCCGGTTCAGCAGCACTTCAGAACCTGGGATGTGCCAACAGGCTCGGTGACAAATGTTGATATGGGACACATCCTATCTTTTCGCTGAGTTGTTTTCCACAACCAGTTTATGCATTCAGTTTTAAATATTCAACTTTTTTCATGCATTAATGTATCTGCTTTGGTTGAAGGTTTAAACTTTAATCAGCAGAGAGAACGTACGGAACCCTCTTAGAATCAGTGCTACTTCTAACTGCTTATATACTGGAGCCATCTGACAGAGCAGCAATATAAATACCTGAGGTATGTGTATTCCACTTACAGAAAAGTAAACAGGTCATTTAAGAGAAGCGACTTCAAAGTCTTGTAAATACCTGCAAAGACATCTGAGTTCCTCTGAAAACAATGGCAAAATTCCCAGCAATTTCGTAGGGGACAGTATTTCACAGTGATTTTAGCAGATGAGCTCAGAGACTGAGCTATATATTCTGCTGGCTAATAATCTGCTGGACAGGCCTAATTTTGTTATGGGAAATTTATTTTTGATGGAGAGAAGGACGGGCCAGGCTCTCAGCAATGGGGAGGGCTGCAAGTAGTAATGGGCCTTCTGGTCTTTTCTTTATGATGGATATTCAGCAGCAGGTTTTACATCTCCCTCTATTAATCCTTTTCCTGATTACCTTGGCAAAGCCAGAACTTTCCCCAGCTCCCCTGTTTCCTTTTTCAGTAGGGGAAGTCATACCCCCATTGCGGGTCTACATCTCTCTGGTTAGAAACACATTAGGAAGCAAAATAAATAGATCATATTTCATCCTTAAATGTTTGGGTTTAAATACATTTAGACCTCAGAGCACTGGAATGCCATCCAGCTTGCAGGAGCCTCACAACAGAAGAGAGAGGGAATATCTGCAGCTTGGGAATGATCGAATAACAAAGGGAGGGGCAGCGGACAGCCTCATTCCTCCCCGCCCTGGCGGGCTACCTGCTGGCCATGATGCATGCTGAGCCAAATGCCAACCTTTCCCCGTGTTTAGGAGCCAGGTTCTGCCCCTCCCCGAGCAGCAGCAGTGCTCACACACATACCAGTGGGATTTTCAAACCCACAGATGAGATCACGGAGGGGAAATAAGGAAGGCTTGTGAGCTGCAAGGTGCCACACACCGCTTGGATTCAACCTGAGATGAGAACATCAGCATCAGTGGGGTAACATGCAAAAGATTGATAACACTCACGGATAAATTTGCATAATATTTCATACACAAGAAGAATGCATAAAGCCCATTTGCTTTGGTTAAGTAACTCCTCGCTGATAATTATTCTGCCTGATATGAGTTTGAGAACATGCTCCCTGCAGAACAGCTATCATCAGCCAGGATGCCTCCATGCTGAACACACGAGCTTCTTTATACACTTGTAGGCAAATCGAAAGAAAATGGCAAAATGCAAAGCAACACTATATATGTGAATTCAGAGAAACAGAACTGTTCTCTCATTTGTGGATGCAAAACCCTCCTTTCTATGCTACTGATGCCAGCAAGTCACTGTGCACCCATTTTATAAAAACATCACAAATTTAATTGCAAAATAATCTTTTAAAAGGCAGGAGCTAAAAGGCTGAGCTCCCTCTCACTTCAGTTCCTTAGAGGGCACTTTCAGGAACAATTTGCATGGCAGTCAAAGCACGCAAAACTTCATAAATAACCAGCACAGATGCCAACATACTGGGAGAAATGTAGTTATAACATTTGAAAGCTAGGAAGGAATTAATGCTGATCCTGATTAGAACAGTGACTGTCTTTTCAATGTCTAGTCATTAAAAAGCGCCAATAACAATTTGGTTTGCAGAAAACACTCCATGTCCCAAACTCTGCTTGTTATGACTTTCCAACAGCAGGGAAAGGGATGAACCGATGAAGTGATGAACTTACAGGGTTTACATACAGACCCCAAGGCAAACTTTTGCTGTCAGCCCCTTGCAAGGTTTGGCACAACCCAGCACTGTGCAGGGACACAAGTGCAGGCATTGCTGCATCAGGGCTGCTCCGACTGTGGGCTTTTGCTTTGCTGAGTGAGTTGCACAGGTGAAAACTTGGGGCTTGGGTTAAAGAAATGCCAAACAGAAAGTTTGCTTCCGTCTCCATTTTGTCTTTGCTGTCAGCACCATCCTTGTACAGCCTTAACCACTGCTCTCACGGCACACACCGAGAGGCCATCCTGATAGCAGATTAAAGCAAAAAAGCATCAGAAGCTCTCTTTGAAGAACGGTTTCGCGTATTTTGGAAAAACCTAAAGGTGTAAGCACTTTGAATGCATTCTGAATAACAGATTTAGAGAACATAGCATCCTGCATAGCAGGCTGAGATCTATTTTCTCTCTCTCTCAGGTCTGTGAGAACTGCGAAAAAAGTTCAATTTAAAAAAGCAGCCGATGAAACCACTTAAATTAGATTCGCAATCTTGGAGTCAGACCTCTGCATCCTCCCAAATGTAAGTGTTCCTTACATTGTGCATGGGGCAGCTCTCTGGGGATGAGGACCAGCCAAGGCCAGAGAGGGATACGAGCAATGCAATTTCTATAGCCATCACCAGGCAGTATGTGCAGTGGCTCTCTGTCCCTGCTTCCAAGACGTTTGTTCAGCCATTTGCTTTGTCCAACAACACAAAAATCTACAGACTCTTTTCTAAATCAAAAAAAGCAACCAGTACAGTGCATACAAAATAAAACCAGACCTTTCTGACAAAGGGATCCCATAAGCCGTTCATACAGATTATGACTTACACGTTTTCATCAATACTTAAATTGCTGCCTTTAAATTTAAGACGCGTGAGAAGTAATGGACTCTATGTCTTACTTTGAAGATGCGTCAAAACAGAAATGAACTTCAGAATGCAGTACTGAGGGTTTACTGTATTGATTTTGGAAGCCTGTCGGTATATACGTTTCTACAAACATCACATATTTCACAAAGCAACTGCTTTATGTTATTTACACAGCATTAAGGACAGACAAAATGGTTCGGATAAAATGTGCCAAAGCTCAAACAAATTCAAGGTCTGCAAAAAAAGCTCAGATGATTTTTAGCTCGCACGATTCTTGAAGATCTCCAGTTCCAGGCACTTGCCCAGAGCAGTGGGGCATTGAGAGCTCGGTGTCTGCCCATCATTGACCACAAGCAAGAAGAAACGAGCAAGTCCTGGAGCTCAGCCTCAGTCATGAGCCTCACTTCAGAGAGCATTTGTGTGCAGAACCACGAGAGCTCTGAGGACATCAGGAGAAAACACCTCTCATGAAATGCCCGGCCTGTCTGGCTGCTCTGAGAAGTTTGGGGACTTTAAAAAGGCAGCCAAACTTTTGAAATCTCACCCATGTCACAGAAGTGAGCAGAAATGATCTGTTGGATGAAGCCCATCTTTAAGATCACACAGTATTTCCCATTAAAGAGTATCATCACATCATGAAGCCACTGAACATTTTCTAGCTGCGAAGTGTATGAAGGGATACACTCAGACCCTAAAAAAGAATCCAAAACTCTCACCATTCCCCTTGCTTCAGTTTTCCAAATGGTGTTTTTCGTCAAAAGTTTCCTTTTCAGCCGATACCATGAAACCCCCGTTATCCCTCTAGATAAAGTTTTTCTCTCGAGAGTTTAAGAACATGGTGCCATCTGCTGAACTACACGAATAGCATGTTCATCTCCATAATTAACTGCAGCACTCTTGAACTGCCTGGCTGCCTGGCTGTGCTCGGCGGCCGGGTGCCCTGGGCTCAGCACTGTCATGCCTGTTTGGAAATTTCACCTTCACCAAGGGCATCTACAATCACCATTCATCACAACAAGGCCCACAGCACTGACCCCGCTTGTTTCCTCGCTCTCAATTTCCCCTCTTGCCAACAACACCCTCTGTTTCATCTCCATAAGCCGGTTCATAATCCATTTCAATGGCTCTTCTCCTAAGCTATTTTTAATCTTAAAAAGCCCCATCAATCGTTGTGTCATAGGGTGGCTATGGCTCTTTTGAAACAAGGACTGAAAGAAGGCGGCACTTTCACTCTTATCTATGTAGTTGTTGGTATTTTCAAAGACATTTTTGGGGATTCATTAATTCTTTACGGGTTTTCTTCTTGGATCATATGAATACTGTGCTTATCTGTTCTTCTCCCTCTCGTCTCCATGGCTTCTCTGAGCTCCAGCTCTGCCTTCGGCTCCTTCCCATGCTAGCCCTGATGCTCCCAGAAGATCACAGAAACACAGAACGGCCTGGGTTGCAAAGGCCCACAGCGCTCATCCAGTCCCAACCCCCTGCTGTGTGCAGGTCGCCAACCAGCAGCCCAGGCTGCCCAGAGCCACATCCAGCCTGGCCTTGAGTGCCTGCAGGGATGGGGCATCCACAGCCTCCTTGGGCAACCAAGATGTTGGTGCTGCTCCTGTCCTTGGCCACTGAGCACTGTGCCCTGCACAAGCATCCCTCCTGCTCCTCAACCTGAGCAAACCCAAACATCTGCATTTCCTGCTTCCTCCCTTCTCTTCAGCACTCCAATCAACTTTGAAACAAAATCTGCCATTTTATCATTCCATCAAAATTAACTGCATTTGAGGTTTTCTTGCTCTCTCTCTCGCTCTTCCCCCTACATCCTCCCTTCCCACTCCCGAACTTTCTTCTTCAGTGGCAAATAGGAGAAGGAGAAAAAGTGGTGAAGTAGTGAAAAACGAAACATTCTGAATATTTTCCCCTTAAAATGTCCAAAAATAAAAACATTCTCCCCATTCAGCAAGACCAACAGAAGGAAAAGCAATTGAAAACGTTCAAGAATTCTCACAATTTCCTCATTTTTAACCATTCCTAAAAAAAAATAAATGGGAGCTATTCATACATAAGTACATTTCACTGAAGTGACACTTAAAAATCCAAAAATATGTCATTTAGTCTTGCATTTCTCTAAGCAGTAGATAATTTTTATGGGTGGCTGCTGCAGCAGCTGCACTGGTCCATAAAAAAAATCATTGTTGGAGGGGAAGAAGGGGGTTAATCACACTGGAACCGCAATTGTTGTCTTTATGTCAGACAGTCCCACTTTTTTTAAGTTTGTGAAAATTGTTTTTCATGGGCAAATGATATCAAAATACAAATGCTGCTTTCTTTTTACCTCTGCCACTGGGCACAGGTTGTACGGACACACTGAAAACACTCACAAAGTGCTGTTCATTGCTGAGTTCTGCTGACTCCGCATTTCAAGGCAAAGATTGGAGTTTAATCACTCGACTGAAAACAATGACTGGAGCCAAGTTCAACTGCTCTCTGGCAGGGGCACAGAGCATTACACCTGCTCCTCAGCACATTTTACACGTTTCCCACTGATTTTTACTCCTTTAAGACTTTCAGCCATGTATTAAAGCAATAAATAAATGCTGATGGCGGTGTGGAGGAAGGAACGGGGTCACAGTGACTGGCTGTACGTAAGGAATATCCAAGCACTGATCCACATGGCTGGCATAGTAGTTCTTTAGGTGGTAAGCAGCCCCATGAAGGACTGAACTTGCACTGCCTATTTGAAATAAAGTACATCAGAAGAAGCATTTCCTCCACTAAGAATGCACCTTTATGGTTTCCTGATGCCCTTCTAAGCTGTATTTTGCAGCGTTCTGCCATCATCACCTTGGGCAAAGGTCTCAGGCAGCACTTCCAAGGCAAAAATTATAAGGCAGAATTAAAACAGTCGTTTTAATTCCATGGGGCCCGACTTGCAGTGTTTGTCTGGCTAAAATCTGGAAATGGGCAATGCTGTCTTGAAGAGAAGTGAGATGGGAGAGCAGCAGTGTTTCACTGCTAAAGGACAGCTCTGCAGCACCTCCGTTAGCCCGAACAACATGACTCACCTCAAGGTGTTTTATAGGAAAAAAAGGTGCATCTATAAATAAAACATGGCCAAACCAAAGCAAACCCCAAACAAAAAGCCTACAATGGAATGACTAGGAAGTAAATGCTTTCCTTACCTGATTATTAAATCGTATGTAGTACAAATAACAATTTCCCTGCCACAAAGCAGTAAGGTTGCAAGGTTAAACTGAACCTGCAGCCTGTAACTTTCTTGTGTGCTGAAAAATAACCCCCTCTACCTTTGGTACAATCGTTTTAATAGCATAAGAGACCAGCCACAAAGCTTGATTTTAACCTTGACCCCCTTTACTTTTTATTTACTTAGATAATATTAAATATTTGATGTTATAAAATACGTTCTAGACTTTAAAAGATCTAAAGATCTCCCTTTGCTGACCAATACACACATCCCAGTGCATCGGCCACGCTCAAAGATAGTCTACACCATTTCCTGGCGGCACAGTGCATTAAGACAGCTGTTAGCCCTGTGCTTTCTTGCTCTGTTTCATAGTTACAACTGCTTCAGAAGCGTTAAATTTCTAGTCATGTATGGTAGCTGGGATGTAAACAGTAAAATATTCCATAATACGAAGACACTCTTTTTTTTTTCTTTTCTTTTTTTTTCTTTTTTTTTTGGCCTAACTCTCTAAATGCTTCACTAAACAGAGCCACACATTCAGTTTCCAGCAGAAAAGGGGCGGAATGTGCTTTGTTTTTCAACAGCAGTTAATGCTATATTTAAGCAAGGATGGCTGTGTGAAGATTGTTTCCTGGAAATCAATATTCCACCGGGGAGAGCTGATGGCCTCAGATACATGGGAGAATCATTGACTCCAGCTGCGTGTGACACAGAAAGCAGTCTACATGGAGGCTGCCGGGGCTAAAAATAAAATACAGGCATATGGATTTTTATATGCACTATGCAGTTCACAGTTGCAGTGCATTGCATGAGGCAGTACTAGAAAATAAGAGTTCCACATGCGACTCAAAGGACTCAAAATCTCTTCTATGTATGCTATTTCTCAATCAATTGAATTTCCGCAAAATATGGGAAATGTTTGCCACTACTATTTACATAAGATGAGAGACTAAATTAGAGCAGTAGGTGTAAGCAAATTGTCAGGTTACTCTCTGTGCTGCTTGCATCACCACTCATCTGCGGCTGATGGGACCGTGACCGGGTCCCAGAGTCAGCAATGAACTGGAACAGCCTAAGGCCAATTCCAAATTACACTGCTTTTGTTTTGTTGGTTTTGGGGTGTTTTTTTTTGTTTGTTTGTTTTTTGTTTTGCTTGCTTTTTTTCTTCTTCTTTTTTAATTACAAACGTTTCTGTATTGGGAAAGTGAGACGCAGCATGTGTAATTAACTCGTTTGGGCAAGTTTGCAGGCCTTAGCTCAAAAACTCCACCCACTTTATCTGATGCATCCACACCCTTGTGTGCCTACAACGCTGCATGGGATGCGTGGGATTTCTCTTATGGCACATTCCCAATTTTACATAATGTAAACAAAACAGCTACATTCAGCAGCTCTTTGGCTCTCCTTTAAAACTGTTTTTACACCCAGGAGCACAAGCGAAATCAAGCCGTGGCCTATGAGGAGACAGAGAGAGAGAAATCAAATCACTTCTAAGAGGAAACATCTCCGGGGTGAGGGCAACACCTGAGAAACAGCAAATTCCAAGAAAGAGACGCTTTGCTGCTTAATAATAACAACAAACTCGACCAGCTGCACGCAAAGCATGATGCCCAGCGCCTGGGAAGGCAGGAAATGACACTGGGGTATCACTCAGGAACTCAAAGTTTGTTAAGCTGGTTCCAAACCGTAACACGGCACTCGGTGCTCATGTCCTGCTCTGACAGCACGGCTCCCCTTTGCTTTTCTCTATCTGCACAGGGCCACACAACTGGAGATTTGCTGAGACCACGGAGCTCATTTCAGATCTGCCAAGCCGCCAAGCCACTCAGTAGCCTCAGCCAGATGTAAAAATAAGAATGAAATTCCAGTAAGGACCAGCACTGCTGAAGGGTTGGAACAGGGATGCTTCCCATGCAAAGCCAGACTCGTGTCCTTAGTTAGGTGTTCAGGCACCCGAGCAGGAAACACAGCCACCTGCCCTGACAGTTCTCAGAGCAAAAGCCAGGGCTTTTTCTTTCCTTTCGGCGGCTCCTCCTCCTGCCAGCAGCCAGCAACAGATGGTTGGCATCTGGCTGCAGTTGGGCCTGGGGACCTTCTGAGTGACAGCAGGCTGATGTGCTTCAAAGAGAGTCCCTGGGGGGTGCGGGAGGACACAAAGGATCTCACAGAGCCATCAGAGGCTGCTCTGTGGAAAAGGCAGTTGCTTCCTGCAGGCAGGAGCTGACTTGCTCTGCTAAAGCCCTGAGAGCCAGAATGTCATGCTTGTGGTGCTTCATCTCATCTTCACGGCACATCAACAGGAGCCATGTGAGATCTATAAAGGACAGTGGATGCTGATCACTCACCGCACAGAATCGATCCCCTTGGTACTACCTCCAGGTTTTTTTGCCATCCCTTTGGCATTCCAACATTCGTCTCCAGCACTCTGGATATTTCTGACTGCTTTCTCAGCCTGTAGTGCTGGAAGAATTTTACCTAAAGAGTGGATAGAAATTCATTTTTCTTTCCTTTTTTAAATTTCCCTAGGCTTGGCAGCAAACTGTGTCATGATGATGTTGGCAACAACATATTTGTGGCAGAAGGAAAAAAGAGAATCATAAAGTATATGAAAGCAAAAGTTGACATTTTAATGGAATACCTCGGACAAAACTGTTAAAATGCATGCAGTTTATAGCTGTTTGTATAGACAGGAGTGGAATGCCTTCTCCTGACGTCTTTATTAAAAACTGTTTGTTAACAGAAGGTAACAATGGCAAGAAATCCCTTCCAAAAATCACAGCTAGATTGAATTTTAGGCTTGGGACATTTTGGGCTTTCTTGAGTGCACATGAAGATTGCTGGCACATATGTGTGTTCCTGGGAGTACAGCATGATTTGTTCGAGAGAAAAGCAAGCTGAATGATGAGCATCTGATGTTCCCTTAGATGAGCTACCAAAGCTGGTACCTATTTCTCGCACGGCTAGGAAAAGCTGAATTCATTTCTCTGAAATGCCTTTCTGTCAGATGGAAGTGCCTGGCATCCCCAGCAAAGCCTTCAGCGAGGAGCAGTGGCCATATCAGAACGTGTGGAACCCGGGTAAGGAGCAGCAAGGAACACACCCTGAAGCTCATTAGGGCTGGAGAAAGAAGGGAAAGGCTCTCTCCCTGTTGCACACTGCCATTGAATCTAACCTCCATAATTACAGGCCTGACTTTAAGATGACATACATCTGAGGGAAAGCCTCTTGCAACAAAGCCCAATAAAGCCAGTGCCACTGGCATCAGCTACATAATGGCAAGGATAACAGAGCGGCCACGCCTGGAGATTCTTCACAGAATAAGAAAGGAGAAAGGGAACATTCACAACCAGCCATGGCTTTATCAGGGTGGAAGAAGAAAGAGCTGAGGATTATAGGGATTTGGATCCTGCGTCTTTCCCACTCCAAAACTGGGCTGTGTTTTCTTTGACAGCGGTGAAATAAGAAATCCTGCAGGGATAATTTTGACCACCCAACTGCCAAACGCATTCAAAAGTCAGCAATTACCATTTCTCTGCCAAAATGTTCAAAGCAGGAGCTATCTGAGACCTGCCGGTGTGATAAAGAGATTCCCAAAGCCAAATAAACACACCTCGGTTGGTGCCTCCTGTTTACCTTTGCAAAATGTAAACTTAAAATACCAGGTAAACCTTGGAAAGGCTGCACTTCTGGCTGCTTTGGGCCACAGCTGTGTGGGGGACAGATGTTGCATTTCTGGAAGGATTCTGACATTTGATTTAGCTCCAAACCAAATAATCTCCCCACATCTAACCAGACTGCAGTGAATTCAGGCCCTTGTTTTTAGGAAGAGCTGAGACATCGCTGGGTTGGCTGCACATCGTAACACAGAAGAAAAATGGTTCAAATGGAAGAATCATTTTGGGAGAAGAACAGCAGGCATTACTGAAAAAAAAAATAATAGAAATAGAATTGTGCTTTAACACAGCTGAAACTCCCCTTCCTCTCTTTCCACCCCCCAAAAAAAAGGAAATGCCAAGAAAAGATGAGTTCTCCTGAACCATCACTCCTGGGTAGGCAGCTGCCACCACCAAGTAACTCCACTCTCATTATTTTTAATTAGCTTGAGTTTCAGCTCTGACAGTGAAATTGTAACCTTACCCCGTCGCATGATAACAAGTCCTCTGGTTCTCCCCACCGCTTCAGCCTACATTAAAGCCAGGGCAGGTTAATGAGATGTGACTCAGGGAGCATGGGACTCCTCCCTGAGCACTGGAGGTGAGAGCAGGACACGAGGTGAGACTGGGAGGAGAATGGGAGGCGGCTGTCATTGGTGGGGCTATTCACAGAAACAGAATCATTAAGGTTGAAAAAGACCTCTAAGATCATCCAGTCCAACTGTCCACCTACCTCCAGAACCGCACACAAAACCACATCCCTAAGTACTACACCAACCTTCTCCAAAAACACCTCCAGGGATGGTGACTCCACCACTTCCTCGGGCAACCCGCTCCAATGCCTGACACCATTTTTGAGAAGAAATTCTTCCTAATATCCAGTCTGAACCTCCCCAGAGGTTATCCCTAGAGCTTACTTTTGCTGGCTCATTAAACCAGGAGCGACAACAGAAGGGCTGATTCTGTAGAGAGCTGCCTGCCCCTGTCACACAACACCTGCATTCTAAGTTCTCCGGGAAGCGATGGATCCTAAGGGCACCTATGGCCAGTGTTTGGCACAGAAGGTCCCCAGTTCCACAACATAAGTAACAAATTTTATCAGCATCTGATTATTATATGTATTATATATATTATATCATTATATTATAGTATTTTATATATATATATATTGTTATTATTAGTAATCTGAGATTACTATGTACAATGTGGTTTTTTTTCCCTTAATATTAGGATACAGGCAATAAATATATAATATATTGCTGAATATACCCAAGATAATTACTCTTTTGCAATCACTGAAGTGAATGCACTAGACATACACACATTGCAAACTACAACACCAAAGTGGATACGGAGCATAAATATACATACAGACTCTGTTGGTACTGTTGCCCATTTAAGCAGCAAAAATGAAACAGCCCAGAAAGTAGAAGACAACTGATCAGTTATCAGCCCTGCAGAACACCGACTGTTCTGGCAGACCATCTGAAATATCACAGCTTGGAAAAAAGCCTTGGTAACAAAATGAATTTTCTTCTACTTGTAAAGATTTGAAGCACCAGACAGGACAGCAGTGAATGTAAATGCTTTAAACTCTGGGTCATGACCACCGTGTGATAATGCCAATTTGGGAACATTTACGTTATTTTGGTGCTATTTATGTTATACTTAGTAACTTTGTTATTTATTACGATACAGACTTTAGTTAATCATCTGTTAATGGCACGATTATTGTATCAGGAATATTGTCTAATTAAGAACTGGTGAGTGATTGGAATTTCAATACGATAATACTGGCATAGGCTGCAAGCCAAAACAACTACAAGTATGAAGGTACTGAACACAGGATTATCTAAGCTTAAGCATCTACTGGCACAACTCTTCCAGCCCGGATCATTAGCTCCCATTCCTATTATTACATACAAATGACCAATTTCTGCTAATTCCCAAAGTTAATTCCTTTAAACCACTATTTTGTATACATTGTGTTAAGGCTTTTCACTTGTTTAAATTTGCATAATTATAGCAATTGTCTTCTGAGCTTACTCCACTGAAATTGTTCTAAATTGGGATTTTGCCTACGCTTAAGATTTGTCAGCTTTACAGAGCAGCGTATCTGGAATCAGTGCAGCCTTCATCTGTATGTTTGGCCCTGGCACCTTCTCACTGTTTATTAATTTATTCTCAAGGCTCTCCAAGTGAACACTTTAATGTGAGCGGGCTCCTTAAGCTTGTCCCTACCAAAGCAGCCCTTGCACAGAGCCATCCTTAACCTCCGCTGCAGCGCACAGCAGTGCAAATCCATCTCACTCCCCGCCACGGTCTTATCTTCCTTTAATGCTCCTGTTATGCCTTGATCATCTATCAGTCTGACTGCTTCCCTGGCAAGCTTCCTGCCTCTGGTGTGTTTGAATAACTTTTTATTATTAGCTTTTCCACATTCACTAAGTGCTCAAAATCTCTTTGGCTCGTCTTTTACATTTAAATTGAGAGTTGACTCTTTTTCCTTCTTTTATAAAAAAAAAAAAAAAAAAAGCTAATCACTCTTTTGTACGTTGGTTTGTATTTTATTTTTGGCAGATAGTCTTTAAAATTATTATGTTGTGCATATTTGTGTCTAGTAACAAAATTAGTGGTTGTTTTTAAAGCATCCGAGCTGCCGACAAACGCACTCCTCTTTCAGCCACTCCTTTTAACAATTTCCTTTTAACTATCTCCCTCATTATGAGGCAGTTCCTCCACAGGTGCACTGATTTTTCTCCTTTTCGGTTCTGTTGCAACCATTTTGGACTGGCTTTGTAACACACCTCACAGCTCGGATGTAGTTGTGCCAACCCATGCCATGATCTTACCGTGGCATTCTAATATGCATCTCTGGGAGCTGGGATCTGGCTGCAGCCCGGCCAGGCAGCATGGGGACAAAGCACCTTGCTGTGAGCAGGGCTTTCAGTGCCTCCTGCAGATGTTGGGACACTGGTGCCATGTGTTCTCCTGCTCACAGGATCCTCTTTCTGGTGTTACAGCCATTACTTTTGTTCTCCAGGGTTTCTGGGAATCTTGATACAGCACCCTCGAGTGTTTAAACATAACTGGGTTTGATGTAAATATCTACATCTCCAAGTTCACTGCAAACATTTCAAGAGGTACAACATCCTTTGTGTTTTACTTTTCCCACCCGAGCTTCATTTTACTCTCTTTCCAGAACAAAATTTCCATAGCTTCATCTTTCCAAGGATGGGTTACCCTCAATTTGTCCACATCTCCTGGCCTGCCTCTCACTTTTACCCTCTTATCTTTCTAATTATTAGTGCCAGGAGAACAGAGCTCATCTCTGCTGTAGGTTATCTATATTTCAAAAGCTTCCCATCCCGATACCTACCAGACCCTTTTCTCGCACGCGCTGTCAGCCCCTGCACTTTGAAGCACTGCAGCCCGCTTTCATCTGCTGCCAGCTCCGCTCACTCCTCCCATACCTATGTTCTGAAATATGCTGTTGTACACACACAGATGAGATAATATGCAGCTTATTAAAACCAAAGGTATCAAAAGACAGCCCTCAACAACACAAGGCAGAGCCCCCGAAATCTTCTGCGAGGGAGATATCAGGAGGTTGTTCCTATGAGAAAAAGGATAAAGCACTTTTCTGGATTAGGATCTGTCCTGTGTAGGATGCATGTGTTGTTGTTTTTTAAGTCACACAGTTCAGTAGGAAAACTCATCTTGTGCAAGAACTGGCAACTGTGTCAACAGTCACATAAACACCAGAAGGTTTTATGTGTCCATAAAACACACATGGCCCACAAGCAGTGTCACCGCCCCATCACACCCTGTAACTAACTGGAGAGTTAGATCACGTTGCGTTAGCATTCTGAGCTTTCTTCTTCAACAGAAATAAAAAAGGATCACTGCCAGTTTCAGGTGCCTGCCCCTCTGCAACACATCTGCACATCCCAGAGGTGGGCTCAAACAACACGCTGATGGTTTTATCACACACATGTCGGGAGGAGAAGGAAGAAGGAGATGGAACTTCGTGCCAGCTGCGCATCTCTGTGGTCAGAAAGTCAACAGAACGACTTGTTAGGGTCCAGACAACTCCTTGTGCATTGCTGTGTGCCTTTTCCACGTACCGTGGTATCTTTCCAGAGAACTTTACAAGATTTAAATGTAGCACCTCCAGCCATCATAATTTCAGTTATCTAGGACTCGGAGGCACTGCATGCCTTTTGCATACAAAGTAGTTCTCAATAACTTTCTCAAAACAAAACATCAAATAGCTCGATTCCCTCAGATGTTGCAGATGAATGCAACTTGTCACCCTGCCAGTGTGGGAGTCAGGCCTCCCAGCTCTCTGCACACACAGCAGAAGGGAACTGGCCCTCTTCAGCCACGTTACAACAACTTTGCTCTGTTTATGTTGTACTGAGCTGACTGATCAGAGGATCTGTCCCCTTTCTTCCAGCCCTGCAGGGCTAGAGGATATCAGACTTTAAAAGCCACGGTACTTGTCATTCATCCAGGATTTTTACTTCTCTTCAGCTTCAGGCAGTGCCAGTTTGTATAGGTGAGGGAGGGGAAAAAAAAAACCAACCACTCTAATGGATTTCTGCAGCGGGTTAATTTTTTTTACATTAGTAGCTTTGGAAAGTAAATGGCTGCGAGAGAGAGATAATGGGCAGCAAAGGACAGGAAAGTGCTCCAAGGTTTGAGACAGACGCATGTCCCACACAGCCCTCAGCTCTGTCACACACACCGCCATGTGAAAAAGCGACCCAAATAACTTGCTCTTCTTCAGGCATTAGCTCCCACCAGCTAATTCCACCAGGAGCCCATTCCTCACGCGCAGAAAATGTCTTCTGAAAGAGTATATAACGATGCAAATGAATCAATTTGCAAAAGGTCTGCAGTGATAAAGACCATACATGGCAGTAAAATATACATGAGGTACTCCAAATGGTAACTGTGCAGTTAGCGGAGCAGTAAGTATGATTATCACCCCGAATTACTTTAAATACAAATTGCCACAGAAGTCCAGAAGTCAGTACAAGCTTAACGACAACTTTGTTTAGACACAGTGCTTTCTCTCAATGGAAGATAACAAATAAATGCAAACTGTCCTGGTATAAAGTAACATCTAATTTAAACATCATATGTTGGAGGCACTGCCTTCAGACTGAAGAGTTCCATTCATTTTCCTGTTGTGTTTGTGGAAGAAGAGGAAGTCAAACAAATTCAAAACTATATCTGTATCGATTTTGTTAAGGTATCTGCTTTGACATTCATTTGTGTAGAATGGCTTACAGTGGCTAAAGTCATTTCCAGGACAAATTGAATAGAAAACCTGAAAGTATAATGCTACCCTATATTTGCGTTTGATTCAGATACACTACTGTCAGATTTTGAACACAGAAAGAAGTACAGCTGAGTGATGCTACTTTTCTATTCCATCCTATCATTTTAGAGGAGTATTCACAGCACGAACTATGCCTTTAGTTATTTTTTTTTTAAATAAGCAATATCTTGTTACTTTAAAAAGCGTTAGCAAAGGCAAGAGCTGCAAGGAATATCCAGTCCCACCATCATGTTGTCACTTCAGCTTTGTCAGAAGGAGCTTCAGGTCACCATGGAACACCTGCTGAGCCCTAAGCACTCGGTGCTTCATTCAATGAGCACTGCAAGGGAAATGCTTGGTGAGAAAACCTTCACAAAGCATCCTCATCCACATTTACAGGCATGTGTTTCTCTGTTGGAAAGTCTGCTGTTCAGTTCTTGGGCTCAAGGGTCTCAACAAGTCCTGGGAAAAAGGCCTTTTTTTTTTTTTCAGGAAAACACAGTTCCACCATTTCCAGTTAGATATCAGATACAAAAATGATGCAAAGGACCAGAGGTTTTATGACAAAACTGATTCAAAGCTAAGCTTAAGTCAAACCAGAACCATTCTGAATAGTAAAACTCAGTAGATTCCAGATGTGTGCTGGACACAGGCCTACAAAACAAAAACAAAACTCAACAGAGTTTACTTTAAAGCCTTGTTATTTTCCTGTTCCAGACCCAGTATGTTCAATATGAAATGGCAGGCTGCTCACAGCTAACCAAGCCACTTGAAACAAGCCAGAACTGCTGGGACTCCAAGTGCTTGTTGGTAATGACCCTTTCATTCTGGGGATAAAGTTCAAAACATTTCTCTTTTTCTATGCAAAAACCATTCATTTCATACCAAACCATTGGGTTGGTTTGGTATGAAATCTCTTAGATGGTTCATAATAAAATCTGTGACACTTCCAAACAAGTCCTTTTCTACTGATGCTTGGTGTCATTTAATGGCACGTACCTCTATGCTGTCTCTTTTGTTTGGGAAAGCAGAACTATTGGTAACACACGTGCTTCTTTCCTCTGTATAAAAAGTAAAATTGTTAAAATGCTTTTGTTTCTTTATTTTCTTGGCCAAAGTTAGTATTTTTCAACTGAAACGCATGCCCAGCGTTAAGATATTCAGTTATCACCCACCATAGAACATGCATCTGCAAGCTGTGCACCTCCACAAAGTTGGGTCATTACAGGAGAAATCAGAACAACAAGAGGAGTAATTCAGGGACGTGGGGATCTGTGGGCACAGCTCCCTTCCCAGCAAGGTCCACACCAGGGTCTGCCCTAGGAGCTCAGGGCTGGATCCTCTCTGCTCTTGCAAATGGTGATGGCATGCTTCTGGGTAAGCTGCTTCCCAGCCCATGTGGGGGAAAAGCTGCAGTTCTGTACAGCCTGGGACTCTCCACCTCCAAGCCAGCTCTCTTGTCCCTTTTCCTCCCACCCCACCCCAAGCTGCATCCCTCGAGCTCCCACTCACATCCCTGCCCCACAGCCCTACGTAATGATACGAGAAAGAGGAGCAAAGCTGTGACTGTGTGATTAAGAACAATGCTGACAAGAGAAATTGCTGACTCGTAGCTGACGTCTCCAAAACAACCATCCACAGAATGTAATGGTCTGGCTAACATCAATAATTAACAGATAATAGGAAAATGTTAAAATGGCATGATAAAGCAGGATTCGATCTGAAACATCCGTGCCTCGGATCCCCAGTGCAAGAAAGAAGACACTGCAGCAGGCTGTATCCTATGAAAGGTTATTACTGTAAATAAGTACTACGATCTGTAATTATTATTTGTTGTACACCTGTACAGCTACAAAATCTGTATAGGTTACACTGACACGAGATTTCTCCAAGTTGAGGAGCAAATACTACCGCAACATTAATTACTTGCAAATTGTACCATACAAATTGTACCGAGGTAACACTTTACCTTTTAAACTGAAATCATCTATAATGCCACTGCTGGCTGCCCCAGAGACAAGGGGCTATTTGTAATGAGAACCATGCACAGGTTGCATAAAACAGCTTCAAAGCTGCAGAGTGCAACTCATTGCCAATTCTTCTGCCAACTGCAGAACGCAGGAAGTACATCTGACACAGGAGGACCTCACACTAAGTCATAATTTAAATTATAAGCTTGCAAAAATCCCTCAAAAACGACTCAGAGACACAGCTATGCTCCAGATACTGCTGTGCAACCATTACATTCCAGGGCCACAGCGACTCAAAGCAAACCCCCAGTTCTAGGAGGCAGCACAGTAGGATTCTGCATGATGCCAAGTGACATCCAGATGGAAGGTGATTATCAGCCCAGAAGGGGCAGTTTGGTTCTGAGAAGAAAACCCTTCCTGACACCACATTGGGGCTGGATTGTGAGTTAGCCCATAGTGTCAGGCCCAATTTGGGGTTGGACTGTGAGTTAGCCCATACATGTACCACCAGAACCAACCCAGACTGCAAGATGATCTAAGTGTGCCCATGTCTCAGCAACATTTAAATTCCAATGGGAAATGGAAGAAATTCATTAAAGACCTTTTATAAATCATGTATTGTTTTGCTCCTTGGATGACTGAGCATGCTAAAGAAGTTAAAAAATAAATGAGTGTACTTTGGCAAGACTGCATATGAGTATCACCTTCTTCTGAATAATATTTACATGATTTAAGAATAGGCTGTTCCACTGAACTGAAAATGTGAGTTTATTGCTGAATTAAATAGGACTGAAAATAATTAATGTAGACATACTGAAGCAACAGGATGAAGGGCTAATCCTATCATATTTGAAACTATAAAAACCTAAAAAAAAAATCATGGAGCTGCCAAGCTAGCTGATTCAAGAGACTGAAAAGAAAAAAAAAAAGAAGTTGACTTTTTCACTTCTATGGTTTTAATTTGTATATAGATCAGAGGTTTGAGGGCAAAATACCAAATGATTAGAAAACTGATTGTTTTCTAAGTCAAAAGCCAGGCAGCAAGAAAGGTTATGAAGCCTTCTCACTGCTTACCTTACACGTTAATGCTAACATCTGGGATACAACAGCACAACACTTGGATAAATCTTGTAAAAGAGTCCACGGAGCCCTACTTCTCAATATGAGATTAAAATTATTCAGGTTCCGACCCCTTAGCAAGACTTGAAAGCTGACTATGGGAATGCACGGAGCGTTGTTTCCTGCTACTACACCAGCAGCTCCCAGACTTCCAGCTCAGCACAGCTCCTGTTGATTCCAGCTCTGCAAGTTCAGGCCTGCAGGTGATAATTGCCATTACAAGAAACATTTATTATCGGCTACACCGAGGCTTGAGTGGAGATGCTAACACAGTTGATCAGAATGAAAACAACCCATTGAAAATATTTTTAACAGAAGAAAAAAAAATGTGTAACTTGGAAAAAGAAAATATCTCTCAGTTTGCATGAAATCAGAGTTTTTCTGATTGGGCAGATAACTCCAATTGCCAGCTACTTTTGAAAACTCTTTGAAAAAAACAGTTTTGACAACCACCAAGAAACACTGTTTTGTTCTCAGGCAAACAAGTGCTCTGCAAACTTGCCCTCCTCCCCTTTTGCCCCTCAGACTCACCCTGCACAACCAAACAGCTTTAAGCTAACAGAGGGAAATGCCAGGAGGATATTTTTTACTCACGGTGAAGCAAAGCCCTGGCACTGCGCAGAGCTGTGGTCCCCCATCCCCGTTGCTGCCTGAGGCCACGGATGGACCCTGGGCAGCCTGAGCTGGGGGCAGCCAGCCCGTGGCAGGGGTGGAACTGGATGATCTTTAAGGTCCCTCCCAACCATTCTGTGACTCTATGAAACATTCTGACAATCTGATATAACTGTGCAAAGCTGCACGACGTGCTAGGTACAGAGCCAGAGCTTAGGCCTCGCTTTGCAAAGGGCAGTGGATCATTCTGGAGGAAGTATCAACTACTACAATCAAGTGGGCTGTTACTCATCCAGAAACATAAAATGCAATCTTACTCTACGTGTTTGGCGTGCCATCTGGCACCAACACCAATGCATGCTACAGCTGGGTAGCACGGCGAGAGAGCCAATAGTCAGCACCTGTGTTGCCAACTTTCAGTGAAAACTAGTCTTAGGATCTCCAGCCAGCAGACATATTTGTATACTGCAAGGCAGGGAAAACATAACAAGCAATCTCGGAGGGAAGTCTGAAACAGGAAATTAAGAAAAACCCTTTAACTGTGCACATGTATTGAAAAGGAGAGAATGTGAGGCTCAGCACATTAAAGCCTTTCATAAAAAAAAAAAATAGTGTGTAAAGAATAAATACACCTCTTGTGTTGGTAATGAGAAAATGTAACAGGGAACTATATCCCACAGAAAACATCACCATGCCATAATTCAGGTGTTGCAGCTGCAGCTGGCCTTAAAAAATAAAGTATTCACTAAAGGGGGAAAGGTTTCAGATTCTCATACGATAGCTGTTAGATACGTGAGCTGCTTTGTCAGTTTTATGTTGTAACTGAAAAGATAAGCACCTGTTGCCTGAGGAAACACAACCCGTTTCTTAATGCGAGGACATTCCACGCTTAGTGAAATGAGCAGCACGGAAGAAAGCAGCAGATGAACGTGCTGGCTGGGGGCTTGTTGGCTGGCTGGCCAAGGAATTGGAAAATACCAGATTGTCTTTTGTGTAAATGAGGAAACTAAGACAAACACTCTAATTTATATCATAAAAATAACTGACACGAAGATGAAGGGAGATTACTAAAAGACATATTTTTTAAAATGCTGTTTATGTTTCTGCCCATCTAAAATGATCGCTCTTGATTTATTAGTGCAGAATTTATTGCTGCAGCAATTGAAGTGATGATAATAGCCCAGGAAAAAATGTTGATGCTGTTAGTTTGATGATTGATTGCAGCACTACTGAAGCAGTAGGGGGATTTATCAGCGTGGCTCTGAACTTTGTAAATGATGCCTCTGGAACTCCGTAAACAAACCAAAGGAACAGAAGCGCCAGCGGCTCCTGCTGCTGCGCCTCGCAGGGACACAGTTGGTGCGTAGCTGCAATTAGGGGTGATCAGCTGCAATAAAGATCCGTGCATTGCTATACAGAGGCAGATGGGGCTGGTCAAACGTCAGAGAGCTAAATCAAAAACATCCAAATGGGTTTTGTGTGGCCAGCCCATCGGCTGCAGCTAGCCAGGCTGCATGGATGCAAGGCAGCACCCGAGGTGTCTTGGAAAAGTCCTCCAATCACCCATCAGAAGCAGCCCAGCCAGAAGTGCTGTGCCACTGCTGGTTTCTGGTGGCTCATCTGCCAGATGGGCAGATACCCCAGCACACAGGCACCCACCCTGCTCCCTGCAGGCCTAAGCCCCAACCAACCCTGGGAGCCGAGCAATGCCTGTGCCAAATCGCAGTTGGGCACCGGGGCTGGGCAGTGGGCTTCTTCCTTTTACTACAGGAAGAACTGACATTTGCAGCTGTATGCCAGTCTGACTTTCTTGGAAAACTTACCTAACTGCAACCTGAAAAGCCAAAATCTGATCAGCTAATTATTATTTGCACATGAGTTGCCATTGCATGAAAGGAAGTAAGAAATGAGATCCCACTGCCCTTCAGTCAACTCATCCATTGCGTGGAACAGGTCCTGTGTTTTTACCCAGTATACATTGAAAGCTGGCACAGCTGTAAAGCCCTTGTTAGAGTGATAGAAGAGACAAAACAGCATGTTTACCAATTAAAGTCAATGAACTGCAGCCGTGAGGATCCTTGAGGACTCAGAAGGAAAGGCACTTGTCAATCTGCATTTCTGGAATTTCTGCCCTTTCTTCTCAATTGAGAACCAGGGCTTTAAATATATTGTCTGTACTGTTGTTACCTCTGAGTATTCACTGAACAGCAGCAGGCAGGCAGGGCTAACTGCCAGCTTCTAGATCCATGTCAGAACATGTGATTCTCCATTTTTGTTTTTATTGACACTGGCAGATAAAAAGATAAAAACAATCATCACAAGCACTAGAGCAAGAGAACAAATAAAAGAATCCCAGAAGAAATTTTATAATTGTGAGTAAACCTGTCAGACAAATGTTCAGGTTGACAACAGATGAATTTTGTATTTCAGTATACAAAAGCTATGTGTACATTGAGTTGGGGGCAGGGGGTAGAAGTTTTACATTTCATGCTAACAGCTTGCTTACATTTTACACTCATTCATTCATTAAGCAGCATGAGGACCATCTGAAGCTGCACAGTCTGTAAACTAAATAGTCAAAACGGAGCAATTAAGTGACTCTGGAAGGACTCAGGAAGGAAACACAGAGAAGTTCACTGCTTAAGACAAAAGACTGCCATCTAAGACACCGTTTGAATGGTCAGCTACCATCAAGTAGCAATCAGACCAGTGTTACATTGCAGAAGACCTTCTGTAGCCTTCAAAGGGATGCACCTTCTAGGATAGGGAGCAATCAGTAATTTTGCTCCCCAAATGTACCTTCTTTCCTTTGCAAAAAATAACAGCTTCCCGTAAGTTGTTCTGTCAGGTCGCATTTTGCTGCACTCAAACACATCACATTGGACATGGCAGAACAAATGCCATGACATAACACGGCCAAACAAAGCACAGCACTTCAGACTTTTGTTTTCTGGCCACCAAAAGGTGTCACTCTGGATAGGAAATAGCTCACACAGATCTCAGAGCAGCACTGACTAGAAAGTGCTGCGAGGTAGTTTGGCAGAGTGGCTGCCCAGGGACTGCCAGAAGTCCCTGCTGACTGCTAGCCAGGTCCCTAGCTGGGGGACTTCTACCTACAGGTGAGCAGGTTCTTAACAACAACAACAACAAAATGTTTCCAGGCCTGAACTCCTACAGAATAACTCTAAGATGTTCACATTCACTGATAGCAATCTTTTGCTTCTATTTTAGAAAAACGAAATGAAAATAGTAATGAATTCATTTGAAAGGAAAAGCAAGCACCATTTACATGTTACTTGACTTTCAGGAAATGGCTGTTTTTACTGCAGGGAGCTAAGAGCCTGAGGATAAATAAACAAATAGGCACAAGTAAAGAGATTAAATGCAGAGGGTTTTCTCTACATGCACATATGTGATTTACAGGAGGCACCACGAGAGAAGCATGCCTCTGAGTTCCAGTCCCCAGTGCACCATTAACACAGGTGACTGGCAGCTGAGCTGCAGCTCCATGTTCCCCAGGCGGCCTCAGCTCTCTGCAGCCTCCTGCCTGCTTCTCTGAGGCATCTGTACTCATTCTGTGCCAGAACGCCTTGGCATTCCTCTGCAAATCAATGGCAAGAAAAGGCTCGAAGAGAGGAGCAGAGGGGATGGAAGGAACCCAAGGTGGAGAAGATGAAAGAAAAATGGGACTGGAGCACAGCTCAGCTCAGGAGGAGTCCAGGAAAAACAAGAGAGGCTCCTCCAGGTGTCTTCCGCAGCTTCTCTTACTGCCTTTCCCCTGTCGATTGTTCTGTTTTCGTGCTCAGAATTTATATATTTATTTATGTACGTATTGCCAGAGCCCACAGCAAGTCAGCAAAAAGAAGACAGCACTGTTTACAATGCCCTTAAAGTAAAGAGGCAACTGTGGGCTTACTTTCAAGGGTGGTGGAAGGAAGGATGACCTACGGCACTGCCCATTTCTGCCACATCCCATTTCTTCCTTCTTTCGCCATAACCAAACCCCAGTCTCTGTCATTAATCCAGAGCCTTGATGCTGTTTAGGATCCTTAAAGGCAACCGTGACAGTATTACAGAAAATACTGCATTTGTAAATGCAAGTCTAATTTTTAGATTTCAACTATACCATCATCCAGAGGGTGGTGAGGCACTGGCACAGGTTGCCCAAGGAGGCTGTGGATGCCCCATCCCTGCAGGCATTCGAGGCCAGGCTGGATGTGGCTCTGGGCAGCCTGGGCTGCTGGTTGGCGACCTGCACACAGCAGGGGGTTGGGACTGGACGAGCGCTGTGGGCCTTTGCAACCCAGGCCATTCTATGAGTCTATGATCTGGAGGCCAATTGGTAATCTGTTAATACACACAATCAGACTTTGCAATAGACTTGTTGGATATACACAGGATATACAGGAGAGTCGAACATTTAAGATTTTTTTAAGGATTTGCCCCAGTGTATTTGGGATGTGGAATTTCTATGCACTTTTTCAGTGCTTACCCAGGCAGCACTTTAATCAAGGTTAAGACTTTCATATATTACAAAAACCCGAAGCATTATTGACGGAAACAGCAATTTCACTGAAAGAGCTATTTGCTGTTGAATACTGTAATATATTAAACTCAAATCTCCAGACTTTTGTGTAATTTCAATTTAAAAACATTAAAAGCCTCGAGCAAATTCAAAGGAACTGTCAGTAATCCACCACACTTTCCCTCCCTGACAACTTAAAAGTTGAGTTGAAAAGTAGTGTGATTTTGCTGCACTGAACCAATTTCCCAACTTCAGAAGTTACAGAGCATATGTTTAAAAACTGGCACCTACCGAGGCACACCAGGTTCTGCTATCTTTACCCTGCTGCACTGCAGCAAAGCTTGCAAATGCACAGTGCGCCGTGCACGGGGGCTCAAGGGGTTAAAAGAAAATGGTTGAACTTGTCAAGATATTTTTGCACTGTCTAGCAAAGTTGTTTGTTCTGCTGTAGATGCTGCAGGGTATCAGTCACTTTGAAGGAGAGGATGTCCAAGCAGTCCCACAGTCAGACAGTGACTGGCACTGTCAGTAAATCGTTTTGTCAAGGATTTGTTTTTCAGCAATGCAAAGGAAATCGTGTGATAGCTTGAAATGAACCGAAGTACTCTGTATTTATCTGCATGCTGAGTCCACAACAAAATGATCAATTATGGCTTGTTAATACCACTCAGTAAGTTAGGGCATGAGCTTTCAGACTTGCTTTTCTCTGAGTAGGTGACGGCATGCCTCTTCATCTATCGCTTGTAGTGAGGCACTGGCACACCTTCTGCTCTGTGATATTTTCGGTATGAGGCAGGGAAGTAAAATGTTTTTTTCACATACTTCATTCAACCCCAGGTAATATCTCCTGTCACGGAGCTTTATGGGCACTGTGCGAGTTCTCAAAACAGCGGAGAGAAGCGGGTTTGCGGTGGCTGTGTTTATGTGATTTTGGTAAAGAGCCATATAAAGCAGCCAGAGAGAACAGGCTATGGATATGGGAGATCTTTGGGCTGTTATGGCATCACTGAATGTTGGTATGTACTGAGAGTATTTTTGGGGTGCGACGGAAAGGTAACACATACTTCTGGCCAAAGGTTGCCAGTACAACCAGAGGCATCTGCCATCAGATATCAAAGCATAACTAGGCGCTAAAACAATCTGCAATTGGCAATAAATAAATAAGCAAATAAATCATCCCATGCGCAGCATTTCACTTATTCCAAACTGATTGACTGGCAGGTGCCCAAGTGGGACTTGGGAGGTAGAACTGCGTGACAATGAAGTGATCAGGTTTGCTACTAATTAACTTTACATGGGAGTAGGGTAACTTCTCCAAATCCCCCTTGAGGCAAAGAGGAAAAAGAGAGATCTGAGATCAAACAGGAACTCCAGGTGGAGAAGAACTGGGCACTGAACGCTCATCTGGAAATCAATTTAACCAGCAAGTTCCTGACAAGCTAGGCGTAGAAAAAGAAAACTAAAAGAAAAAAGCAGAGTGGGACTACAGAGGTGGATACGGGGGGAATAATTAAACGTGTTTCAATTAAGTATGTAAAGTTAAGCCAAGCAATACCTATGGGCGATATATCTGTCAACACACACATGAAGGATGTAAACAGAAAGAATGGAGAGGAAAGATTTAGTGCAACTCACTGGGCATAGCTAGGAGTGATGTGATTAAATTAAGGAAGATAATTCAGGTTGAATCTGAAGAACAACTTCCTGGTGGTGAAATGTTTCAGCTTCAAACAATCTCCCAGGTAAGCAGTTAATCCCCATCTCTTTAAAACGTGACTGGGCAAGAGCCCTCGTTCATGCAGAATGGAGAACACTGCCACTTTTGCCAAAAGATGGATTGAAAATGAAGTAAGCCGTTAATTGCTTTAATATCTGCGAATCTGCCATCCCAGTGGGGATAGCACAGTGGTGGAAGTGAGAAAAAAAGAGGTGATGGAAGGCAGACCTGTGTTAAATCCACAGTTAACCAAATTTCTTAGAGCAAATACCTTAATGTTCATATCTAACAGGGTGGGATAGTAAAGAATAGCAGCTCAGCATGCCCCTAGTCATTCATTATGGTAGCTTCCCTGAGGTTTCCAAATAGCTGCATCTCAGCCTATGGCAGCACTTCTCTCCCCAGATTATGCTCTGTTGGTGTTTTGTATTGTTTTCATCAAGCTACACTTAACCTTGGGATGAAGCAGCACGGCTTCATGAAGGTTTGGTCTGCATAAGGCACTTTCCTAAGGCCAGCTCCAGCAAGGAGGTGCGGAGCCCTTTCCTTGTGCCCCCCAGGCAGCTCTCTGCTCCCCTCCACCCTTCTTCCTCCAACTTCCTAGAAACAAACAAAAAAAAGATTATCTCATTATCCTGCTGCACAAATTAAGGCAACCGGGGAAAGGCAAATTTAAGAGCTTTGCCCAAGGTTAAAATCATATTCAGAGGCAAAGCCAAGACTAGATCTGGAATCCTGCTTTCCCCTCTACTGTTTAGACTACAGCTCCTGCAGCTTTCACACTTCATAGTGCTTACTGACTTCATAATGTCTGCTAGAATCTCTGCCTGAAGAAGCTAGACAAGAAACAATTTAATCAATAGAAAATAAAAACAGTTATTAGAAAAAGGAATCACACAAGACAGCACTCGATGCAGCAGCTGAGATCACCAGCTCCAGTGCTGCAGTTGCACAAGTAGAAAGTAAGGCAGAAAATTGGGGTTTGTGTTATGGAGGATTCACTTGGAAGGCAGTGGAAGCACAAAGCACCATCCATCTTCTTTATGGTGCGTCGCATCACCTGAGGCATGAAGTAATCATCTAAAAATGCACTGCCTGACGTGACTGCCGTGTATAATCAATAGCCTCTACGATCACAGAATATAAAGAAAAGTCTTTTATTCTATTGATGTCCTGTTTTTATATCAGGACGTCCATTACCAGAATGGCACAACTGGAGAACTTGCATGACGTTGACTGAGAAGGACTCATTTTGGAAATAAAAGTGCATGGCCCAGTACAGCTCTAAATAATCACAGGGAAGCTCTGAACATCAGAAGTAGCTCTTGGAGTATATATACGAACTCCCATAAAAATATAATGTTTGCCCATTTCACAAGTCATATCCATAAATATGCATTCAAAGGTATTTTTTAAAAATTAATTACAGCATTCCTGCACTGTGAGAACAGTGATCTCAAACAGCAGTTAATGCAGATATGCAGATGCTGCCAGCCAGCACAGCACAGAAAGGACAGCGAAATGCACTGGCTGCAGCAGTGACTAACACTGGAACTTAGGTGTGTTGTCCTGTCTCCTGAATTCAATTCATACAGACTAAAAGCTGCTTCTCAAATGGACGGTCCTTGCAAGTGACAGTTCTGAAGGGCACAGAACACAGCTTTAATGACCCATTCAGTAAAGGTTCCTGGAATATTGTGTGCCAATATCCAGAGTTCCTCAGGGTTCAGATCAGCCTTTCCAGAAAAAAAAAATAAATAAATATTTTGGAATATATAGAAAACTATTCTCTACACAGCTCTAACACACATGCATGCAGGCTGTATGTTTAAGTTAAAAATACAGACATGGGTCTCTCCTACCTGATGTCCATGCTGTATACATACAGCTATGTATCTGCAAATGCCACATTTCTAGGGGAGGGGGTTTAATTTCTCTTTCCATACTACTTTACATAGGACTGCAGCTCACCAGGGAGCATCCAAATGCAGCTGACATGGATCCTGGTGCTCTGAATCCCAAAGCTGAAAACTTCTGTCACACAAGCAGGAATTCTGCACAATGGAGCTTCCCTTCTGTAACTTTTTTTGCACATGATCAGACTCTCAATCTCTCACTCTCATTCCTTTTTCACTCTTGCAAGATACTCAGCTTCAATTGCAATCTTTGGAGCCAACACGTCTGGCTGTAGCTGCTCTGTCATTCATAACCTTATTATGCAAATAAAACATAGACAAGCTGTAAGTTCCAATTGAATCCAAACACCCTGGAGCATCCAATAAATGGAGACGTCGAAAAAACATAACTCCGTGGATAACACACATTTGTCATCCAGCTGAGATACAGAGATGAATAAGAGTGAATTTGCAAATGTCAAGAAGCTTCAGGATCCTGTTCCCCACCTCTGTTGCTTCAGGGAAGGGCTGAGCCCCAGGAAAAAGCCCCTCTCAGGCAATGGCAAATTGTGTTTGCACTTAGTGCTTTCCCTGAAACTTAATCTAGGGAACAACTGACTTCATTTGGGATGTATTATTTTTGCAAATATTTTTTTAAGATTAATGAATGGGAGACAGAGAAGTTCAAGAGGCCTATTTCAAACTACATCTCACCTGCTTTTCAAAAAGAGAAACAAAATTTAGAAAATTGACAAAAGTTATCTATGTGTACATTTTCTTAACGTTTCGAAAGAATGGTTTCCATGGGATCACAGACTGGGATGGGATCTGTATGGACAGATCTTGCTGATCACAAGAAAATGGGAGAAAAAAAAAAAGTGAGACACTAAATACCAATAAGCATTACTGGTTTTAGAAGAGATCTCCTCAAAGGTCACAAGGCTTCTGAGAACCAATAAAAGACACTGATTAAGTACGCCAATATTCCTACCAGCCTACAGAAAGTCACACTAAATTTCTACACGTACACTGTCCTGCATTTCTGCTACCACAGAAGGGGTGAAAAGGCTATTTAGAAGTTCAGTGTAACAATTTAAGGTCTGAAATGCAACCTTTTCATATTGCAACACGTTTGAAAATTGCTGGGATGTCTTACTAATACAGGCTGCCCCACAAATGCCATTGATAACAATCATAAAGCCGTGATTCTAAACACTGCTTTAGATAACCAGTAGGCTTATCAGCAGGTAAGGATGTAGTGCTGAGAAGTGATAGTGACGATGGTTGCCATGAAGCGAGTGTTTATGGCAGTCAGCAATTGCTTTTGGATCAAAGTCAATGGATCTATCAGTCACTTTGAAACGCGGCGGATGGAGCACTTGTGCCCCTTACGGAGGCAAAATAGCAGCAGAGATGAGCAAGCTAGGGCTAACCTAAGAGTACTGAGAGGTTTCATGCAAATTTAGGGATTTTTTTATTATTCTGTGTGTAGAGAGACGCACTCACTGCTGTGCTGGCATCCTGGTTGTCCTAACTGCATGCATCCGGCTGCTCCAATCCAGGGGTGTAGAGCTGCAGGGCCCCCAGCCATGGGGCAGGGAGGCTTCTCACCTCTGCTTCCCCAGAGATGGAAGCACATTACCAAGAAACCTGTGCTTATTAGTTCGTTCCTGTCGGTCAGACTGACGTTATAAATGATTAAAAACATTAAGAACTGCAGTTTCCAGATCCTCAGCTGCTACAATAAATCAGCCCAGCTCCAAATGCCTTAGTGCTGTCAGATCAGTTTACACCAAATGACAGTATGGCTTTGTTTCCATTTACTTTAGTGCCTGTAAGGCTCCTTACACTGGAAAAGTCATAGTTCAGCAATTAGCTGAAGGAATTTGTTACACTTTTGTTGTTATTATACAGCGTCACACTGACCAAAGCTGCTGTCAGCCCTGTTTCCTACAAATGCAAAATGAGGGAGGTAACATAAATGCACAGGTGAAATAAATCAGATTCTAAGATTATTTGCTGTCTCCAGTGGTTTAACCATTGAAACAAGTCTGTTGACATCTACTGAGCAAAGCTGGTGCACATTTCATTGGTAGGGATGGTATCAGAAACAGGTGCGCTGAGTAGCATTACTTCGAACAAGCCTCCATAATAATCATTACAGAGCCAGCGCGGGTTGTTTTTCCTCTTAAGCATATTCCACCACGCAGAGATGCAGGATGAGAAGTTTCTTGTATTTACTTTTACTGGAAAAGCGTGACAGACCGGTCCTGACATCACTTTGTTTTGAAAGGCCAAGCTTAGGTATAATTGCAGTGACGAAGCCACCCTCCCTTGGATGGGCTCCATGGCACTGCAGCAAGCAAGCAGGGATGCCCGCGCTCTGCCAGAAGCCTTTTCAGATTACACACAGCTCAGGCCTGCATTCGTGGCTGTGGGTGTGGCAGCACTGGAAAAGGGGGGTTCTTTTTCTTCTTACCTACTGCCTGTCCCTCATCCACTGCTCGTTTCCTTCTGTTTAACTGATAAACCCATTACTGAGCTGAGAGCCTTCATACCCTCTCAAAAACATCCACCTGCTGCTAACTCATTCTTCACTCCACCCATCTCCATCCCTTCACACTTCCCATTTTCCCATGACAGGGAGCATTTATTCCTCATGTTTGCACGCTCTCCACCAAACAGGGATCTCTCTCTGGACAACCTGCAGGTTGCTGTAATAAAACTAACGTTGAGAAATTACAGCAGCGTTAGGACTCAGTCTGGTGCTCACAGAATTATGATTTCATGGAGTTTAACCCTTCCCTTTGGTTCTGTCACTGTCTCATGTGATGAACCCAGAGCATTTCCCAACGCTTTCGGTCAATTTTAGATTCCTGAGATTCTTCACCAACAAAAAAAAATCCTGCCTGAAAACTGAGTTTCTCTCTATCACAGATGGGCTGAACCAGGGCTCACACTGGGCAAAGGAAAGCCCTGAGTTTTTAGACTTTTCCTTTTTTAATCTATTTTTCCCAAGGATGCTGACTTCCAAGAACATAATATTGCATTTCCAAAAGCAGCTATTTATTGAATCTGTTTGCCTTTCATTACACAAGAAATAGAAAGCTTGTATTTTCCTTTTCCTGGGTTGAGATGCTTCACAAGTAATCTAAGAAGCCACTTTCATGTTTGTTCAATAAGTATTTCAAGATGCTTCTATTTTGATAATGTGCTGACTGATACATAATTCACAGCGATGCAAAGCTTAATAATATCTTCAAACTAAAATATAAAATGAGCTCTCAATTCTGACATGATAAATCTAGTTCTAAAGTGTAGTATTTCTCATTTGTTTTGTGAAATGATACAGACCTGCTATTACTCAACATAAAGCATGTGTTTCTTACACCAACGCATTTTAGAAAATCACTTAATTCCTGAACACATATACAAAAATCCCTCCTAGGAAACAAGGCAGATGAAATGGTGATCACTCAGGGAGAAGACCTCTGTTCATTATGCAGTGAATGCTCACTGAGGAATCACTCAGCGTGCCATTCCCTCCCACGAATCTGTTTGCCAATTCATCCGCCTAAACTTCGACCAGGAAGCCTCACCTGACCCCCACAAAAGCACAGGGATCACAAATGACAATGTGACTGCCTGCTGCTCTTGGTGACTTCACACTCAGTGATTTCACACCTGCCTCTTCCCCCCCTATCATGTCCTTAATTAAGCACACGACAGTTTTGTTTACTAAAGAATTGTAGAAATATTAAGGTTGGAACAGACCTCAAAAACCATCAAGTCCGACCACCAGCCTGCTTCCACCATGTCCACCACCCAGTTCCCTCAGTGCCACATCCCCGTGGTCCTGGAACAGCCCCAGGGATGGTGATCCCACCACCTCCCTGGGCAGCTGTGCCACTGCACTGCCACTCCTACAGAGAAGAAACTGTTCCCAATACCAACCTGACCCTCCCCTGGTGCAACCTGAGGCCATCAGCTCTCGTCCTGTTGCTGTTACCTGGGAGCAGAGGCTGACCCCCACCATGTTACAACCTCCTGTACTGCACTGTAGAGAGCCATAGGGTCTCCCCTGAGCCTCCTCTATTCCAGTCTCAACAATCCCAGGTAAGAAGTGACTGTTCCACTTTTAAGTAGTTGCCATCAGTCCTAGCCTACTTAAAATATGTGAAGCTCCTTCCCTTGCTACTTCAGTTTCTGTCATTCTCACAGAAGCACAGAACGGCCTGGGTTGCAAAGGCCCACAGCGCTCACCCAGTCCCAACCCCCTGCTGTGTGCAGGTCACCAACCAGCAGCCCAGGCTGCCCAGAGCCACATCCAGCCTGGCCTTGAACGCCTCCAGGAATTGATCCCCTTTCTCTCCCACTAATAGATGAAAAGCTGAAATTTGGAAATGCGAGACTTCCATGAAGTGAGAACATTTCACAGGCAAGGTTCAATGTTCACCCCAAGGTTCAATGTACATCCAGACCCAGGAGACTCTCTGAAGGCAGTGTGCCTCGCCTCCAACCATCTTGTCCTCCCAGCGACTCGACAACAAGGTAGGATCACAGAGACACCAGAATAAAACACATTTCAGCTTGTGATGTTCCTCCGCAACAGAAGCAAAATTCTAGCACAAAAATGGTAAAAACTGTCTGACGTTGAAGAGCTCCTGTCAGCTCCATAGCCCCTGTCACCCTCCCACCAGTGACAGATCCCCACCGAAGCTGCACACTTGCTAGCAGGGACCGCACAGAAGCACCGAGGATCAGCAACAGCCACAGGCATTGCTTCACCACGTTCCCGACTTAGCTGTGCCCTAACACTTGCAACGGTGTCGGTTTTGGGGCTGGGGAGGATCCGGGACAGACGAGATGTTCCAGGCTCATGGCTTTACCTCTAGGCTCGAGTCATGCAGCCCATCTGTGCCTCATAGCCCCCATCTGTCAGGTGGGGACCATCCCTCCCCATCCCACGCAGGCTGCGCTGACGATTGCTTTAAAGCACTTTCAGATCCATAAGAAAAGCAGCACGGAGAAGTGGAAAGCATTACGAAGGCATTCGAAGCATAGAATATTTCCACTGGAAGGCTTACTTTACAGTATGTATTTGTAAAAAATGTACATTCACTTAGAAGGTGAAGATGGGGGCAGAAATAAAGAAGCAAAACTGGAGTCCTGCTGCTTTTCCTTGCTCCTGCCTGTAATTCATCTCATGGTATTTTCAAAGGAGATGGATGCCTTGTCATCTACCCTCAGATCAAGTATTTTCATCTGTGGGCAGACAAACAGACCAGAATGGGATTTACCTCTCTGCCGCAGTGCTTTTCTCCTCATGCCCCTTGTCTCCTCTCCAGTCCTCCGACTGCCTTTTGCCAATCTCACTGAAACACAGCTTAAACCAAAACCGAAGTTAGACAACCTCTCAGCAGGGACAGCCTCCTCTGCCCAGCTTCCAAGAGTTTGCATTTCGTGGGGCTGCAAAGCTGAGCTCAGCACACTGCGGTACAAAACGCTGTGCTCGACGGAGGGGTGGCAATTTGCACGAGCAAAAAGTCTGCTTTAGCAGATACAAAACTGCCCACGTTTTTTATTCATGAAATATAAAGATATTCCTGTGCACACTTGATTTCTCCATCTCAATTTAAACACCACAGTCTCCAGTACTCTGCAAGGACTCCTTACCAGAGAGCTTTCAGAAACTATTTATATGGCATCGGTCTCTCCCTAGCTTTACATTATGAATGAGCAAGATGTAACAAATTATAGAATGTTTGAAGAAAATTAAAATGCCAAACATATTTTTCTTCCTTGAAAAATGCTAAACACAAATCTGGGTCTTCTGCCTCCCTGCATGCATCGCTGCCAACAGCTATAACCTGATCTGTAACACCAGAAAATCACTAACAGGAGAAGGAAAATCTTGCCTTGAATGAGACCCGCCCTCACTCTGCTCCATGTACAAGCACATTAAAAATGTAAATAGGACTAGCATAAGGACAGGGTTATAAGGAAAATAAATGATGACACAGACTTCAATCATTCATCTAACAAATATTTTCAAGCGTCACAACCAAATGAAATCTGGTTTTCCAGCCATTCCAGTAATCATCTACACTAAACAAACCTTCATGCTTTACATCTAAAATTACAAATCTCTCAGTGCTGTGAGGAGAACCTATCTATAGCACGGGAGGCACAAGCAGGCCCTGCGTGCCCTTAGCAGGCTGTGCTCTGTTGGCAGTGTCGTGTGGGATAAATCTCTCCTCTTCAGAGCTCTCTCCACTTCCTGCGCTTATCTTATGCAATAAACGCTAAAATAAAAGAGGTTGCTTGCCCCTTCCCAGCTGTCTTTTCACAAGCGCAGGGAACCATTGGGTAATATCTGCCTTCTTGTAAGCCTCACGAAAAGCACAGAAGTGCAGATGGAAAACGTGTCTATTGCACAGCCAGGGCTGGTGCACACGGCTGTGCTGCTGGTGCACAGGGTGCGCGTGCAGCTCACCCGACCCGCAGTCGGCACAGGCAGATGGTGTCAGTGGGTGGCAGAGATGTATCCCCTTCCGTGTAACAAAGAGAAAGCAGAAACCCTATCGATGGGATTTTCAGGCACGGGAAGCAACCCAAGCTTTTGGGCACGTTCTGAAAGCCTACAACGGTTTGCAGGCAGAAGACGTGTGGCAGAAGCAGGAATGGAGGCGAACTGCTCAGAACCCTCAGCCAACACCCAACCACCTTTAGTCTTGTGCAAAATGCAAGCTGGTGTTAATCGTTCTACTTGCTTTTAGGGCTGCGTGTTCCCAGGAGCAGGTAGGAACCTTCAGGGCAATGAGGGGGCTGCAGCTGTTGGCCATGGCTGCGGCACAGCAGCTGAAGCAGGGCCCAGCAGCTGCCTGCTCAGCAGACACTTCCATTACCAGGCAGGGAGAGGTCCACACATCAGAGCTGAGCCAGCCATTCTTAATGTCCTGCATGGCTCTTTCAGGCTGATTCCTGCCTCTAAGATAAGCAATTTCTCTTGCTACTGTTAGCAAATACAACCTGGAAATTACTGGTAAGGAAAATAGAAGAGGCTAATTGGTTAGCCAGCTCTGAAAAACACCAAAACATCACTATTTAAAATAAGAAATGCTTGTTTACGTTTAGGCTCGTTTCCCCTCTCCTTAGGTCTCTCTAGTTTCTGCTGCCAAAATAAAGCCCATAGGCTCGTTCCCTTTGCTAATAATGGTGTATTTGCATTTGGGAATGCAAGAAGCATTTGCTTTTTCATTTCTTGAAACAAAATGAAAATTCCTTAAGGGAGTGAGAAAACCAGTCACCTTGGGTAACAGCTGGTGATGCTAATTCCTTAGGCCAAGAGCAATCCTAGAATCCCACCGGCTGTGCTGCTGCTCCCCATCACAGCACTTCCTATTGCAGAAGATCCCTGGCTGTCATCTTACTGCAGAGCAGCCCGTCCTGCATTGACATGGCAGGTGTGACTGAATGCACGCCCTGGGGGCATCTTAAAGAGATTGTGTACTGGTGAAGCCATGGCTTTCCTCAAGCCACACACACTGGGAAGCAGCAGCTCACCACGCTGCACTCCTTCAGCTCATGTTCTCTTTGCCTTTGACAAACCCAAACGCTGTCCCAGACCATAACGCACGACACACTTATAATTCTCCAAAGAAAGAGACTGTAAATTTGTACCTTTCAGCATTTAAGAACATGAGGGCAAATGGTTCTTGGCTAAATTAGGCAGAAAGCATCCCCACAACACTACCGAGCACCGCATGCTCACAGAATTAACAAACAGCAACTCTCGGTAGAAAGCCGGGCGCTGTTGCTGCAAACTAATAATGATGTACTTTCAGGAGGGCAGCTGCTGCACATCTAAGTGCCTCATTTATAAACTCTTACTTTAATTTTGAAGATAGAACAACATACTTGGCAGTACAGCTGTACAGGCTGGCGGTAAACAGGACTCATTGTGCGTTTGGGTTCTCCGGAGCGACTGCTCTCTGTTAGTGCTGCATCACGGTGCTCAGCCCTTGCCTCTACAATTAGGTACTCCAGAGCCCCTAATAAATCTCATCCACACAACTGAACGCTTCAGACTGGTACATTATACAAAGATGAGACCTGAATCTAAATCTTTAGGGTGCGCAGAGATATTTGCCACGATGCAAATGCGTTCCTTGGAGACTTGTGAATGCTTCAAGAAAGATGAGGGGGAGGAGAAGACACTCTGTTTAGGAAAAATTTCACTCTCCATAGTGAATTTTCTGTCTTGTTTCCCTTTCCATTTTAATACTCAGTAAGCATTCAGGAAAACTGGATTTTGCTTTTGAGATATTCTGCACCTGCTGTCTAGCCTATAAAAATGCTGTTTTCAATTCAAAGCAATAGAACACTGCAATTAATCTAAATCACATCATTAGTGTTGGAGCCTAGACTCACAAAACTGGCTCCCTCTACCTCTGTGTATACCACTTATCTTATTTTCAAAAATATTTCCAAAATGTATGTTGTTATTCTTACCTCTTTTAACTTAACGTTATTACTTTTATTTTGTTTGTCTTAGGACTCACGGGCTCCATTTCAAATTAGAGGGACCACGTAAGCAGGCAGCACTGATCTCTGCCGCATGGCTTTCAGCAAGAGCTGTACTGCTGTGCGAAGTGTCAGCCACAGGAGAATGAAAGTGAGGAACACCAACTCCTGCGAGACTGCTGTGGTCAGAAAAGATTGCAACAGGGTCTCTAAAGACACGCGTGGCCTATCTGTGCTTCTTGTGCTTCCTATCCATACCTTCTCTGGGACGGTGCTGACAGCTGCCATTGCAATTGTCTTCTTGGGTCTCTTTCCTAGCTCCAAGACATTTTTGCCTTGCTTTTCTGTTAATGAAAGGAGATATTGGGATGACTTCTAGCTTAAATATAAAATGCTCTAACTGCTTAAGGAAATTGCTGCATGTGTATTGACAAAGTGCATGTATAAATGAAGTGCTGAAGAGCACGAGATGAGGCTCTGCACAGTGACGCAGAGGAAATTAACTTGTCTCAATTGCCCATATTTCATCTGATTATCTATTTGGGCACCTTGTCATGAGACCACCACATTATCCTAAGAATATCAGGCAATCATTCTCTCATTCTTTTTTCAGCTTTCTTTCCTTAATGAGGTCAAGACTATTCTGTTTCCTCTCTTTTCCCAATTAACCTCCTTTCACCGTGTCTGCTCCCTGAATCATGACTCTCCTACTACGGCAAGGACCCATGAAAGACCTCAAGTAGTCCAGATGCAGCCATCCAGGCTCCAGTACGAGCTGCCATATGCGAAATATTATGGGAGAGTTTCTCTGACGTGAGGAATTTGGTAGATAGAAGTATATTATGGTTCAAAGGGGAAGGCCAGAATGCTGCATAGCAGTCAGTTTTCCTGCTGCAGGACATTTTTTACCTAAGAAAACGAAACTAAGGCCTTTAGATGTCCAAAATCAACACTACATCGACCTTCTATGGGCTGGTAGCAGAGTGGTCTCTCAAAGAAGTCAGAAAAGAATAGATTATTTAAAGAATAATTTTCCACGTCTAAGACACGGCCTTTATTCTTCCACTGCCTACACTAATAAACAGTATGCTGTGTTATCCAGGGGAAAAAAATGATGTAGAAGCCCAAAGTCAGAAAAGAATCCTCCAGCAATTTCTGGCAGGGCCTGCATACTTCTCGGACTGTGATGCTATGGAAGTGCTGAAATCCGCAGGTTGGTTTGGTCCCATTTCATTCTTTTCTGGATGTTTACATCATCAAGGACAAAGAAAACTGCAGACATTTTCTCTTTACCGTGGAATAAGTCAGGAGAAGTTATTTTAAAAATAAGTACACTGGAAACACAAAGTCTAATACGCTCCTTTTAAGTGTCTGTATGCTCAGGTCTGACTCTTAACATTCCCAATGAGATTTTGTACACGTTTGCTTCTGAGATTTTTTTGTCTCAGTTCCCCTTGGCAAATCAAAAGATGGGAAATTCAGAGTAGGTGGCTTTAGACTGCTTGCTTTTCTGCAGTGCCAGGAACATGGATAATAGTCTGTCCAGAGTGTGATGGACATCTGTACAGCTGCTGGCTCCTGAGAGAGAAAACACGACATGGCTTCCATGTGATGGCAAAAAGGACAAAAAGATTCAACTGCTAAGATGCATGTCAGTGACAACATAATCAAGTGATAAGTTCTCTTCCAAGACAGCTCAACAGAAAACAAGTCAGAAGACATCATGATGTGAGAGAAGCAAGCAGTTCGACTGGAATCGAGAATCCTGTATTAGTGCTCCTTATGGGGGTTAAAATGCAGATGAGAACAGGAATGAAAGTAACAGGGGAAAGAAACCATGTCACTGCTGGACAAAATAATTTTAGCAAACATCTCTGCTAGAAGTCGTGGTCATGTCATGAAACAAAAATGCCACGACCCATCCAGCCAACTTCCTGCACAGGATCACAGTCAGAGCACGGGGCTGTGAGAAATGGAGGGGGAAAAAAAGACAAAAGAGGCATTATTCCTATATCATATTCAGTTTATAAAAGCATGAATGAGACTTTGATATAGGATAGGTAGGTTAGTTTTTTTCTTTCCTCTTAAATCACATTGTTGTAAAAAAAGGCTTTCCAAAAAGCCAAAGCCTCTTAAATAGAGCTGTGCCAGCTTCAGTTTCTTGTCAGTTAGCAACACTAATTGTCCCTTTTTTCCTTGCTGCTCTTTGCCATACTTCTTGGAAAACAACAGCTGTGTTTATTCAAATAGCAGTATCCTGATGACTTGATGATAGGCTAATCTGCAGGAATTTCGAGTGTGACTGTCCTGCAGGAATCTCTGCAGAGCACCACACAATTGCCTTTGAATGACACAGATCCTTGGAGAGATTTCCATACTTCTGGCAGGCTGGAAGGTTACCCTCGTCTGGTTAGTTCACTGGATTTCCTGCAGCATGCACCATATTTGGCAAGTTTTGTGGAATAATTTCCCCATGTATCAATGTCAGAAAGTAATTCTACAACATAAACAGCTGCCCTGCACTACACTCTAAGCAGAGGGATGTAGGCAGTACTGTGAATTACAATTGAAACAAGCCTCAGCATTCATCTGGAAATCAGGGCTATAAATTCAGTGGGTTTGTCAGTGTTCCCCCAGAAACAATGCAAGCTTCAGACTGCACATATCTTAGCAAGCAGTTTCCATAATAAGTCAAGTGATCCAGAAGAAAAGCAACAGTATGAGAGGAGCAGAATTAGCCACATGTGCTCAAAAGGCAGCGTTCCGACAAGCACAGCCGGTGTCTGCTGTTGTATCAGAAGAGCATGCCTAGCTAATACAACTGATCACCAAATGCTTGATCAGCACTTTTATTAAGGAGAAGAACTAGGATGAAAGGATTTTGTCAATCTAAATGGGCTTCCCAGACAGAAGGCATCTTAGTTTCATTAGCTGCATTTTAGGTAATTTGGGAAAATGTTAATATATCCAAAACTTACTGTAAAATTTTTGCCTGATCTGCTCACCTGGATTAGTGGGTTCTGCAGAACTGCACCTCACCACTGGATCCATTACAAATTCAGGGAATCACTAAGGCTGGAGAAGTCCTCTAGGCCCCCAACCCCCCCCCCCCCCCCCCATGCCCACACATCCCACGGCTCTGGGACAGCCCCAGGGATGGTGACTCCTCCACTCTCTGGGCAGCTGTGCCCATGAGCCACCACTCTTTAGGGGAAGAAATGTTTCCTATACCCAACCTGAACCTCCCCTGGCACAACGTGAGGCCATCAGCTCTCATCCAGATATCTCTGGGCAACTCCAGAGACTCCCTGGGGACACGTGGAAGGAGAGATGGTTACAGATGAGCAGGGGAGAACACTGCACTCGTTTATCTGAACTTCCAGTATAGCTTAGAGAAAAGCTTCATGTTGCATATAATCTGATGTAACCACACCTAGAGGTCTGGGAACACAAACAGATCTGTTGCCTTAAAAGCAGACAGCACTTAGGTAAAAATCAAAAGTGATGTGGCGCTGCACCCATAAACCATAAGAATAGTGATTAATTACACCCATTTGTAAAAAGTGCTCCAGCCAAGTTTTTCTAGTTTCAGCTTCTAGTCCTGGATCTCACTATATCTTTGCTAAATGATGTCTTATACAGCACATATTTATTATAGATGAAGTCACTGCGCAAGTTTTAGTTTGATAAGACCAATACATCATATTCTCCCCCTTAGGAGAATATATACTTTTTCTGGGAATAGTATTTGCCAGTATGTTAGTGATGCTCTTGGTTCTCCTGAACTGTGAATAAGAATTGTGAACACAGGGAACGACAGCATACAGTTCATCTGAGAGCCACACAAAGCAAACAGTGCCCGGTCACTGCAGCTTCCTTCCTTTCCTGTAGGTCATTCATGGAACCAGCAAACAGCATCAGACTTGGAACCAGTGCAGAAGGAACTCTGCTAGGAGCTGACCTCTCAGGTATCATCTATCCAAGCTGCTCTCTGAGGGCAGTTAGCCAGCTCCAAGCTGATCTACTGTGTGTGAGAGAAATGATTTCTATTTCTTAATCAGCATTTCAGACATGACTCAATTCAAATGTTTTATTTAAGTTTAGGTTTATATCATTATCTTTTCAGCCTAACCTGCAGAAAAGCTGGAAACAGAATAAAGGATCAGGTCAGCCTGACCTTCTCTAATTCCAAAACACCCTATTGATTGGCCAGTTATTGCTCCCATTCATTTCTTTATTCAAATTATTCTACATCCTTTGCTAGGATTTATTATTTTTTTTTCTTCCAAAACTAAAGAAGCAATTTCATTTCTGCTTTTGTCTGTACGTACTTAATTACATAGCCCCGATCTGCATAGAAATGGAATCACTTAATCCTTTTTCTTGCCCATCTCCAAGATGTGATAATTCAGATTTTTTTTTGCATACACACTGAATCCCTGACTGGCTGAGCATTTTAAAAGAAAGCTGATACACTCACGTTGTTTTGCAGTATTTACACACCAGTGCTTCTATCTCTTAGAATAACAAACAAGCAAAAAATCACCAATCCCTCCCCCAAAAAAGCACATCAGTCCCAGAGTGGAGATTTGGGAAATAATGGCTTGATGTAGATGAAGCTGTACATAAATACTATCCCACTGACGTAAATGATTCTCTGTAAGTGTATCATAGGAGCTGATGGACTGAACAAAATTGGTGTCGTTTTCCTTCACATGACTGAGTCTCACTTTGCTGGAAAATTAACTACAAGCAGTACGTCTTATTCGAATATCTGGATTAAAAATTAGCTAAGATGTTTATTCTGCATTTAGAGTATGCAGACAAAAGAAGTTCAAAAGCTTAAAGAACAAAAGTATGCAAGGCCTTCTCTGCTAAAAATAAATAAGATCTACTTAAATCAATTAGAAAATTTGTTGGTTGCCCATCATCTCAGCATGTATCCATCTTAAATATTCATATTTCAAGAAAGTTTAATAGCCTTCCCATACAGTGCCTTCAGCAAAATAAAAAATAAATTGGCAAATTTTTGCTCAGGTACTTGAGATCTCCTCGTGGAGATCTCACTGTCAGCAAAACAAACTGCTTTCACATGGGTAAGTATATTTAATTGTTATTAATGCACTGAGCATGGCTGAAGTGCTCAGCATCCTAACCAAGCTAAACTAAGCCATACATTACACATCTACTTATTCCTCTCTTCGGGACTTTTCTCCTTACCGAATTTGCTTACACTTACTTCAAACAGCAATTGGCAGTCAGCATCTGAGCTCACTTGAAAGAGCACAAAGTATCCTTGCATTATAAAAGCACAATAGCAGCACATTCTCTTTCCTGGCGAATCTATTTTCATATAAATGGTTTTAAACTGAGCTGCTGCCCAGCTTTGAAGAAATGCATTATCTTGGAAGAGTTTCTGCTCTGGTGCAGACAGCAAACCTCTAGACTCTTCTCCCTGCTTTTAAGCCAATGTTCCCATGCCAGCCACAGGATTTGGCTCATACCTCACACAGGGCAAAGTGCAGTTTGGAGCCCCCTGGGTACATAAATTAACAGAAAAGTTTGACTCGAAACCCAAAAGGGAAACAGTTACAAATTGACAGTGCAACCACACCTGAGCAGTGTTCACGGAGAAGCCATGAGCCCACAACCCTGCAGCTCTGCAGCTCACCACATCCAGACCAACATCCAGGCATCCAAACCCTGGGGACACGACCTCCCAGGGCACGGATGCCACTCCTGTGCTGTGCTCACCAAGCAGGCCAGGTTTGCACATACCTCATGGGATGGTGAAGTTTCCTGCTCTTTCCCCAAATCCAAGGAGTGTGGATTTCCAGGGCAGCCCCAGTAGCTCCCATCCCTGCCTCACCCTGCCAAGGTCAGCCACTTCCACATGCAGAAGGCTTCTCACTCTTTAAGAGGGAAATGCAGATAATTAGATAATTTACAGTCCACTCTATAATTAAAATACAGGATGCCCTTAATGTCACAGCTCGTGTTCACAGTTCATTATTCATCAGCTGTCACTCAGCTATCTATTTTTTATAATTCCAGTGTTCACATCAGGCACTCTGATGGCTCAAAGGCCTCCTGCTGAATTCCTGCCTCTTCCAACCTGAAATCTATTCCTACCCTTCTCCAGATTCCTTCCTAACTAGGAAACACTACAACTGGTCCAGCCCCATTCTTTTTCTCCAGGAGATGTAATTGTTCCACAGTTCTGAGGTGCTCGCCATCCATTTAAACAAACCAGAGCTCCGTGCTGTAGAAATGGCCTCAGAAGTTTCACCCACGGTGGAATCTGTGGCACCTTAATGTGCTAAGCCAGCCGAGGTGATGTGAGAAACCACACTGAGACCACAGCAGCAGTTAGGAGAGATTTAGGCATGACTTTCTAGGCGTGGATCCAGGCCCTGCTGGGGGATCTGGCAAACCAGTGACCGCAGCCTGAGGCATCTTTTGGGTCCAAGGGCAGCACTGGAGGACACCAGAGATGTGTCAGAACTGCCCACTCTTTGGCAGGCAAGGAGGGCATATCCTTAAAAACTCGGGTGGCCCCATTGCAATCGATCCATTACTTCCATTCTATGTGATTAATTCTGCTGCTGGGCTATCCTTCTCTTGCAAGTTCAAGGTGAATGATTTCTGAAACTTTTTTTTCTCCTGTTGATCACACCAAGCAATTAACAGCATACAATACAATGGGACTTTAAGTACATCAAGGACTCTTCCAACATCAGAATTCAGAAGAAAGTTGGTATTTCTTAGTGCCAGAGAGGTCTGACTTTCTGACTGCTCCTCTACAAAGCCTGGGTTGTTGCAGCTCATGTCTGAGCTCAAGGCTCTTTGGCATATTGCAATACAAATGAGAGTAACAAGTAATACAATGTATATTTATGCCATAATTTGAATCATTAAATAAAAAAGTCACTGTATACACACAGCTGCTTTTTGGAGAGCAACAGTAATTTCCTGCTTTTCAATGATTTGAACAAATGTGGTAAGTTTTATTTGAAAGCCTTTTTGCTTGTTACTTAATTGGTGAATTTTTGCGTCAAAGCATCAGAATCATTCATAAAATTGAAAAGGAAAAAAAAAGAAAGAAAGAAAGAAAGAAATCCTGCATTAGTTTTGAAGCATTTACTGACAGAGCACATCTGCAGAAGTCAGAAAACCACAAACACACACAGATTTACTTCCTGCTGGTAACCCTAGGCAGCGGTGGGATATCTGTAGCATCCCAGGTGACTGCAGCCCAGTTATGGGCACGTTCTCTTTAAAGGTGATCTAATCAGACTGTGAAACCCCAAAGAGATTTTCCCATTTTATTTTTATAATCCTAAAATACCTGCTTCCTTTTAATAAGACAAAAAATATCCTTTTTGGAGAGTGACAGCACTGAGCAGAATAAACATTTCTTAGTGATATGTATCCATGAAATATGTGTAAGCAACAAGGACTGTTTTGTGTGAGAATCAAAGCTTCACACTTTCACTATATATCAGTTTGCTGTGATGATGCACAAGATGTCCTCCTGCAATTTAAGGAAACCACTGTCTGACCCCATACTCAACACCAGACATGCAGAGAACTGCGTGTTGTTGTCATCCAGTTTTGAAAGCCCATAGAGATTTGCCTTTCTCTTCTACAGAAGACATCAGTGCCCACATACAGAGATCAGCTGCAGGTCACACAGCAACTGCAACCACCACCACCTCCATTGAGGCCAGCAGCCCAGACAGCTGAGCACAGAGCTCAGTGCAGGGCACACTGCATGCTCCCAGCTTCACAAGGACAGGACGTGTCATTGGAGGCAGTGGGCCAGGTGGGACCCCACAGTCCCACCCCAGTACAATCCTCCAGGCTTTATGGATGAGGCTTAGATCACAATGGAAGTGACTGTCACGTCTCTAGCCTTCATTTCCTTGAAATTTATAAAAATCCTTGACTCGAGTTTAGAAATCAGCCTGAATAAGAAATGAGTATGCATTAATAGTCGAAAAAGGAACATTCATAATTAAATTATTACCCTTCGTTTATTTCCCTTCTCCCTCTTTCAGATTGGAGGCTTAGGTTCTGTTTAATATCCCTAATAGGTGACTCAGTCTCTGCAACGATTTACATTTGATCTCCAGAACAGCAGAAGGGATTTCACACAAATCTTTCTAATTTACTGTGCATACATCACTGCCACCATTCTTTCCAACATACTATTTTGTCTGCTGCTTGCAGTGCAGACAACAGACCTATACGTATGTTGCATACATGGGGTTACACAGGTATTTGGAAGAGGCAGATAGGAAAGGAAGATCTGATTGCATTGTTCTTTATACAGTTAAAGCATTGACACGTGAGAATTCTGTCCAGCAATGCATGCTCTCATGGAAATTCCCTGGTTTTGTGTCTTGGTTCTGAAATTTCAAATTCAACAGCCAAGGTCTGAAAGACTTCTTATCTTTTGAGACTGAAATAATTCACAGGCCAGGCATGGAAGCCTGGATCTGAGTTTAAACAGAAGTGATTAGTGGGAAGTACGTTATGGGGTTGGCTCAAGGACTTGTAAAGAAATGCGGCTATGAGAAGATTTTTAGTACTTATTTCCTCCAATATTTTGTTGTCCAGACAATTTGCAATGAGGTTCAAACGAATTGGTGCATGTGCTGAAACTGGGAAGTCATCACAAAGTAATGAACCTGAGCCTTTCCCTCAGTTACGGACCAAACTTCTGCTATCATTATTCATGCTTATTTTGATTCCTCACTCTGATTTCTCAGTCTGCATTAGAACTGAATAAAACAAATTAACCTTATTAATTATGTACAGGCAACTTTTCAATTTTTCATTAACGTGTCTTGAACTCTTGTGCCTTCACATGCAGTCAGAACGTAAAAGGAATCAGTGTTATTTCAGTTCCAGGTATCTATCACAGAGGGACATGGAGCAGCTGTGTGTATGCGTGTACAACCCACCAAGCCACACGTGCAGATGTGCAAAGCACACCGTGAGGTGGGATGTCAAGGACATTTGGATTTTGTGTTGAGGGATAAGGTTTAGTGAGAACTATTGGTGGATGGTTGGACTGGATGATCTTGTAGGTCTTTTCCAACCTTGGTGTTTCTGTGATTCTACGTTGACATCCAACCCACGTGAGTCACAGTGGCACAGTGTAACAGCAGCCCTGTGCACAGGAGAGCAGAGCTGTTCCCTCTGCAGAACAGAACAGCATTTAGCAGCCACCTCGAATGCAACCAGCAAATCCAGCCTGCCATCAAACACTTCATGTAAGCACTGCCTCTAGGAGCTATTTTCAATCACACACAGCAGAGCATGGAAAGCTGATGAAGGCTTCTGCAAGGCTAGAATTTTATTCAAAGCCATCGTGTGGCAGAGCCTACCACAGCTACACCAGCATTCCTGAAAGGTTAGTGACTTTGCCAAAAAAAAACCACACAGACCTTTGTCCTAACTGGAATTTGCTTCTTTTCAACCAACCTCAGATTACATTTCTGAGATAGGCCAGAAGCAGACACACCACATCTTGGCTGATGGGACAGCATGGAACAAACATTATCAGGTTCTGAGTAGTGACATGTGGTGAGTTTCCTCTCACTTTGTCCTGGTATGCACGTACATAGGAGCAGTTCCTCACCTTAAATTTGCTGGGAGAAAGGACTTGTGGTATCCCAAAAGCTATACTGCAGTACACTTGTTGACAAACGGTGTTTCCACTTACTGACCTGGGAAGAGATGCCTCTCCATCCCATCGCTGTGGCTTGGAGGGATGGAGAGGAAAGCTCAGGGCTGACCTGATCCCACCTGAGTTTCTCCTCTATTTACTGACTTCAGACAGCTATAACTTAGCAAGTAAACTAGTCGGCACCAGCAGACAAACTCCAAATCTGTGCTTCCCATTACCACTCAGAGCAGAAAGCATTAAGCTGGATGCCAAATGCACCTAGGTAAAGCAATCGATGCGGGGAGGAGGCGAGCAGCTTAGTCACAAGTAGTACAACGCCATACCCTGAAAGCAGGTTGATTTAATCTCTGCCATTTGTAGCTATTTCTAATCTAGTACTGTACAGGTGTTTACAGTCAGTTTTGTGTTAGCCTTGTATGACCCGAGTCTGGTTTTAATTGCTTAACAAATGTAATTTTATTAGTGAGATAAAGATATAGCTAACACTAATAAGCTGACTTCAAAATATAAGGAGCCTTTCAAGATTGGATTTTTAGTTAGCTTGCTGCTCTTTCTTTAGTATCTAATTGATTTTCTTGATATCTCTTTAGCCTGGCATGCTGCCTGCCTAAGTACTTTATCTGACCTTCAGGCTCCTTGCCAGGTATTGATCCAGTCCCTACAATGGCTGTGTTGTAGCTGCTCTTCCAACTTTGATAAGGGCTAATGTACCAGCACCGGTGAGACAGGAAGTCAATGGTCACAAAATTTCTAGCATCCTGCTCTCCCTATCTACTTATGTATGTATTCTGAGTAATGCTGAAATAAGATCCTGAGCAGGCCACATGTGCCTGTATTCCAAATTCCTCTTCCAGGAAATATATTCTCCAAAAAAATCCCATGAACAAGATGTTTAGACAGAATGTTCATCATGGAGCTAAAAGAGAGCTTCTTTTGATTCATTGAGCAGAAATAGGAGCAAACATGTTCTGAAACATCAAAACAATACAAAAAGCAAGAAAAAGAAGTTAGACCATTCAAGTAGCATCTTACCCAAGTCAAAGTAAAAATCTGGGGTACTGCAGAACCATGAAGGAAAGGATAGTTACAATTCCAAGATGACATTTGTTATAAATTAGTAGCAGCAAAATACAGCATAGATTTTAAACAGGAAAAAAGTATCAAACCTGACACATTCTTGTAATAGCAACAGTCAAGTCTATATTTTTCCAAATCCCACTTTACTCGCGTCAGGTCCATTGGTCAAGTTACCAAAGCCATGAAGCAACCTGAATATGAGACTAATATAAGATGTTTCAAACACTTTATACCACATAAGGGCCCACGGTGGAAGATAGAGGAAGCTAATGGGTCACTTCCACAAAATCAGTGCTTCTGTTTGCAGTGGCATCATTAGACCAGAGTTTTGTTTCTTCAAGATTTGTACAGGGCATACAAATACTTACATCATGTAATACTGCACAAGCCAAAGCCCACAGACAGACAACTGTGCCTACAGACTTAGTCTGGAGAATCACTTCAGTCCCATCACTGGAGTCTTGGATTTCTTGGAGCTTGGCTTTCTTTGTTTTGCCCCACAGAGATGCAGTGAGGAGCCTTCTGTTCATGAGGGGAGCCCAGACAGTGCACGTACTGACTGAACCCTCACACTCAAAACACCAGGTGCAACTAGTGAATCTTTCAGTCTCAATAAAATATTCAAAATATTCAAAAAATTTACAAGAAATGAAAAGAAAAAAGAAGGAGAAAAGAAAAAAATCAGCATCTAAAGGGAGCCTACAAACATGAGGGGAATCAACTCTTTGAAAAGGTAGATAACAGCAGGACAAAGGGAAATGGTTTGAAGTTGAGGGAGGGAAGATTTAAGTTGAATGTCAGAGGGAAGTTTTTTATCACGAGTGGTGAGGTGCTGGAACAGCTGCCCAGAGAGGCTGTGGATGCCCCGTCCATCCCTGGAGGTGTTCAAGGCCAGGTTGGATGGGGCCCTGGGCAGCCTGGGCTGCTATGAAATGTGGAGGTTGGTGGCCCTGCGTGTGGTGGGGAGGTTGGAGCTTCATCATCCTTGAGGTCCCTTCCAACTCAGGCCATTCTGTGATTGTGTGAAGAAATGCTGCCAAATAAATACATTAAAATTGTATTCAAGGACAACTGTTACAGAGCACACAGATAATACAGGCAGACAAGAGCCATGTTTGGAACCTATTCTGCCCTGAGGCACCAGTGACTCCAGAACAAACTCCAAGTCATAACTGCAAGTTACTCTGGATGCAAAAAGATGCCCCAAAGAATTCTGCTCTGACATGCCCCATATATTTGCTTGAGCAGGCTCCTCTGAACGCCAGGGGTCTGCAGCAAAGTAAACAGAACTCCTTCAATCACAAACTTGGACAAAGAAAGAATCAAGTTAGACATGGGGAAAACTCCAGTAGGGAAAATGATGGATTTTAGAAGTGACAAAATACTACAAAAAGTGTCACATAAAGGGCCTTTTTCAAGGTACAGGAAAATTTCCTGTGTAATTCCAGGCCTTTAGGTGCTCAGGAAACAACATATCCTTCACCTGCTCTGCAAAATGCTGCGCCTCCCCCCACCCTGTTGGTACCAGCCTGGCCAGAAGCTTAAGACATCCTGTGATTTTTGCAAGGACTCATCTGGTGTCCTCCAAAGAAATAATTTGAGCTCTAAATTAAGATTGTGTAGATTGATCCACTATTTAAATTTATTTGGCCTCCCATAAGTGCAGTGATGCTTCGTCTATAAGCAGAGCAGGAAGACGCCTCGCAGACGTTTGGCACGGCCCCAGCAGAGGCAGACGAGATCTGCTCCTGCAAAGTGGCTGTGCAAGGGCAGAAGAGCTTTACTTGGATGGAGACTGGCTGAAGTCCTGGCTCGTAAAACAAATGCATCTGACAGCAAAGCCAGCCATGAAGTTAACAGAATCAGCATCACTGAAACACCGCTGTATAGGTCTTTTACGTGTAATTTCTGGTGCTAAAATAAAGTGGTTGAGCTAAAAGCCCACTCTTCAGACTACATTTCTCAATTTGCTCCGGTCACAGAAACTTCCTGCTGCGATTTCTCAGCTTCTGCTCAGATGAAGGAGTTTGAAATGAGGATTTCACTGTCCTTGTGCATAGCTGCTGAGCCCACTGCTCCACCTGGAAGGGGCTGTCCTGGATGAGGTCCCCAGACCAGGGCTCCTACTCCTGGGCAGCCCCACAGGGAAGAGAAGGAAACACCAAAGTGCTTGGAGTACTGAAAAAAGGGCAAATGGGAAATGCAGCTCAGAAGTCTGTAATAGGGAGCGAGACTAAGCAGGACATGGGGCTGAGGATGAGAGAGATATACAGGATCTGGTTTCCTTATCTTTAGGGGAAGGACTAATTTGCTTTAGTTGCAATTAGCCTTTTTACCTTTTAAGTGCTGACATTTAGTCCAGATTTATATGTTGCTGTATGTATATCTGGGAACAGTCTGTATTTGTAGCCAGCAATTTTTCTTTATTATTATTGCTAATGACACAGACTGAACAAATTGGGCACAGGAGCTACTAAGTTCTACAGCAACTTCGCTAGGTCTGGAAAATGTCTTTAGCAGCAATGACCACAATGTTCAATGGCAAACCTTCAGCTAACAGAGACGTGAATGGATGAGCTTCTGGGTTTTGCTTTCAGGAAAGCATCAAACTCACGTTCAGTTTGATTCTAACTCACTGATCTTCAGAACAACTGCTGCCAGGCATACGCTGTTCCAAGCTTTTGCCAAACTGCTTCACCAGTAGGTTTGATTACTAAGCTATTGCATGAATTTTCTCAAAGATCAGTTAAATTCTGTTCCTAGAGAACCTGCACAGACTTCCAGTTCTTTATCTTCTCTGACAAATTCCTGGCCTTTCCGCTGCCATTTCTATTGCAGTCCCATCCTATCTCAGTTCCCTGTTAGCATCAACTCTGTTAACCTTTCCTGACCTGATGCATTAATACTTGCTTTTCTGCCTTCAGCATTCCTTCATTTTCTATCATTTTCCTTTCCCTTTATGAACCTCTTTACATAACATGCTCTACTGATCCTATCCATAACTTGGATTCCCCATCTTACACAGAAACTCCAACAGAAGATAGAAAACAGAAGCATCTAGCAACCACTGTTCAATGTACAGCAAGATTTCAGGTGAGGCTAATCCAGTCGGTCTGTAATGATACCATGCCTCTTCTTCACAGGATGGGACAATGCAGCTTAGCAGCCTTCAGAAGGAACAAAAAAAGTTATTATATGTTCTAACACACACACTGCTTAAAGGAATTGGGAAGAATGAAAGACAAAACACTTTGGGTGCTGCTCCTTATCTTTCCTATTACAGAACCTTCCACATAATTGTTATAATTTTAAGTTAAAATTAAAAAAAAAAAAAAGACTGCTGTTGACAAATAGAGTGAAGGGTTCTCACAAAGTAAGAAAAAGAACACAGACCTGCAGTAATAACTGTCTCAGGTATGCAGAACTTCAAAAACCAAACAACACAAAAGCAACTGAAACTTACTTTCTTACTTTTAGAGAATGCAGATGTTTACTATACAGGAAATTAAGCAGCTTAATATCAACAAGAGAATACACTAAACAACTTAATTACATTCTCACTTCTTCAGAATCTGGTTCAAATTGGGCTTAACCCACAGGGGTGAGATAAGGCTCTCACTCTCAAATGGATGTCATGCAGAAGCAAAAGAGATTTTTTTCCGAAATATCCAGATGTGCCTTGGCTGACAATAGGGAGGTTTTAGGCTAGAAATAAGGGCAGAGATTTACTGAAAAGCATATGCAGTCCCTACTTTTAGCACAGCTCCCTGAAAACACATGTCTAGATCTCTTCAGTGATGACTAAATTTCTCCCAAAAGAGAATTTGATACATAAAAGTGTTGGTTTAATCATCACCGACTTAACGATTCTTTTGCAATGTCAATTAAACGGTATGAAAAATTAAATATGAGGACCTTTTAAATTACACATTTCAAAAATATTATTTAAAATTCCAGTTATATAATCCTTTTAGAACTGTCAAAGAATAATGCTGCGCTCAGGCTTGACTCATTACTCATGCCAATGCTTGTTGGAACTCAGAGCTGGCTGATATTTAAAGGCCAATCTCAGTGGAGATGAAGAAAGTTAGAAGGTGTAACAGGAAGGTGAGCTGGTGTTGTGCGGAAGGGGAGCGTGCACACCAAGCAGGTGATCTCCTAAACAGTAAGTTGTACGCTGTTAATGTCACCATAAAGCCCTAATGATATAACAATTCACAATTTCCATACTCTGAGTTAAACACCCAGTGTGAGTTTCTATTTCTGTTCTTTGGAAACACCTTCATCCCTTTTTCCTGGGAACATTTCTCTTCCTTTCAGCTGGTTTTACCCTTTCCATCTGGCCCTCCCCACTCCCACGCCGCACTGCACTCCTGAATGGATGTTTTACTCCTGACTTTTTCCTTTCATTCTGTTAGGAAGTTGCTTCGGTGCTGCTAACTACCTCCAGCAGTTTTATAATGCTGTGCTTTACATTTAAACATACTGTGGAGTATTTATTTTAGCACCCAGCTTAGACATACTGCCATCAAGCAAGAGCCTGCTGCATTTCCCTCTTTAGGGAATAACTTTTGCTGCCTTCGCTGTCTTTTGTATGGGAAAATAAAAGAGAAGTTGTGTGTGGGATTTCCCTCAAAGAAAACACATTCAAATAAGCCCAGAAACGTACAGGACTCCTTTTGCTTTTCCTAACCTAACTGATCTCCAGTACAGCACACACTGTATTTTAGGAAACCAAACAAAACCTGACAGCTGTATCTGTAATAAATGACACCATTCATGAAGCTGATTATTTACCAAAAAAAAACCATTATCATACATAAAGCAGCAAAACACAGTAAAAATAAAAACTGCAGGCAACCAAATTACAGTGATAATCTGGCTTCAGTGTTCCCCTCAGTCTCCAGTCATTTTGATCAGCCTAAAAGGTCTCAGGGTTAAAAAGAAAAGAAAGAAAAACAACTTAAAACAAGCCAACAACACCAACTAGACCAAAAGCAAACACTTTCAAAGGGACAACTTGCCTTTTAGTATACACACGCCTTCAAAGATTCTCATTAACAGAAATCTAGAGGTGGTTTCATCATCACAGGCTCACCGGTGGTCGTGACACCTCAGGAAGGGCCAGCACTCAGCAGCAGCAAGGACAGATGTGCAGGAGGTATTCACACTGGTTAGGATAAGAACCTTTGCACAATTTACTAATTCCAGTTCAATATAATTGTATGCTTATTAACCACTGCTGACAAATGCACAAAGAGACTCTTGGTTTTTCTTTCCATGGATTCCCACACTGCACAAATATGATTAACCCTGCCCACACACACACGGTAGTATTCACTATTCTTTCTTCTCTATTATTTAAACAGCTCAAATCATCCCATCAAACAAGACTTGTGTGACCGGTCATACAGCAAAGAGAGTGAAAGACCACTCAGCCAACCTCACACTCCTAACCACAACACTCCCTTCTCCTGATGAATAATTTCCTAATACCCATTGTACTCGTCTTTGTTATATTTACAGTTGTAAATCTAGTCAAACAGTACCACTGATAATGGTAAGAATGTTCTGGATACAACATTATTTAAGGTCCGTCCTTAGTGCTGATGAAAATAAATGCAATTCTGAAGGTAAAGACCATTTTTGTTTCCACGGGGTAATGAGCTATTTGGTGGCTGCCTGTGTTTCATACACTCCTTCATAACCTGAAGCTACATCTGTGTAAATGGAGCATATCAGTCCTGTCCAGACCTCAGCAGTCATTAACATTTTATGTTCGAAACGTTATTCTCCAAATGACCCTATTTTGATTTTTAGAAAGAGAATCTAATGGAAACTTCTATCATGTTAGCAACTTCTGTTATGCTTTCTCTTGGCAATGTCAACTGAAGGAAGAAAGTAGAAGGTGGGAAGCCTGGAGTCATACACCAATTTTAATGTCACTTTGTGATCCTTCACCTCTATTTCCACACTTTCCCCATAAGTGTTCCATTTAGATCAAGCAAACTGCAGCATCACAGAAATGCTGCAAGGCACAGGAGGATATACAAATCAGTTCTCATTTGTAGGTAGAACATAATGCTCTGTGGATGCATACTAAGAAAAACAAAAATTGCGATACGCAAGTAGCACCATTTCACTGTGTTCAGGGTCACTGTGAGAAGATGGTTGCACACGCCTTCATAATGTGGAAAATACTGGCTTCCTGCTTGCCTGGGAGATGCCCCTGGAGCTTGTCTTCAGGTGTCTAATAATTTAGGACCTGATTATCTGAGATATCTGCTACGGACAGAGGCAGGAACAACAGAGGTAACTGGAATCTGTTTCCATCTCTACCTCTCCCACAGCAGCATTTCTTCCCCTCAAAACATACTGCAGCGTGTCAGCAATAAGGTCCAGTGTTTCAAGGCTCTCAAGCTTCAGAAACATTTTTACTGCTACTGGATGAACATGCAATACTTCAGGGCTCTTGATGTGGAAGAGAGGCATTTCCTGGGTGGCATTCATCTCCATGGGAAATTCCAATAAAGAAGGCTGTCTCTTCTTTAATCAGACATGAGTAAAATCAGTTTCTGTCCGTTACCACAAATGCTACAGTTTGGTAATCCAACGCTCAACCGCAAATAAAGCAAACACTCTGATCATGACAGAGGAAAAGAAAGGGATGAGCTGTGCTACTAAGAGATTATTTCTTGTTAGCCATTAATACAATATTTTTTTTCCACAAGACACTTTACTGGCTCTTTAGAAGACACTATAAAGAGAGAAAAGATGTTGTTCAATATCACCTATCTCTGCAAAGCAGTGGAAAGCTGTACAAAAGGCAACCTAGCACAGATAAGATATAGCCAAGAACCAATGCAGGCCTTTTCTTCTTTTGTTTTAAAGTAGAACCTGCAAGGTGAAATAAGGGAAAGCCTCCCAGCAGTCCTTAACTTTACTGCTGAGAAGAAACAAGCAATCATTTGAAAATGATTTGAAAAAGGCAAACATAAACAAGATGGTAACAAACAATTTCCCAGCAAAAGGTGACAGTAATTTCTGAAGATATTGCAATTATCGTGGCATTGTTACAAGACATGCAAACTAATCTATTATGTGATGTGGCAGCTCAGCTCCTTGCATCGTCCTGCTGTATGGCACAGCTTGTTGCTTACATATTCTAGACAAAATGCATTAATAGTGTGTAGCTCACTTTCTGAAGCCTTGTTATAATCTAAAGTTGCCATCGGAGTAAAAACAGCCTAAGGCGATTTTCTAAGGCAACTTCTAAGCCACACAACATTCTCAACCGTAATTACCAGTTTCTATGGAAAGAAAGAATAGGAAAAAAAATAAACATCAAACTGATCTTTACTAGCCTAACTACAGATTTTGTAGATGATTGTTGCGTAGGACAAGATTTCAGGGAAATCTTATAATAGCGGCTTATTATTTTGCCTTCTAATCATCCATCCTGCTACACTCCAGGAGGTACAGCACCTCCAAGAGAGACAAAAAAGCAGAAGATGTGTGATGTCTCAGCTAACCCTGTTCAGAGTGGCATCTTGGTTTAAATTACCGAGGCAAGACAACAGTTGGTTGGAGCCAAGACAACAGTTACGACAGAAGCACGTCTTCCTTCCTGCCAGTCCTGGCATGGGCTGCTGAGCTCTGGCAGAAAAACAGGGCAGATCCTGGGGCCAGGACATCTGAACACCTCAGAGCAAGATGTGTTGGAACTGGTTTGTCAAAGCTCCCATGTATCATCAACTTGAAAGCTTTTATTCTAATGCCCTACTGTATGAAACAACACCGGTAGAGAGAAATCCACTGAAACTCAACTCTTATCAGGGCAGTATTAAAAACGCATCTCAAGATTCACACCACGGGAGCTCCATCCTACTTCAGAACTGTGCCATGTTCAGCTCCATCTCCAGGCAGGTTTCTGTAGCAGTTTGGATGACTATCAACCTTCTCAATGGATGAACGTGCAACTGCACACATGCAGTAAGGGACTTCTACAGTGTGCTTCAGACTTTGGAGGAGGCAGAGAAGGAAAACTGTTACAAGCAATAATTCTTTAGTCATGATTTGGCACTTGTGCAGACAGGCAGGCACTGCGGGCCAGCAAAGAACAAAGGGAGCAGCACACACTAATAGAGACGATTCTTCGATGACACCAAGTTGAGTGGCACAGTCACAACAGAAGGAAGAGATGCCATTCAGAGAGACCTGAACAGGCTTGAAGAGTGGGGCCACAGAGACCTAATGAGGTTCAACAAGGCCAAGTGCAAAGTGTTGCACCTGGGTTGGGGCAATCCCAGATATGAGTACAGTATTCTTTAAGAGCAGCCTTGACAAGAAGGACTTGGTGATCCTGGTAGATAAAAAGTGGGACACAAGGCAGCAGCGTGGAAAATCAATGGTATCCTGGGCTGCATCAACAGAGAGGTGGCAGTGGGTGAGGGGGGGGGACTGTCTTCCTCTACTCTGCCTTCATGAAGCCACCATCCAGGTCTGGATCCCCAGCACAAGAAAGATGTGGAGCATCTGTTGGAGCGGGTCCAGAGGAGGGCCACAAAGATGATCAGAAGGCTGGAACACCTCCTGCGAAGAAAGGTTGAGGGAACTGGGCTTGTTTAGCTTGGAGAAGATTCTGGGGAGACCACACTGCAACCTTCCAGTAATTGAGGGGTGCTCATAAACAGAAGTGAGAGTGACTTTGTACACAGTCTGATAGCGACAGCATGAGGGGGAATGGTTTTAAACTGAAAGACCTGATGTGTAGTTTAGATGGAAGGTGGAAATTTTTTTACTGAGAGGTGGTGAGGCACAAGGACAGGTTGCCCAGAGAAGCTGTGGATGCCCCATCGCTGGAACTGCTCAAGCCCAGGCTGGATGGAGCACTGCGCAGCCTGAGCTGCTGGGTGGCAACCATGCCCACAGAATAGGGGCTGGAACTAGATGATCTTTAAGCTGCCTTTCAACCTAAGCCATTCTATCATTATATGATTCTTAATGTTAGGGCTGCCTTGAACTTGTTATCAGATGAGTAATCCCTGAAGGCTGTCATTCTGAAGATGCTTTGGTACGACGCCTCTTCAACCAGAGAGGGGTTGGTGGGGCAGCTGGGTACCAGGGAATGTGCAGGCAAGGAGAGCAGGACAGCAGCAGCACAGAAAGCTTTGGAGCAAGCAGCAGAGCACACCCTGCAGCATCTGGGAGTTACCAAGCAAGATCGACTTTGCACTGCTAATCGCTTCCTCCATGCACAGTTTATGCTTTGTAACACTAACCCAGATAGCCTGGATAATGAGACTAAAGAACTGCTTTCCAGGTCACTGATGATTAAAGGGGTAGAGTCAGCACTGACAGCAAACTGTTGCTGTGTTTCAGAAATTGTTATCAGCACTTGGATAAAACTAAACAGAATCACAGAATCCGTCATTTTCTGACTGCGTGAAATGCTGGATTTTGTTTTTGGTCCATTTTAATTAATCCCATCAGAATATTGTGTAAGGAAATTATACCTTTTTTTTTTTTTTTTTTTCCCAGATTACTGTTCTAGTTCTGATAAAGCTTTCCTATTTTTTTTTTCCACCATAAGCTAATGTGTTTAATGTTTCCAAACTAAATATTTGGTAGGTAAAGATACGTAACCCACCTCTGTCAATACATACACTACTTTTGACCACAGTTAGTGGAATTAATGCCATTTGTTTCAGTCAAATCGTATTGCAAAGCCCATGTCTAATCTATGACGTATATAGATAAACAGATTTACAAAGCCAAAGCTTACATGGCACCTTATCTTTCAAGGTCACAGGTCACATGGCAAAGAATCCAACTTCAAGACACGTAGTTACCCCAAATGTGATATATGTTGTTCTATACATTTATATGACCTGCAGACATACTCAAAATATCAATAGGGATAATTATCCATTAAGCCGCACTTACTATAAGTCTTGTCCATTTTTTCAGACCTCTGTTTGCTAAGGAGTGCATAAAAAATTCCAATAGACAAGACTTTGTTAGTGCTGTTGCTTCAACTTACTGTGACTTTTTTCAAGAATTCAAATTAAAAACTGGATAGAAAAGAAAAATTACAGCTAAAGACTCGTTCTGTTAGAGAAATTAGACTGCGTCGAAGCCGTGATATATGGGAAGTCACTACCTGACATATCCATTCCATCCTGAACTGGACAAAAGCAGGTATTTCTTTCAGGTAACATGATCCCACATACACTGAAATAGAATGCATGGGCATAGCATAGCTTCTGGTTGACTGTACTCTGGTTCAGAAAACAGCAGCCTTCAAGCTGCTTACGAGACAGAAAAATATGAGATTAACAAATAACTGTGAGATAATGCAAGTACTGCATCTTGGAAGGCATCTTCATCATTTGTATGTTAATGAACACCTGCATTTAGAGCTGCACTTTAAATGGACATTTGCAGCAACTTAAATTACTGAGAAAAAAAGAAGCTAATTTTGTGGCTGCCTTCATATTGCTGTCTTAGACCAAGGAGTTACAATTCAATTTTCTAAACTAGTTTAAAAACTCTATTACAACAAATTTCCTTGTTAAAAATAAAGAAATAAGACAGTATAAATAAGCTGAAGCCATTTTACAAGCTTTTAAAAACTGTGCTATGGGCTAGATCTTAGATTAATGTTTGTGATGCACACTGAAAACCTGTAAAGCATTTATGTAATTGCTAAGCATTATTATTTTTTATTACTGTAGCAGATGGAACCAATCCATCTTTCCAGATAATATCTCATAAATGATTCATTACTACTCCTTTAACCTAAAGTCTTTTGTATTTTGCAGATCCACAAGAAACAACTATTAGGAAGCCCTGTGCATTATAGTATGAAGAATACCCAACGTCTTCCAAATTTAGTAGCCCTGCTCACACTGGGGCCTCACGATCTTCGCATTGTTCCTATTCTTCTCAGAATTTGTCACTTCTGTTCATTTTCCACCACTGCTTTTCAGATGATGTCAAACATCACTGCAATCTACTGGTCATGTTAATAGCTTATATGGCTGCCATTAGCTGCAAACACAGACTAGACAAATGCTCCACAGGAGACAGAAGCACCTCCCACCAATGCATGACGTAGTTTTGTAATGCAGCATCTTGGCTTCAACTGCCAATGAAATAGTGTTACGTGATCATCCTGACCATCTTTCCTTCATCCAATAACTTTCTGACCAATTTTAATCCAATTTGAAAGCCAGGTAGACAACTCACAGTATGAGTTTCCATCAGCTTAATGAAAACTGATGGCTGGAAGAGAAAAGAAATACACAAATGAGTACCGTCACTGGTAAAAAGGCTTAAATCCCTCATGCCTGGCCTGCCTCTGGCCATTCAGACTCTGTTAGCTGAAGATCAGACAAAGTAAATGCCATCTCCTGTCCACCTTCCAGCCGACAGACTGACAGTATCTTCAAAGAAAAGCTGCTCAAAAACATATTAAAGGCCGACCGAAGCAAAGCAATCATAACAGCATCAATGACCGATGAACACTTCGACGTACGAAATGCAAAATCTGTTCACTTGCAAGAAAAGCATTCCCTCAGTTGTGAGAAGAACCAAATGCAGAATCTAAATCCACCTAGCTTATTATTTTGTGACTGACCCAGCCAACATCATGAGCAAACAGTGCCCAGAGCCAAGGCTACTAAACATTGGGCTTGCAGAGAGCTTGTAGGTCTGCACTGTTTATATGGGATTATTCAACCCACTCGTTACGCACAGAACAATTAGCTACTTTCAGCAGACTTCACTGTAATGGTAAAATATAATGGAAAGTCATGAGCCTTCCTATGGCATCTGAAATCCTTATGGGTTTTACCAGTGAAGAAACATTTCGTTTCACGTGTAGTCATTCAGACCCTGTGATGTGAGCACAACCAAAGGATCCATGTGATTCTGCTTCGTGTCTGAGTGGATTTTGAGTCAGCTCTAATGTCACTTTGTTACCCAGTCACGTTAGCTCAGGACTTGGGTGATGAAATAAGCAGGCTGCCTCAGGCTTGAGTTTCAACATATGGTCAGCACTCATGTGACAGAAGTAAAGCATGTTAGAAGTATGTTGGAAAACTTCTAAAATCTCACTGAACCACAAATACAAAGGCATCAAAAAGTAAAAACTATGGTGAACTTTTCAGTCCTTGTATTTCAGAAGAAAAAAAAGCTTACGGAAATAAAAATGAACAAAACCCTCCAAGACAAACCAAAACCAACGGGCAAAACAACGGTCTGTGCCTCAAGGATGATATTAAACTCCCAAGCAGTAAAGCCCCCTGTTCAGAGCACCCCTCACAAAGCTGTTTTATTCATCACCAACACACATTTACTTCAGATGGAAAAGTGTTTGGAGGCTGAAATAATGGCATTCTGTCATCAGCCATTTTGACACTGGGTCTCTTCTATGCAGTTCAAAACAAGTTACTGTTCCGCTCAAGAAACCACATCAAAACATTTCTTGAATAAATGAAGCTATCTTTGACTTAAATAAAAAAAAAATACCATGTGATCTCAACCACTCCAACTGCAACTAGTTTCAAACTCATTTTTGACTCACAAAACACTAAGTTGCCTTGAAAGTTTCCCCTTAAAATCTAAATTCAACTAAAAATTTCATGCAAATGCATTTAAAAACAGTTTGCAAAACTTAAAAAAGGAAAGGCAAATGCAGAATAATATATTTCCTAAGGAGCTTCAAATTCTACATCAAAATAAAGGAGCGTGGAGCCAGATTCTGCTCTGGTAGAAGATGACAAGCAGAACGGGTAGGCAGAACTCCCAGTCTTGCTGCTTGGGGTGCTGATACCATTCCTAAAAACCCTTCACCAAGGGGAACCCTCCAAAGTGCAGGCTTGAGGGACCACAGCGCAAAGTAAAAACCTGCTTCCTTCAATTCAAATGCTTTTCTATGTTGCACTACAGGGATCGGTATTTATGGATTTCCCTTTTGGAAAGAGTTTCTTTCCCTTTCCTCTCATCACATAAAAGATACATCCCATATAAAACCAGTTACATATTTGTTCTTTTTGCTAATAGCTCAGTTAAATACAGATGTGAACTACACAGTACTCCACTGTGGAATGTATTCAGTTAAATAAAATTACTTTGCTGTAAGCAAAAGAACAAAATTTGCTCTAATTCAGGGAAATCCCTCTAATGCACATCATTTTTAAATTATCTTCCAAGTAGCACCATCTGACTTCTAACAATGTAGGTTTGGCAAGACATTAAAGAAGTCATGTTTATGAGAGCAACGTGCAGGCAAAGCTCAGTTGTTTTCTTAGGTGTCTTCATTAGTCCTCAGCTGTTCTTACAAACACCTGAGCAGCTCTACTGCTGCTGCTTTGCCCTCTGAATACCTGTTCTTTGTCACTTAGATAATTCATTAGCTTTAACACGCTATTTTGAAGTACAACTACCAGCTGTTCAACCTAACACGGCGCTTCCATTTACAATTTTCTGATGACTGTAAGGGTAGACAGAAAAGAAAAAACTTCGCTTTAAAATACACATCACTTTATACCAAGGGAGAGCAAGCATTCATCTGGAGTGACTAGTTAGTTAGGATGACAGCTCCACAGTGAAATATATTCTCATTTCAAGATCCCCACAGCTACTTTGAATTTAATTGCATCAAAGACCACCACGATTTCTTTCTCAGACATATGAAGCGTAGCACCAAAGATGCAACTATTGAAGAAAAGCAGTCTTTGGTTGCTAACATGTTGAAATTTGTTAAAAGGAACCAAAAGGCAAAAGGAAGCGTGACTGTGCACCAACGGGGAGTTACTGATTGTGATGAATTGCAAAGTTAACAAATGAAGCTATCTGCAGGGCACAGGGCTGTGCATGAAAAATGTGCCTCTATTCCAGGTGGAGGAGAAGTGGGTACAGTAGACAAACTGGTCCCAAGCTGTACTTCAGCAGCAGTGGGGACAGATCTGAGACCTTGTAAGTGTACAACCAGAAGTTCTAAACTCTCTTACCTTCTGGGAGTTGGGCACGTGGAAACAGAGGTCACCAGGCATAAAGAAGCACTGCAACTGCTAACAGCCACGGTGATCTCATTCTGCAGGTCAATGTTCTGAAGGGCGAAATTCTCTGTACGTAAAAAAAATATAAGATTCTCAATGAATTTTGCAACTTTTAATGCAGAAAATTTCCCCCCCCTGCTAGGTGACATTACCCAGGAAACTTCATATTTTATAACTAGACAGCAGTGAATGGTTGAACAAATAGTAAAGCATCAGTTACAGACAGGTAATGGTGGGTTTGTTATATGGATAACCTGAACACGTTAAATGAGAAGTGATGAACTAGGAGGAAGTAAACAGAAGTTACTAAATTGTGCTACTCTAACACTTCCCATTCTGACAGAATGCATGAATCATAGATAAGGATGAATATTCGTCACAGCTGTGATTTCAGCATCAAAAAGAAATAATTTTAGCTCAGATTCTAGGGGAATTTCCAGAAAATTTGTCAGTTCAGCCAACCGGATACCAGACTTCTCTGTGATCTTCTGCAAATGTAGCTGTATTTGGGTATGAACCTGCGATGCAAGAAGCACTCACTTTTGTAACCACGTTGATGACTAACATGGCTGCATCCTGGTGTTTTGTTGGATGAGGCCAAAGCACTCCACATGCTGGGACAGCAGGCTGTGTTTTGATTGGTTGTAAGTGCTTTTAAGCTGATGCGTGCACAGAATATTTTTAATTTGAAAAAAGCTACAGAAATGCGCAAATACAAAAATGCTGAACTGCACTTTTTCATTTTTGTAATAAAAAAAATGATGCCCTTACGTTTTCTGCTTTGATAAAGCAGAGCGTTTTTATTCTTGGCAATGAAAAAACTCAAGTTCCACCCGCAGTCCTGACTCACTGAGAGCGTATGCTAGGGGAAGTGGCCTAGCTTCATGAGCCTGCATTACAAGCTATAGCTGGCAGCAAAAAATGAATAGCTTATATTCCAAAAAAACAAAGAAGATTCTGGAGTAAACAAAGTATTTTCGAGTTCAGATTGAATTCTACAGCTGAATAGAGGAGATTTGAAATTTGGAAAGTACTGAAAAGCTCAAAGCAAAATATTTTATGTGAAACACAATATTGCATTCAGTTCTGTGTTAGTTGTGGCTACATTTTCAGTTTAGGCACTAAACTGAAAAACTGACCACAATTCTGACATAAAAGAATAAAATCCTGCCTTGCAGTGCTCTTTTACGACATGCCAAAATGTCAGTGCATGCATATCTTTAACCCCCCATGAGTTCAGCTGGATTTTCATTATCTGGGCAATTAACCAAGAAAGAAAATTATAAAATGTCTTTAATAAATTCTAAAATTTTTCCAGTCATTTTCTGGATTACAGTTAAGCCAGCCTAATAGCTTGCTGCAATGGGAAGGTGTTGTCCTGCTGGCTCCTCTCCTCCGCTGTTTGGCTCACACTCTGCTTCTCCCCTTTTGCCTTTGGAGTTTGTCTCACTTTGCAGTGATTCAGTTCAGAAATGAGATAGCAGAGAACCAGCTACACAAAAAACAGCAAGTACTCTTCTGCCAATATAGCTCCCTGAATCAGCTCACCATTGGGCAAAGGACCCAGAGAGTGTGCAGCAGCACCACACTGTTAGGTAAACAGGAGAAAAAAAGATGACTGTATATATATAAACATATATAAAAATATTTAAAAATCAGCTAATTTTTTCATTGTCTTAGCTCTGGATGGTCTAAGCTCTAATGTCAAGCCTTATGATGAGCTCCAGCAGCCCTCTGTTTAAGAATACATTATTTATACCTTCTAGGTCGAGCTTACTCCTTTCAGGTACAAGTATTTTCTTAAGCTCACTTGACACAAGCAAAATAACTACTTACAGATCAAACAGTCCTTTAAAGGAAAGGACAAGTATATAGGACACCACAGAGACTGATATACTCTTATGCATGTTTTGAACAGCTCACAGTTGTTCTTTCTGCCAAGCCTCTTATTACTTACTGCTTCTTATCACGGGCTGCATTCAGAGGAAGAAGCTGCACTATTGACCAAGATGTCCACTGACATGGGTGCAGGCAGGATGTGCTTGCTTTCTGCACAGAGCCTTCATCCTCGAGGTAAGCTACTCAGGAAACAGGATAGGCATTTAACATCAAGTATTCCACAGGATGATTTTCAGGCAGATCACTGGGGTGTGATCCATCAGCTGCTTCACAGCTTGAGTTTAGCAAACACAGTTTTTCCTCTGGAAATCCTGCCTAACTGGTTAAAGGGAATTTTCCATTTTCTGCACCAGCCCTACAACAAACAGCAAAAAACAAAGCACATCTACAAGTAGCTAAAGCTGACCTGAGACCATCCTCAGTGCCTCAACTCCTCCTCCTCTCCTCCAGCCTCACATCCTCCTTGCAGAGAGGGGATCAGGGATCAGATCCGAGGGCCTGCTCCAGAGGGCTCAGCCTGTGTGCTGATGGAGCCTGGGCAGGGGACAGGGCCAGCCCTCATGGCAGCTTTGGGTGATGGCTTCGTGTTAGCTGGCCTGAGGCACGCAGGAAATCTTCCGCCTAAAATAGGCGCTGTTCTTCTACACCTCCTACTGAACAGTGGGTACGCTTCGTGAACAGAGACTTCTGAAACGGATTCAGAAGAGCTCTGAGGAATGTATCAAAAAGTCCATATGGTTTTGCCAAATCAAATATGCAGAACTGGGTAAATTTAGCCGTGCGCTTAAGATCTAAAATTTGTCTTGTTTGACCCAACTGGAAGGAACACAGTCATGAGGCACTGCACACACAGCGCTCTAACTTCATCTCGCTAAGGTCAAACAGGGATGAGTAACACATTACTTAATGTGTGGAAACAAAAGGACACCTCATTTACCAGGGAGGTGCAGGGGAACACAAAGCACCACCCAGACAGGTCTCAATAATGCTGTTTTCTGTAACGTGTTTAAGGTAGTGAAGTTACAAGTGACAAGCAGTTGGCACTCTGACAGCTGGCCCTGTGTTTCCAAGTTTTCTCCTGCAACCCAGAAGACTGAAAGCTTTGTTTTACACGAAGGCTGAAATTCTGCCATTCTCAGACAAGACATGAGGTTGTACGAAATATTAAATGCTGCTCATGGTAAAAATCCCAGGTGCCAAACATGGGCTTATGGCTGCACAGAGCCACGCACAGGATGGCACCCCACCAGAACAGCTCAACCTGTGGGCCTGCAGCCCTGTCAGCTCGCTGCCAGACCCCCCTCAGTCCTGCAGGCCACAGCCCTGCACTGCTGGCCCTTCTGCTCACACATGGGCTGAGGCAGAGCACAGCAAACTGTGCAACCAGCAGGCAACGTTTCTGCACAAGAAACAAAACAAGGATGTCAATTTTCTGGCGTCGCTGCTGGGTCAAAGGAGTGGAGAGTAATCAAGCAGCACGCACCATGAAGCACCATGAATTCACACAGCAACACAGGCTGTAAGGGTACCTGCAGCACTGATGCGTATTTCAAGGTAAGAATGCAGAAGTTGAGGCCTCCTATACAACTGGCCACAAGATGTGGAAACACAGTGCTTTTATAAAAAGGAAACACGTCTAACAACAGACCTAAAAGAAACAAATGGAAGTATTTTGGTGGTAAAGCTCATAGATTTATGCAGATTTTTTTTAATGCTCACTTTTAGTCGGGCTAACCCAGCCCCTTCAGTATGCACATACAGTTAGGATCCATGCAGCTGATGGTCAGGACCTCATCCTGGGAACAGCAAAACCCCACAGGATCCTGCAGGTGGATCCCAGCAGTGAATGAGAAGATAGCTTCCTCTTCCAAGTCCTCTGCAGTTTAAAAAACATAATAATGTTTTTCAAAGATATCAGCCTACGGTTATAAAACTCTCATCGTCCCCTTTTTCTCCTGAACTTTTAATTCAGTCTCCACACAGCTCTGAAGCAGCAGCAGCCTAATGGGTTCAGTGTTTTTTACAAGTAAAATGTTGACAGCATATAGATTTCCCCATGAGTTGCAGTCTCTGAACACAAGCTTCTTATGCAATCCCTTTTGTTTTTGTTTTTGAAAAACTCAGACTCTAATGCTTCCTAACCAATATGCACTACTATCAGTACTAAAAAAAACATATAGCTCTTTGGATTCTTTTTCCTGTTTTTGTGATGGATACGTATACAACTGTGTAGGATTTCCCACATGAAAAGTGTTTGCTGCCATAAAAGGAAGCACGAAAATAATTTTCATCAGCAGATCTTACAGTACTTTTACAAAGCTCTATTCTTTAGCAGATGAAGAACCTGAGACTCAGGCAGATAAAGTGACTTGCCTAAAGTCACCCAACAAGGTGTTACAAGTTGGGTTTCAGCTGCATTAGTGTTTTCCCCTTGTGACTTCAGGACAATGTGTAATAAATCCACAACATGTTAGAACATCAAGAAAGAATTTACAGATTGCAAGGGTTTATTTGTTCGGAGCAATGTTCCCCTCCAAAGATGCACCTTGGGAAGCTAAGATGGAAGGAGAGAAGGCAACGGTGGACTAAGTGGGAAGGGCAAAGAATGCAATGGCCTGGATGCATCTGTCCTGCTGCAGCACTTTTCCTATCAAGTTGGTGGGAAAGTACAGTGCTAATGAAAGAAGTGCACTGTGGGTCAGTGCATCACTAGCCTGACCCTGCGGTGAGAAAATTACAGATCTGCCACTCTGAGTTTTAAAATGTGCTTCTTGCATAATAAACATCACCTATTTTGATGGAGAAATGACCTGCAATATCTCTGTTAGGTTTCTAAACAAGCAGATATTTAACCTAAATAGTCTCTCAGTGCTTGATAGCAGCACACATCCACGCTGAGCTCTCATACCAGGTATAGCTCTGCAAAGAGCCCATCCAGCACAGTCCATGTTTGGCAGCTGGAAAAAGTCACAACAAACACTTGTATTATTTAGTGTCCTGTAGTTGTGTTGATTGCATACCTAGGCAGACACGTGGATATTTTTGTCATGTCCCATGCAGTATTTTGTCACCTGTATGAATTGTCCTATGCTTTGCTACTAAAAGAGCAGCTGAAAGATCACACTGCAGAAGAAACATTTGGGTGAATCTCTTGTACACCTTGCCAAGCAAGCTTATCTTTAGAGGTAACCTGTGAATCGGAGCAGCTAACCGTTAGCACATAGAAGTTGTATTTTATTTAGGTAGTAGAGCAATGCTTCACTTTCTCTGGTAATTTTCTACATATCTGCACAAGTTCTGCACGTACTGCCGTGCTTATTTGAGATTCCCATGATACACAAATACTGCAGTGCAAACAGAGCACGCTGTGAATGCAAGACACATTTTCCCACAGAATTGTTTAAAATATAAACTCAGGGCCTGATTTGCTAAGCATTTGTTTTCTTAACATTTCAATATTTGGAAAGAAAATAGATGGTTCGTACCCAGCAAAACATTCACATTCACAAAAGAACCAATGGTCCCTTTAATTTGTTGCTGAGAAATCTGCAGTACTCTATAAATAAATTTCTGCCTGCTCTTTTGTATTTGTATGAGTAGAAATTCTTAATAACAAAAACTTTTGCACTATATCCTCGAGGTGTGAACCAACAATGAAAGCAGTTATTTTGACTACTTGCCTGTTTAAACAAAAGAATAATCAGTCTATGGTATTTCAATCTGCAATATTGAAGTAATTCTGCTGCTTGTCAGATATTTAATGAAGCACCACAACTCACACATGGAAAACATGAAGACTACACAGCTGTAAACATTAGCTGGCATGCCAGATATTTCCTGGTGGTCTGAATTCAGTTTTTATATTTGTATTTCGAGGGCTATGAATGATGACAGCTTTACATTTGTGCACCTTGTCTTGCTTGAAAACGCTCTTGAGCAGTTCTGAAAGTAGTAACTTTGATGCTCAACCCACCCTGCCTTACCAGAGACTAATGATGCACGTTTACAGTCCTATCTCAAATGGGAACAATCCAACATTTTCCATTCTCGGTGTACTTGTCACTCCTAGTTGCACGACTGTTTTCATACATCTTAGTGAGCTTTGCTCAGCTACAAATGCAAGTAGCATATATTCTAAATCAGCTTGCAGCAATTGTTAATTTGCAGCAGTGCTAACAGCCTGTGAAAACGAAAGGTTTGAAGTAATTGTCCCCTCTCCTTTGGCACAAAGCAATTCCCACTGTTGAGGAAGTTCTAATGACAGACTGGGGTGAAATACATAAAAAATGCTGTTTCAGCAAAGGGAAATCTGTTGCAAGTAGATGTTAGGGAATAATCACCAAAAACACCAAACCTTCAGCTTTGTGAGTTCAACAGAATATTCTTATATAGCAGGCTCTATCGAAACTTTCAACTTCTCAATGCCAAAGAAGGCAACACTTGTGAAGGCCACGTGGGGTGTGCATTACATAGATCCATTACAGGGCAGAAGAGAGGTCTATGAGTCAAGGCTGACCACATTACTCACGCATGGTGAATGTGTAAGTGCGTTACGCAGGTATCCTCAAGGTAATGTCCAAACAAAACTATCACAGCAGTGCACAACGTGTGCTGGACAACTCATTTGAGTACTATGGAAATGTTATGGGAAATTTTCAGCTGTTTTTGCTGGAAATCCAGTACTCTAGTACTAGCAGCAGATGCTGTATGCACTCATTTTGAGAAGTGTTGAACACCCAGAGAATGAAGGGAAGTCAACAGCAGCTGTATGCACTCAGCACCTCTGAAAATAGCAGCTACACAGCCTTGAGGTCTTAGGTATTAGGGTTTCAATTAGACAGAGGAACATTAAAACAGATTCATTGTGAAACTACTTTAAAAGCTGTTTAGATACATAATACTCAAATTCAAATGCACGCATTTTTCAATTCTTCCAGACTTCAAAGCAAGCACTAAAAAGCACATTTAGTTCATGTTCCCACAATTTCAGTAATATAAAGCATTAATACATTGCCTTCACGTTTATGTGGAGTGCATATTTTCTCCAAAAAAAGTGAGGACAGCCAGGAGCCCTACAGATGCCGTATCCAAACTCTCTTCTCATAAAGAACTAGACACGTTAGGAGCACAGGCATGTTCCTATTAAACCTCACACCAACAAGCAACGTGTGGCATTCAGCGCGCCTCTCCTGCCTTAGCTTCTTTTTTGGAACTACAACACAGGACAGGTGCTAGGAGTCAGTTACCATCAGATGATAAATAATCACAGACAGCTATCGAACCAGATCGTAAGGAAAGACTTCTGGGATTGAAGAGGTCAGGAGATGTAGATGAAACGTGTTTATTTGCTGTCATCTCTGCTGTGAGCAGCTTCCACAACCGTGTCCCTTCTTTGGAATTTTTCCCAAGGTCTGATTTCATTTATGATTCTCAGATCAGGCTAAGGTAAAACTCTTCCAAACAAACTAATTGTTCAAAACAACTATTCTTGAAACTGGGTCACAAGAGCACTCCAGCAATGCCAAGCAACAGAAGCTCACTAAGGTACACACCCTCTGCACTGCACGGTCTGGAGAGACTTTCATCAGTCAGTTGATGTGTTTCTAAATCCCAAGCAACCTTGTAATGTATCACCTGATAGAAAGCATCTCACAGTGGGATTCTGGGGTGGTTCTGTGTGGAGCCAGGAGTTGGACTTGATGATCCTTACGGGTCCCCTTCCAACTTGGGATATTCTATGATTCATGTCTGAGCAATAATTTTGATTCATAGAGTTTGTCAAAGACAGAAGGAAAAGGGAAAAGATCTCTTTCTTACATTTTGATTCAAGCAACAGCTATCTGAAGCTAACAAGAGGATCAAGACATTGGAACTGGGTCTACCTGGCGATAAGACCTTTTGCAGATTGAGATATAACAACATTCAGTGTATTTATACAAAGTCGTTTTGCAAACCAGTCATTTCTGTGGAGTTCATGTGCAACCCTAGGCAACAAAGAAAAGAAAGCAAACACTGCAATCTGTGACCAAAAGCGGAACAAATAGCTGCCATACACAGCACAGCCAGGGTAGCTCAGCCTCACATCACTCAATCCCATCATCTGCATTAAGTCATCCTCTGACAGTGGCAAGGGGCAGCTCAGAGTGAAAATGCTGCACAGGAATTTCTACACTGCTTTAACTCAGCTTTCAGGAGCAGTGGAAAACTTAAGCAGGAGTAGCAGTAGTTTTGCAGATATGAAAGAAGACATACTAACAAAAAACAAACAAACAAACAGGCCAAAGAATCAGGAAGTGGAGGAATAAATGACAGTGGTGCAGGGCAGAGATGTGTCTCCTTCCATTTAGACAAGCAGACATACTCTTACAATCTAATGGATTATAAGGACTCAAAGATATTTACTGTCTAGCCACGTAAGTACATTCTAGCTCTTGATATGCTTTTAGCATTGAAACCAGTCATATATTACATCAGTGTTATTCTTGTTTGTTGAAATAAGTGAATAATTTGGGGAGCACATTCAATTCACTGTTTTTACATTCCCTTGTTTCATCTGTTCTCAGTTTCCACAATATGCTGTATGAAAAGCTACAGCTGAAGTACATGGCTGGTCAGACAGATGGGTCAAGCTGTCTAACATCTTAACTAATTTGTCCAAGTACACACTAAATTAATAACATGCAGGCTAAGTTGTTAGGAATATGGCATATGACACAGCCTTTCCATTTCTTGGTACGTGGAGTTCAAGCAATTCAAGGACATAATTGTGCTGTTGATGGTTTCCCTCTTATTCTTCTTGTGGAAAAAAAAAAAACAACAACAAAACCAGAAATGGATAGAAATGTTGCTCCTATTGCTGAAGAGCATACGTTCTGGAGTTACTGCTCCTGGTATTTGATGGCACAGCCTCTAAACCTATTTCCCACAGAATCTTTTAAACCATTATTTTTTTTCTATTATAGTGCCTAAAATTCAGCTAATCAGAGGTAGCCATTGGAAACAGAAACATCAGCCATTTAAATTCCCATAATATTGACTTGAAACAAAATACAACAGTGTTTACTTTATTGCTTTGGTGTGGGCTGGTTTGTTTGCAGTCAAACCGTAATTTATACTGGCTCCCCACATATTGATATGTTGAGGAAATAAATAGTAAATACTATTTCCAATCCATCTGTTTCACTTGTTAGAAAAACAACAGTCAGAAGCTTTTCAGAACTGTGCTTTTCCTGTACTAAACCAACAGTGAGCTGCATTTCTGTGATGCTCGCAGTGCTCGGGGTGTAAGTCTGGATGAAGCGTGGCTCAGGCTGAGCTCCCAGCTCTCCCCGCAGCCCCGGCCCTGGCAGAGGTTTGCAGTTTGCAGTGACAAATGTCTGGAGGAGACCCATGGCATCTGCGAGCCTGGCGAGAGCCGTCACAAGCTGCGGTTGGCTCTCCTCGCTGCTTCTCTGTCTGACACACGGCTGCCATGGAGAGGAAATGGCACACACCTCGCTAGGAGCTTTCTATTAACCTTGCTAAGAGGAGAATGCAGCTGGCTCTCTCGTCATTCACCTGCTGCTTGTGGAGTGGAGATGCTACCTGGAGATGCAAAGAGATTTCTGCCTTGTCTTCAATCCTACACAGGCAAAGGAAGGCCCCTGTCTAACAGCAATGCACAGCTTATGCAGACTGCCTGATGTATGACCCAGTGCCAGACTGCAGCATGCTGAAAAGGGCTCTACTGAATCAGAAACACTTCTGAAGAAAGCAGCCCCGTTAACTACATTCACCTGCAGCCGTGTCACAGCACAACACCACAGTACAGCAGCCTCACAATGCGTTGGTATGCAGCCACGTTTTTCTGGCGTTCAGCAATGCCACCTTCTAGTAAACACCATATAAACACTCACAGTAATAAGTTGTATTTAAATATAAAGCTGACAGAACACTGTTAAAAAAAAAATCACAGAATCGTGAAGGGTGGAAAAGACCGCCGAGATCCCCAAGTCCAACCTCACCTATCCCACCATGCCCACCTCCCTCAGGGCCACATCCCCACGGCTCTGGGACACCCCAGGGATGGTGACCTCACCCCATGGGCAGCTGTGCCATTGCCTGACTGCACTTTGGAGAAGAAATTGCTCCTCACACCCAACCTTGCCATTTTGACGACCAGGTCACAGACACCAAAGAGGGCATGGCACTTGTTTGGCCTGTTGAGCTGATTAGTTCAGTGAGAAAAATACAGCTTAACTTATTAAAAAAAGATGGCTTATGAGTGCCAGAGCTGCCAGGAAGCACACAGTTACTGGCAAGAGGAGGAGAAAGGGAAGGAGAGGGGGAACACTAAGCCTTCCTTCTGGTCCCAGCCCACTACACGAGACAATGGAAAACTGCATCTGTCAGGATTCCTGTTCTGCTTAAAGACATTAATCTAAACCACTGGATTCACAGAGCTGTTGCTGAAGCCAGTAAAAATATTTCATAATTACTTCTTGCTTCTTTTTTTTTTGTCTTTTTTTTTTGCCAATAACAAATGCCATCATGCTAAAGCTCAGAAACACACTGCTTTTCAACACTTCGAGAACAAACGCTGACCTAACTACCAACAGCACTTGGAACAGCAACCAATGGCAGGAAGTTTCTCACATGTAAGTAGCCAGCATTGGAACTGCATGTTTTGGATACTCACCAGACTTCTGCTAACAGGAGATAGCAGATTTTATTTTCTTTCCCTGATTTTGAGCATTCTCCTACCACACTCAGAAGAATTTTTCAATGTATTTTAAGTGTACTCCGTATAAAAACTTACATTCCACACGATACAAACTGACAAATGTTTGCATTTCTTTTTTGTAGCCTGTCTTGGTCAGCAGCAGGTCTTTTTTTTTTTTCTTAAAAAGAGTTTAATATTTCTTTTTGTTTAATTTCCAGTCCTCAAACAATAGATTAAAATACACAAATTGGCTACAGCTGTATATCCTTCTCAATCCTGATACCTCCTCGATTTGGGATCGTTGTCTTTTTCTCTTTTGACTTCTACAAACAGAAATGCAATACTTTCATCTGCATCTACTGCTAAAAGCCATTTATCCCCAGCCACAGACCAGCCCCCATGTGTCTCATTAAGCACAGTTACATCTGGCTCTTAAAATCCCAACCAGATCATTTCTTGCCTAGCAGTAGCATACAGATGAAAGAAGCACTCTGCTCATGGCTTTGTTAATGACACACGGTCTTACCCCAATACTTGGGGAGGTTGGACTCCAACAGCACCTTGCTTTTTAAAATCTGACTGCCTTAGTACAGACATTTTTAAAATAATGTTTTGTTGTTGTTTTCTTTTTCATAATGAGAATAATCAAATTTAATTAAAGGGTACACAGAAAGTAAACCATTGCACTGTGGATTAATTCAGGTGGGTGGTGGTGGACTGGCTGTTGGGATTTTTCTTGAAGCTCCTCCTAAAGCCCATCTAGAATAGCTACATCCTCAAGAAGATCCTAGCAACACTGAGAAGGCATGAAAACCATCCAGTGCCATCAGCCTTCATAAAGTTGAATGATTTGATCACAAGTAACTGGCATACTACATCACCACAGTCTAATTAAATATAATTAGTCAACTCTGAACCAATTACTCCCAAAAGTCCCCATTGGGCCTTTTCAGGTGGCAGGAATGTCAGGAATTCCCGATTCTGGCATGCAGGAAAGAATTCCAGACTAGCTCCTACCATTCACATTGGCTTCTGTTCAAGAGCTTCCATTGGATCAATCCTGTGGCAGCATAAACTAAACTGAAAAAAAAAACCAAACCAAAAAACAAAAAACAAAAAAAAAAAAAAAACAAAACAAAAGAAACAAGAGAGGAGGAGGCAAGCAGGAACTCAGCCCCAAATTGCTCAAGATTTCAGAGGAGCAAATAGCATCTTGTGTCACACTACATGCCAACAAGCAGCCCTACCTGCAGGCACAGCATCCTTACCACAAGAAGCTCTCTGCAGTCAGCTGGCTGTGCTGTTGGAACCAGCTGTATGTTCTATGCAGCTCCTACAGGTTGCTCTACAAAAATAACTAGTTGCATTAGCCCAACGTAGTGCTAAGAAAAAAAAAGTCAGGTCTGTCCTCAGAGTGAATCGCCACAATTTATCTTTGCAAAAGCAGATGGGAAAAGCAGGATCTTGGATGCTTCTGTAGTTTACAGCCAAGTGCTCATGGTCTAGCAGATCTTGAGCTTTCAAACCATGGCATTCAAATACTGGACAGCTGACATAACTAAGCAAAGCTCTGATCCCTTCATAAAACATGCTACCACTGTCAATTATAGCTGGATTGGCTAAATGTATGTCACTACCTGAAAACATCATGGCAGCCTCACTAGCAATCTGAAGAGCACAAAGGGGACCAGTCCACCACAACATAAACAATATCAGAACAGGCTGAAAATCTTCCATACTATGGGGGATATTGCTAATCCAACAGCATTAGCATCAACACAGCTTCAAAATGAGTTCCTTGATTTTATTCTATTATGAACGTTAAGGTTGCTTAGATGACACCAACCATCTTTCTAACAATTAGCAAATATCATCTATCGTGTACAGACAGTGAGATTGTTAAAGAAAAAGAGACATTACATGAATATGATCTGAAGAAAATCTGTCAAAGGAGTACCAGTCAGCTCCGTGATGGCTGGTCCTAACAAGCCAGCAGATAAAGTGAGCCCATTATAAAAGTAGTAGCCTGAAGTACCCTCCTTCCATTCAGAGTCACAAGCCAGAAGAAGGCTCAGTTTAGCCCTTTGAAACATTCCTCTCCACCCACAAAAGCTGCAACTTTCATCTGAGAAATTCTGCCTGTGGTACAACCAGCAAATTCCTCAGCTGGAAACAAAGGAGCTTTGCTGTCATCCAGCAGCTGTGGGCTGAGGAACTTCCTGCCTCCAGCCAACAGAAGAACTCCCCAGCTAGTGCTGCAATCAGCATTTACCAACCTACTTCCCATTCTCTGTTCCATGGCCAATCTTGCCTCCAGCCAGAAGGAAAAGTAGGCAGCCTCCTGCAAATTTCCCTTTCTTATATTTATATGTGCATATGGCAAGCAAGAACTCAGGAAGAAAGAAAAATCAGGCAAGGTCATAATCGTAATCATCATAAGGTCCATCTGACCTCTTTTTACTTTAAATCTTCATTCTGATCTCATTCATTACTATTTTTCCTATTCACCGTCAGCTATCATCACAAACTTACAGCATGAAGACATTCTCTATCTCTGACATCACCCTCAAAAATCCCCAGTAACCCTTCTTCTTCCCTTTTTTTTTCCCTGTCAGACAAAAGTTTGTAAGATCCAGACCTTTTTCTGGAGATCCTGACATCCTCCTGTTCAAATGTTCAAAACCAAATTGATAACATTCAACACATGCATCCAGAAAACACTCACCTAAAAGAAATGAATCTACCCCCGATGCTTAAAGCAGTGAGAACACTGCAACTTACTGTTTGTAGCTGGCTAGCATAGACAAGCAGGAGGATAGCTCTTCTTTCTTTCTCTGACCCAGACAGACCTCTATTTGCAGTAGGCATTTCGTGTTACACTCCCTGAGCATCCTCCTGGCTGTTCCTAACTGGTGTGAATAACACTACCTGGTTCACTATTCATTTTCCCTTGAGATTGCAAAATAGAAGGAAGCAAAAAAAAACCAAACAAACCTGCTCCTGGATATCACAACAGAACACTGAACACACACCATCTTCAAAGTTAAGCCTAAGCTTTACTCACATTTCTTCTTAAAATCTACTACTTCTGCTGATGCTTACTGCAAACAGGGCAACAGATGATGGTTGGTAAAAGGCAAAATAGCCAGAAATCTTGTAAGCCCTGTCTGGTACGTTGCTCTGAGCAGTGCAAACATATGACCATAATTCTGGCAGGCACTGGAGATCCAGATTCAAGTAAACCCAGTGCTGCAGTCTGTGAAGTCCCCCTGAATAATCAGGAACATCACAAAGAATTTGTAAGCTTCCTCAGTTATTCCAGTGCTCATGAAGAAGTGCCGAACCTTCAGCCACCAGGGTTTATTTGTTTTCCAGTACATTTTTCCATGGAAATGGATATTTAACTTTTTCAATTTTATATCCAATTACACTGTGTATATATAGGTGCTTCATTTTTAGAAATGGCTTTTTTTCAAACAGTTCAGGGAAAAACTTGGAGTTACAGGCCTACAGTAGGACTAAATACTGTAATTGCCTTTCATGCATATTTAAATGTTAATTTTGCTTGAAATATTTAGATGATTTCCTCACACCTATGAATAAGTAATCCCATGCCTACATGTACATTTTTTGTATGCACAGAAAAAACATAGCTATGAATCTTAGAACTTTTTTTTGCATCATCCAGCAGGTTGCAACCACCCAGCAGAGAGGAGGGAAAGGACATGAAATCTAATAGATTTTCCTTCTGAGAGATGACAGTGTTTTTTTTAAATCCAGGTAGTAGATGGCTGATGCCCACATGCACTGCTTTAGAGGCTGCTACTAACTGAAATTTCGCTTTCTTAAAGGATTTTGTCAAGATCTGTAAGAAAATTGCTTACATTGACACTGGGAAGATATTCAGAAGAACTATGAAAAGCTTCTTATAGCAGTCCCTCAATGTCAACCACAGCAAAAGTAATTGTTAGGGCAGTGCAATGTATAACAGTCCTGAGATCACACAGTTCCTAAGTGCAAATGAGCAAAAGGGGCAAGGAAAGCCTCTCATGCTGTTCATACAGACCAAAAGAATTGCATCTGTTTAAGAAACCATTAGGCATTCTATATAACAATGCTGCTTTTGCCCAAAGCCAGGCTGAAGATGAGAAAGTCCAGTTTTCAAGGCCATGCAAGATGAAACACTGAGGAAGAAACAGACTGGATACAGGCTTGCTCATTCAAACAAAATCTACAAATGCTGTTTCTCCTACTAAAGGAGGCATCAAAGAACAATTTATATATTCTCTCAATCTTGCCAAAAAGGTGTGCGAGTTCTCTTGCCCTTTCCTTTCCTTTCTCTATTATTTCTGAAGCTCATGCTGAGCAGTGTTTCATCTTGCATGGCCAACCCTCACACCATCAGTAATTTCTGTACCATCATGTGGAGCTTCATGTGTCGTGGGATGCAGTTTCCTCTGCCTTTGGGACTGCTGCCTGGTCTGTGACATCTGTTCAAAAATGCTACTTGTGTCTAATGGAGACTAGCTTAAAAACACTATAATTAAGGATATGCCACTACTGTGTTCAGTCCAGGAAGCCAGGTCATTTCAGGTTCCCAAAAATAGAAAGTGACAATGCAGTTAAAAAAAAAAACTCAGATTTTTGGTTGCATAATCTTTCTCCTCCTGTTCTTGATTTAATGCCAATATAACCAAAAGATTGACCTACAAGAGCTCAGATTTCCTTCCTGTTTCTTCACTCCCATCTCCAAGTTTCAAATCAGTAAATTTATGTTATCTGCAAACCCTGCTATAGTTCTCTTAACACAGTTATACACACTGTTGAATGAATCAGCAGTAAAAGAATGAGCTAACTCCCACAAAACACCATCACAGGTTATATCAACATAGGGATAGCTTTTTAGCATGGTTTCCTAAGAAAACAAAGCTAATGTAAATACATTAGTTAGTGTCTTCTTCTTCTTAGCCTGTTTTCCCAATTCAGCAATAATTTTGAATCACGGACCAATTTCAACCCTACTGAATCATAGAATCACAGAACGGCCTGGGTTGCAAAGGCCCACAGCGCTCACCCAGCCCCAACCCCCTGCTGTGTGCAGGTCGCCAACCAGCAGCCCAGGCTGCCCAGAGCCACATCCAGCCTGGCCTTGAGTGCCTGCAGGGATGGGGCATCCACAGCCTCCTTGGGCAGCCTGTGAACAGTGCCTCACCACCCTCTGGGTGAAAAACTTCCTCCTCATATCCAACCTAAACCTCCCCCGTCTCAGTTTAAAACCATTCCCCCTTGTCCTATCACTATCCACCCTTGTGAACAGCCATTCCCCCTCCTGTTTATACACTCCCTTCAAGTTCTGGAGGCCACAATGGGGTCTCCCCAGAGCCTTCTCTTCTCTAAACTAAACAAGCCCAGTTCCCTCAACCTTTGAATGAAAAGATAGAAATTTCAATGCCATTAAGGACAGCTGGAGTGGAAATCAGAGGTTCTTAAAACACTGCCCTGCTGTAAGCATCAGACTCTAGCAAAAGGTGCCAAACTGAAGTTTTCTTAATTACCACTATCATCAGTTCTAACTCCATTTGTTTCAGAAAAACTCAAGCTTGACCATATCTTGAACATGACCAGAAGCACTCAGTTGTTTGGTTTCATGAAGGACCCATCACAAAGAGTTGAGAGGCAGCAACTCACAGCTGCTAAAGTCTCTGGACTCTACACCATACTTATTTCACTTGCTTGCTACAGACAAGAACAGGCAATTCACAGGCATGTCATCGGTCTAGAAGATTTTATTTGGCAACATACTTCATTTACCTCAAGCTCCACAATATCTTGGACAACAGCATTTGCCATTAATATGACACTAATCCTCAAGGGTGGACTCACTGTGACACACACTCATGCAGCCTGAAGTCAGATTGCATCTAGTAGGCAAGCACAGTCACAGTAAGGCCTTTTGAGGAAGTTTGAGTTCCTGAACAAAATGAAGACAAGCAGCCATCTACACCAGTACAAGAAAATCCCACAGCATGCTCTGCTCAGAAGGGCTGGCTTTACCCTGACACCACAGAGACTCTTGCCAAAACAGGGCTCCTTCTTTGAACTTTCCACCTTCAGCGTCATCTCTCTCCCTCCCCTCCGATAGCACTCAGCTCCCTAGCAATAAAAGAGCCATCTTGTTGGCTTCTGAGCATGGCAATAGTGCTGCATTTAGGCCTCTTTCTGAAGAGCAGGAGTATATTAATTTCTAATGGCAAGCCCTCACTGCATATTAATAAGTCAGCAAATAAATAGCACATACTTTAATATTTGTACTGCAGCTCGCACAACAAGCCAAGGTGACAGACAAGTGCTGGAAAAAAAAACTATATCAAAAAGCTTACATATGCTCCAAGTTACTGAAAAACACGTTCCATCCAGGCAGCTATTTTAGGCTTCCATAAACTGACAGGTGTCTACATTATGCTTACATTATAGCCCTTAATCTATGAAATTGGATTTGCAGCCAGCGCTTCGTGAAGAATGAATGTGCCTAACAGCCACAAAGACCTATATTCTATATTCTCTGTACATTTAACTGGCATGAATTTGTGGGACACAGACACAACAGAAGTGTCCACATGCTCCTTCTAAATTTTCTCCAAGTTTTAATGGCCACAAAGTAGAAGGAGGGTTGGTTTTGTTTCTTAATTACTGTTTTGTGTGTCCTTGTACTTAAGCAAAGCTTGAGCAGTATGTTATTTTTCCTTGGAAAGCTGAGCTGCAACCAGCATATTTAAATAGCAAACAAACTGCTATTAGCTCAAAGAGAATCTAACAGCTAATGATTCAAGCATGGGTTAAATAAAAGCATTATCAATAGTTCCCCTATTCAGTATGTCTGTTTTGACTGTAAAAACAAAAACTCACCAGCTGTACAGAAAGGATTTTTCCTGCAGTCTCCAAACAGAGCAGACTATTTCACCACAAATGTTGGCAAGTCTTTGTCTGACAGACAGAACTCCTTACTTGGTCAAATCTCTTCATCGAGGACCTGTTAACAGAAAACATTTGGAAGCTTTTACTTATTCCAGAGATATATATGGATTAAACCACTGTAAATTATTGATAAGTTCAAGCTGTCTGGAGAATTCAACGCTGAACATTGTGCTGTTTCATCAGGATGATCCCTCAAACTATCTCTGGAATTAAAATTAGCTGTTTCACTATCAGTTTCCTACTGAATCCAAGTTACCAAGTACTCTTTATCATGTGAACTTCCATATGTCCTCCTCCAGGCCCTAAAATACAACCAGCAAAACAGTGACTTTTCAGCATTGAGATGTTTTTTCACAGAATCGCGGAATGACCTGGGTTGGAAGGGACCTCAAGGATGATGAATCTCCAACCCCCTGCCACATGCAGGTCCACCAACTTCCCCATTTCATAGCAGCCCAGGCTGCCCAGGACCCCATCCAGCCTGGCCTTGAGCATCTCCAGGGATGGACAGGGCATCCACAGCCTCTCTGGGCAGTGTCGTATTATTATCTCCCTTCTGAAATAATGAAGCTGAGTTGTTGAAAGCTTGAATAGGTAATTTCAGCAAACTCCCAACCTAGGTAGCAATCACCAGATCAGACTGCCTGGCCATTGATGCTCTAGGAAGGTTCTTTCCCTCTTATTGACTGTTACAAATTTCTACATCACTGTATGACATAAACATCAAAGGTAAACAAAGAACTCACCAACTTCATATCAAACACTTAGCATAACTTCTCAGTGGAAGATACAACTCCTGCCTGACTATTATCACTGAACTAGAATGAAAGTTGGATTTAGCAAGCAGAAGGAAAAAAAAAAATAATAATAAAAGGAAAGAAATGGATGCTTTATTCCAGCAAAAGCATGAATCCTTTCTGCCCTTTTAGGAACTAATTACTTATTTCCCTTAAGAAATTCAGCAGTAAGTAGAGACTGCATAATTCTAAGTAACAGAAAGGAAACTTTACTTTGTTTTTGTCAGGATATAGGAGTTACCACCAAAACAAATCTCAAGAACAGATTAGTTTCTTATTCCCCAAATATGGAATGGAAGGGATGCATCCTTCACCAGGCTTCTTTGAAAAGTCAAAAAGGTAAAATATATGCATCTGTCCAGCACACACAGATGTTTTTCTTAAAATTCTAAAGGAAAACAAATATTAAATGATAAAGTGATCTCTTAAAGAAGTCTTCTGCCTCTGTGAATCCTTCCAGAAACACGAAGCAGTGTTCTGAAGTGCGGGAAGCACTCAGCGTGGTGTCAGAGGTCAGCCTCAGAAGAGGAGCTATTCACTGAAGAAGATGGTGATGTCAGCCCTAAACATGAGATGGAAAGGATCCAGGAAACTCGTTAGTTCTGCAACCATTCAGGAGCAAATATTTTAACTGGGGATTCAGCACAGAGACCAACGTGGAACTGGGAAGGGATTTCCGTAGAGATGCAAAGTAGGAATTAAATAAGAAATGCAGGTCAGAGTCCACAAGCAACAGGTCCTGTTCTGCTCGTTCCTCCAGCTGCTGCACCAAGATGAAGCATCTGCATCACTCAGGCACCTGCATTCTGCATCAACTCTACTGAGGATGAAGCATCCTGGCTCTTTTACATGGCAGCTGGGCTCTGAAAATGAAAAACTGCGTTCTGAAGGGAAAGCATAACTTCAGTGAAATTACTGAGCGTTTGAACCTAACGTAGCCGGACTGCATTACCGCAGTGTAGGTCTGAAAGAATTGGTATTCTGTCCTACTGGCATTTTTTACACACACACACACACACACACACACACACACACACACACACACACACACGGCTGACCCCCATGAGCAGCTAATTGCTGATGCACTGAGCTCAGAGCAGCTCCACTCAAGCATCTTTCAGCAAATGAGCCTCAAAATCTGAGCTCATTTCTCTCAAGCCCTGTTTTCATAGCTGTCATTATTTTTTTTTCTGGAATATCAACAACCATAACCTACTTTAAAAACTGCCACCCAGTATCAGCACAGCTTTCTTACTTTGTACTCCCAATGTCACATTTAGAGGCAAAATCAGCTCTTTGCTCAAAATGAGTAATTCTCTTCCAGAAAAAAAGTAAAATAAAATAAAAAATCACACTGGGGCTTTTCTTCTATGGGAAAACATAAGTTTTCAATACCCCAGATGGTATGTTCAGATAATTCCCAGTTTCCAGTACTGTTCTCCACATCAGGTTATTTTCCCAAATGCATTCCGTAATGCTATGCATCAGCATGAGTGGAAAATTATTCCTCTTGATGTGGTGCACATAGGTGCACGTGCACGTACATCAATGTACATGGAACTATGTACTATTTACACAAGCTAAGTGTAACCAGCCTGTGATTAGTACCTAAGGATACACAAGGAAATGCTGTATTTTGGAGTGACAAAGAACCATTCTTCTTCCTCCCTCTGAATTAGCTGAGTTTTAACACAGGTCTTCTGTTTTAAGAAAAAAACTGTTAGGTTTGTAGATGCCTCCCCTTTGAAAGTTTGTTATCTACATGCAACAACCAGAAACCTTCCCAGAGTCATCAAGAAGTACATTCATCCAGGACTGAAGAAGACTGGCCCAGAATTCTCCAACCTCACTTTTGATAAAAGGACCTGGTAACAAGTTCTATTACACTCAAGAGAAAACTGAATATAAAACTCATGTCTTAGCAATGTAAGTGAAAGTGTTGCCCTTCTGCACGGCTGAAAGCTTCACACTGTGCTGAGAATAAACTTGCAGACAGCAATGACAGCTGTGGGAATGATGCCACATATGAAAACGTTTAAACTTCCCTCACAGATGACAACAGGAGCAGTCACCCAGCAAAGCAGCACTCTGCTCAGGTACAGGTCAGCTGAGACAAGGAGAAACTTTCTGGAGTGAGACTCTAATTTGAGAGGAAATAGAAAGCCAAAGTCAGTTTTTGAGGGTAATCCTTTAAAGTAAGGAAGAACGCTTAAAAACAAAGATTAAAATTAAGAAACGATTAAATTCCACATTAAGCTAATCCATTTAATCCATAAGCAGAGATATATCTTGCCAGAGTAAAACTGAAAGCTTCAAAGTGATCTCTACAAGTTAGGGAAAAATGCAAAAGAAAGAAATGAGCATTAGGCACCTCTTTCCCACAGCAGTGATAAATACCTACACTGAGCCATTTGCTCAGGTAAAGGTTAGCATATAGCACACATCACCTTTAAATTAATTCACCTAAAATTATGCGACAGACACTGCACTGTGCCATTCTCTGAGATTCCTGCTAATCATCAAATCTGGAAAGTGTATGTTTTTAACAAGATTAGAGGAAGATGCAGGGAAGCAGCCATGATCTGGAATTCCTGCTCTGCACATGGCTACTCACAGCGAAGTGCTAAAGTCTCAGCCAGGTGCAAATTCAGGAAGCACACCCAGAAAGCACATCGAGCAGCTGCAGCAGGGCTGTTTCTTGTCCTCTCCCTACAGAGCCACGGAGAGGCACGTGAAATGCCAGAGTGCTGCCTGCAAAAGGGTGGCACGGTACAGCATGTGGGCAGCCCATGGCACTCAGTGCCCATCCCTTGTGCCTGCCTCCTCCGTGCTGCCCTCAAAAAGGCTCCTGCAGGATCCCATCCTCCCTTGAGACCAATGCACTCAGTACATGCAGCCCTTTGAGGCCCGAGGGCTGCACCAGAGGCTAATTCCCCAAATGAGGATAAACACTGTGGGCTTTGCAGGGCAGCACGGAGCACACCTCGGACACAACTCCATGTGCACGTGTTTACTTTTTGCTGCAAAGATGCCATGATGTCAGCTTCCCTGACTGCTCCTGCGGCTCCTCCGGGCAGGGAACGGTGGGTGCAGGAATGGTTGGAATGCATTTGCTGTAGTGCACGTTTCTGCTCTGCAATTACTTGGCGTTTCCTGTCAGATTGCAGGGAGAAAACGGGCTTCTTTTAATAGCCAGAGCATGTAGGTCTCCATATTTTACCCATAATCCACATTATACTTAGGTGCATACTTGCAGAACAAAGACCCTGGGGCTCATGGAGCAGCACCGCAGGGCTTCTGCAGGGCCAGCACCGCTTCCCAGGGACTGTGCCATGGGAAGGAACTTGCTTTGTGGCTTTTCTTTTTCGAAATACTCCACTCGACTACAGTTAATGCTTTAAAAAGCAGTTTCTTACTCCAAGCATCACAGTTGGTTCATATGTGCCACTTTTATCTGTCAGTTGACATCAGAAATCCACTGCTGCTCTACAAGGCTCCAAGTTTGTATTGTTAGATATATTCCTCAAACATCAGATACAGAGGTTACTGCCTTTGAATATCTAAAAGCAACTGCAGCTGTATCTACCTAAAAAAGGAAAATGAGTTCCATTTATATTGTATTCACAATGCTAAAACCAAAAGCATCTATGGATTCCAAATTATTGAAGCATGCAGCTATTTTTGCTTCCGCTATAATTGTGATGAAAATAACCACCAAAAAATAGTAACGTATTTCATAACAAGCAGCACAGTGTTAAAAGCCCATCCCAGTTCTTGTTGATATTTTTTTTCTGGATTTTTCAAAGCATGAAGATATCAATCTGCAGATTATGATTCTGGAGTGTTTATGGCATACATGAAAAGTCACAAGACTTGCAAAGCACTGCTCTCAAATATCCATTCCCCAGATTGCTCTGTTCTGATAAGAAATCAAAGGGAAGCCAGGATTAGGCTCAGCACATCACTGCCCTGTGCTAGAAACTTCCCATAAGGGCATTTTCACTTGATCACAGGACAGAACGTTACATTATTCTGGCCATTTCCAACCTGGCTTCTTCCTACAGTTCAGTCCCGAATGGGGGGTGTCATTTTGGTATAAACTGACAAAGAAAGGAAGGTCATCCATTCTCAACACTGCCACCCTTCAGTGTTTCGCATGGGCTCCCCGTGCAGTGCCATGCTGTTCCTGCTAGCTCTAACCTCTCTGCTGTTTACAACCTTGGAATGTTTGCAACTAGAAGGCAAAGCTGCACAAATTGTAAAGAGAAAAAGTCAGCCACAGAAAGGTGTTAAATAATGGCACTTTGAGCTACAACAGCGACACAAAACACTTTCACAAGTACATTTTTGAATGCAATAATATAGAGTGTTAGTTAAACAAAGATGCTGGCATCAAAGAGACTGTAAAATTATTCAGAATGAGTGTTCATAAGGGCTAATGTATGGAGAGCACTAAGTAGTAAGTTGAATTTAAAAGTTTGGTTGCTTCAAGCTGCAAGTGAATAGGAAGCATTCTGTGCCCAGATCAGTGCACTGGCACACTGACAGCACAGTGCCTCCCATGGCACCACGCCTGGGGCTGATGGCCTTGCACACCTTGCTGTGAAATATGGATTTATTAGGAAAGAACAAATATCCCACCACAGCAAAATGCAACAGGCCACTGCTCAACTAGCCAGGGATATGTATTTGTTCCTCAGAGTGATCACGTTTCTTAAATCACATCATCAAAGCAGCGACTCTGATATTTTGTGAGTGTCATTAGAAGTTATTTTGCAAAAATTCAAAAGAAAAATGGCAGAGATTTGAATGTTTATTTTGCAGAATTCATCAGTTTTTTGTAGTAGTAGAACTTTCTTTAATGGTCGATATCTCCACTTCCAAAACAACCAGACAACCTTTCTGCTGCTATTTTGGAATATCCGTGGCCCTGTTCTGCTCACTGGGAAAGAAAATCTCCTCTTCTGCTTCCAGGGATTTCTATTCCACTCACATGCATTAAAGAAACATCATTGTAGCTCAACAGAAATGAAAAGAACCAGACATCACTGGTAGGACACCACACACCCATCAGCAAAGCCTAACAAGATCAGCGCCAGCAGCAGCACAACTTCTGTTCTATGATTTTTTAACTACTTCAGGTGGGATAATGTCAATGTTACCGGGAAGGCAGTGTGGAAATGGGTCTGGCAGGTGGGACCTCATCACATCCGTGCAGCTCCAGTCTGCCCATCTGAAATAGCTGAGAGCCTGCCCACAGTTCTACTTCCCCAGAACAGCCAGAAACACGTTAGGGTTGTTTGGTGAGAGCATCGTTGTGGAAAATGAAGTAGTTAGGATTAAACTGCAAAACATACGTGATCTGCTAATGCTTTACAACCAACACTTGGCAGAGGAAAAGTAGAGTGATCTTTTGAAGACAAAACTCTCTCTGGTGGGTAGATACAGGTTGCAGCTAATTCACAGTAAAGCCAAAGTAACTCTGAGGACTGCAGTGCCTCTACCTGAGATCTGTGTCAGTACCCATCTCATTTTCTTTAATAGGATCTCGGGGGGGGGGGTTAAAAGTTGGTCCAAAATCAGACATCCTACCTTTCTTACGTTCTATATTGACCTAGTTTTCTTTACTGTTTGAATTTCAGGGTTAAATTCAGAAGATTTATTATGTTATTAGATTTGCCATTACTTCTGTGTCAACAGAGACTATTCATAGCCTGATGGAAAAAAATTAAAAATCCTCTTGTTTAATAAGGTATGTATGTAAACATCTTTGAAACCATCTACCTATTAATGTATTTTCAATTTATTTCAATGCAGCTGATGACAGACAGGCTGTCCTTACTATGCACGTTTCCAAACTTTTCATCTTCCTAAGTCACACAGCAGTAACAGCGAAGCTTTAATGCTTACAGCGTTCCTTCCTGCGGTGTCAGCACTCAGCTGGTTAAACTTTGACCCCTGGGGTTTCTCACCACCCTTAGAACAAACACTGCTTGCAGAACAGCCAGCTTCTTGCATCCACACGTGAGCAAACGCTGTCACTGAGCCAATACATGGAGAGCTATCGAACAGCTCAGATCCCTCCACTGCAGTCAGAAAGCCATTTTCTGTACATTAAGAAGAAACTAGCACTGCGCACGCAGGTGTTTCCCATTATGCAGTAATATATTTTTGCTGCTCCAGAAGTGCACCCACGGGTGCACAGGATCCCCATCCTCCAGCACTGCTGGCACCGAGTGTCACCTCGTGGCTGTCACACCATAAGGTCACGCTGCAGGCAGCCCCAGCACTCCAGCTCTCTGACTCTGTAGGCAGAACATTTCCCAGGGAAAAGATCTGATTTTGATACCTGTGTGTTTTTTTCTCATGCCACTCCACGTCCAGTAAAGTGCTGCTAGGGGGTTTTAAGCACTGCGCAGTGCCCAGCTCCTACATGCACACAAAATCTACATCTAGGAAACAAACACAACTAAAAAGTTAGGGAAAGTTCCCAGGAGCAGACTGAAATGTAAGAACCTACAATAAGCATTCGCATCAGCAGAAAAAAAAACTTGTTTAAGGATCTGTAAGCACCCAGCAAAGTACAGAATGATACAGAGCAGAGGAAGCAGAACATCAGCAGCTCTGCCACGACAGAGGTAGGGCTGTCAGAATAGTTGTGACAGCCACAGCCTTCCACAAATGTGCAACCATCACATTAAGCAGCCTGCACTGAAATCAGATGCGGCTCTGTGAGATGTATGCATGTTCCTACCAGGCAGTATTGAGGAAACGTGTGGGTTCCACTGGTCACTGCAGGTGGCTACTGCAAAAGAACTGTTCTCCTCACTCCAGAGCACACGGTCACACAGGGCTGCTCCATGACTCAGGAAGGCACAGTCACACATGCAGTTCTAAGCACATGCACAGAGTATGTGCTCAGCATAGCCTTGTTCAGCTGTCCTCACCAGGAAAATGAATTTTTCAAGTATCCCTTACCCCATTTGCCAGGTTTGGCTCAGCTTTCGTAAGCAAACACAACTACAGCACATCATGTCAAATTAGCTAATAGACAGATCCCTGAATAGAAAACAAGAACACCTACGGATGCATACAGCATATGCAACTTGCTGTAAGAAGATGCATTACCACCCTGCACAATAATTAAAATATGACTGGAAGCAGATTAGTTCTATAAATACCTCCATTTTTATAACATATTTATGGTTTTGCTTTCTGTAATTCAGAAGGTGGTAGAGCCTAAACAAGTGTGGTACAACTTGGAAAGCTGATGCACGTATAAAGTGATGGAATTTTATTGTAAAACCATGGAGACACGTTCACAAATCACACAAACCTAGGCAGACATTGGCACAGACCTACTTCTAGCTGCTACCCCAGAAATGGTACCATAAATTAGAACCAAAAGCCAAACAGACTGCTAAAAATGCAGCTTCCTGAAGCATTACAAACCCATCTGAGTGATGTCACATCCACACACTGACCTGTTCTATAAAGATCACAGCCATGAGAGTTGCTATGTTACAGTAACAGAATCATTTAGGTTGGCAAAGCACCTTAAGATGATCAAGCCTATGCTACCACACCCACTACTAAGCCAATGTCCCATGCCAACAGCAAAAGACACACACTTTTGTGTGCAATATTTTAAGAGTATGCATATGATGCGAGTAAACTACCAGAAACTCTAACATAGGCATTCATTTTTCTCTTGCAGCTCCTATCCAACACAGGCAGCAGCTTTCCACTCTGCCACCGATCAGTTTTTATTCACAGCTCAGTGAATAGGGAACCACTATAAGTGGTTACTTGAAGATAGAGCTTTCCATGTTAGTCTCTTTATACCCTCCTCTAGGACGGTTAAGTGCTTTATGTACCCACGCTTGTTGGCACTGTACATCTACTAAAGACTTATTCCTTCATTTTTTGTATTATTTAATATGGCTTCTTACACAGTTATAAGGCTTAGCCAGAGCAGGCTCCATACAGAACAGAAGACTGGTTTACAAACTATTATTTTTGCTATGCATTCAATAAGCAAAGAGAAATAATACAAACCTGCTATCTGTGGGACTATATTTTACAGAACTGGTTTTAGGGATTGTATTTATCAATGCATCCCCCTTAGAGCTGCACTACAGCAGCCTAGCACGAAAGCACTAAAGGACCTTCCCTTCCATAAATCCAATTAGTATTAATTGAAGCTACATCCACATTTTGAAAGAGAAACGCGTGCTAAGAAGTGGCTTATCATAGTAGGTTCATTCACCTATACCAACTATTAAACATAAGAGCAGTGAGAAACACAAGTCAGTCAGCTCCACACTGAGATCACTGCCGAGCTGCATGTGCTCTCTGAGCTTCATAAGCAATGCCATCAGTTGTTGTTCCTGCCCCTGAAATGACCTCTATACAAACTCACCTCAGCAATCATCAGATTTGCTCATCTTTAATCAGCAAATATTGCTGAAAACTCTTATTTGGGGGAAATACACATTAAATACAGCTTCTTGCTATGTATAGATATGCTTAGCTTTTCTAAGTGAATGATATAGCAACATACAATAATCTCTTCATGTATTTCCTATCCTGTTTGCTATAAATTACTTTGGAACTTTATTCATGAAACACAGAAGGGGAAAGAAAATGAATCTGATTTATTTTAAGAAACGTAAAGAAAAGTATCTAACAAGTCAGGAGCAGCTCCTTGCCCTTGTATTTCTGTTGAAATACACACCTTTGCAGATTGAAACAGTCAGTTGTGCTTTGTGACAGGGTCTGCAGGGAACAGCATTCACTTTTTGGTTTCTGAAAAGGAGTATTAAGGCAGACAAACATCCAGCCCAGCTATTACAGCCTTAACTACTCTTATTTTAACACAGATGGGGCACAACAGAGCAGAAAAGACACCAAAAAAGGCCTATGTTAATATTCCTTTTTGAAACTGAATCCAAAGACATTCAGCAATGCTGAAAATAAAGATCACAGCTGAGAGCGGGTCCCAGTGGCAGCTACCAGGGATTAGCTTCCTGTTGGGTGTTGCATCCATGTGAGACACAGAACGGAATGAAATCATGATATTGGCATGGAAATCAAACTATTCTTTAAAAGTAGATATTTATATGTTGTATGTATATGTACATACGTGTACATAGTTATGTAGTGAAAGGTGAATCGAGGTATTACAAAGACTTGAATGGAAAGAACATGGAGAACAGAAAAGTTCTGCACAAACTGCAGAGTAAGAATAGAAAAATCCAGCAAGAAAACCTTGAGCAATCAATTAAAACCACAACCTATTCAGGAGTAATTTCTGAACAGAAGAGGTAAGCTTGGCAAATACTAATGCTTTCTGAATTATCTATCACAGATGTAATCTAAGTAGCTGGATTTCACAGCTATTTTGCACCCTATATCCAAAGGTGATAACAGTGCAGCCCTATGAAAGTGTCCTCTGTGGTACCACAGACAGCAGAGAGAGCATCACAATGTTGTTTTTCCTCATGAGAAAGAGCAAAACTTCCACTGTCATCTTACTGCCTTGAATACTTGAACACTGAATACTTACAACAGCTGTTAGTGCAGTGGAAGAGAGAGGTATGACGTCTGTCTCCAGCAGCAGAGATACTGTTTGAGGATAGGGAGAGGAAAAATAAGAAGGAAATAAGATGAGATTTTCATCTTTAAAATAAAATATAGAAAATGTAGGGTATGTTTCAAACTCAGAACAGACTTTATAGCAGAACTGAATTAAAATTTTTTGAAGTTTTATAATGGGAATGCTGACAGACCCCTGAAATACAGCAACGCTTGTGGGCGTCACTGTAATAAAGTGGGATTTAAGGGTGTTTGGTTTTTTTTTGCTACTTTAATTTCTGAAAAGGTCACATGTGAATAAAACTCCCTACCAGCAAACCTCATTATCTTTGCCAGAAAGGCACTTCTTCTTACCTAACTTGCACGGTGTTTAAGAACAAGTTATTGTCTCCATCACATCTTTCCTCGTGTATCATTATTGGTGGAAGTGCCCCAAGAGGTAAAAGCTGAATGAAGGTCTCCACTGCCAGCTGAATTCCCTGCTGACAGCGCTGGGGCTGTGACACAGCAGTATGGGAAACACTCTTGGCTCCTTCCCAAGCTTCTTTTCTCTTTGATTATATCCCCATGGGGTGCTTAGGAAGCTTAAATACTATGCAGGATTTTAAAGCAAAAGAAGGGAGAGCAAGAGATTCAACAAGAAAACTATTATCACTGTTAGATTTGTGAGAAAAGAAAACAGACTTTAGGTTAAAAGTACTTTTCAATCTATTTTGATTTGCTAGTGTTGGAAATATCAGGCTAACTTCAGTTGGAGCAAAAAGACATTGGTACATTTAGAAATATTCCCTGGTCAGAATCTCACCCCAGGGTTAAGCAATTGGTACTGCTTCCTGTCCTTTACACAAGTATTTGGTAGTAAATAGCTACGTGAAAAAGTGATTAAAAGTTTATTTTAATCACACGAAGAATCGAAAGCACTGTGTGCAGTTAAGGCTGACAAATGTTCTCAGCAGTAAAATTCAGCAGAATGTTGAACGCGCACACAGGCAATAGGCCTTAACTTCCATTTGGAATGAGAGAGAATGGCCTCAAGTTACAGCAGAGGAGGCTCAGGGTGGATGTTAGGAACAATTTCTTCTCCAAAATAGAGTCCAAGCACTGGCACAGCTGTACAGAGTGGGGGTCACCATCCCTGGGGCTGTCCCAGAGCCGCGGGGATGGAAACACACTGAAGACTCCATGGACAGGCACAGATTTTAACATGATACCAGCTTAGTAAAGAATTAACACTGTTTGGTTATTAGTGACGATGAACCAAACAGCATTGCATCTTATTTTTTTTAATCAAAAAGGACAGAGGACGGAAGAAATAAAATATTTTCCATTCTTGCGTCCTCTCTATGGAGGATGCACTCTACCTTCAAAACATTCATTTTGCCAACCTACAGTGTGGATATCCAGCTGAATTATATGGCCAAAGCAGTGAGAAATATCTGAGCTTTTACACTAGAAACTACAAATTGCTTTATAAACGACAACAAGGAAATGTGCAGAATGAGTGTTTCCTCTTATCATTCTACACATACCACTTGCACAATACATTTCCAAGAAGAGCAATGTCACAGTTACATGAAAGAACAATTCACAAGGGCAACAATAAGAGTATTTGGTGAGAAAAAGGTACGTTTACGTACAATCACTGCATATAAAATAATTAAAAACTGGAAGATACATCTTACAGTGGCCCTGGGCAGCCTGGTCTGGTATTAAATGGGAGGTTGATGGCCCTGCATGTGGCAGGGGGGTTGGAGATTCATGATCCTTGAGGTCCCTTCCAACCCTGGCCATTCTGTGATTCTGTGAAATAACCTGAACCAAAACCCATTTTCCACCCTTCACTGGTACATGAGTTATTCCAGTTAGAGCAATGTGATAAAATATCATCTTAGTATTTATCTTCTGCCTTAAAGCTTAGTCTGAGCCTCATGCAGATGCACAAAAACCTTTGTTTTGTAAGGTGTAGGGCTTACCTTACAAAAAGAAAAGTGAGAGGAAATCACAAGTCTCTCTCACATTGGTAAACCCTGATGGAGTTGAAGATTTTGCACAGTGTGTATCCGTTTACTTTATCCAAAACCAGTAATTCTATAGCTCCACACTCCGCTGTTTTACTCACTGTGAACACTGCTTGGTTTTGATCCATTTCCTTCGTAAAACTAAGCTGCTTTTTCACGTGCCTCAGGGGAATTTTGTTAACCATACTGACGCTGCTCTGTTAGCTGCAAGAGTTAGTTGCTGTCCTATCCCTCCCGTTTTCCCCCTCTCACAGAGAGAGAAGCTGGCAGCACTGGAAGCTCACTGAGGACTACTGGCTCCATGGACAGGTCATCACATCATTTTTTATTATCTAAGCCAGCAATTGTGGTTTTCCCTTCTTTGGTACTTCGTGGTCCCATGTTCCTTCTCCAGGATTTATCCAGACTCTACAATGGAAAAGGCAAGAGGTTTGAATCAGCTTCTAAATGAATTAAATGGATAGTATTAAGAATGGTTAGCTCAATGGCCTAAGTGCCTGGAGGTTTCACTGAGAATTAAGAAACCGAGAGCTCACTGGATCTCATTCAGGGTCTCCTCAAGTAAATGTTAGAAATCAGTAACAGCCTAAAAATCTCATATCCCAAATTCAACTGCAATGTGGATATGGCTCTGCTATCTTAGCCTTATCCCTTCATTACAGGACACTAATGATTAGATATATCCTGTTCTGTTTTTCAGCATGCATGTTTAAGTCTCATTCTAGTTCTAAACTTCATCTGCATGCACCTTCCAATTAATTTCAAAATAAAAATAATTTCCTACTTTATTTATATTATTTTCTCAATGTTATTAGTAGCACAGAATATCTACTGAAAATATCTACCCCTATCTAGGGGTAGTTACAAAAAGCCCTTTCCTCTCTTATACCTGTTCTATCATTGAACTATCTGCCTGTACAAAAGTCAGCACAAACAAAAAGGTGGTCCTTTCTTCATCTGTGCTCACCCTAACATCCAAACTCTCCCCTTCTTGCCATCATAATTCTGTCTGTGCCCTCCAGGTTGTCAATGACTGCTGGGAGCTCCAGAAATGAACTTCATTGCTAACAGCAGAACCAGCGTTTCCCAGTTCCAATCAAATCCCAGCCAGGAGAAAACAGGGAGCAACAAAAATGAATGCCAAGAACACTTTGGTTTCTGCTGATAGACACAGAAGCATGTCAAGGAGTTCCAGAAATGCCAAACCAGCTGCCCTGGGAAGAGGGATATCCAAGCTGCTTGATGGCCTTAGAAAATTCATCCAGAATACTGAGTACCTAAGTGCCTTTCAAAATTCAGTCCACAACACTGCTCCCACTTCTGAGAAAGATTTCTAATTCTGCTTAGCCAGCTGGAACAGGAGAAAACAGGTATCTGCAAACAGACGACTTCTTAAAAGCAGGTGTTTCATAATTTCTGTATTTATCTGCAGTTCCCAATAAAAAAGGAGGAAATTAATTTTTTTCCCCAATCTTATGTATAAATTCCAGCATTTTTTCCTCATTTTATACTTCATCAAGATACAAACAAGCACTATGTATTAATTTCATTTCTATATACTGATGGCTTGCATATATACCAATATATGCCATATATACCAGTTCAATTTATGTAAACAGAAAATTAATGGGGGTTCTCTGAGATTGTTATATCCATCTATGCCCATCTATTTCCAATTTCCCCCTGTAATACTGCACAGCTTAATCATTTTCTAACCTTTTCCAACCATAACAATTCTGTGACTCTGTAACACCTGGCTCATTTGCTGAACAAAAGACCAACTTTCAGCAATGCCAATGAACACCCACCCACTCACCCACCACCTCTGCCACAAAGAGCCCAGGACCGTTTACTTCCAATAGCTCCTATCCTTTGCACTTTCCTCTTTTCTGAACGACCAAAGAACAACTTCACCCAGCCAGTGACATGCAGCAATATCCACCATGTGCTGCGAGTGAAATTCAGCTGTTCCATCACAAGTACACTGTAATGTACCTGTAAATGTTTCTGGATTGTTACTGCAGTGGGGCTTTTACTGAGTCGACTAGTGATAGCAGTGAATGCTAATAAAAATCATCAATTCAGCACTTAACACTTCAATCACAAGATATATTTTAACCTTCTACTGATAACCAGGTTATAAAAACAGCAGTTTATTATGTTTGCTGCTTTTCTTGTGAAACTCAGGTAACGGAGCCAGAAATGAGCAAGCAGTTGAAGCCTTTTCCTCTCACAAACCTACTGTATCTAAGAATAAAAAGCACAGCACAAAATCTGCAACAACTGCAGTTCCACATATTACCAAGGTGACTACACAACACATCAGGCAGGGAACAAAAACATACATTGAGGGACTACTTGGAGCCTTCTTCAGCTGACATACCCTCTGACCTGAATTTTTAGGGGATTTTTGACCAAAATCATCTATGCATCTCCAAAACCAGAGTGCAGTTTTACTGTAGTATGTCTCACTTTTGCTCTTGTTTTTTACTGGTTTTCCATTTCAAAAAGCCTTCAAGCTGACAAGGAGAAGAGCTACGAGCCATTTGCCTTTTTATTTTCCCCCTGGAGAGAACCAGAAAATCCACATTTTGTCTAACAATAGAGCTCCATAAGTGCTTCAGTTTCATGTAAGAATTTTAAATGCACCCTCCAATACCAGCAACGTTTCACATGGGTTCCCATTGCTTTACATTGCATCATGCTTACACACACACACACAAATGGACCTTCTCTGAGCAGCTCCTGCTCCTGCACAGGGCACAGCCAAGCCCCGAGCCCAGCAAGCGGTGCTCCTCAGTGATGAGAGCCCACTTGGCAGCTGAAGGAGGAACGATTCCTCAAAGAAGCAGTGAGTGGCCCAGTCAGAACTGCCATTTGGGTGGACTTGTCTTTATTCAGAAAGCTCTGTGCAAGGACACCTGCCAACATTTAACCCCCATTCTTCATCTGAAATTTCTCAGGAGAGAGAAAAGGAAAACAATCACATTTGATTCAACTTGAACAGAAGCTTCAGGGCATTCTCCTTCTGTCACTGGCCACGTTCACTTTACACAGGATCCAAAATAAAGAGTCAGATAGGAAACAAAAGCTTCTCAGCAACTGAATTGCACAGATGTACACCCATCTCCCACGGGACCCTTTCAAATCAGCACTAGTTTGTGGCGTCAGATCCAGCCCGAGATTTGGAAGGGTCTGTGCAGCCTCACCTGTGTGCTGTGCAGCAGGAGAGAGAAAGGATGGGGTTCATTATTGCAAGGATGCTGCCTTCCCCAGCCCTGCTATACTTGTATTGATTACTGTAAGTGAACAGCTAGAAAAAATTGATATTTTAAGCACTAATAATAAAACTCTGCAGGGAAAAAAATTAAATAAACTACAGATATCTATCCTTTTTTATCTTGAGTTTCCCCCCAAATGCACCAAAGCAATGGCTGAAATGACTTTTAGTGCACCAAAGGGCCCCAAGATTCTAAAAAGCAAAAACCTCCCAAATTACAGGCACACACACATGCTTAAATGCATTCCCTCTCTTGTTGCGCTGTGGCGTCGGCAGTCTGACTCACAGCCTTTAAGTACAGCAAGGTCAGTGCTGCAGCTCACTACAACATTATCCACTATCCCAGACGTTTAATGTATCTATTAAATTTCCATTTTATTATCCTTAGCTAAAATGTATAGTAATAATGGTACATCAAATAAAGCATCTTGGTTCCATAATTCCTAGACAAAAGCAAAATAAAGCAGCGATGTATTTGTTTATTTTCTGTGCATTAGTGTTGCCTGCAACGAAAGAACAAGCAATGGGAGATCATGGCAATGCTCACAAATTGAGGCAGTGTGAAGCTAACGCTGTGCCCAACACAAAGACCTTTGCAGCACGAGAACAGTGCGCACTGGGAAAACATGACCTGAGAAGAAAATGCCATCAATTGGAATTGCATCAATATTTCTACATTATGACAGTTTCATTGTGAAACACATTCCAATGCCTTGGTATCAGAAGGAACAATTTGTTATCATCTCTGATCAGCTTTTTGCATTTGTTTTCTATAGCATAATGTTTTTTGATTAATCCTGCAAGAAGGAGCAACACTGACACAGGAGGTTGGCATTGACCCAGCATCCCACAGCTTCCATTGCTTTCAGTGTGCAGGAATCCACGATCCACTCTGCAGCTCGGAGTTTGCCCTCTCTTAGACACAGCAAATGTCACATTAGGAAATACAACATCAGATAATATCATTTGTTTTTATGATGGTTGGTTACACTTGACTGTCATAATAAACTCCTGTAGCCTGCATACACAAAGCGGATGTTCATTACAATGTGAGCCAGTGATGGAGTGATGGGCATTTTCCATGTGTTAAGCTGCTGTAAAAGTCTCACTGGCCTGCAGTTTATCTAATCTGCACTCCCAGCTGACTCTGAGAAAGATGGGCTGCTATGCAGCGTGGTTATTTGCACAAGGCTGTTATTGATCAGCAGAAATGATCTGTGTAGTTTATCTCTGCTGATTTGATTTTTACTGTTCCCTATCCTTTGCATAATGAGGACCTCCAGGCTAATTCTGGTAGATTTTTATCCACTGAAGTCATCACCATGTCCTAATTCCAAGCACTTTTTTGTTGGCTGCAGCTTAAAGGCCCAGCCCAGCAGGATGGTGCTGAGCCCTACAGCCCCTCCCAGCTCTCCCTTTGCAGAAGGGCAGTGCTGCTGACAGGCCTGATCTTGCTCAACTCCATTCACCTGCACCGAAGCAAAAAAAAAAAAAACTTTTTGCAGAGGGCAAATTGTGTGGTTCATGTTTCATCATTCACCTTGCCCTGGGCTGACTGCAGTTTGGCCCTCAGACAAACAACATGCAGATGAAGGATGTGAGCTGCTGAGGGGAGGAGACATCTCACCTGACAAGGAGGTTGGAGATGCATGTTCTTTCTTCGTTGATCCAATGGAGATATCTACTTGTGCAAACGTTACTTTGGCTGAAGGAGATTTGGAAGATTTGGACCTGGAAACTGTTCATCAAAAGGCACTGGATTGTACAGAATTTACAGTGTCAAACTATGTCGAAATTTACCCCACAGAATGGTGGAAAATTACTCTGCTTCTGAGCCTTCTTTTTCCAGAAGAGTATATGCCAAGGAAGAAAGGAGTTGGATTAAAAGACAGCAGAGCAAAGGAGACAGCTTTCAGTGGACAGTATTCTAGTAAATTTGCACATAGGTCTTGAAATGCTGCCCGTTCAAATCTGCATAATATCAGTCTGGATAATAACAACAACATCTGGAATTCTTTATTTACTCATAATAATTCTTACTGTTGCTATTTAAAGAACCTCTCTGTACATTCAGCAAATAGCATACGTATGCACAGGTCCCCTAAAAAATAAGAGTCACTTTCTATGTTCCTGGGAACCTGTACCACTGATTTTCCAGTCCCAGCGGCAGGCTACGTTTCTGTTTCACCCAATTCCTTTTCCATCCATCAATATTCCATTGTCTGTAAACTGCTCGGTGTGGTTTCATAACCAATTCCCAAACTGCAGCAGGCACTGCAAGAAAGATGGGATTTTACTCAAAGCTGTCCTGTAAGCAAGTATGACCAATCCAGAAATTATCTTCATGTATTTTCACTTGCAGTAATGATTGTGAAAGTGAGAACTTCATGGGGAATTTTACCTCTAGATACCTCTTTTAGATCTGAAATGATATGAACCATTTAAATGTATATGATTGCTAGCTAAGTACTCAGAGAAGGAGTATAAAAGTCTAAAAAAAAAAAAGACTATTCCTATAAATACAAAAATAAATGGTGCCCTCATTGCACAAAACCTGGGTACAGCTACTCCCTCACACAGTGCCAGTACAGCAAATTTAATCATGATTTAAAATGAGATATGGGGAATCATGAGCTGCCTTCCCACCCCCCCCTTGAACTCATTGGGCCCAAACATTCATAGTTTAACAGTTTGTGTGTCCAGGAGCCAGGGAAGCAGACCCAGCAGGAGGCAGAGCAGCACAGACCTGCACAGCCACCGCAGTGCTGGTGCAGCCTCAGGATGTGCTGGCTGGGACCACCAGCACTCCCCACCCAAATGCTGCTCCAGCTGATGCCAGCCCAGCACCAAACCCCACCTCTGGAGGAGTTATTAAGAAAACAACAAACCCTTCATCTGATATCTTGATATACCTGAACCAATAATACAGATCAGAAAAAAAAAACCATTGTTTTTTTGTGTTTTTTTTTTTTTAATTTAACAAGTGAATCAGTCAGACTCAGCCCTCTAATTTCCTCATTTCCTATAATTAACTGAGCTTTCAACACCTCTTCTAATTTACTGATGATTATCTTTTTATTCACCAATCTAGATTAGAACATAACTGACATTCTTTGCTACCCACTGGTTCAGATGTTCTCATCTCCCTTCCTCTAAAGATAAGGAGCAATAGTTCTCTGGTGGATTTGTTTTCTTTCCTTTCACCCATGACAGAATGCCATGCACGTTATGGAGAACTTGAAATCCTACAAAACCAGCTGCCATTGCCCTTCTCTGCTCACTGTGGGCTCAATTATAAAAAATCAGCTCTTCGTTTGAACCTGAATTACATTCTGCAGAGAAGAATCCATTTTATCAACTTGTTTGTTCCTCTCTCCTGCACAGAGCGTGCAGCAAACTTTTCACGCTTTGACACAGGAGCACAGACACTGAAAAACAACCATGTTACTGGAAAGAGGAATTTTTTTTAGGTAATTCCCAGCACTTCTGATGACGCAAACGCATTTCAAGATTCCAAGAAAGAACAGCAATGGAAGAAATTCTTACCAGAGATAGAAACAAAATATGCTTTAGGATTGTATAGAGGTTTTTTTTACTTGTTTTTCAAATGTTACAGGCACTCCCTGCTTTTCCTTCCTGTGCTTTCTAGTAACGGATAGCCTTTTCTTTATCCAACTTTCTGCAAGATCAGCGACATGAGAGCCCAGCACACTGCAAGCACACCCAAACACCCAGGCAGTGATTCTGCAGATGTGAGCAAGTCTGAGCTCTCTGAATTCTTCTAATTTAACTGTATGATCCAGAGCTCTCAAACCCCCTTCCCAACCTCCTCCAAACCCACATCTTTCTTAACTCTGCCTTTCTAACTTTCCTCTTCTGGTGTTTTTGAGGGGTTTTTTTTTGACACCTGACAAGTTTTGCTCCCCACACTCTTTTAGGCAACAAAGGCCATCTAGGAGAACTGATGATATTCTCAGCCTTGGAGATTTTCAGATGAAGTAAGTTCTGAAGAAATATAAGCTGCCTTAATAGGAAATTCCAGAGAAACAATAAGCAGATAACTTTCTAAGTTTCTACAGTAACTTTCCAAGTGATCGCTATCTCCCTTCAAGACCTAAGGATGAAAATGAGAACACAAATGAAATTTAGAGAGAACAAATATGCAATGCTTTTGACAGAGACCAGATTTATACTCACATCCTCAGGATAAACATAATATCAGCTTTCACAGGATGAGCATCCTCAAACACCTTGTTTGACCCAGGAAATGCATATCTGCAAACGCGATCAACTTTATCTCCAACCCAATCTTCACACACTTGCCTGCCCTCTCATGAATCAGACCACTTGCTATTATTCCTCACCTAATTTCAACTATCCTATTCTGTAGTCCACAGTAATTACTGCACTGTTGTAACACACGTTCCTTGAGAAAATTAACGTGTTTCGTAAGAATTACTGGCAATTGGGCTAAGTGGGTCTATAGAGCCCTTCTTTTCCTTCAGTGTTTGGCTGGTTGATCTGTGTGCAAACAGGAATTGATCTGCACTCTGTGTATTAATGACTCACAAATCCATCATTTCATAGCTCACTCATCTCAGAATTAAATTCAGCTTCTCTCTTAAGCCTCCCCATGAATGGGGAGGTACCCAGCTTAAAGTGCCTTTAAGTAGCTCTCAGAACCACCGCAGACAGAACCACCAGTTTTAATGGATGGCGTTTTTAACACTCATGCTTTCTTAAAGCCTTCACACCTCAGTAGCGTCAACCAAAGTTGAGCAGCTATTTCTGCGTAAGCTGTGGCCATCACAGCTGTTATCTGGAGCTCTGCTCACTACCTCCCTGTGAGTGAAGAAGCATGTCTATACCATTCTTCACAAGCATCTTTTCCCCGCATAGGCTCTCAGCTTCACTCTTTCTCTGCAAACCCACCTCTTACTCACTACTTAAAAGACTGACTTCCAACTCTGAGCAGCCTACAACCCAGAATTCATCTGCCTTTCACACTTCCAAATAAGCGTGTTACAATTTCCCTGCTGCTATTCCTCGTGCGTGTGAATTATTTCCCATGAACATGAGAAAGATCCCCAGACATCCCCTTCCAATCCCCAGCTGAAGGCTGTCCTTTGCACGTTACCTATTAAAGTCCCAGATGTTCCATTCCAGCTGTTGCCTGTCAAGCTGACTGGCTGCAACACAGTGCTGCCAGGAGCTTCCCTGTTTTACTGACTTCGCACTTACATTGTCTTGGGATGGCTGCACCAACCCCTTCATGCACCTAACACAGCCTAAGGCAGGAAGCTTTGACAGCCTCCTTCTCCACTGACTCACGTTTACACTCCTGGGTGTGTAAATAATTTACATTGAAGTAGACAATGTAAAAAGCAAATCTTTTTACAACTGTGCAAATGGAGAAAGGAATACTGGCCGCGATGCAAAAAGCAGGAGCCCAGCACAGTGGTAGGTGCAGCAGTGCTTTGCTGCACTCACTGCCAGTGCTTTCAGACCAGAGGGGAGTGCAGATTCTCAGATTTTTACAGATACTCAGATTTTACACTCTGAGAATCATTTCTGAGCTGCAGGTTTTCTTTTGGTCTCTCAGATGTGTGTAAACTCAAGCAACGGCAACAAAACAATGCATCTCAATTTATGACTAAAGGAAATTCTTGGCACCCTGAGCACACTGCTGTATTTACTGATTTTTACAGTGTAAACACATATGTTGCCAGACAGATGGACCTTTCCCCCCAGCTTTCAGCAATGGGTGTCTCATCAGGGAAGGGATTAAGATCTTAAAATCTTTAAACAAGGTTTCACAGCCCATGCCATGGGCAGCCACCCCCAAAGGCTGGGATTATTAGATGCAAAGTGTGTGCTTTCAGGGAGCAGCCAGGCCACACTAAACAGATAATTCAGCAGTGTTTTAATTATATTACAGAAAAAGGGTTAACAATAGATTTTACTATCAACTGCAGCCAGGTGGCTTTGCAAGACAATATTGTGGCTTTTCGGTCCATGGAATGAAACTCCTGAATTATCTGTGATGCAAACAGCGAGGTCTGTGATTTTTAAACACACTCATTTGAAGCTGCTTTTCCAAATCAGGCACAAGACTGAATTATTTTTGAGGAACTCTGAAATATGAAAGTACAGATAATAAACTGATGTAAACATAAACCAATACCAATCCAATACAAATTGGTTACAATAACCAATCCGTCCTCAAAAACCAGCATGAATACACTTTTCCATGTTTACCTACAGCAGGCTTGATGCAAACCTCAGCATCAACATTGCGGAGTCATCAGAACTACTGAGCTTCTGTGAGCAGCACACCGACTTCTGTTATTTCACCTGGGGATATTTTCTCACAACGTAGCAGACTCTGTAGTTAGTTTTAGAGACAAAAACTGTAAGCTTACATGTGGGGTAGAGCCAAAAAGCCTCGTCTTTGTTTTGCTCTCAAATCTACTTCAAATACACTACAGTCTTTCACAGGTAAGAAACCGCACATGAACTGCAAAGCAAAGCTCTGCTACTGGGAGACTGGGAGCATGGCAGGCATAGGACTTCTCTCTCAGATTTAAGAAGTTACTGGTTGCTTTTTTAATGCAAGAATGAGTAAGGGAAGGTAGGAGGGTGGATGTGTAAATAGATTTGAGAGGAAAGAAAATTAACAGAAAAGGAAGAAGAGAAGCATGCAGGACAATACAAGAAATCTTTTGTTTTACAGCAAGCAAAAAGTGACAAGAGTAAGAAATGTGCTATTTCCCAAGGAAAAACAAGCTGCTGTATTCAGTTCAGATAGGTTCAGATAGAAGCTCTCTTAACTAAGATGCTGAAAAGTCAGAAACTGTATCAACAGTGTTTTCTGTTGTGTAGTTACTGCCTCCATCCTACGACCTTGTGTGCAGCAGAAACGTGCACACTGAGCACGCCAGTTGCATGCTGATGGTCCTGCATCGGAGACTTCAAACTTGTTTTGAAGTGCTCATTATAAAGGTTGATAATCTAACTGTGAGATGGCTCCTTCCCCCCGCCCCCATGTGCATCTCTGTTCCCACTCTAATTTATACTGTCAGTCTCGTTTTGAATGCTGATTTTTTTGTTTTTTATTTTTTTATTTTTTCAATTCAGCAACCCTTGCCAGCAAAGCCTTCATGGAATCAAGTCTCATTTTTCAGCACAGTAACTTGCAAAACAGCAAACATTCTGTAAAAGGTAGGTGATAAGAACTGACTGGCATTCTCATATGTTATGGATGAACACACTCTAATGCTACTTAAAAGATTTAACGTCTGATATTCTCCTAATGAGATTAAGGGGACAAAGAATTGAAAACAAGGGATGTTTACAATTACTGGCACCTGAAGAGCAGTGATGTCAAGTAGAAAAATAAACTTTCCACCACAGATGAGTGATGTAAACACACTCATCTCCGGCCTAACAGCACCGTAGGCCATTTCCACAGCACAACCAAGAACAGAAATGAATACAACGAACTGTATGGTCAGTTGTCAGCAGTTATGTGTCACAGTTTATGGGGTGCTTTCTCTGCCTCCAAAAAGTTTTACCTGCAGGCCACCTTTAAAGTTACCTTCTGTCACTGATGTCTTGCTATAATATCAGCACAGCTCTATTGCTAAGCAGCATTAGTTGGAACAATATTTGTCCTTTGTGAATGGCTTTTCTTATTAAAACCAGAAAGAAAGGTCCACCTTCCTTCAGCATAGCAGTGTTTCATTTCTCATCTTCACCACTAAAGCACTGTGGAGCTCTGCTCCAGACATTTTCTTGCCTCTTTTAGTCTTTCCTATCACACCAAGTAACCTGCTGATTCTTCTTGACTCGTTGCTACTCTAGCATCTGATACAAAGGCCTCTAAAATGCAGGGGAAAAAATCCTATTCATCTCAGTGCTGAATAACATTAATTTATCTTTATGACCTACTAAAACTTCCTGTCCTCACTGCAGCCATTACATTTCCCAATGCATTGTGTCTGCATCTCCCGTATTCCTCATTCAAATTGCCGCTCTTGTTCTGCTCTGCTATTTTCAAAAGGCAAATTCTGAAAGAGGATAAAATTTCACATTCCCTAGATGGTAGAGAAAGGGACTATAAAGTTTTAAAAATTAGCAATTTGACTGAATAAACTTTACAAAAATTCAACTGAAAAGTTGGATTAAATTGTTTCCCTTCTTTCAGTTTACTCTGTAGTACAATATCTACAAGTATGAATCTGACTTCTACTCAAAGGAATAGTTCCACCAGTATCCTGAGAACATGACATCAAGTTTTAGTATCTGGAAAATAATGTATTTATGAATTTAAAGAACACAGTATTCATAACAGCCATCTGAGATTGGATTCCCAGTCTGTCCCAGCTGCAAAATAAAACTCTCTTGCACAGTGTTTTGGGATCACAGCACCTGGCTGGGCAGCACGTGGGCTTCAGCAGCACATTCAGCCCTTAGCACCCCTCCTGAAGCATTTGCAGGGATGTGGAGCTGAGATCTGTCAAGCTAAGGAGGGCAAAACAGCTGAACGCAGCCCTTCACCAGTGAATGCACTGCTGGTCTCTTACATTAAAAGATAAACACTGCTTTACTGCTTATAGTTAGGAGTCTGCTGATGACCCCAAGGGAGAAGTGGCTGAGATAGGCACCAAGTTCCAGAGGAGATTTTTCTCTTGTTTATCTCTAGAGATGTCTCTTATCTTCCCCAGTGACTTCTGACAACACCTAATTCTCCTCGCTGACAGTACTTGAAGCCAAAGCACACGACTGGATCACAGCGAGTTGCCCTGCCAAAGCTGTACATCCACACCTCAGACTGGGCTGCACATCTAAGAAGTAGGTACCTAAGCCAGCACTTTTTAACATTTCGGTTTCTTTAGAGATCTGTAACAGTTCAGCAAAGAGTTTTGTTTCTGTTATGGTAATCAAAAGCTTAGATCTCAAACTACTGAGTTAAAAAAAAAACAACACAGAAACCCGTATTTATTTTTGGAGCTTTGATCCATGCAGTACTTCTTGAATACTTCTTATCAGCTTCTAGAAGGTAAAATGCTTTGAAAAGATATGCAGATCTCATTAAGGTGATTTTGATCTGGTGCTATCTGTGCTTTCAAAAGAGAATCTAGTAAAACTACTGAAGGCAAGCAATCTGTTTTACTTTCCTGTGTGTTTTCTACACTTGGGAGTTTTGAGGATTGATTTGGAGGCTTCTCCGAGGTCTCGCTGTCACAGCAAACAGCAATGTTTTATTCTTTAGAGGTGTGTTACACTGCCAAAGTAAAATTTACTTTTGAATCCAGCTTTTAATAAAAATATTGAACTAGAGATACAGTGGTGGGCGAGAATGGAAAATAAAAACAAGCACAGAAGAAAACGATACCTTTCCCAAAGGGGAAAAAAAAAACAAAAAAACCCTAAAACCTCACCTCCAGAGAATGCAAACACTATTTTCAAAAGCAATTTCCAAACTCCTTTCCAATGCATCTTTCAATTTTTAGTACACATTTTAGCTGCTGTGTTTAAATATCTGCTTCACTGATTATATAAATGAAACAGCTCAAACCTTTAGATTAGTCATACTGAGCTTCTCCTTAGCGATGCGTCAGGCCGCTGACATGTCACTATTTTATCAAATTAAAAAGTTCTTTCAAAAGGCAGGAGATTCTCAAATGCAGATACAAAGTGAAAGATGGGCTTAAGAGAAGTGTTGCATTTTTAGATAACACAAATTGTTTGTTTCCTACTCCTGTATTTTTTGCTCCAGCTAAGCAATGCTGAAAACTTACAAGGGATGTTCTTCAAAATGCAGAATTGCCATTCTGCCACTTCTCTTTCCCTCAACCCAGTGCCTTCAGGCTCTCCTACTGCGTTAATATTTTCTTTACATAATCATTGTAATGAATATCCTTTATAAATAAAACATTTCTTTGGTTCAGCGGGGACAATTCTGTCTCATAAAATCTCACGTATGGCAAAAAAGAATCACCGTCATTTTAAAAGAGAGAAATATGTAAGCATCAAGCCAACTCTGTCCTTACAACAGTGTATTTTTTTGTATTTAAATACTCTGCGTAGTGTAGTTATGTTACAAAACATCCACGTTGCATACATTCAAAAATTGCTAGTTGCAAGCTTTTCTCTTTTATTCTCTCCTATCAACAACTAAACAGACACATTTCACTTCTACTTATAAAAGGCTGTTTCAGGAAACATCATTATTCTCCAGCCCTCACACAGCTTCACTGCAGTTGGATTTTCTGTCACTTCAGTGTTGTGCAGAGACTGAGGGACCAAGTCAAAGGCAAACTTCTGTACACGTGGTGAGGGCCCCATCCAGGCTGTATGCCTAATTGAAGCAGTGTGCTCAACTTTAAGTACACAAATAGTCTGACTTGAAAGATGCTTAACTTACTTGAACAATGTTTCACATTACCTAAGCACATATTTATGTTTATATATAATTTTATTCTGCTTCACTTATGCTGAGAGGACACTGTTCGTGTACAAAACTTACTGATTTCTGTTCAGGATTTTCTCTCGAAATCAAACTTTCAAAGAATCAGTGCTGCCTATAAGTTACAGAGATGTGGATGTCCAAAGCTGAAGAATTACACAGAGCTAGATTTGCTGCAAGTAGAATAAAGTAGTAAAGACATTATTGTTCACCATCACAAATAAGGACAGTAGCCAGAAATGGACTAAGCAGCACTTAGGTAGGCCAGCACTAGTTGGCAATGTATGTAAGAAGTAAGGTTTGAGATCAAAACCTATAAATAAGAATTTTGTACTGTTTTAAAATCTATAACCTGAAGCCTTTCGTATAATAGTCTCTCTTCAATAGCTTTCTATACCCTGTCATCAAACATAGACATTCCTGTCCAGCCCTCTCCTTCTCTGTGAGAAGTCACACAGCATACAGTCACACAGCACAAGGATGATCTGCCAGCTTCTGCTCCACAGACTCCAGATTGGAGCTGCCGAGGGTGAACTGATTTTCATTGTCTGTTGATGGCACCATGTCATCAGTCACTTGGATTCTCCACTGGATCCATAGCTAGCAGCTCTGCAGGGGGCAGTGAGTTTAGCACAGAGCTTTGCAAACAGAGACACCAGAAGCTCCCACCTTTTCCTGGAGACAGGAAGAAATTCTGAAACCAAGTGCTTGCACTGACAAGGCTCTGCACCAGATACAGAGAGCTGGATCCATGACCCCAAACAAGCCTGTATTAATCCAAACTAGCTGGTAAGACAGCACTGGAAATTAATTCAGTAAGTACTTCAAATGAAAACAAGTTACACGGAAAGTGTGTTTGTTTTCAAAAGCAAAAGCATGCTTCCATCATAAATACACTCCAGTAGTTTGTGAGAGGAAGGCTATTTTGGCACTCCCAAAGCACCAGTTGTGTAGAATACCATAAGCACAGCTGGCAGAGCAAACAACTAAAGGGAAGCTCTGGACCATTGTACTTTCCCTGGCTAAATAGATTAGCTGGGCAGTCCCACACTCCTCAGCCAGACAGGTCAGCGCGTACTCAACAGCATCCTTTGGCAACAAGAGCCTTGCCACTGCTCGTGGCTCTGTCCCCACCTCCCCAAATTATGGACAGCAAGAGCGTGTGTTGTGCTTCTCAGCCGATGGAGATCCTGCAGGAAATTCCTCAGGAAGGCCTGAAGAGCACAGGAACTATTGCTTCTACAAACAGGCAGGATGGATGTCACCACAAGACAGCTCAACAGCACCACAAATCAGCCACACTGGGGGGGAAAAAAAAAAGAGACCCTCCTCACAGCTCTTTCAGATAGATACACTTCTACAGCAAACATCACAAAGGCTAAATATCCTCAATCAGATAAGCACACATGAAAGTCACTCTTCTCCTTTGAGTTGTAATAGCTAAGCTAAGATTTATGAGCCTTTGCTTCTTTTCTTCTGACCTGAGTGAAAGCTGCTGATGGAGGCAGCTCCTTCTTTGATGCAGCCTAGTTTGTTTACAAGAACACACAAACACTTCCCTGTACACAGAAGGAATTGAAGATCAGATCTGGTTTCTCTGCTCACAGCAGCAGAGGTTGTGAGGCTTTGCATGGCTCCTCCTTTCTTCTGCTTCCTCCCTCTCCCATTTCATGACCTTCCAAACAAGCAGTACTTGACCAACTCCTTTGCTCATTATTTTAATTAACACTGTGTGTTTAACTGTGACTACGCTTTAAAGTATCTACTATATAAATTAGGGTGGCTTTTTCCATGTGAATAAAAGGCAGAGCACACTAACTTTTACTCAAACCTTGGCATCAGAAAATCTAGTTGATGTTACTAATGAATAAAGTTTTGATAGTATCAATCATACGCAATCAATCATATAATTATCAGTACAGAAATGTGCTCACAGGAAGATCCCAATGTGTCGCTGTCAGCAGAAAGGTGACAGCTCCAGGTAAAGGCCTCTGGTTTCACTGCAGACCCTCTCTAGGTGAGAACACTGCAAGAACAGCTCTGCAAGGTATTTATGAAACAGGGTTTCATTCTCAGCATGAGATACGGCCACGTTTTGTGGAATACAATCAATTACAGGATATGGTACCAGAAAAGAAGACAGCCTTCAGTTTGACTTTTCAGACAATAATGCTGTTTGAAAGATAAATATTTTCTATTAATAATTTACATATATATTATTCAGACTATTATATCAGTGATATAAAAGGTTTCTCTCTCATCAAGAACCTTGAGGCCAGGTTGTTAAAGCCTACCAAAATTATACGATCCAGCCAAAGGCCAGTGGGAATTCTATCAACTAATTTAATAACTTAGTATGCAATCCTAAAGGTAGAAGAGTTGCACTGAACTCTTGGAATGCAAATATTTCCTGAATAGCTTCATAGTTCATAGATTGTGTTACAAAATAAAGGAATTCTTCTTTCGGATTTCTCACACAGAGTGAACCTACTTCCATAATATCCATAACTGCTTTTCTCCTGACTTCGTGTCAGATCAAAGCACAGAGACAGAATTCACACTTGGTTTCTTGCTTCCTGTTTTTAAGAGCTCTACTTAAAAGCACCAAAGAAATGATGGTTTGGACCACAAACATCACTCCTTTTTTAAGTTCTGAAATAAATCCGTAAAGAAATACATTAGAATAAATGCACATTGTTTTCTTCTTATTTAAATATCTGCCTGCTTCTATTCTTTCCATTCTAACTTCTGCTAAGATGTAAGCACATGCAAAGGTCTAGATGCTTTTTTAATGGACTGTGCTGTGCAGAATTACAATTCAGCAATATATGAATATTATACTGTTATAATGTTCCTGTAATATATGCCTAATAAAGAATACTAACTTCTCTAAGAGAATAACGAAGATACAATATTTGCTGTAAGAAAAATTCAGTTCCTTAAGAAACAAACAAGAACGTCTTTCATTATGTAGAAGGGTCACATGTGAGAATACTGACATTGCAAGAAGTAATGCTGATGCTTCAAAGGAGGAAAATTAGCATATGCTCTTCGCATATGATAAATAATGGTTTATCTATTTACATAAAAGATAAGACTGAAGATACTACAGCAATTTGATGGCGGCTGTTCTCGAATTCCACAGCAATGCCACTTCTCATCAACACATAACAACAGTAGCTTCACTTAAGCATGACTTATATACATATATATATATTCCACGTGACAAGGAGATGTTCCAAAATTTCTCCTGAGAGCAGTTTCAAATGACTGCGAGTCTATTTATTAACGCTGTTTGTTAGCAGTACATGTATTTTAGCAGCACGTGCCAATGCGATGGGCTGCGATCAATGTATCGGTTGTACTCAGAAATGTCAAAGAGCCCTCGCAGCCAAACGCTTCCATGTTCCACTCTGGTTACTCAATAAGTACATTCTAGGAAAACTGATCACCCGCGTGGGCTCTGAGTAACCCTGAATTTCTTGTTCCTTCTCAAATGCATTGTGATTATTCAGCTCTGATAAACATGTGGTGATTAAAGCCACATGCGTGTCCTGAGACCCACTCTGATATTTGGAAGTTTTGTCACAAAATAAGCATAGTTTCAGGGCATGATTCTCATTAATAAGATATACAGTGAACTCTAAAATGTCACTAAGAGCTTATGCTGTTTCTGTTTTGTCTCCCGAGGGAATCCACCAGGCTGAAATAACCATAATACAAAAATGTATATCCAACCCTACTAAGTTCACCTAACTAAATGTCCCTGCAAGCAAGATATAAAAATGTTCAATGAGGAACACATGGCTTTTTTTCTGTTTGGGTAAGCCAGAAAGAAAAGAGCTGTTTGTGAAATCAGAATCAATGGTTGTTGTAGTTAAACGTTATCCTAGCTCTCTCCATCATTTTATCTCTCACGTGTAGTGACAGATGCTGTATCTAGACTGGCTCACAAAGCACCACATCAATACGTGACACTATCACACAACTCAATTTCTAACTCAAGATCACAAAGGCAGAACAAAGGCAGCAGACTTGAAATCCAGAGGATTTCATTTATCAGGATATGTATGAGGAGTACGAATGTACTGTGTAACATCAACTGAATGAAGACAAAATAAGAAATCTTGTAGCCTGTTAATGGACCTAAGAATGAACGCAGAAGACCAAGCAAGACTTTGACACAGGTTAGTGCTGAGTGATGCAGCCAACTTGAGAAATCTGATAAAGCCTCAATACTGAAATGAGATCAAACAGGTACCTAAAGCATTAAAAAATTCTGAAGATGAGAAGTAAGCTAGTATTTATTTAGTGTGCACCTTTCAGCCACAGAGATCTGATTTTCAGGAAAACAATAAACATTAAATTTAGAACTGGCTGCTAAAAATGAGTAGAAATAACCTTTCTGTGAGTCTGAATTTCGCACAGCATCCATCTTTTTTTTTTTCCTATTTTATTAGCTTATTAAGTTATAATGAACTTGTACATTAAAATTAACAGCTAATCCATAAGATAATTGTTCAGATAAAACAAGGCCAGGAACACAGTAGTTGCCATGTAGTCCATAAAAAATTTCTCTGCTGCAAGCATCAGTGTTCTCAGGTGGTGTCTTCTGTGCAACCATCTCCATTTATGCCTGTTTGAGGCCATGAACTTTCTTTTTCTTTTTTTAACATTTCAAAAACACTCCCGTGTTTGTATCTTTTTAATGAGTTTATGGGATTTGAGCCTGCTTCTACTTAGGTAAGTATCAAAACTTTGCCTGAGTTCAGTGAAAGCAAATTAACCCACTAGCAAGAAGAACCACACAACATGTAAGGATCTGCTTTTCCTACGATTGTGACAAGAAAAAAAAAATATAGGAAGAAAGCTCAGACCAAACTGTTGGGCTCATTATTGCCTATTTAGTATCTCATTTACAACTATTCACAAATACTTCCTTAATCATCATTTTTCTTCTCCACTGGACACCTACCATCCCATTTCAGTGCCTGCCCCAGTACTGGCTCCCAATTAAGGCTGCAGCCAACCCAGTGGAAAGCTGTGTTTGCTGTTTAATCACAGTTATACATGCTTTAGGCTAAAACCCTTCGTAAAACTGCTATGCCCGATTTACTGTCCAGACAAATTGTTCAAACAGGACCTAAGAGGATTCTGCTTTAATACTCAGAAGGAATAAGGCTCTTTAATGCAGAAAAAGCCTCCTAATGGAGTCTGCATGTAAGTCTTTGCTACTACACATGCATGACAGAGGCTACCTGGCAGTCCCTTCCGCTATCACTGCTGACCTGCAGATGCTATTGGCTGTGACTTTCCAATGGCCAGTGCTTACAGAAACGCCGAAGTTAAAACACGTGAGCGTTTTTTCTCAGTGAGTAATGCTTTCTCACCACACAAAGTGCTAGACGGCAACATTAAAATAGGAACTGCGCCTAAAAACACCTAAGTTTCCACAATAAGCATTGTCTCAAAGCTTGTGCTTCAAGGGAAGGGTTCAAAGACTGAGCTTCTGAAGGCACAAAGAAGTCTTCTATACTGCAAGTTCACAGAATCATCCATTTTATTTAATGCCTAACTATTTGGTAATTGCTCATATTCAGTTTCACACCAGCTTGAATGATTTCAGCTTTTAATGTGCCTTGTCTCATTGTGAGGCACATCAATCCATGAGCAGATCACAGCACCTTGAAATACTAATGCCTGTCACATTCTTTAATCTCCTCTAAAAGGTCTTCTTCCTTGTGTGCTTAAATCTCTTAATAGCTTTTTCTTCTCCTTAGGTTTTTACTTTTGTGGCAACTGATTCTAGTTAGGATGAAGTTTGTTTAATTTTCATTTTAGTGAAGTGAGGGAGCAATAATCTAAAAGCCTGAATTATAACTGTATTAATAGAAAGGTAAGATTGCTTTTTCTTAAAAATGACTTTTTCCCCAAGTGTGACACTCTCAAAGAAAAAAAAAAGCATCTGTATTAATAAAATAAATGTCTCAGAGTGTAAGAAGATGCACGACGACTTGTATCCTGTATGAGCATCGCTCATACACACACAGTTGGGTATCACAGATTAATTCAGAAGGTAATTAAATAGCACACTGTCTGGTAATGACTGACACTGTGCTGCTAAACACCTCTTACAATAATGAAGTAGTTCTTTTATTCCAAATCACTTTTGTTCTCTTGCCTATTTAACTAGAAACTTTGCCTTTCTGTAGCTTTATCTCCTTGTATGCATTTCACCTCTGAACACATTGCTCATCTCCCTCCCACATCAGCCCCTACGAAGGACGCACTTTCCCAGGCTGCACACTGCAGGTGAGTCACGACCTCACATCACATCAGCCTTTCTGACAACTTCTTCTTCCAAATTAAATGACAGCCTAACTAATTCCTGTCATTCCCCATCAAATATTCAAACAGAAATCAGAAAAGCAAGCCGGTAGCGTGGTTCCCAAGTCTGCAGAACAGGCAACGTCTTGGAACAGTGTTTTAAGGCAAAACTAACATCTGGACAATAACAACAGTTCTTAAAAAGATGCAGCTCTGAAAAGCTGCTGTCATGTACTTTTATTTTCTTTAAATCCTTTACTCACTGATTATTTCAGACCATGCAAAGACTATCGTGAAGTTACCTTGTCTGGGTGCTGCTTTCTCATCAATCACACTCCTCAATGTTCACTCAGTTCTTCAGCTCTCTCAAGTACATGTCCAAAGCATCATACTAATTAGTAGCATTAGGGACCTACTGGGGGATAAATAAAAGCAACAGCTAATAAAAATTAGAGTTCTCCCTCCTCTGTGGAAATATTAAGTGGTGGAAGGGGCTTTTTTTCCCCCACTCACTGTTATTCACCATGCTTTACAATAACTGTAGCCAATTTTGAAGATAGCTGTATTTCAGTCTTTATTATATTAAAATGAACTACACCTGATGACTTGAAGTGCTATTATATGGTTGTTGCCACTAAAACATTGTTTTAGCAGGAACAGCATCAGAGATGGAGTAGGGTTAAAGTATTTTCTTGTTTTAGTCTGTCAAAATACTCGTTGAAATTAACATATCTGATACATTAAAATATTTATGTGAAATCTGTCTGTTCTTCACTCAAACACAGAACTGTTAAGTACAGTCAAATTCTTACTAAATGTCAATCAAATACTGAAAGAACTGAACCATTCAATTAAAGAGCAGTGATATAGAAGCAGACATACATTTACACCTTGCTACTCAGTAAATAATGCCTGCTTTCAATTCATTCTGCAGGAAAGCAATCTTTGCATTTCTCCACAGCTCCTCACATCTTCCTTGAAAAATATGAGATAAAGGAGCTTAAAAAAAATTATTTCATAAACAACTTATGGACTCTTTTGCAGTCTATGAAAATAAAAAAAGAGAAGAGGAGCAGGATCAAAGGATGAACATGAGCAGAAGCAGACCTTGCAAAGTAACTACCATTCTGTACCCCACTGGCAGGGGATGAAACACAGTTTATTCCCCACCGTGTGCATGAGATTTCAGCAGAGATGTCATGGAGCAACACACTGGGGACCAAATGAATGTCAAGTGAGACACTTGGCATGACTGTCTGCCAGCATTTGAACCTGTGGTTCCAGAGAGTCTAGATGTTAGTCTAGGAAATGTAACCTGCTGCTTAGATGATGAAACCATCCCCAATTTAAAACTTGCAGCCTTATTCCTCTGGAATGCCCCTTCAGATGAATGGAATATCCAACCATGCTGGATAAGCACATTAGCTGGATGCTTTTACTAAAAACGATCAGAAGTAAAATAACTCTGTTGACATTTAAATCACCATAATCCATCTGCAAAGCTACCTCTTCATTGAGATGACCAGGAACATTTATTCCTTCTGTTTGTAGCCATGCACACTATGACTGCACTGTATCAGCTTCAATTCAAGAAGTTCCCCTTTGCAGTCAGAAGGCAGTTAAATTAAAAAGTTGAAGGAAATGTCTCTTGTAGGTACATATGGTTGTATGGTCAAGAGAAACATGAACATGATTGCATATATCCTTTAACAATTTAAATAGACGTGTGTTGATTTTGATGAAGACCACCACAGATTGCAAAGACGAATTTCCAATGAGGAGATTTTATTAATTTCCCCAAATATTAAACAGTTATCTTTAAATTACTGGTTCTTATTATCTGGGATAATCATTATTGGGTCAGTACAGCTTTAATCCCCACTTTCACTTTTGCATCTTGAATCCAAACAGCTGAAAATAAAATCAGAAATAAAGTAGAAAAACATACCTTCGATTTCTCAGGTAGTGGCACTATTCTAAAACTGCAGAGGTAATTATTATCCTTAATAACACCAGATATGATTGAGGCTTTTAAGAAAAGTAATTGCTGCCTTGAAATCGTCTACTACTACTCAGAATTTGACTGCTATGAAAAATTGTCAGCTGAGTAATAAATATGCATTATTAATGATAGGTACGTGGTGGGATAGGTACGTGATGTGAAAACACTCTGCCCAGAAAAGGTTGGGAAAGGTTAAATTCCTCCACTGTCAGAAGGAAAAATCTGCATAATCTGCCTTAGCCAAGGCTAAAAGGAAGACCTTCTAACCATTATATGAAACAAAAAGAAATAAAAACTCAGGTTTGAAAGAGGGTTTGGTTCAGATGCATTTGTGGGTAGGAATGGTTTTATAAATATCCAGCACCACTGTGTCCAAACACGGTTTTAATAACGGTCCTTTCCACAGAGTTGTGTTGGATGCTGCAAGCAATCAAAAATATTTCTTAATATAAAGCTTAGTTAGTGAAATGAGTCAAATTGGGCATAATTTGTCTGATAAGATAATCACATTTATCAGACAGACATGTACATTAGCAATTTGAACACCTTCTGTAAGATAAATACACATGTGGTTTCAGGAGTTATTTCAGTACTAAGTGAAAAGAGGACTGATGGTGTCAGGTCTGAAGAAATCAGAGAAGTTAGAAGGTGTCCTACAGAACAGGGAATGGTTCCTCATGAGCTTAGCCCAAAGGGTTTTACATAAATTGGAATCAGACTGATCTTCTACAGTGAAGATATGGACAAACCGAAGTCACATGCCAGCTCCTGGGCCACCCACTGCAGCTCAGATTCCAAATGTGCTCTCAACAATTACTCCACATTGTGTCACCTACAGAGAGCAGTTCACGCAAGCATCTGTAAATACGTGGCCAACACTGTGACATCTCTCAGATGTGCATGCAGGAATGCTGACATGTCCAAGTAATGGTCTCAAAAAACAAAACACATCTGGCCCAGAGACACACTGTGTGGAATTACTTCGTGTTTTTAACTTCTAACAGAAAGACCGAAACAGTAATCCTGCTATTGATTGACCTCACCAGCAATTCTTTTGCTCCATTTTTTTTTTTTTAATGTTTTTAAAACTCCATTTAAAAATGTAAGGTTGAACAGATCTTTGACAAAGAGCCCACCAGTTTAACTGGAATATTTTCACTTCGATTTTCAGATATTTAGGAGAACATTTTTTAGGAGGAAGATACTAGCGAACAATAGACTCTCAGAATTAACCTTGCAAAAATTTCTGATTAAAATTATGTCCATTAAGATAAGCCTGTGCCAAGAGCAACAGAGGGGAGTGGTCTCAGAGGGGCAATTGGTTGCAAGGGCTAGAGCTGCTCCAGCTGCCCTTTCACACTGATCATGTTCAGATGTGTAGAACATGCACAAAAGAAATGAATGGATTTATGGAGGTCAAGGGACTATTATGCTATGCAGTTATTCATTATGTTAGAGTGTTTGCCCCTTTCTTGTAATATTCCTGAACAGTTCTACTCACAGGAATGAAAGATGAAGCCATGGCTTCTAAACATTCTTATCTTTAACATATTAAATATTTTAAATGATTACTCCTAAACACCACAGCAGGTGCTATTAAATATACCTTTATCTCTTTAATATGCCAAAACACAGAGCTTTTTCTTATCAAGGAAACCTGGGAGAAGCTGGGAAGTGCAAATACATAATTTCTGAATCTGTCAAGCATCTGCAGCATCCAGAATTTGTTCCAAATTCACGCTGTCTTTAGCGTAGTCAAAAGGGTAAAAAGAAAGCTGCTTTGATCAGTATCAGAAAGCAAGATTTTTGGAAAAAGTGATGACAAAAATGTGAGAATAAATCCAATAATGTATGCCAGGACGTGCAGAAACACAGGCAAAGCTGTGCAGAAAATCAAAGAGAAGGACCATGGATGAAAGGATGAAGTTCTCTGCTAAGCAGTGACAATCACACCAATAAAGGAGTTCTGCTGTTTGAATTCACATTCTGCCTCAGAGCACACGCACCATGTGCAACAGCACAGCAACTACACTCACAACAGCAGCTGCTGTGAGCACTGTAATAGGGTACAATTCCATCACATGGAAATTCCCTAACGATACTGACATCAACAAAACCAGCACTTGTTGTGCCTGGCAGTTTGAACCTATGGTCAAGTTGGAGTTTAAGAACTGTCCTATTCCACCTCTGTCAGCACTCAGACTCCACTGCAAATTGTGGGATCACAAAACATGGTTTCAGAGGTTTTGGGCCATGAAGGCTTTTTTTTTTTTTACACAGGACAACACCAGCAATCACCATGCTTTTCTACAAAGAATTCATCTCAAGTCAAGATAGATTTCAACTTTGACACAAAAAGCAGAGAAACATTAGCTGGCAGTTTTTTAAACAGTTGGCAGAGAATAATTGTAAATTCACTTCTCCCAGTGGCTTTAAAAGAAATCTGCTATACTTATTACTGGAAGTGGGGGGGAGATTGTTCCAATCAGAACACTGGGCAGTACAGCAGCATTTGAGTTCATAGTTGCAAAAATATTTGTACTGAGGTTTTGAAGTTCTATCAGCATTACCTTATTTTCTAATTATTCTTCTGACACTTAGGAGGAAGTTGTTTTAAAAGGTATAAAGCTCAGCTCCCAGCATTCACTCAGCCTCTTCAGAAGTCTCACCTTTCTCTTTCTCACTAAAATTTCTTCATCAAACAAAACATTGTCTGGTACGCAGACACAAAGGTGTGATTTTCAGTTTCTCACTGCAAGACACGATGGCGAATCATTTAATTTTAACTTCACAGATTGTAAGGTGTGCGAATACAACATCTATACCTCCAATTAAATAAACATGAACAGCAAGATACTCTGAACTACTAATCTGCCTTACATTGCCAAGGTCATGGAGGGCACACCGGGTCAAGGCATTAAGTCCTGAGTGCCAGTAATAGCTGCTCTTCCTTTAAGATGTCACTTTGCATTTGTCTAGAGAAATCAAGGAAGGAGTTCAATACACCACAATACAGATGACAGGCAGAACATGCAATTTTTAAATTGGTTTACAAAAGCAAAGTTGCTGTTAAATTGGCACATTAAACATAAGAACCAAGTACGACAAATGTACTTTCAACCACAGAATGATTCTATTCATAAATACCTCACGTAGGAATTTTTATTTTTTTCCACAATTCTAACTTGTTGGTGCTCAGAGCTCTGGGCTTCATCTCAGAAACAAAGTTATGAGAAAACCTTGCAACTGCAGTTCAACAGTGATGGTTGAGAGAGGTTAACACGCTGTCACACTTAGGTGTCAAGCCTAACTCTTGCTGCAGTACTCCAAAGTTGACAGTTGGAGAGGTTATGTCTCTTCCCTATGAACATTCAGTATGATTTGGATGTCTTAATCTCTTTCGTACTCCTTTAGATTACAAAACTATCAGGAGTGTTCAAAATATATCTTAATAAGGTAACGGCCCGGGTTGTTGGTTGCTTTTTTTTTTTTTTTTTTTAAATCATCACTGTTGTGCAACACTGCAAGATGTCAGAATTCCCAGCATTTCTTTCAAAGCTTTTTCCTTCATGGGAGTGGTCATAAGAGGTGAAAGAATGGAAAGAATCGGAATATCTCTGGTTGCTGGATAACTCAAAGGCCTTAGTAGTGGACGTTTTGACTATAACCAGACAGCTGTTGGCTGCCAAACTATTCCCATCTTTGGCACAAACAACATTTCAGTAACTCTCATTTTTCACAGCAGCACTACAGAGCTCAATCTGTGCCCCCTTCTTTTATTCAGTGTCTCAAACAAAGCAATGCAGTGGCCTGTAACCACTTACCAGGAAACCTTACAGCCGTTATCTTATGCCCTTCATATCACATCCCCACCTGCAGACCTCTGGCTCTCCACTCTTTCAAGCCTTCTACCCACTTGATTACAATCCTTCAAACGGACACAGTTATACAAGCAGAAAAGTACTTAACTAAGTCATCTTCTTAGTCTTCTTATATGGAAATACAGCACAGCAACGTAAGGCCTCAAATAAGCCAAAGCCTTAACGTCCTAATGCCTTGTGTGCACTGCAGCCCTGGGGTTAGGTGTTCCCACACTCCATGCCACACAAAAACTTCACCTGCTGTTCCCATCCAGAAAATAAACGCTGTGCTCAAGCTTGGCTTTGGGCACAGCAGCTGATTGTACTGCCTTCTCATCCTGCTGCACTCCAGGCCTCTCCATCACACCTGAATTCCTGCTTCCCTGTCTCTTCTCTGAGCTTAAAGGCTCCTTGAGCACCTCCAGATCTGCATCCTCAAGGTCCTCGACTCTGTTTCTCTTGTTCCCAGATTCACCACCCATTTCTCCACTCACATTTCTTAAACTTTTTCTACTTTTCCAAAATCTGCACTGGTGAGAACTTGCCCATCAGCTTGGTCACCTCTGGTTCACAGAAGAAACATCACAGGCGTAGATATAACTGTCAAGGTCACAGGGGACGGAAGAACTGCTCATCGTAGACTAATTATGTACAAATCTTGATTATCAAATCCACCTTCCACATGGTAATGTATAATGTTGTAGAAGCCAGAAGAAATCACAGCCTCTGGAGGAAAGCTGTACATCACCCTCTTCAACAGCTAGCTGAAAGGAACTGAGTTATTGTTCTGTCTCCCACAGAAATCATACTGGCATTCCAGTAAATAGAGCCTAAAGCTATTAATAATAAACCCATTAGAACTTTTAATTAAAACCCCAAATCTAGTCAGACAGAATTCACTGCATATAATAAAATTATTCTATACTATCAGCAATAATTAGTAAAGTATCCTGTAGGATTAAAAATAATTAAAATAATTACATTTTGAAGGATTTTTAAATAGGTAATAGTCCACTTCAAAGAAGCTAATAAAATTATACTCAGAACCTGTGGGCTAATGACCTGACAGGGCATACTTTGCGTGTAGTCTAAAACAGTGAATTTACAAGTAATTAAGTACTACCAGGCACTAGATATTTTTAATGGTCTTGTATTCCCTCTGGAGATAACAATTTTTAAACAAACAAGTTTAGTGCTGCCTGCCACTCAAAATGACCAACAAGCAAACAGGTATCAAAGATTTGCAAGATAACAACCACAATTACAGGGTTAGACAACAGTGTCACAAGCATGAAGCCCTGAGTTCCTGTGCAGGCACCAAACTAAATCACCAGTAATGCAGAGCGATGGGAACTGGCTTTACTGGCAACGGGGTTAACAACTGCTAGTCATCTTGAGAGCTTTTCTGGGGCAGCTCTCAGCCAGGGGAGACCAAGCACAGAAAACTCGAGGCTAAGGAAGTTTGGAGCAGTCGGACAAAAGCAGCTACAAAAAGCCCTGTTCACATCACATCGACTCTACGGAGTTGGTCAGAAGTTGATCAAAGGCGTTCTCCAGAGTGCTGGAAGGAAAATTACCCCGCACTTTACATTCATTAGCTGACTGGAAGTTTGAGAGATCATACTTGTCAGAGGTTTTCTGTTCATAGGCATGGTGGAATTTTTGCAGAAAATATGCAAGAACATGAAGAATATGGGAGAAGGGGAACAGAATTATCCGATTTCCACGAGACACGACAAGTTTAGGCATACAGCTTAGGACTTTAAAACACAGTTCTACTGTACATAATTGGATCTGAACCAACATTTTAGCTAAGTAAGATTTATGTAAACTCCTGTTTCCCAAGACAGATATCTAAATTGCACTCCACCCATACTGAGTGTGCCAAACTTTTTTGCTCATAAACAACCCTATTTAGAGATGTATAGAGCTCGGGGAAGGAGAAAAGGAAAGCTCAATGCTAGAAACCCTCAGTAAGAAACATATTTCTGGAAAAATTATCATACGCAGAGGAGTTTAGGTAGCTTACGAAATTCAAAACATGCACATGGTTTGTGCAGCACTGTGTTTCTTTGCCCCCAAAAAAGGACATTTGCTTCAAAATTAAATTTTTAGAAGATTTAGAAATGACAAAAATCACTTTCTATTAAAAGATGACAGGACAACATAATAGCACTGGAAAAATGACAAGCCCCCCCAAAAAAGCAGCGGTAGATCATACTTTATGCACCCATATAGTGAAGACTCAATAGCCAAATATCCCAAGGCACAGAACTGACCAAACAATTCTGGTTATTCCTCTTTGAACTGGGAAATGAGTTTTCAGATGTTGATGCTGAACTCCTTAGGTACCTCTTCTAACAGCCCCCTCAGAGGAGACAGGGTGCTCCTGTATCTTCCTTTCACTCCCTTCTGCCCTAAATCATTTTGCAGAATATGAGAGACATTGGCAAATTGGAATCACGCATCTATGCTATAGAGGCCAGAGATTATGTTCAATAAAACCTCAATGCTATATCAGCTGTTTTTTAAATAAAGATTCTATTGGTTGCAAAGGGACCCACAGAAACAAGGATGATCTTTTACCTGAAGTTCAGCCAACGTCTTCAAAAGCTAACCTCAGGATCTCACAGACAGTCTAAGGAAAGGTCAGTAGCTGGAATGAGGAGTTTTCTGTCTCTTTAAATACACAGTGACGAGCTAATGCCCAGTTTTACAGTTATGCCTGCACATTTTTATTAAAGAGTATAAGGCCAAGCATTGCACCTTGTTTGTCCGCATTTCTCAATTCCTCTGCAGATCTGCTTTGGAAACAATCCAGCCAGACCTCCCCAAGACAAACCTAAGCCATGGCTCTGGGCATGGCTTTCTTCAGAAACAAGTTGCAAGGATCAGCAAACAAAACGATACCTCAGCCTGGCTCACTGTACTCCAGCAGTCTGCCTGCGCAGCCTGGGAAACGTGTCCTCAGTCTTCTTTAAGTGTCTTCATATCACATACAGAAAATATAATTTCAGTGGCCTGTAATTAAAGGACCACACTGGTGCACTGCAGCAGTGATGGCACGCTTTCAGAACAGAAACTGAACCCTGACCCCTGCTCAGAACAGCGATTGTACCTTTGGGGTACAGTGCTTCCACGTGCTGCCCAAAGGGGACCCAGGCTGTGGGATGGCTGTGACCAGCCTTGTTCAGAGGGAGACAACAACCATCTTTGCACCAGTTGGATTTGGGGATGGGAAAGGCAGCTTAACTTCCTCATATTTAGCAGTATAGATGTGCCCACTCAGCCCACTCTCAAATCGTGCTTGCTATTCCCTTTGAAGCCCTTTCAATTTACAGATGATTACTGTCAAAATCTTACCAGGAATTGGGAACAAGAACCAGAACTTTGTTATGTCTGACAGCTTTACAGAGAGGTGTGAATTCAGAGATGCTTTACGAAGTGTATTTTTGTAACTTTGAGCTGTACTGCTGAGTATTCTCACACGCTCATCGCAATAGCTACACCTCCTTTCTCATTTAGATTACATGTAATGGGAACACAAGGTGAGACTGTTAGATGTTATGGACTATCGTGCTGACAATATGTCAGAAGTGCACAGCTGTGTATCTTCTCAAAGTACACAACAATGCCATTGGGCTCATCAAGCATCTAAAAGACGTGAGCAGGTGACTCCTTCCCTGTCTGAGACACTACTGGGGAAAAAAAGCCAGCTGATAAATGGGCACTTGTACCTTCTCATTCTCATAGACATCTGTCCATATGAAGTGAGTAGATTTGGAAACGTGCTTGATATCCCCTTTAATTGACATCCAACTAGCAAAGACAGCAAACATTGGAAGAAAAAAATCTCAGACATATCATCCTTGCTAGCTGTACAGCTAACATGCTTTTATTCCTCTGAGTACAAATGAATACCATGGAAGTGCCTTCCAACACTGAACTGTCAAAGGCCTCCAACCTCCACACAGCATTAGAGACAGCCTATCCTATCAATGTTTCCTAGACATCCATTCAATTCTAAGTTCACAGTCCATGCATCCTTCTTACACCCAGGGGCACACACACGTGGAATGAAAGCAAATAAACAGCGTTAGTAACAGCATGCCAAAAGGCAGTCATTAAAATCAACTGTAATGGAGTGTTACTTCTAAACTACTTCACCAAGACTGGCAATAGTTCAGATTTTTAGCTCTTTTATTATAAGATGTAGAATAAAAAAGGAACCAACATGAAAACGAAAAATAAAACTTTAAAAAAAAATCCCTCAGAAGATGTTGAAGTTTTAAGAAATAATAAGATTTTTTTTTTTTTTAAGTAATCAAGAGAGATGGCAGATTGACAGAATAGTACGAAAAAATCATCAGCTTAGAAAAAATGCTAAAAGTCAAAAACAGAGACAATTATCTGAAATGTGTTTGAGTGGCAAAACAAAAAAAAAGAAAAACATTTAGCAAGGTGGCAGTGAATAGCTCTGTGGGTGAGGTTAGTATCTGAGTTTGGCAGTAAAAGCAAAAAGCCAAAGGGCAAAGCACCTCCATACACAAGACTTCAGCTGAACTTTTTCCTTGGCAGAATGATTTAAATCAATGACAGAAGGTTGATGGAAGAATAATAAAAATGGTAAGCCACCAGAGAGAACAAAACTCTAAAATATATACACCACAGGTTAAGACATTACAAATAAACAAGTGGGAAAGAAGGACTGCCTTCATATTCTTAAGTAGTAAAAATATTAGTGCTGAAAATACTGTATTTATCTCAACAGGTGTTTTGCCATTGCTTTATGGGCATGGGGAGTTCACTCATCAAGAAGTAGGAAGAGAGAAATACACAGTAAAATCAGGAATTAATTTCAAGTTGGGCCCCACTAAATCTGCTGAAAGTAGGGTATTTTGAACCAAGGAATCTACTTAAAAGAAATGATGGAAACTTCAGCACACATCATACTTAAAAGGGTCCCAAAACAGCCTAGGAAAAGCAAACAAGGTATAGTCCTATACTGATACTGACAGCTGAATTAAACGTTCTCAGGAAATGTTTATGGCTTGCAAATCCACCAATACTGCAGAAATAACTTCAAAAATCAGCAGAGAGACTGTCCAGATGGAAAGAAAGTTCATATTCACCAGTGCTAATTCTAATAATAATCACAGTCCATAATAGGCTGTGCTCGTGTCAGTCTCTATTCTATATTCCTCCGACTCTGAGTCACCATGAGATTCTGTTTCTATATCCTCCTGCTTAACTTGGATGTAGATTGAGCTGGTATTAGACAGCAACACATGGTACAACCTGATGGAAACTCTTAAATGCTTGTTAGTTCTGCAGCAGACTTCTGCAAGATCTTAGTCTTGTACTGGGACATGTTTACTGCTTACAACGCGTCCTCCAAGCTAACAGTGGCCAAATGATGGTCACAGCTTAAGCACAGGCCTCTAAAACACCACACCTGCACTGTCAGAGGGCTGTGCTCAAGCCAACATGCTCTGCGAGCAGCCCCAGCCACAAAAGCACAGAGACATGGCTAACCTTGCTTCCAGCACCAGAGTTAAGTGGGACTCGAGTCCTCATCATACGCTTCTCTTCAGAACAGATGTACCCCAATTACTTTTCAACAGAGAAACAAAACTAGAATCCGAGGCATCTATGATGATTCCGTGATTCCGTATCACTGCACTTTCACCCTAAAATTAGCAACAAGAAAACTTACAAAATAGGACATCAGCTCCGTGCAAATAATCCACAAGCTTCCCCCTTCACCCAAAATGGATGTGTTGGTGGGAGCAGGAAGGAAACGAGGTACCTGCAGAAGCAAACTGCAGGAACGTGGTGGTTCTTCCTTACTTGTTACTTAAAAGGACAAGGAGCAAGTGGTAACAATTACACACAGAGTGAACTCACAAGAAGCTAAACCCTTCAGAGCTATGTTATTATTTCTAATAGATAAAGGACACCAACAATTTATGTTTCATGTCAATACTGGCATTGGATCAAGTCTGGACATTCAGGGTCTACAGAAAAAAAACAGACAGTAATTGAACTCAATGTGGGATTTCTATACTTAAAGTAGAATTACATGTACTTACATCACCTCTTCACCTGACCCAGGCTCATATTTACAATCACGGTGTGAAAGACACCCCGCCATCTGTGATTTTTATTGAAAGAAAATACCAAGCCATAAGAAGCAGCTAATACTAACTGCAGCAGCTGTGCACTGTCTCCAAAGAGAATTATGGGACATGCATTGAATGCATGGCATTGCTCTGTAAGGATTTGATTAGATACAGTTTGGTAAGAAAAAATGTTATCCATCGCATAAACAGTCTGCTATTTTAGAAGTTAACTTCTGAATGTAGAGCTTAGGACAGATTCTTTCCTCTGCTTCACATGTAGAGCAATTCCAAAAAGCACTTCACTGGTTATTATAGAAGCAATTAATTCTGTCCATAGAATAGGGAGCTAGGGCAATTTCAGATAAAAAGTATCTATAAAATGAATTAAAACTCACAAGAAAACATTACTAAAGGCAGTTGACAATTTTTAAAAAATATTTTTAGGAGTATCTGCTCTTGAAATGACGAGCATAACAGCATCTAGCAAAAAACTCCTTTGAAGATTATCACTGTACAAAGTGAAATATGCAGTGTAACTACATTTAAGATGTTATCCATGGAATTCTCAGCTACCACTGACGCACGTGGTACAAACCCTGCATCTTATAAGCCATGAGCTGACTGTAACAGTGGAAGTACAGAGAGGATTTAATTAAATTTTAGCAAATCATCTTGTGTTAATTGTTTATACCTGTTTATGGTGTTATAAAAGGAAACAAATACTTCTAACACTGGAATTAAGTTCTCATCTACCATATGCACCACAACTATTGCAACTGTATGTTTGGAAAGGTGATGTTACAATGCAGTAGAAAATTCAGCCCCTTTATTTAAGAGCTGTGGCATCCTACACATTCTGACCTTCCATCATCTATAAAACTTGCTTTGATGTAATCTTTCATGTACCTCTCAAACTTATCAAGTGAACAGAGAAATCTTCATTGCTTTCATTAAGTCCAACCATCCTCATTTCCTTCCGTTAATGAAACGAAAATATTACTCTGTTGGATTGATTATGCCAATTTCTGAGCCCTAGACTGTTATAACACATCACACCTCGTAAGAGCCAAGGATGAGATTTGTTGCTTTGTTTAATCACAGCATCCAAGAGGAGAATAAGTCATCTTCATTTACATCATATTTTGATACACAAGAATGCATCATGCCTATAAATTATCTTGAACAATAATTTTCACTCACATAACACTTTTCTAAACGTTAAGAACAAACAAATGTGAGAAAACAAGCAATAAAAAAAGTAGTACATCTTTTCTTACTAAGATTTTATACATCACTGGCTTGAAATAATCTGGATGCTATTTCCATCCACCTAAAAATAACTCATAGTGCAGCATTTTCTTGTTACTATTGGGGGGTAGGAGCAAAAATAGCTTTCCAGAAGAATATCTGGCATAGGAACAGTATGCTATATTTTTTTTTTAATGAAAGATCTCATGACACTCAGGCATCTGTAACTCAAGAACATGAAAAATCAGCTGGAACTCTCATGCCAGTGAACGCAGCAAAATGCACCTTTTATTCCCCAAAGTTCTTTACATGCAAAAGAAGCACATTTTAATGATGTGGGATAGTAAATATTAAACAAGTGGATTTATAGTACAAAATAAAATACTATCAGGCAATGAACATACTATTAAGCACTGTATTTAATACCAGGAGGCATCAGTCATTGTGCAGAAATTTCTTCCACTAGTTCCTCACTGGGACCTCTCAGAATAACTCTACTGAAAGCTCTCTTAACTGAAACACAGCACATTTAAAGCACAACAAGGAAAAAGAACTCTACTGGCATCAGTTTATTAGTTACTGTTCAATTATAAAGCCCAATTCTGAAGTTTTTTCTGCCATACTTCATTTTCATCCCAGTACTGGATTCCTCCTGAGCACGTGAGCAAATCACAGCTGGATCCCCTGACATAACACAAAGCTAAAAATGTTGTCCTAGGTTATCAAAATGACTCAAAACGAGGACACAGCAAAGCACAGTAAACAACTGGTCACATGATTACACACAGTAAACCAGGAGGTCACTCTGTAAGGACAGTATGAGCTTAAAAAAGCTCAAGAAAGAAATAGGAAACTGAACCAATAACCAAAATGCTGCTATGATCTCATCCTTCATTTTAAGAGATACTGTAGTAGCAGTAAAGAGAATATTAGGACTATTTTGGCCTCAGCTATGCAAGGATGATTGGTTAGCTGTCTGAAGGGAAACACTTCTTTAAAAACGGCCACACTGCTTCTGAAGTGAAACTGTATCACAGTAAGCAAATAAAAGGATTCATTCAGGACCTGTTTCAGACAGCTGACATTACCATCAATCTACCTACAATCTCATCTGGAATTCATTGCAGTGAGAACACAAAAGGATTTGAAAAAAGAAATGCAAAGTCGTGTTCTGAGTTCCCCAGTCTCCCTCATATATGCACACAGACATCTTAAAAATATCATTAGCCAAAATTTTCCACTGAAGTACTATATCTTGTAACAACAACAACAACAAAAAAAGGTAAGTATTTTATCTGTAAGCACTCTGGGAATTGTACCTTCAGCTGGGCTTGGTTTAGCTCACAGGTATGGAGTTTGGAAATGATTAATCACATCTATCTCCTCCTGCAGAACTCACTCATGCATGCTACGTGCCAGCTGCACCAAGTAAGTATCACCTCACACTCAGAGGACCACAGCACATGGCCTGTCTTTCATTTCTTCTACATCCAGGTCCCAGGTCGCATGCAGGCACAGACAGTGGGTCTACGCCTTCACTCAGCAGCTCCTTTCAGGCTGCAGACCCAACCAGCACAGCCACAGCAAGGTATTGATTTGTCATATTACCTCTCTCAAGTTCTACTTATAACCTCAAGAAGTGCAGGTCACCCAATAAGTAAGTAAGTAAATAAATAAATAGCTTAACTTTGGAATGACAGCAAAGTTTTCCAGCCAGTCTCTCACATTTATATGAGTACTCAAGGACGCAAGGGAACAACACCTACATTTTAATTATTTCATATTCCTCCTCCTACGCTCGATTTCTGTACTCCATTGGCAACAGATTCCGCTCCTCAACTACTCACATAAATGCCTTCACACTTCTTTCCCTACCTTGCAAACCAAAAGCTTCATGTTCTTCTAATTCCGACTTAGAGCCCACTTCAATCTGTGCTGCCCCCAGGAAAACACCAGCTGGTGATGCTGGGATAGTTCAGAGCATGGGGACTTCTTGGCCTGAAGGTTAATGGTATTTTTGGACTACACAAAGGAAACTGCTGGTATTGTGGTCTAGAGATCTGTGTGAGAAATGTAGAAAAGCGATGGACCGCCAGGGCCTTGGAGAACTTTGCTTCCAGCAACCCATCACTTTTTTGGTTTCCTTCCCAACATAGATTTGTTTCCCATACTACCAACAGCTTATAGATGCTATCAATTACAGAACAGGGACCATATGGCAGAAGTTCGTCCTATTTTGTAATTGGACACCTCCCAAAATATTCATAGCTACATGGTCACAACTAGAATTATTATTATTATTATACTAAATTTCCCCGACTTTACACATTTCAGAAATCTAAAGGCAAGTAATGCTACTCATTCAACACATTATAAGAGATGTCACAACAAAAAGCACCTTTTCCTTAAACGTGCAAACCCTAAAGTCATGGGATTTTGAGAGAATTTAATGCAAAACGAGGGTTTGTATTTTCAAAGCAATCTTTTTTCCCCAGTGTAAACCGCTCAGAGAAAACAAACAAACACACACACACCAACCCTGGCAATGGATACACACGTAAATGTCCTGAGCCACGCTCACCACGTAGCTCTGTTTGCCTTCACTGACATACCTGTGTCAACAGAGGGGTGGAAAAGGTACAGAGCAGCGTGGTCTGCCGTGAGACCCTGACAGAACTTTTCTGCTTTTTCAGTTAAATAATTTGAAACGTGACAAATCCTGATAAATTATTTCATAGGTATGGCAGTCCGTGCTGTAAAATCATTGGAGTGCCTAGAAGTATCTCACCCTACTTAGTAAACTATTGCTTGTCCACAAACCACAAGTGTGCACCACAGACAGAGGTAACAGTTCATACACTGAATTGTTTGAGTGAAAAAAAAGACAAAAGGTAGGACTTAAATGCCTCCCACCTGTTAGCTCAAATCTCTATCAGTAGAACAGAGTATTTAGGTAGGTTCAGCAGACAAAAAAAATACTTTGGGAATTGTCCCAGCAGGATGTCCTACAGTTCTGCTGATAGCAGGGTTCTTGGGGCAGCTTCTGGAATCTGCTCTCCACAAACAAATGCAGCTTCCCATTTTCAGATCTCATGAGAAAGACGGTGGACCACTATTCCTACCTACAGGATTAGGAACTTCCTTCATGTTTCTAGAATTATGCAATGTAATTTCTTGCTAAAAGCAAAGAAAGGACATTTTTAGTCAGGGTAACTTCTTCACATAACACTACTAAAAACAAAAAAAACCCAGCAGCCTCAATTAGTTAGGCTTCACAGCAAAAGCTGTAGCTTGAGCCTAAGGACACATCAGAAACCTCAGGCTTTTTAATCTGATTTATAGGGTTTCTTGAGGCACCGTGCTTTCATCATTTTTAAATATCAAAAAAATTGAGTGGTCTTGTGAAATACATGTGATAGATGTTGTGGGCTGTATAGCAGCACAACTAACCACGAGTTCAGCCACCACCCCTAACCAACAGGACTGCTGTGACAAACACATCACAAGAGATCAATCAATGAAGAACACAAATCCCAGCAACAGAGGAACCATTAAAAATAATATAAAAATACCAAATTTTGCACAACTTAAAAAAAATTGGTAAGCATCATATGATTCTTAGGCATAATATCCTTTAATTAGTAATCCAGAGTTGTAAGGAGTTTATGCATTACTAAGACCTCACTGACTAAGCAATAGCAGACCTGAGCATTAATACACTTATCCAGAAAGTACCCCAATAATTCCAAGTGCTGCCAAACCTCAGTTCTCAACTCTTGTGTACTTTTATGTACTTTTTTGTGTACTTTGTGCTGTTCTCAGCACCAAAGATGGCTGCATTTCAGCAGTGACACCGCGATGCACAGTTTGCACAACAGGAAAAACTCTTGAGATGAAAAGTGCTGTACAAATCATTCATAGTGTCACCAGTATTCCAGTACTGTCATTGATTACATGCATGAGAACACTTCTACTTACTGAAAAAACAAAGCATGACTGTACAGTGTTTGGCTATATGTCCTTTATCTACTTACACCTGTTATCTCTGTTATTTTTGGAAACAGGGCTGTAGCAGCACAGTTTAAGTGTAGATTTCACTACAGCTATAGCAAAGTATTCAACCTGTTGGCCAATTCAATCAAGCAGGGTTCTCCATGCTGGTGCCACAGAAAGCCAAGGGAAGTGCTGTACCACAGAGAACACAAACATGGGGTGTATGAGCTGATGTGAGGAGGCTCGTACCATAAAGGAAACAGCCAAGGAGATAATTCTGCAGTGCAGCTGTGGCAGTGATGCAAACAAAGATTAACCAGAACATGATTGCATCCCTGAAGGACAACACAGTTTGTATACGAACACAATTTGGTTCTGAATAACTTTCGTTGGCTGTGTTATCTGAGCACCACCAAGGCCCCTACCAGCCCTCTGTCCTGCAGTCAGGATCTTCCTGAACAGGACTTTGTGCTCTGAAGTCTTGCTTTATATGTGGTTTTTCTCCTCTGTTTCTCCTCAACAGCCGTGGAGGATGAGCTAAACATCAATTTGTGCTTTTGGCCTCTGCAGTCTCCTATAGCAGAAAATCCCCAAATTCTGTATTATTTAAGAGCACTTCATATTCATATACTATTTCCTTTCTTGTGAAAAGTGGTATAAAATTACTTCCTGTGTACATTTCCCATGCTATTCATGAATTCATATGCCCCCTTCATAATTCTCCACTTAGTGCTCTTTTCAAAGCAGAAAAATCTATACAATTTCATCTCTCTTCACAGTTTCATTTTGGTCACTGCATCTCCTCACTGCACGGTCTAAAGTTACTGCCTGACCTCAATAAGATCACAGTGCTGCTTTACACAGGCCATTGGTTGGTTTGTGACAATTAAAAAAAATCCCAGCCACGGTGAAAAAACAACTCACAGCCACTGTTAAATGTTTTCTCTTATTCATAAATACAGGGAGAAATGAGCACTTAGAAGTGAATAACAGTACTTTATCGCTTACACATGATATATTGGTCCAGTGATTTCTCACACAAACATTTTAGACCATGGGTCACTGCCTTAAAATAAAACAAAACATCACCAATTTTGAACAGAGCATATTTTCACCTGACCTGTATGAAGATTTAAACTTTAAATTTGAAGTAGTCAGTCTTCCCATAAAACTTTCCCCTTAGCCCCAAATCAGCACTAGAACATTGGGATTGGAAGCTGATGATTACTTCATAGCTACCAACTAGATTTCCTATTATATGACAGTGAAAATAAAAAGACTGTTCTGGCTGCCCCACAGTTTTCATCTCTAGTTCTTTCAGAGCACCTAAGTAGAGCAGAACGACAGCCCTTACCTCCACCACAGAGGAGCAGAGCAACCAAGAGTTACAAGACAGCTTCTACCTACCAATCACAGCGAGACTGCACGAAAATGATGCTGCCCATGTCTGTAATTAGAGAAAACACAGGTAAACCCTCAGCAGTATAAGGTTGTCACTCTGGGTAGATATACACTGTGGAGAAATACCAAAGAGAGCATACGGGGCAGTAAATCAGCCATTGTGCCTAAGAAGATCTCAGACAGGCAAGAAACCACAGCAAGCTGAAACAGCTGTGCCCCAGGAAACAGCAGAACAAATGGATTTACTGCCTCCTGACTCCAGCGATACCAGCATCTCCGTAGAGAACAGCAGGGAAATAAGGGAAAATGAAAACTGCAAGTTAATTTATTTGATAAACAAGTTATAAATATCCAAAATTCTGCATCATTCCAGTACTTAGCATACTGTTTGACACAGAAAGTACAGAATAATATGAAGAGGATAACTCTGGTATCAGACACCGAGTACAGGGTGCTGTGTTTCACACAGGCTCCTGTCACACAGTACTGACCAGTGACAAAAGTGCCTGTCTTCTGTAGCTCCATCTGCACTGCAAGTCAGGTATATAAGAACTGAATGAGGCTGCACTGTTATATGGTAAAGAACATTGCTATGCACGGGTATCAGGGCAGGTCCTCAGTGTAACACAAGTTGATTCACAAAGAACAAAAGAATCCTAATGCAGCTATGCTGCTTTCATTTCTGGAGAGGGCTTTAACATTGATCTGGGTAGCTCTGCTGTAGAGTAGCAGAGTATCATGGCAGGTTCTCTATCCATTAAGGACTCTGCTGTCTGCTTTACCATGGAATCTGTACGTGGGAGGTGTCAAGGCAGAATGACTTTCTGCCAGAATGTGCCATTGGATGTGGCCAGCACACAGCACTGCAAATTCAGCACTGCAAGAAGCAGAACTGGCATCTTAATTAAGACCAATTGACAAATCCCTAGCCTGTAAGAAGATATATTTTGAATGCAGCTGACTGGGTTAAAAGATCACTGTTTCTGGCTAAAGGAATCCTCATAACCATCTTTCCCCAGCAAAGGTTTGTACTGCTGTAATCCTCTCTAAACACAGAACCACACAGGCAAATGTTCCTGACCCACCTGTATCAAACAGGCTCACCCTACCAAATAGTACACTGCATATTAATAGTTCACTTAAATTTAACTCAGTCATTTTAAGAGACCTGGATTAAGAAATTACTATACGTGCAGTTTTGTCAGCAGCTTTTCTTAGATTCTAGCATAAATGGAGGGATGAAATATGGAAGCATCTCATAAGAAGTCCCGGTTGCAGCTAGAATGATACATCCGGACACAGCAGGACATCTTTGCAGCTTCAACAGAAAAAAAAAAAGAAAATGAAGTAGAGTTTGACTTCCAATTTATCCATCTGAATTCCTACTGTAAGGAATACACTATAACACAGGTATTTCCTTTTGGTCATCACCTCATTACCCTGAGAACCTGTTGAAGGCACCTGATTTGGTTTTAATTAATTTCTCCATACTTTTTTACACTGGCCTTGCCTACAGACTAATAATAATATGGAGATCTGCTGGTATGCAGTAGGAATATTTAAGTTATTTTATTTCTGTAGGATGAAATAAAGTAACAGATTTTGACTTTTAAAAACATACCAGCGAGCCTGAGAAGGTGGATGAGAACAAGACAAGTATCACAACTCATAATGGTGTAAAGCTGCTTTCTACAAAAACAGTCAAAACAATAGGGTATGTTTTCACACCCTGTAATTAACCCTGCATTTTTAGGTTGTTAATGACATTTTGTTGCCAGAATAGTTTATTAAGAACAAATGAACATAGTGAAGTCAGAAAGGATTACCATCTTCCTTTGAGAAACCAGTCAGTGAAAATACTCTTCTGAAAAACAACTAGCTGGGTATTGGATAACACACTTAGAAAGCTTCAAATACTGAACACCTTCAAATGCTTTCTGTTCCATTAGCTGGATTACTAATGCTATAGAAATCCTCTGACTGGCTCATGACAAGTCAACCCAAACCAGACCTATAGTCTTCAGAAACCATTACTGTCTGATTATACGTTTTAGGGCCTCTGTGGAAGAAGAGGCGGCTGTTCTAAAATAAGCCTGCTAACATCTATCTTAGGAACACACTCAGAGAGGAGGCAGAAACTGAGCTGAGGTGAATAGTATGATTATGCCAGCTCTACAGTTCAAGGTAGAAACACTCACTTTACTTTTTTTTTCCCCTCCATTTTGAAGATGCTTCCTAGCAGGAAACTACTCAAACTGCTCAGTAGAGCAGCTGATACTCAACCCATCATCTATAACTGATAAGACTTTTTCTACCACATCCAAAGGTTTGGTCAGCAACGTGAGCACAGAACTAGGACAGAGCAACAACGTGGTAAGGTGATGGAATTAATGGTGAAGCGGTTTAAGAATGCAGGTGTTTGGTTTTACCTGAAAAGGCTGAACTTCCACCCACGTCATTGCTCCACATCTAGGAAGAGCATACCGTTTCTTTATTAAGCAATATTCTAATATTTAAAGCAAAAAATAGCTACTATTGCATCTGTTTAACATTCTTTAGAGGAGGCCATCAAATTTCAACTACACTGAACTGATCTCACCAGCACATTCTAAAAGTACAACTATGCTCAAACAGAAATAAAGGAATTTATTTACATAGTCGTAAAAAACACAATATTAAGGACTTAACAAGTCTGAAAAACACTATATGTAGTCAGTTAAACATCCAAATTAGTCATAAAACGCTTAAAAAATTTGTTCATTTGCAATTATAATAAGAAAAGGAACTCAAATGAATTAATTTAAATCAATATCAAAATTCCTCTAGCCCAGCCCTCAAAAGAAAGTTTTAATGCATCTGCAAGTCTACAAATATTAAGATCTGGCAAAGAGAATTCAAACTATTTCTGTACAAAGATTAACAAGTGCACACTTCAGAACTGGAGTTTTCCTTCAGTATTCTATTAATTCTATTAATTATTTTATGCAGAAATTGAAAATAACTAAGCCAAACATAAGAAACGATTATCTGTGTTTTGTGTGGATTGCAATGAATGTCTTTGAGTACATAACTGAACCTTCATAATAAAGCACCAGGTAAGTTAGAGTTGTGAAACTCAGTTTTTCAGGATTTATTTGAAATATGCAATATCAGCTCTTACATCAGGTGCTGAGAAGGATTAGCAAAATATTTCGGTTTCTAGCTGCTGTTTCTGTTAAATGCAAGTAAAGTTGAATCTTTAAATACTATCAGAGCACTCCAAGTTTACTTCAAAATTTAAGCAACCAAAAAAAGAAGCTAAAAGAATATCTGCAAGAAAAATATAAGCTAAACTTATTTCAAAAGGGAAATTTCACTACAGAGCAAAGGATCCTTTATGCAGAAGATGATGGATGTGTACAAGAAAGATCTGTCATGAGAAAAGTTCTTTTTTATGCTACACTATGCACCTTTCAAATAAATAAAAATGTTTTTTTTCATCTAAAAGAAACAGAATAAAAATCATCCATTCTGCTAATGATAACATTTATAAACTACATGCTATTTACTTCCTTTATATGCAGTCATTATTTACTTCAGATTGCTTGTAAGGATGCACTACATAAAATAACATAATATTTAATGGCACTTATTCCTTAAAATACCATCTACTTTTAATGAATTAGTTATACTCCTGCCTTTACCATAGGAAGCACTGCAGGAAATCTGAGGTCCCCAGAACCCTCCGGAATGGTAGGGAAGGAGAAAAAAAACTGAGCTGTGTCACCAGATATCAGAACATGTTGGGCACAGAAGAGGGAGTCATGGTGTTTCCGAAGGATGCGTATTAATTCAACTGGATACCGTGAGATGATTACATCTGTGGCACTGTACTATTAATTTCATGACCCTCTTTCTCATTTCTTGGAAGTAAGGCTTATTGCTATGCTTTCCCAGTTATTGATAATAGCCCCTAATAGCCCTTTCCTGAGTAATACCACAGAGCAAGGGGAAAAAAAAGAGAAGCAGCATTAATTTGAGTGTTTGAGATTAAATGAGTAGAATTAGCACAAAATAGTAGAAAATAGAAAAGCACTAGACCACAAGATGAGACTTGTTTCATTATCTATAAGTAGCACAATGTGTAGGAGCACATAAAGTGTGGCTACGTTTCAAATATAAAAATATTACCATGAGGCTTCACCCACCCACTCTATTATACTCTCCAAGAGAAAAGAGAGTAGGTAGACAATGAAATTCTTAGTTCACTGCCAAGAATTCCAGTGCAAACAAATTATCAGGAGAATCAGATAAGAATAATGATGTGATATTGATAGAGAAAGCAGAAGCTTGGTATAAATTAAAGTTTAAAATAAACTGTAGGAGTGACAGAAGGAAAAGGTAAAAAGGCAGGCAGAGAATAAGATCTGTGTTTTGATAGAGAAAAGGGTATGTAAGTCCTGTACATATCGCTGATAACAGCACGAACAAACAGATATCATGCTGAATGCAGTCTTCTCAGATAACAAGAACAACAATGCAAGATGCTGCCAAAGTAAAAGGCAGTTTGTTCAACACAAAACAATTCCTGGTTGTCAAATTTGCAAGAGTGAAATTACTTGAAAAATAACTTGCTGTACGCTGTACTAAGCAATGAAGAGCACTTAGATTTCTTCTAATGTTTAGAAGTCAGTTCAAGATTGTAGGAGCTGAATCAATTCAGCTTAGTTTGAGAGGATAATGCAGTAGTCATACTGTTGCAACACTCAAGTTAAACTATTTTTACCGTGCCTGGCTTACTTCCCAATGTTACCTGGTTGGGAGTGATTGGGTATGAGATCAGAACGCCCCTTAACAGGCCTTCATTAATGGTCTCAAGGATCATTTTATTGACGTAGTTTTTCTCCATCTAGATGTCCATGCCTCATGGTATCTCACTATGATGTATTTGATTCACTTCTACAGGGAATTCCTTGAAAGATGCATCCCCATTCAAGGGCAAACATCTACGCACTCTGCTGTAGATAAACATACCAAAAAAATGTTTATTATTCCAGCAAAGACAGATAGAAGGAAATGCCATAGAGAAATATGCAAATGTAGAAATTATGATAAGGTGATTTTGTTTGGTTACAAGTCAAATTTAAACAGTTCAATGAATTGGCAATAGTACTGTACAGAATCAAAGAAAAAGCATAAGATGAAAATTGCATCAGAAAACCTAAAGGAATTCAGATGAATGAGCTTTTAAAGGTGGAGTAACTTTAAGAAAACAAAAAAAAAATCTGAGAGAATGCAATGTTGTACCAACATGTGGGAGTGCCTAATAACTTGGAAAACAGAAGCCCTACAGTAAAAGGCCAAAGAGCTCACAGTAAGACAGTTAGGCAGCCACCACCAAGGCAGTCAATTGCATTCGCTGATTCTTTCAACAGAAGACAAATTATTTTCTTTGTCTACATCAAAGACTGCAAAAGGAGTGAACACAGCACAATAGGTTCATTTTGCAAGAACCTATAATAGAATATTTGTGTTAAAAATCGATGGAATTTTACATACTTGTGCCTAGTTTTATCAGATGTATGCAGCAGTTGCATTTAGCCAGATAACGCAATTAAATCTGAATAATGCAGGTATGGTCAGATGGTCATGGAATGAAAAGCTTTTATGTAAGTTGTTTTTTTACCATTAAAAAAACCCACCTGTGTCAGCAGCTATCCACACCAGAAGAGTTTGAAATAAATGTCTTGGAACACATGGAAGCTAATGCTATAAACAGCCTCACACAGAAGAGCTACAGACTTAACGTGAATATGACATCTATTTGTAAATATTTACTGATTCCTTAGTACTTAAAATACTATTACAGTTCTAAAATGAAAACTGCACCATATTGTTTTACACCCACACACTACTTAAACACAAGTTAGTTTACAATTAGAGTAGTACTACAACCAGTACAATGAGACACTGACACTTCCCATTTAACCATACTGAGCATTTGAATGATATTTTTTCCAACGTTCCCAACATGCTAAAGGATACTTGGGCACAGATTTTAAATATCACATTTATTGCATGATTTGTTTTGAGGGAGTTACACTTTACTGTTTCTTTAAGCTCTTTACAACTCCCTCATCTCGTTTGCAGGGCTGGAGATCTTTAAACCCACTCTCTTCATAGTTAAAAACAATGTAACGAGATTAGGCTGGGAGCCAACAAAATCAACTGTGTGCCAACCAGTCTTCTGAATTCTAATTAGAACATCATTCCTATTAGATCTCCATTTTTCTAACATAAGTACAATACAATTATTTCTATGATTATATCACTGAAATAATGGCCTATTCTAGGAAGATATTGCAAGATCGAAACAATTAAAAGGTGATACTAATAGGACAACTTGTCAAAAATTATTAATAGGTAATTACTCCGGAATGCTATATATTAATCCAAAAAAGATTTATGGAACTGCAAAAAAAAAAAAAAAAAGATTCAAAGCAAAGAATAATTTCATAAACAAGAGTAGATATAATCTAGTGAATTCTGGGCAGGCAAAGAATTTCTAATGCCTGCTATTCACTTTCTGTAACTCGCTTTACCATTTATATGACAATTTACACCAAAGGGAGAACAGCTTGTTCAGTCAGCCTTGAGAAGTTCTTCACTTTCAGCCTCTCATTTAAGAATGGCATGCATTGCTGCTTTTTTATTAATTTGATTCTTGGCTGCAATCAGATCACCCAGTTTGCACGTGTTCAGTGTATGTGCATGGTACTGAAGTGAACCATCACAACTACTCTACATGAACAGTAAATACATACATCTCTTCTCACCATTGTTTAAATAAAAATTTAAACTCTTCTTTCTGTTATTTCCTGAGCAATGCAGCTGCAGATGCCTGCTCCAGCTCTATGTGATGAGGAGAACCCCCCTGAGCCCCTTTTCCAACCTCAGCCATCCCATGTCAATCTGTGATTCTCTCATATTCGACGCGAACCTCTCCAAATTCCTCCTCAGTTTTCACTTCTGCACCTTTTGAGTTAATCTTACAAGCAGATTTGTTCTTAGATGCTCTCAGTACTATCTCAGATTAGTCAAATTTAACTTTGAATCAAATTTTACAGTACTTCGCGTTACCCTATCATTCCATGATACTGAGTCATTAAGAGTTCCACTACCAAGTAAGTTTGGCAGAAGGTGTTATTTGGCCAAATGGTCTCTCTGAAACCCACCTAAAGCCACTACAATATCAGGCAGAACATTGTTTTCAATTCAAAAAAATAAAATCCAGAACTGAGATACAGGTTTTTATACAGAAGTTTCAAACCACTACTGAACTTTCAAGAAAATACTGCAAGTTAAATCAGGTACTATTACCCATCTCTTGTACGGAACAGAGCTTGAAAAGCTTGTGCTGAAATAAACATTGAAGTACTTGCAGTAATTATTTACCTAATTGCAAACAGCAAAATGAAAATAGCATTCATATTTTAGGCAATAAATGACCTAGATATGCATATTATCAACAGGAGTATACACTTACTGAAACCTATGTCATGTTTTGTGCAAAATAAACTTAACCCAAAATCAAGAAAATAAAGGGATGCATGAAATGGATACGTTCAGCATAATGCACACATTTACCACAGTAGGGTCGCATACTAACATGAATCTCAAAGTGTGTAAACATTCACAGTGCATATTTTAGCAGTTGTTTTGCAATTATGGTATTTTTGCATCTACATGAAGACATTAAAAGGATAATAAAATGATTAAAATCCTTTTAGGTCTACCACCTTAAAACAAGTCACCTAGACTTCCATCTTAGGTCAAATTTAATCACAATAGAGATTATTAACTGTTCTTCAAGTTGTGTGTAATTTACACAAGGCAGTAATCAATACCATCTGGGGGGAAAAAAAAAAGTGATGTTCCTCATAGGACATCTCAAGCTAAACACCACAACTATTTAGATTCAATGAGAATTTAAGTACATACCTACTTTGCAGACTGACCAGACAGCAGCGCCCATTTCTGTGCCATATTCTTCACTATGTAATACAAACTCATTTATACAGCAATAGCAAATGTTATATGTAACAGTTTATACAAAGATAGAAGGAAAAAAATAAAATTGTGACACATCTACCAAACACCATCACAGAACCACATATTTAAGGACCACTGAGTGCACTGTCACCTTCCATGCTACATCATACTTCTATACATTGCTATTAAATGTGATTTTGGTGTCTTTGGAGACGAGTGGCACAATGAGTGCCATCAGAACATACACATATACATGTTATACATAGGCAGTGAGCAGTACTGACACCATTCTATCACTGTTCCTCATATGCCCCAGTGAAAATTAACAAGCCTGAGGAAGCAGCACCCACCAGCAGAGCTACAAGCAAATCAGTGCAACTCCAGCATTTTCAATAGGCCTTTTAACATATCAGCCTGTTCCTGCCAAAGGCCTGTCGTACATCTACGCATGGCATGAGAGATCAAGAAGCAGCAGTTACTTCTTCATTCATCTCTCATAAGCTGGCCTGGGAGTCAAGCTGGTGGAATAATTCTTTATCTCATCCCTACTTTTTGCAGAAGATTTTATCCCCCCCACCCCCAGAATTTTATTTTAGTTTGGTAACAGTGGAGGCTAATGGGAGAGGTGCAGGAGTCAGGAGCAGAAAGACACTGGAAGGACAGAACGGGGAAGGAAAGGTGAGGGAAAACAAATGCCAGGGGAAAAAAATAAAATAAAAAAAAAAATCAGCCATGCTCAGAGACAAAACATTTGTCAATTATTTATCAATCATTTCAGAACTGCTAATGTCTTACAGGGCACTGCGCTCCATTTCATGTTAAAGCTGAAATCCCATTTTTGAAAAACCTTGAAGACAGTCACATGACTGGAATTTCCACTTGCTTCTCCCCAAAAGCACATTGCTTCTGCAGCTCATTTTAGCACTGAGCAGAGCAATCTTATACTTTAATGCATTCAGAACTGAGGAAAGTTCTTTCTACAAGAAAATGTGATTGATTGTTACAATGACAGTAATTGCATTTTAGTAAAAGTAACCATTATGGTAATTTTCCTCAAGGAAGAGGCATTTAACTAACTTAAGTAACTTGTTACTTTTCAACATATTAGCTTTGGCAAATTTAACATTACAAATGTACAGAGTTCACAGACACAACAATATGCATCACTTAGTGAGTGTGCACACTTTTCTCATTCTATGTATCAAGCAATGTTTCAAAATAGTATAAGCTAAGAAAAAACATGCATTCATAACACAGCATTAATTAAACGTTAAGAACAGCTACAGTGCATCTATTGCCAAGTCTCCTGTTTAAAAATTCTGTGTTTAAAGTAGCAAACTTCAGATCATTATGAGATATTAATTCCTAAGCAACTACCAAGATGAAGAAAACCATAATAAAAGATGTTCAAGCAAAGCAGATCAACAGTAAGCAGTGCCACACCACTACAAGAGGCAGGCAAGTGAATGACACAGAGAAACATATTGAGGAAAAAAAAAATCACCAAAAAAAAAAAAGTACAGCATCCCATAGCCATAGATAACACAGCACAGAGAGAAAGAGTAACTTCTGTGTACTTAACAGTACTTGTTACATCTCAGCAATATCCCTAAGTAACAAAAAAAAAAACCCAAAAACAGAATCAGTATTTCATTTCACATATTGCTTCCAAGTATTGCTTGAATGCTGCTAAGAAACCACGAAGGAGACTGCTAAAAGCATTCATTCAGTGGGACATAAAGACTGTCGCCACTTGTTACTAAAGCACAGCTTCTGATAGTTAAAAACTACATCACCAACTAGCATAAGCCTCCAGGTTCTATCTCACACTACTTCATATGAGTTAAAAATAAAAATAAATAAATAAAACACCTTTAATTTTAACTTAATAATAATTCCTTGTTCTTTTAAGACCAGGTCTATAAATATGTAAGGTGTGGGGGACAGAGTGGTGAGGCCGGACTCTTTTCAGTGGTACGTGGAGACAGGACAAGGGGAAATGGCTGAAAGCTGCAGCATATGAAGTTCTGCACAAATGTGTGCAAGAACTTCTTTAGGTGAGGTGACAGAGCACTGGACCAGGCTGCCCAAGGAGGATGTGGAGGCTCCTTCTCTGGAGATATTCAAGACCCGCCTGGATGCCAACTTGTACGACCTGGTGTAGGGAACCTGCTTTGGCAGCGGGGTTGGACTTGGTGAACTCCGGAGGTCCCTTCCAACCCCTACAATTCTGTGAATGTAAACAAGCTGGACTGATTTCTTGGGTGGTTGGTTTGATTTTTTTTTTAAAAAAAAGAAACTTACTTTGAATGGTGTGCAATCAGTGAATATCCAGATGTTACAATTATTAAATACAAGAGAGTTTGGCTAAGCAGGCTATTACACCAAAGAAAGAATAGATAGAGTACTTACCCTTGTCCTAGGCTCGCCATAAAACTCCAGAGGAGGGATCTCCAGAAAGAGATTCTTCCCTACTGGTAGTCAGATCTTAAATGGGTCTTGGAGAGGTACAGCCAGGCTCTACCCCTTCCAGCTGCACAGGTGAATTGCCTTCACCTGTGCTCCCGTGGCTGACTCATAGCTCTCCTCAGGTGGTCAATCAGAGGTTCAGGCCGTGATTCAGCTGTTCCCATACAAATGGAAATTGGAAAAACCAGAATTTCAATATCAATTTCCAATTAAACTTTCCTGCCTTCCCTGAAGTAATTAGTGATTCTCTGGTTCCTTTCAACTCCCATATGCCCTTTGTTTATATTGCAGAAGTGTCTGTTTGCAACATGCATTTTCACATATGATGTTAAAGCAGTAAGTCATGTATCCCTCTAACAACGTTTACTCGACTCAGTATCCTTTGGAAAACTAATCTCTTCCTCTACCTTTTTACCTCTCGCAAATGAAACAGCACGAGCTAATTCAAGAAAAAGCATTTGTTTTTTCCCCTCTCTAGCTAAAGGGGACTCTTACAATATTCCTGCTGGAAGGGCCAGCCTAACAGGTTCTGCTCCCCATATCAGCAGCAGTGGTGTACACTCCTCCCTGCTGAAAATCACTGACCTTTCAGGTGTGCTAATTTAACGAGGTCTGTTTGAAGTACTTCACTGCGCTTCTTAATAGGACAGCAGTGAGTTTGGGTTTTTTTTTAATTGATTCAGATCAATGAGTTCAACGGTGTGATTCAGCTGTTTAGCTGGATCGGTCGTTGCTTTTGCCATCTTCTTACTTAAAGATCCCAGTTATACTTTGAGGATTGGATAATGTTGATGCTAATAATATATAAGAAAAGAGACAAAAAAGAGAAAAGGGCAAAGAAAGAAGAGGTTCTAATACTAATCCGTATCATTTCCATGTCCACTGCTCTCCTTTCATCAGCTGCACTCCAAGTAATATTACTTGGAGTTTACTCTAATACTAATAACTACTCTAATTACTTGGAGATTACTCTAATATTACTAATATTAGAAAACCTTTTGAATCAGTTTGTTTTTTCTAATGGAACATACACCTGACACAGACAAAGATTTTCTTCGTTGCTTTTATAACTGAAAGCAGCTATTGGGCTCTAGAAAAACTTCAGAATAATCAGAATGAATTGGAAATTAATACAATTCATACAAAACATCATTCCCTTCTTTCAATTATTTCCAAGGTAAAACCTTTCCATTATTTTTCATCTTCTACCGCATTACAATGAAATAACTTTTAAGAAAACTCCAAAGGTGGGTTGGTTGTTCAAAGACAAAGTGGAATTAGAAATAAATCAGGGGCTGACACACAAACAGCAATAACCCAAAGCATATGTTAAGAGCTTACTAACACCCATTCCACTATGGAATTTTTAAAAATTCTATTCTATAAAACGACTATTTTTGTAATGCAGTGTCCCAGTTACTTTTAAGAAGAGAAGGAAAGTTACAGTTTTCACATAATCTGCAATCGACCTCTATAATTAGTCCTTAACGTTTCCCACATCTTCTAAAGTTCCAGTGGCAAGCTACATTCCTGAGTTCTGCTTTATAAGACTGTATAAGTCAATTCCTCAACATCAGCTGAAGGAATTGATGATTTTGGAGGTTTTTACTGCAGTTCCAGACACGATGTGTTCAATGCAACTCAGAATAATGGACTGATTTCTGACCAGATGTATAGGTTAGCTGTGAAACAAACCCACCAATTAGCTGTGCAGCGCAGCTCCTCCCCTACCCATGTCCAAACACTGCCTTTAACAGGGCTGCTGCCTGTGCAAATAAAAAAAAAGCCTATTAGTGATTGTTGGGTCACCTAACAGAGCCACCACAGAGAATGCAGCCAGGGAGAAAAGGCATTCTAGAGGAGCTCCACTGAGCAAAGGACCATCTTTTGTGCCTACACCAAACTGCCACGCAGCATCACTGCCTCATTCCAGCCTTTGCTTCAAGTATCTGGGGTCAGAGAAAAGCAGCAGCTGTGGCTCGCAGTGATTAGATAAAAGTGCCAAGCAGGCAAATACAGATTGGGACTTACATGAATAACTCTTGCACATAATGCACTAAATTTGGCAAGCTCATAGTGGCAAGATGGTAAAAAAATAACATAGCTAGTATTTGCATTTGAATTTAACTTTTATTGAGCTATAATTGTTTCAGAAATTCCAAGCATAACAGAAGTATTCATAAGTACTATGTAAGACTTGTAAGACTAAATAAAGCAGTCGATGCAGCTAACCACGATCCATAATTTTATCCTCATGCCTCATGTCCAGCAATGCAATGAGTGAGATGTGGATGTGTTTTCTACTACATAATTTGGGATGAATGAAAGTTTGAATATGTAATTCTTTAGAATACAAAGATAAAGACACTTGTGAGACGCATAAATTATACTGCAGGCCTAGGACCATTTGGAATAAAAGAGATGAGCTACTTAAACAATCAGTTTGTAATACCAACAGCATCATTCATCTAAGTCACGTACTTCTTTGCAATTTTTTTGTTGCACAAATAAGAAATGTAATTATTCAATATAGAAAGTATCAGCTGTGACAGTTCAAAAGAGAGTGGAAAAATATTTCAGTGGGTGAGAAAATGTGTTTTGGTTAGACAGTTTGGATCACAGAACATAAGACTCAAAGCTGGTTCTCTTGAGAGAAAAACGGTTATAGAAAGGCAGGTAATGGTAGACAGTATTAGACCAAGGCCACACCTTGGGCTCTATCCAAGAAGTGCCAGACCTGGGAGTCTGAAAGTAAAAAGATGTCTGTTAGGCTTCTGTTAGGCTCATTTAGCAAGGAGCCACAATTTGAGCCACAATTTAAACAACCCTTGCATCAAAAAAGTGGCTCCTGGTTTTCTTTACATGCTTGTTCTGGTCTCAGCACCGTGGAGGTGAGGACCTTCAAGCCAACGTAAATATTTGTGAGGCTAGGAATGAACTGAGTTCAGAACTAGCTTAAAGCTAATGTTCAGGTTTGGTTTGTTTGCTGGGCTAGTTCTGAACCAAATCAGTTCCCCGATCAGTTAAGTGTGCAGCTGCAAGAACACTTGTGCAGAGCAGGGAAGCATCTTCTGACTTATGCTGGCTTAAAGTGTTTGTGGAAGTACAGCAGGAACGTAACTAAAGATCTGCTATAGTTTAACACAGCTAATAATCCACAAATGCCATTCCAGAACACAGGTGTAATTAAAGCATATAAATGGCCTTCCCATGGCCTCACACAGGGGCCTAACAGAGGACAGTTACAAACTGCTGCAGTAGATGGCAAAATACATAATGTTCTCAGCTACATTCCAACAGCAAGGACCAAACTCTGATTCCCAAGTCGTTTGCATCAAACTCCACTATGACTAATGAGAACACAATAAACACACCCAGCACGCTCTCACAATGTGACTCTCTGAGGAAGCACCCTTCTTACTTCCTTACTGTGTTCTTCCCACCCTAACCTGTCCTGCCTCCCATTTGATCCCCCTCAAAACTCCCTGCAACTGGCAGCCTTCCTTCTCTATAACAAGGTCACTTCTGGGCCTCATAAGCTCTGCTTAATATTTCCAATTGATTACAAACTATCAGTCTAAAATATCTAATTATTAATACACATCTATATCTATACATAAAAGCTTTATAGGTAGATACGAGAAATATATTCTTAAAAATCAATTACCACTGTTAGGACAGAGCAACAAAAGAAACACACTTTAAGAATTCACACAAAAGAATAGTGAAAATATTACAATATTGTAACACTTCTGGTTTCTATGATGAGCAGAGATTTTTATTTTATTTTATTTTTTACCCAAAGGCCATCTTTATCCATCTTATGGTACCGTACTCCGAGAAGGAAAGTTTCAACACAGACCTGAGGAACCCTGTTCTCACAATACAGATTAGGGTTTTAAGAGTTCATCTTGAACTCCTGATGGTAACTTGAATAAATTGCTAAGAAATTAGTGTGAAATCATACAAGATAAACGCCGTAGTAATAAAAACCAGTGATACAACAAACTGACCCTAACAGACAATACAGTGAAAGCAACGAGCAGCTCTGTTCAGATGATCTTTTCTGACAAGACAGTGCAAATCCTAGAAAGGAATCACCTGGTCCTCCAAGAAAGTACACGAGGTATCTTTGAACCTCTACAGAAGTACTCTAAGGAAACAAAAGTCTGTATACCAGACCTAAAAAGGCAAATGATCATTGGTACAAATGTAGCCTTTAAAGAAAACGATTTGTTGGAGATTGTATTTAAGTGTTAATTTACATAAAATTTTCTATCTGTGTTTGCTTTTAAACCAGAAGTTGGGAAACATTCATCTATGTGTAGATCCACAGGCTGCATCTGCTTACATTCAAAAAGGAATTAGTCACACACACACAAACTCACCATATAAATAGTTTTACGTAACAAGAAACAGGCCAAATCCTACTCATTTGTACTTATTAGCACTGCTCACATGAACAAAATGAGCGTACTTTGGCCAAATACCAAAATACCTGAATATCCAAACGGGGCTATGATTTCAACATGTGTTTTATGTCGTCCCTGTGGATATCAGCTGGGTTCAACAGTTACACGTAAGATTTTTAAGTCTGATTATAAGCAAGGCAAGAGAAACTTTTGATGGACAGATACACAGTGACACTATCCAAAAGCAAACCAGAGAAAAGCTTTAGATTTGATGCATCTTAACTCGTTAATTCCTCATTTTCTTGTGTTACAAAGCTGCGTTATCAAGGTAACTGTAAAATATCTCAGTAGTTTTGGAACTGCAAAAATAATGAATAATTCATAGTGATTTCACTGATCAGTCCACTAGAACTGAAAATCTGTATTAAAACTCTTAAGATATGTATACTGTATACTCATAAGAAATTAAGAATAACTTTGAAGTAGCTATTTACCCATTTATTTATTTAAATCAGGCAGTCCTTCAATATCTGCATCTTTCCCTTCAGCTTGGAAAACTAAGCTGGCTAATAAGGAGGAGATCCATGCAAACAATGCTGATTTCTCACTGCTTCGGTCACTTTTTGTTTTGGTTATTTAAGGTCAGTGTCTGAAACACGTTTCTCTTTTCCATCCAAGTTTATGTAGAACACGAGGGGAGATTAATGAGGTAATGACAAAGGTTGTATTTATTATTGTTACTGCTGATACTATAAAGCCCGTGTTTCTTACTCTACATTTTAAAAATGTTTGCAGAGAGACTGTGAATGAGTCTTGCACAATAGATTCTTACCTATAATGCTGCTTCTGTGTAAACAGTATTGATCCAGCGTGGAAACAGCAAAGGCACAGATGAGATCCTCTAATCATAGCAGTGCTCTGAATAAAAAAAAAAAAAAAAAAAAAAAAAAGAGACCATGCTGTTTTTTTTTTTTTAATTTCCATTACTCCCTAAAAGGCAAGTTACATTTGTGCTGCTTCTAAACCAAGCACCATTCCAGATGAACAAAAGAACTAAACTAAGATCACATCCATTTCATCCTGCTACTGCTGCTGCTGCTGCTTACAGGCTCTCTGTAGATGCCTATGTCCCTGATACTGTATCTTCAGTGCTCATGTGTCACATAAATGATACATTAAAAATGCATAGAGTGATCATAGAGGAGGGAAAAAAGATCTGGACTTTAAGGCAAAAGCAACATAGAAGTGAAAAGTGAAAAGGTAGAAGAGGGAAACGCTCCCAAAATCCACATAAGCAAGGCAAGCAAAAAGACACATAAAAAGAGACAGCAACTGTGTTGACATTTCACATGTCTGCCTGGGATAAAACTCATCCTTTTACTAACAATAAAAGCAAGAACCCAGAGAAAGCACAAAGCCCTTACAGCATTTTGCATCAAGTACCTCACCAAAACACTAAGCAATTTCTGCTAAGGCCTGCACAATATTTGCACCTAACTACTTAATTTCTTTTTTAAAGCAAAATTAAACAGGAACAAATCTCTAATGCAGTTAGAGACATAAAGGTCTTATATCTCTAAAGACACAACTGAGCCCAGGTAGAGGTGTTGCATCCACGTAGTAAAACTGGTTTTTACTGTTCACCTACTGAAAATGAGAATATTTGTGCTTTTCCTTCCTTGTTTCTTTTCCTATACGTTAAGTAGCTCTGCAAATGATGTAAGGCTTGCTTATAGTTGAAAACAGACTGATATCTATAATAATAACGATACTGCTGGTCTGGTACAAAGACTGAGTGGGCTCCTTGATCCCAGACATCAGCAGTCTCCCTAATCCATACATATCACTCGCCATGGTCGCATTAGGCAGCAACACTGGATAAAAAATAAAGGAATATACACTTCATTTGTGACTCCTCTGATCCTGATTGACACACGATTGCCAAGACCAGCCCGTTAAGGAGGATCACTGCTTTTGTAATATTTTTACTGGACAGCCACAAGGCTTCACTCTGCTGAACTGATGCTTGCAGGCAAAAAACCCACCCATGCTTAAGAATAATGAGCAACTTGAGAAATCTCGAGACACCTCCTTCCTTACTATGAAATTCATGCAAATGTTACACAGGTGACATATCTGTGCCATTTTATATATATATATATATAAACACATGCATACAATAGCAATATTTTTAGCTGTAATTTCCTGCTCATGTGGCAACACGACAAGCATTCTGAAGAAGCTGAGCAAAGTGAAAACACAACCTGCAGAACAGGTCACGTTTAAATATTCTGCTATTGAAGAATATTAAAAACTACAGATTAAGTAGGAGTGTTGTAATACGTTAATTAATGCTTGTAAATCATCCTGAAACGCTTGGATAAAAAAAAAATACCCTAAAAAGTGTTGCCACACGTCCCGATGCTTCTAGATGGGCACAGTCCCATACGGGATGCTTTACTTTGGGGGCGTTTCAAATTGAAAACGTCATTGGAGGACGAACTTTGCGTTGGCGTTCGAATGTGACAAAGAAACAAGGATAAACGGGTTGTAATCAAGAACTCTAGCAATAGTCTGTGGGATCTGCATGTCTTATATAGGACTGGCACAGCACCAGTGGTAGGGGAGAGGGTCTAAAACTGCAAGGCGTGGATCAGAGTAGCTCACACAGCTTGGTGGCGATACCCAGAGAAGGGTGAAAAAGGCTTTAAGATCCTCAAGCCCAGCATCCCACCGTGCCCACATCCCTCAGTGCCACATCCACGGCTATGGGACACCACAGAGACGGTGACCTCAGCCCATGGCACTGCCACTGCCCGACGGCTCTCTGGAGAAGGAATGGCTCCTCATATCCACCCCAGACCTCCTCTAGCACAACCTGAGGCCATTCCTCAGCCCCGACTTGCTTGCAAACACCTCAAACGCGGCTTCCAGTTTAGCACCAGCTAAAAACAACTCAGTGAACAAGGGCAGCGAAGCGGTTTTTGACAACTCGGTGCTCCTCGCTACAAGAACACAGAAAACGAAGGGCTGCCACCCAACTCGTGTGAGAGACAGCAGCTCTCCCGAAGGCTGCCGCTCGCTGAAGGGGTTCACCTGTTTGGAGCGAGCCTTCGAGCGCTGCTTCGAGACGCGTGAAATGGCGGCGGCCGCTTGCAAACGAGCAAACAAGGAGCAAAGGACGGGCAGCGATTGGAAGCAGAGCACGGAGGGGCGCTTCGTGAGGGCTGAAGGACAGCGAACGGGTTTCGCTGGGAAAGCGGCAAGAAAAGGAAGTTCGCTGCTGGAGCTGCAGCAGCCCCTCGCTGACTGAGAGGCGGGAGCAGCCGCAAGCGCGAGGCGCGCTGCCTTGGCCACGCACCGCTTGCGGAGCTCCTGGTGGAAATGGATACTACATGACAATCAGCCCTTCGCGCCTATCCGGCCAACGGAACAGGGCTGAAGGGCGGCTCGCTGAGGAGATGGGGGATACGGAGAGAAGAGGCGCGGCGCGAGGACCGCGCCCCGAGGCGGGAAGGCGGGGCGCGCGCGCGCGCAGCCCGCTCGCGTGCCGCCTCGCCCATGCGCGCGCGCACGCGGGCAGGTAGGGGAGGAGGGGAGCGCGCTCCGCCCCGCTCGGGGTGGGGCCTGCGAGGAGGCGGGGCCGTGCGGAGCCGAGCCGCGTTGTGAGTGGGCGGCGCGCGCTCGCACGGCGTCGCGCGACGGGCTGCCGTTTGCTCGCGGCGGTGGGAAAGGAGGGGAGGGGTGGGGGAGGGGGGGAGGAGGAGAGGAAACAAAAACAATCGCCCGGGCGCCGCCATCTTGGCTCCGTTCTCCACGCCACACGAGTGAATGGGTAGATATGAAATTACCACAGGGGAGCAGCGGCAGCAGCAGGGTACGGAGGGTCGTTCCGAGCTGCCGCTGGGACTCGGGAGACTTTAGAGACGGCTCCAACCACCGCCGCCTGTGGGCAAAGAGCGGGCTCGGCCTTTTCTCTTCGTCAACCTTTACGCCGCACTCGTGGAGGGACAAAGTTGGCGTCCGCCGCTCTGCCTCCGCCGCCGGGGAAGCGGGAGAAGCGGGCGTGAGGCGGGCTGAGCGCTGAGAGCCGGGCGGCGTCGGAGGAAGAGGAGGAGGAAGGCTCCTGCTTTCAGCCCCTAGAGCTGCCGATTGTTTGTGTTTTTATTTCTCCTTTTATTTCCTTTCGCTTCGTCGCATTGACTTTAAATCGGGGTGGAAGAGCCGCGGAGAGGCGAAGGGCGAAACGCCGCTGCGAGAGCGGAGCGCTCAGCCCCGCCGCCGCCGCCGCGCACGGCTCTGACGGAGCGCTGCCATGGAGCCGCCGAGCCGCGCGCAGCGCAGCGCTGCTTAACGCCGGGCGGCCGCCGGGTGCCGCGTTGTGCCACAGCCCCGTGGCCTCGCTGCCTCCCTCCGTCACCGCTTCGCCTGCCCCTCCGTTTTGATCGCCTTTTCGGATTCCCGGCGTGCTGAACCCCGCGAATCTCTACGGGAACCCAATGACACGTGCGCCGTTCTGAAACGCCGCTCGGATTTCTCGCGGGCGAGCCCGGTTCTTGCTGCTGGCTGAACGCTTGCCTCCGGAGGAGTCGCTGGAGATTGCTTTATAACGTGCTGTGTGCGCGGGGTGGGTTGGGGGGTGGGGGGGGTGGGGGGATTTTCCGCCTTGCAGGACCGAGGAACTGGATGCTAAAAGTCGCTTAAATGCTCTGACAGCGTCGGAAAATGGGAGCTGCTACGAAGTTAGCGTTCGCTGTTTTTCTCATCTCGTGTTCGTCAGGTGAGTGCGTGTTTTTGTTGTTCTGGGAAGGCCGAGGTGGTTGAGTCGGCGATAGAAGTCCTGTCTTCAAATGAGGTTTGGGTGGGATACGAGGAGGAAGTTCTTCGTACCAGGGGGTGGTGAGGCGCTGGCACAGGTTGCCCAAGGAGGCTGTGGGTGCCCCATCCCTGCAGGCATCCAAGGCCAGGCTGGATGTGGCTCTGGGCAGCCTGGGCTGCTGGTTGGCGACCTGCACACGGCAGGGGATTTAAACCAGATGATCATCCTTTGCAACCCAGGCCGTTCTGCGAGTCTGTGAAATGAGAAACGTTTGAGGACGGCGCTAAAGGATGGCCGTTCTCGCTGTGATCCCCAATCCGCGATCCTTGAGGTGCTCGCGGTGCTCTGATGTCGGTCCAGCCCGGGGCTGTGCCCACCTCTGGGCACCTGGCGGGGCACTCCAAGGCCTCGTGTTTGCTCCAGCCTAATTACCGAGCTGAAATATTCCGAACTTAATTTAGAGCTCTTGCTCTGGAGCGTCCAGTGGTGGATGGCAACCTTCATTAATGCTTCATTAGTTGGGAATAATCGCTGTTGTGAAAGCATTAGCTCATCCCGCGCTGATAGCGAGGGAAGCGCATACGGATGCGTGCACCGAAACAGTCTGAAAAGACAGGCTTTCGATTTCTGAGCAGTGATTTGTGACACTTTTTGTTTTGCCTTTCGGTGGTTCACTTTCTTAGCACCTGAAACCCAGCTCTCGTGCTGCGGCTCTCAGTCCCGGGAGACGAGCGTGGCGTGATGAGAGCCTCCATCCTTCGGGCTGGGAGGGAAATGGTTATGTAGCAACCAGTGGCTGGAGAGCTGCTGCTACAGCCCTGCTCCCAGCTTTGCCAGCCGCACCTGAAACCCGCAGAGCTGTGTAACACCCGGTGTGTTGTTCGTGTGGCAAGCCTGACCCTTTCTGTTCACGTGCTGAATGTGTGTGCGGTCCTCTGTGCGTGCTCAGATCCACTTCTTGGCTGGCTTCTGCGCGGTGCAGAGGCGCACTTGTTGATCGGCCTGAAGGCCGGCAGGCTTTCTGTGGGACTGCTCCAGGGCGGTCATGAGATCTGCGTAGCGATGCCTTTTAAAACTTCGGCTTTATGATGTGCAGGATTTTGCTGAGCAGCACGTTTTCTTGTGGTTAGTAAATGGATAGTCTAGTCTTATGTCTGTAGTGTTATTGATCAATTCCGTGTGGGCTAAATGTGCTGTGAAATGGCGAGCGCTGCCAGAGAGAAACTAAGAAAAAAGAAACAACAAACCCTTTCTGCTTTAACCAGAGAAATAGCAGAGCAGGTTAAGGGGAGATGGGAGTGGTTTTGGGGTGTTTTTTTTCCCTTCAGATTAGAGTACGCCATTTGTTCCTATTGCGAAACAGCAGACGATTTCTTCCAGTGATTTTTGTCTTACCCCAGAAGGTGTCTTTCATCTTTCCCTAATGCCTCCTTTTGGAGGAACTCGCATAACGACATTCCTCTTAATTCAGGAATATCTTCTGCGGGGAAACTTTTCCATCCCGCTGTCAGTTTCTGAAGACGCAGTGCCATCTGTTCCTCGTGTCTGCCTCTCCCCTCCGCGTCCTTCTATCGAGCTCCTTTTGCTTGGAGCACGGAGCAGTGATCTGGTTGGCGTTACCTATCGCTTCATTAAAAAGGGCTGTTAAGTAGCAAAACCTGTCCCATCTTTTACATTTGAAAAATGAAACAAAGTGAATGTTTCTTCCTGCCTGTAGGAGAGGAGGTAGGAATAATCCTTGCTAAACGAACAGCAAACTGGCTGTGATTCAGACGGCAGTTCTCATATCAAGGGCATTGTTTTGGTGGTTATTCCAGTATTCCACATGAAGCATTCCGGTATTTAACACGCATTACACTGTTTCCTGCTCTAATGCTAGGAATAGTGGAGTTTCTGCAGACCTGGAATGGGTATAAAAACGAGTAGATTCACGTTGAGCTCTTGTTTTTACACTCGGAATCATCAGATTATGTAAGCATTCCGCACGAAGCACAGCACTTGGATGAGCAGCGTTCCTTCTGATCGCTGGCACTCGCTCGGGTTCAGGCTGCTATCGATCAATCCAATTCTCACATCACGGTCAGAAGAATAAGTTTCTTTCCTTTACAGTTTTCCAACTGGGAATGAAAAAAGGAAAAGCTTCATCCAGTTGTTTATTTAAGAATATTGGCGGTGGCTGAAGAAATCCAGGAGTTCAGGTGTAAAGGCTTCGACTCGCTCCAGCTGCTCTGCTTTGTGCACGTGGGGGTGTTGGGTTTCACGTTTATTTATTTGCCGTGTCCTTTGTGCAGCTATTTTCCAAAGTTGCTTACGTGGCCCCTTCATGCTATTGTTCTTTAACTAGGTGAAAATGGTTTGTTCTGTGGCACTGCGTGGCAGTGGGCTTCAGTCTGGAGGCGTTTTATTTAAGGATCTGCTGTACAGAATGCTGGAAGTTCACTGCGGATGTAGAGGAATTTCCAGCGAGTTAAATCTAATGTTCTTTGCTAAGGACGTGGAAATATTTCCACTTTTTGACTGTGATGTTTAAATAAGAGCATCTGTGTTAAGATACTGGACGTCATAGCAGCTTAGATAGCTGGATGAAAGTGGGTATAGATTTGCACCCATTTATACTCATCCAAGAGAATGAGTCAAATGTGTAGCAGCTAAACTTAAAAGTTCCCCTTTGTTGTCACGTTTAGGTTCCTTGAGCACCCTCTCTCTGATACCCTATGCGTGCTTGATTTTTGCCTGAATAAAGAGCAAGTGATCCTGGAATAATAACAGAATTCCTGTGAACGGTGGAATACACTTCCTGCGCCTCTGCTCGTGCGAGGCTGTAAGCAAGCTTAATAAAGAAAAGTGAATAAAACAGCACGTTCATCAAGGAACGCTTCTGTTCAGATGCTATCTCTGTTCTCCCCACCCCCAAGGAAGTGTTTCTGTGTCCTTCCCTTCCTCATTACCGAGTTACTCATTATGAACTTTCAGGAATCAAGTGTACGCCTTCACAGCTCCCCGTGCTGTTTCCGAGCACACAGCCTGTGCAGCTGGGAATGTTGGGAGATGTTGGAGCTTTGGCTTCTCTTTAAGCAAAGCCTTCTACTGCGGAAGCTGCAGCTTTCAATTCCTGCTGGTATCTCCCAGACGATCATTTCTTCTCCTCCGAGTTATCCCTTCTTTCTCTGTACCTGGGAGGTTGTCAGCAAAGTAATTTTCCAGCTTTAAGTTTCTTGTGGGGAACCAGACCTGAATTTGTTGCACAGTTCATGCTACAAATCACTTCAACATAAGAAAGCACATCGGGAAGGTCCACATCCTGTCTTTCCCCCCCCAGTGCCGGATCATTCTTAAGCCATTCAGAGAGTCTTGAATAATTTAGCCAGAAGAAATGACTCAAAGATACCTCTGCAGGTATTTTCACTGCCTGGGGAATGTTTTGATTTATTTTTTTTTTAATATTTATTTATTCTTTCTGTCTCACACCAACTGTTATTAGGGGAATTTATTTTCCCCAAACGCTTAGATAACAGTACTGAAGTGAGAGGTGCTGCTGCGGATTCAGAAGCTGAGTATCCAGGTCTTCTGGAGGAATTAAGGAGTGAGAGATGAGACCTTCCTGGAATTTTTTTCCTGTTGTGACTTTTTTTTTACCATCCTTTCATTGCTAATTTAACTGCACTTGAAAATCCTGCCAGAAGCCTGTCAGTGTTGTTAGTGAAATTCTCTGCAGCCTGTCCGTGAGCGTGGTTGAGCTCTAATTGCTTAATTGCACAGGTAGAGAAATAAGGCACTTCAGACTTAGTACTGCTCGTTCTTATGGAAAGCAGGATTTTACTTTACATACATTATTTTTGGGGGGGTAATAAGTGTGTTATCATTGGGAGAAACCAGCAGTCCTGATAGTGCAGTTTGGAGAGGACTTAAAATCTGCTTTTTTTCCAGCATAGGTCCACCCACCTACGTGTGAATGAAGGGGGGGGGTGAGAGCAGGGGGTTCTGTGTGAGGGAAAAGCTGTTTTGTTGCACGGAATGCAAGGAAGTAATTGCTGCTCTTGTGAATAATAGTTTTCATCTGGTTGGAATGGACAGTATTTGAATGACTCTTTTTTTTTCCCCCACCTTGCTGGAATTTGGCAGCAAAAGCGTTTTGGTGATGGCAGCTGTCAGTTTGCAAATGAGAGTATAGAAAAACACCTTTTAACTCGAGATGTTCAGTTTTACAAAGGGGAAAAATAACAGCAACTGCAATGGTTTTCATTCGTAGCTGTTCTACCTTCTGCAGCCTTTGCGTTTTACACTCCTGGTTTTGGCAGGGCTTCAATTCCCATAGCTTATTTCTCCTTCAAGTCGGAATTCAGCTCTCTCGCAGATCATCATTATAATTTCATACTTACGATTTCAGTATCTTAACAAGATAGTATTAACATTTTCCTTGTACACCAATGAAATGAGATGGATGCAGCATGCAGAAGCAAGGCTTTTGCAGAGCTGTGATTCACAGGCATGCCAAGTCCACAGTATTTATCCTTGGAAATCATTTAGAGAATAGCTGCTATAACACAGGCTGTGCACAGATAGAGGCTGACAAGGAACTTGATTGCAGAAGAGATTTCTTGGTGAAGGGGATGCGTTTCCACCGCTTAATTAACAGAAAGCAGATTAATGCAAATGTCTGCTTTAGCTGGTTGGTGGAATGCATGGTCTGTTAGCTGTCTGATGTTCCTAAAAATGAGAACTCTTTAAAAAGATCAAGAAAATTACGAATTTTACAGCCAAGTTCTTGTGTGATTAAATCTTAATGTGTTTTTGTTGCCTTGGTGCCTGAAATTCAGCACATCTTATTTCCTGTTATTTCCATATGGAAATTGAAGTGTTGCTGAATGCCAGTGACTTTATGTGGCATCTCTTCTCTTCTCTCCTCTGCAATGTCTGCGTGGCGGCGGTGGGTTTTTCTTAGAAACAGTTTGCAACTGCGGTGCCACAGAGACTGAATATTTACTGCCACGTTGTTTACAGCCGTGTCTGTGTGGCTGAGGCTCCCAAACATATGCTGGATGCACCACATGCTTGAATTGTTGGAGGGAAGAGAACAGAGACAAGTTGATCCGCGCTCATTGCTGTGAAGACTCCCTTAATAATTCCACAGTGAAAGAGCCCTTTATGAGGAGAAAATGAAGAAAGTTGATCGTTCTGCAGTTGCTGGTTAGGGCTGTAACTGGAAGCAAGTGGTCTGGGCAGGGGAAAAAAAAAAAAGACAATTGGCTTACTAACTGGAGGCATAAATCTTTGGTTATGTGGTTAAGAGGTACTTGAAAAGCACTTGGAAATGTGAGAAGCACCTGTGGGAAGGCTTCCTATTGCTGCAGCCAGGAGCAGTTTGAGGTAACCCGGTATTGTTAATGGGGTGGGATCTGCAGAGGGTGAGTGTTGGAGGCATGATGTGCTCCTTGGTGCACTCCTCTGGGTAGGTGCTGCCACAGGAAGCTGAATTACATTATAGAGCTTAGGGGAAAGCATGCGTGCTCTTTTTTTTTCTCTTCTTTATTAACTTCCATTCCACGCTTCTCCCAAATTAATCCCCCTTTTCAGACTCTCACTCAAAGAAGGATGAGCAGAGCAGTAGCCTTTAACTCTACCTTTGGGTGGTCGCTTAGTGAGCTGTGCTGTCACTGCTTTCAGGTAGAAACAGTCATGGAGAGAAGGAGTAAGTGGCATAATTAAAGTTGTATTGGTGCCAGGAGAGGTCTGAGTGGCAGCTGTGTGACCTGAAATCCTGGTGACTTCACAAAGTAGCAGAGGAAGAACAGGAATGCTACGTATATTGACAGCTCCGTGCTTTGTTGATTTTTTTTTGAGGGTGAGTGAAGTATTGCTGAGTTCTAAGAACTTCCTTGTAAAAATAGTGCGTTCTGCTGCTGTGTCTGGTTAAATTGGTGCAAGGTAGTCTGTTTCAATCAGGATGCAGAGTCAGTCCAAAACTGTAATAATTAATCTCAGTGCTATTTACTGCAAAGGCTTGCTCACAACTATTAAACTTCACCAACTTGGCCTTTGCATGATGCTGAGTACCTTTAATTGGAAAGAAGACTACACACTGTTGAAGAAACTTAAGTATCTGAATTCCACCTCATTTTGTTAAGATGTCATTTCTATTTTTAATCTCAGGGGTTTGTATGAAGCTGTAATGAGGTAATTCAATTCAAAAAGCTGAAACCGTAATGCAGTTGTGAAAAGAAACCCCCATATGGTCTTAATTGTGATGGACATGTAAAAAAAAATCCAAAATACAGCATTTTGGCTTCCAGGTGTTTTATTGCACAGGGGGGGCGCTGTCTATAGGGAGCGAATTCAGCTGACTGAAGGGCACCATAGATGGGAAGAATCGGCATTTTACGAATGCTAGATGTTAGCTGAAGTTATTCTGGAGACCATTTCTTGTTGTTCTGTTTCCCTGTCTTTGAGTTAGTCATCAGCTGAGCTGAAATTCAGAAAATGGACATTGTATTTTGCATTGCAGAGGGGAGGTATTGCTCTCTAATCTAGTTTGGTTGTATGCCCACACGAGGCTGCACTGCTGAGACGATGTCACGGTCTCTATAAGGATGACAGAAAATGCTTTGCATTGTACTGTTTTAATTCTTAACTGAGAGGCAGCTTGAAGCAAACACCGGAAAAGTTCTGTAAGGCATCTAGTTCCATTTAAACTCTTCATTTTCAGAGAATGTCTGTATAATTTTTTTAATGGAAATGGGAATTTGTATTGCTGATCTTTTTGTTTTTTGTTTTTTTTTTGCTTTTAAACTCAAGTGAAGTAGTTTCTTGTGACAGATGGGATTCTGAGTTGGATGGGTACAGCTCTCCCTTTTAGAAATGGAGCAGGGGGAAGGTGGTGAAAAGAGGGATATTGTTTCTGTATTTTCTCCAAGTTGCCATAGTCTTGCAGTCTACTGGTTAGTGTTGTTTTTTTCAATACAATTTCATAATAAAGGCTGTGAATGGAAGGTGTAGCTTCCTGCTTGAAGTGACTTTAAAAGCTGATAGGAGCATGGCTTAATTTTTGCGCTCCTCAGGAGTTCATCTCCTGCCCTGCCATGCTGAGAGCACTGCACTGTCCATCACACCTCCAGGTTCTTGTCAGCCCAGCTTGTGATGCTGCAGAGGCTGCCCTGTCCCAGGACTCGGGCTTTTGTCCTTGCATTTCATGACACTCCTGCTGCTCTGCTGCTCTGCTCTGCCTCCATCCCGAGTGACATCCTGAGCACCCCAGCTCTGGCAGTGTCTGCAGCCATGGTGATGTGCTTTGCACCTCCTCATGCAGCCGCTGATAAAGGCCTCAAGCAGGGTGGGTGCTGGGGGTGCTTACAGGACTGCACGTCCCACTCAGGATGCTATCTGGGTGCTATTCTGAGCACGTGCTAGCTGTATCTTGACCCTTATTATCTTGTGAAGCTGATTTTTAACTTCATTTCAGCAGTTTCCTTCCTTCTGGAGGCTTACAAACCCATGATTAGGAGTTTGTTTTGTAGGTGAAGCTGCAATAATGTGGTGACCTGAGGTCTTTCAGGTCCAGAGTTCTTAACTCATGTAGTTAACACCAATCTCAAGCCTTTAAATACTGCCTAAATGACCGTAGTGTTCTTTATTCAGCCAGTTGTATGTATCCAAGTGCTTGGATTTCAATATCAGCGTGTAAGTTGAGATTTCATCTCTTCTATAAAAGCGGTTTTAAAATATAATCATTTTATCAGGCCTCTTAACATGAAAAACTTTCTAGGAATTCTGGGAAAGATCCACGTAAACAGGGAAGTGGTTTAATTTTGTTGTTCCATTATGTTGTTAAGTGTATGAGACCAAATTAAACTTTTGCAGTGAGTGTTAATTTTAGAAATCTTTGGTAGTGTTTGTCAGTAGATGGTACAGAGAGTTCTCTCCAGCTCGTAGCAATTACAGGAGGGAGAAGTTTTCTTTAAATATTTTAATGCTTCAGAGTTTAAAAAAAAAAAAAATGAAGGCTGTGAAAGTTGCTGTAGTTTTGAATTGCAATCTGTTGTCTACTCTTATTAAAAACAAACCATTTACCTGTAGTAATGCAGAAGTAGTGCAGAGAAAACCCCTGTTTAAATATTGGTGAGGGTCTTTTAAATGTTGTTTGGTTTTAACTTTAATGCGAGAGTCTGTTTGGTGAATTATCCCTAGCTGTAATTCTGCTGTACTGTGTTCAACTCAAAGCCTGTCGCAGAGGTTGCCTTAAAAGGCCTCAAAAGTCTTATGGTTTGATTTCTTCATTTGTGGCTTATGCAAGGCGGAGGAGGAAAGAAGGATCCCATCCTGACCTTACCATGTAGAACAGCACACATCAGTAGTGATATCTTAATTAGTTGATATGCGCTAAGATTTGAGCCAGTGATTAATTTGCAAGGTGACTGTTTAAAACCACAAGCTGTTTGCTCACCATCAATCCCTCCGCTGCCCCTTTCCCCAGTGAAACAACCACTCCAAACTCAGTAGCACGCAGTGGCTTCCCGGTGCGCTGAAATGCCTTCTACCAGAAAGAAGCCTCAATGGTGTGCTGACATTCACCTGCTTTTGTCCACCTGTAAAATGATCCTGAATCACATCCTATCAAGTCAGAGACTTTCCAAGGAGCCACAGGTGCTCAGGGCTCAACTTCTTCCGGGGGAAATGTAGGAAATGTGGGAGGGGTCCCACTCCAAAGCTCTCAGTGCCTTAATACGCCTTCTCTGTGGTTTAAAAACATTCTGAGGAGTGGCAAATAAATTTTATTTCAGTTATCTTGTTGTTGTTGTTTAATCAGAATGGGGGAATTGTCCTTTTGACAGGCTGAACTTAAATCCCTTTTTTGTTACCCTCACGAGATGTCTAATTATTCCCAGCAAATATTAAATTTTAAACCCAACTTAACTTTTTAAATAGAACTGTTGGGATGGTTCAGAACGCATTTGAATGCTGTTTGGATCCATGGTGACAAATGCTCAGGAGCCCTTGAGGAAGGCATCTGTCCTTGGCCTTGTCCTGCTGTGTCCCAGAAGGGCAGAAACTTTGAAGTTCTAACCCAGCATCCCTTCACGTAGCCACTGGGCTTCTGAGGGTGCCTGCACAGGGACTGTGGATTATATAATTTGCAAGACAATTAAAAAAAAAAAACAAGTGAAATCTGTAATCCTGCTCTTCAAATGAGGAGCGGTTCAGGAGAATCATCTATGGCATATCCAAAGGAGAACCGTCTTCTAACAGCCTGTCATGAGGATTCAGTTATAAAGCAAGTTCAGATTGTGTTCTTTTAATCATCTTGAGCCTAAAGAGTGCTGAGAATATAAAGTGGTAAATGATGGTTTTGGTGTTACTGTAGGGATGGTGAGAACAGACATGGAATTCTTGCATTTTCTGTAGTCATCGGTGAGGAAATCTTAGAATTTGGTAAAACATCTGAGTGACTTGGGAAGAGAGAATGAGGCCTGGTGCAGTGTGTGAACTTCTGCAGTTGATGGCTGGTGGAGGTTTCCTACAGCCTCGCTTTGCCAAAATATTTCTTTTGAAATATGGTAATCCCAGATGTTTTTCCTTCTCTGTTATTACAACTGTGTTATTGGTGTTGGAAGCTTTTTCATTCACATCAAAGACAAGGAATGGAAACCAGTTTGTATTTTTCACTTCATCACGATTGTCCTGGTCAGAGTGTGAGGTTTCTGTCGACGAGTTATGTACAGTGTATCAGCTCAGGCTGTTAAAATCCTATGTGCACAGGGGTAGCAGTCTGTAGCATGTCAGAGAAGAGGCCAGATTACCACTTCTTCTTATAAGAGTAAAAAATGGTGTTTGAAATTCTCTTTTGTGGACTTTCAGGATATTTCTCTGCTGATGTGTGCTCCGAGGGGCCTCTGTTGGTTGTCTGAAGTGCAAGCTCTTCTCACTTTTTGCTCATAGTGAGTTTTAACACTTGGCAAAGAGGAGCTCGTTCGCAACTTCAGTGCTTGTTTAAGAAAGCCGTTATTCAGGCATGGCCTGGCACACTCACCATGCAGCAAATTGTAGGCTTTGATAGAGCTCTTGAAACGTCACTCATAAACTGCAAAACCTTTACTGCACGTAACATCTTGATGTCAGGCACTGCGTGGCCGTGTCACCTTTAGGCGGGACACGCAAGGAGAAAAAGTCATTTTGAAACACAAGTTCAGTAATGGGATGAAGTTTCAAAAGTAAGCCAACAAAGTGGATGCTTTTTAATTGCTCCTACCGTAGTTCAGCCAGCTTCATAAAACAGCTAATTAGTTCTGCTTGTCCAGAAGGCTTATTTTGGTTGCTCTGGCTGCTGGTGCTGACAGCCAGTATCGCTTACTGCAGCCAGTCAGAGTAATTTGGCCTTCTTTCATCAAAGTCAGTTTTTTTCCTCCTTCTGCAAAATCCCTGGTTCTCTGTATGGTAAAAAGTTACATTTGATGAGTAGTTTTAAGTCTTTTCTTTACTCAGGCATCTTTGAAGTGTCATTATTTAATTTCTATTGTATGGCACTTTAGAATTACATTTCTAGCTTTAAGCTAACTTCTCTATTTGACACGGCGTCAAGACTACAAATTATACATAATGAAAACTGTTACATCATAAGTACTTTCGGTGTTGGTGTCTTGTAGTACTGTCAGCTTTGATTTAGATGTAGAACACAGAAGAAAAATTGACTGAAAGACTGAGAGGGTGACAGTTCCCTTCTCTGTGTCCTCTCCCTCACCCACATAGCTGCTTTTTGGTGAATTACACTTCACTGTTGGCTCGGCCCTCTCGCACCAGCCCTTGTGGCTGTCTGATGTTGTGCTGAGCTGGTACTACTTGCCAGACCAGCAGAAGTGACTTGGAGCACTTGCGAGTGGCTTTCTGCAGGCAGGATTGGATGAGGACAAAGCTGGGGTAGAAGAAAGGAGCGTGGGAGGAGATGGGTGACGTGAGGGCTGGCAGTGCCTGGGTGACTTGACCTAGGAAATGAATTACACAGGGAGAAAGCAGAGTTGGATGGATGGTTCTGTGTATGTACATGTTAAGAAAGGGGAAAAATGACTGTTATCTTTGTGAAGAATGCATCTTTAAAAGAACCTGCTTCTTATTTGTGATGGTTCTGAGGACCTCAGCATGCAGCTGTTGTCTCAGGGCCTCCTTCTGCTTTGTGTGGACACAAAGGTTTGTATATGCTCGAGCTGGAGCATACCAGTACAGTTCTCCCTCCTTTCATGCAGTTAGGCTGCTCCCTCCCATTGCACTAATGGATATTTCAGGTAGCAGGAGAGAAAGTTCCCGTGTTTTTAGAGAGATTTCACAGACACCTACAGCTGGAGGCTGCCATCCCCAGAACCTGCACTAAAGACATGGGTGATAAAACTGACTTCATCTCCCAAGGTCGCTGCTGACACTGAGGTAGGAACTGAGTAAGAGGAGCAGACTAAGGGGCTGTAATATCCAATTATTTGCTAAGTTTAGGAAAAGAGTACAGAAAACCTATTTGCTATTTAATCTCAGCAGTGTCTGGTTTGTAGTATTTCAGTATTAGCAACAAGTTGTCCTAGAAACGTATCCTGTACAGGTAGGTACAAGCTTGATGCAAAATGTATCGTGTGGATCAAATCCAAGCAGTAAGTAGACAGCACTTAAAGACCTAGAGGAGAGAGAGAGAATGCAGTAGAGGTCCTTAACATAATGAATCTGCTCAGAGACTGTCCATGTGGTGGAAGCCTGGCCCCCCTGGTCCGAACTGCTGAGCTTTCACACAATAAGCTTTTATGTAGAATTTCCAGAGCTTTCATCTGTCATCTGCTGGAGGGTGGGTGAACTCTTCTCTGGTATGTGCTTACACTTAGCAAAAAAATAAAATCTTGATAATCAAAGTGCATGGCCTTAAGCCTGGGAAGGATGGGGATGATGGAGGCATCAAGTCTGGGAATTCAGCTTCTGTGGCCAGGAACCTCGTACTTCAGTTCATGCTCTGCTGAGGGCAGCTTTGCTCTGCGGTTACGTGTCCCATATAGGGATCTTAGATACCTAAGTTCACAGCATTAAATTGCACTACAGCACTTCTGTGGGGGGGGGGCTTTAAAACTGCAGTCATGAGCTACTCTGTTTCCTCGTGTCACTTCTCAGCCTAAGGCCTCTGCAGTCTGAGCATGAATAGGAGCAGACAAGGCTGGGAGTTTTCTGACCTCCAGCAGCAATCTCTGTATCTCTGCATAGATGGTCAAATAAACAGTGTCAGAGAAGAAACAAGTCTGTTACAATATTACATCTACCTGAACTGCACTGTGTTGCATCCGAGGTGAAGGGGGGTGTCAGTCTCTGGCTGTTCAGCGCTGCAGGGAGGAGTTGTGCTGCTTTCCTTTGGTTACTGCTTTACTAAGTGTCTGTTGGCTGTGCTGGGGAGCTGTAGGTGATCATCCTGTAAAACAAAAATAAGAAACTGTTTTTCTTCTCATTCAAAAAGGCTGTTCTCCTGTTGAACTTAAGTGCACAGAAAGCTGTCTTACAAGTGCTCTTCCATTACCGTGGAAGAAACAGCTTGAGCAGGCACGACATGAGAGTTCTCCCATAACCTTTTTCTTTTTGGCAATTGTGAAGCTTTGATGTTCTTCTGGCCTGCCAAGAGAATTTATTGCTGAATGAATTCCGTGCTCGTGACAAGAGAAACACCTGTTTCTGCCTGAGCAGAAGAACTCCTCCATCAAAGAACATCTGGCAGTATAAGCCCTTAAACTACTGTTTATGACTCCCCCTTCTCTGAGGTACTCCAAATACAGCTTTGGAAGTGTAGTTCTCTTAAAGTAAGCATCAGTGTAATAGGGGTTGCTGGCACTTTCAGAGAAAACACAGCACTAGAAATACATCACCATCCTGCCCCATATTACCCTTAGAGCCTATATTTTGCTATGGAAGATATGTTTTCTCTTACAGTGTTTTTAATAACTAGGAATATAGAACTTTAAATGAAATGTAAACAACTTGGAACATGATAACAACTGAAATGTATTTAGGATTGCTTTGGGGACCAGGTACTTGGATAGCTTGTCCTTTGTTCCTGTTTGGCCTGCTGGCCATCTGCTTCGTGCCGCAGCTCTAGCAAAGCAATCAATGCTTTTTTCGAGAGATATCTTTATTAACCGTGCATAATTAAACTGTAAGACTCACTTTGAAACCAGTGCCAATAAAAAATGGTCTCAGAAATAGACAAATTCATGGAGAATAGTTTGCCCAAGGTGCTTAAGTATGGTCTGCTGAAACCTCCAAGGCAAATAATTCCCAATCACTGAAGCCTCCTGCCAAGAGACTTTAGTTGATCCTACAGTTAATGTTGTCTGATATTTTTGAAACATTCTCCTCCAAAGAATATTTATGCTGCAAATCTGGAAGACCTGCTGTTTTTCTACTGTGTGTTCTTAATCTGGGCTCCCGCTTCAGTATTAAAATGCTTCATAACAGCTCATAAAAAATAACTCCTGTTTGTTACAGAAAACTTTCTCGTCTCTTCCAAGCAGAGGAGGGCTCTAGCATGAGTGTTCACACTGAGGAATCACTGAATACATATGGGCACACTAAAGAAATTCTCCTCGTGCTGAAGATCCTCACTCATTTCCCACCTGGCCACGTGTGGCTGCTGCCCTGTGCCAGCAGGGAGAGGTGTCCTGCCCAGGGAGGGACGTGAGTCAGCAGTTAGGAGCTGGTGCAAAGTTCACTCTGCTTCCATTTGCCATGTGTGTTCCGAAAGTTAAACTGTAGCTCACAAATTAGTTGTGGCTACGGTTGTTTCTTCTGTGTGGTTGGGAAGGTGTGTTCTGTAGGATGTGAAGGTAATAGTAAGGCCAGCACTGAATGCTTAGGGCTGTGCTGGTGGGCTCATGGAAGTGCTGGTCAGTGAGTTTGTCCCTGTGAAAGTGCATTATTGATCCCAGGCAGGGTTAATGTCTGAGTTCTCTCCAGGTTCATGTATTTGGAGTAGTGTCAGCATATTCAATATCACATGCTGCTTGTTATGTGCTCACTTACTCTACTGACTTTGGAAATGATATAGGGTGATTCACAGTAAATGTATCCTGGGTTCTCTCTAGGTTGTTTTTAATGTGTTGAGCCCTCTGCTGCTGCTACATTGCCAATATTTTTGAGTAAAAGAGATTAAAGCTAACTTATGTATAGTAATACAGTCCTGTATCCGGGGTGTGAGTCTTGAGGTAGGCGTTTAAGAAGGAGCTCTGTTGCTGGCTTTGACAAAGCCTTAGCTGACACAGGGCAGGCTCAGCTAGGCTTATTTTCCAAAATGCCACAGAATCAGAAACTCAGGATAACTACTTCGTGTTAGCGCGGTCCATAAAGAGCTATTTATCCACCAACAGTGGATGGAATGATATTTTTAAGGAGTTTGGTGAGAAACTGGCACTATTGCAAGCAACTGTGTAGCTTCCCTCATGGTTTAAAGACAAAGGATGAACTGATGAATTTGTGCTTCCTAGAAGGCTGCATTAATAGGCAGAATTAGAATTTAAACTTAGTTTTTAACTCTTTGTGCAGAATGACTTCAAAACTCTTTTTTTTTCTCGTTCAAGAAGTGTCTGATATTTCTGCTAATTTCTTATGAGTGTTGTTGGAGACCTCTGTGCAGGTGATGTGTCTGCCAGATGCTCCCGGAAACAGCCTCTTGTCATCACTGTCATCTCACCTTCAGTACATAGCAGGGTTTGGCACTGCTGCCTGTGAGCAGGGAGAATATCTATGGAGAACATGTTCAGGGCAGCCTTCTTGAGACTTCTCATAGTGTAGAATTCAGAGTTTTAATTGTCAAATATAAGCCAGTCAAAGAGTGCTAAGCTCTTTCATGTAGCACCACATCCATTTTGAGGCTTTCATTGGGTGCTTGATAAGAGGAATAAGGTCATAACCATCTCCTAATGTGCCTTCAGAATTCCAGGTCAGTACATGTCATTTTCTTAATTGGAATCTAAATTCAGAAGATGAACTGACTTCTAGTAGAAATGCAGTGCTTCCACCTGAAAGCTTTTGTGATGTTTCCTTCCATCACTTACATGCCTGATTCGTACATGAATTTCTTAGTTTTGTTTTCTTCATCTTTTCTCATTTATAGCTTGATAAGAAGTATCAAAACCTGGATTTCCCTTGTGTAGCCGTGATTTCTTTTAGGCCTTGTAATTAATTCCTTATTCAGTCCCCCCAAAGAAATAGTTCTTAGCGTTGACCAAAGATAGCTTTGCAAAGCAGGGAAAATATTAGTGACGTAGCTGTGTTTTCATTCTGCCATGAGAAATAATGGCCAGCTCACAGAAATTGAACTTTATACAGCTGCAGTGTGATAGAAACTAATTTCTGTTTGCTAAGTGCCACCCGAAAGTAGTCTGTCTGTCTAGTTTTAATTATTCTATCGAGTTTATCTAATTAAAGTTAAGAACTTCCACAGCCAAAACTCGTTTCATGTTTTTGAAGATAAATAGGCAAGCTCTGAGAATGTCTCTGCAGCGATCTTTCAGTACTTAAAATTTCCTGCTTTACTTGAATACTTTGGGCTTGTTGTTTTTGTTTTTTATTAGCTTGTAATATTGTGTTGGAATACATCAGATAGGCAAATGGTGCCACTGACCAGAAAAAGATTGCTTTGGTGTGGTTCTGTGATGGCCAAGTTTAATAAAATAAGGCCTTGCTTTACATTCTTGTGTGCTCACTGCATTTTCCAGTCTCATCTGCTTTTGTTTGATGCTTTTTGCCTGGGCAGACCAGCAGGACATCTCTCCTTCGGGGGAAGCAGTGAACTTAAAGCACAGCATTTCGGGATGTTTGTCGGAGCAGTGCTGTTTTGCACAGGGCTGGGAGTGTCAACAGGTGTGCAGAAAATTCTTTTGCCAAACTGCATGATTTAGGAGGTTAAAATGAGCATTAAAAAAATCTGTTGTCAGTAGGACTGAAGATAGGTAATTCTTTAAATAGATCAGGAGCAAAGGAGCTGGAGCTCTGCAGTAATACTGCAGAGCTTTAGGATGCTCTGTACTGGGGAGTTTATTCACGAAAAATATCTGTGGTGAAGCTCTGACTTTGCAAGTGAAGCACACAGGCTGGGGAGGATCCAGAAACATCTTCAACGGTGTGTTTTTTTCCTGTGCAAACACTGTTGCCACTGAAGGGCTAAGAAATCTCAGCCCATTCAGCTTAAGAAACAGCATGATGACCAGCAGCTGTCTGCAATGGGAAGGGAAATTTCCCATGGAAAGTGTTAGGAACTGTAAGTATTAAAACTCAGAGGATGTGGAAGAAGTGGAGATTACAGACAGTGTTTTTATCAGACCAGGATTTTGAGCAAGAACCAGAAATTTGGAGTCGATTCCTACGTTCTATGAAGTTTCCTATGGGATATGTGGTCATTTAAGAAGTTGAGCTTGATGCAGAAGTTGGTGCTGACGGTTCGTTCTTCCTCTGGTTTGAAACGTAGATTTGCACAGCTTGCTGTGGGCAGTTCTCTCTCCCAAGCTCTTGTTGAAGATAATGTGTTCGGCTCCCAGAAGTTTGAACCTGCGTAATTAAGTTGTAGACCAGCATACAAGATTAAAGGGAGTTGTTCAGGTAGCACTAATAAGAATTTCTAGCACTTTTGATGACAAATATGAGACTTAATGGAGGGATAATCTGAGTAGGGAGTATGGGAAAATGTTGGCAGAAGGAAAAACTTTGATGCAAGAGACTTAATAAAGGAAATTAAATGGTTGCTGGTGAGCATACAAAATCATAAGTGAGAATGAACCAGGATGTAAGCAGAGTAAACTATGGGATGCAAGGAATAGATTATTTTATGTTTAAGGGATATGTATTAAATAGCACATATATGCTGCTATAGGTGTATATGCAGCACTGCTCTGAGTTTCAGTTCCCCTTGGAATTGCATCAGCAAGTGAACCATTTCTTATAGACAGAAACCAGAAAGAAGCTGAGCTGATGATTTATATTCCCACTTCATTTCCCAAAGCTAGCTTTAAAAAACTGTATAGGAAATATCTTAATTTCATTGCTGCATGCTGAGTTCTAGTCTTAAATGCATATGAGCGAATCAGAACTAATTCAGTATAGTGAATTCCCATTTTCTTCCAACCATTCTGACTATCAGTAAGTTTCTTCACCAGTACTTCTGTCCTGTACCCCCCACCCCCCTTATCCAGGGAACTATGCAACTGTATTGAAAATTGCCTTAGCATATTTCATAGCTAAGTATAATAGCTTTGTAATCAGTGATAAATATCTAATTTAAAGATGATTAAAAATGCCTGTCATATATAAGCATGTGATGTTTAAGTAAAAGTTGTTTCTGCTTGCTTAGGAGGTGATAAGATTGTAGACTAAATGTGATTAATGTTCTTTGCAGATGTTGCTTTATATGCTTAGGCTCTCAGAAGTAGAGCAGTCTAGACTGTCTGTCTGCATTCTCCTGCTGCTTTGATCTTGATTAAAACTGGTTGTATTACATTTATCATCTTCCTTTTTGAATGCCAGGAACTATCTCAACTGGTTTTTGTGTGTATGCGTGTTTATATAGGAAGATACTGAGTACCTTTGTTTGAATGCTGTAAAAATTACATATTTGGATGTCTTCAGCAAATAGCAAAAACAGATGGTTTTTGTCTTGAAAGCCTTAATTCCATCACTTGGCTTATTTCAGACACAGCAAATGTTATTCAGAATGTTAGTGAAATTCATCAGGAGTGAATCAGGCTAGGCTTGTAAGTATGCTTTTTCCCCTCCTGTTGGATAGATAAAAAGAATAGGTGGCTGCTTCTGCTCTCTGAATTGTTCAGTCTTCTTGCTGCAGTCATCTGTATTTCTGTCAGGTCTCATACCGGTGTTCTATTAATACCTACATCAGCTCTCTGCTACCCCAGGATTCTCTCCGTGCCACCCCTTGGTGCTGCACGCAGTGCTGGTGTGGCACTGCCAGCAGTGCTACCTGCAGAGCAGAGCTCTCCAAATGCTGCTTTGGTGTTACAGCTTCCACTGCTCTGGGAGATGATCAACTTCTTCACTTGTGCATGAGCGTAGCTGGGAATGATTTTTCAGCATTTGGGTAATTAAATTTCCTGGGTGTTTTTGTTTTGTTTTATTTTGTTTTCCTGACTTACTGAGTGAAGATTGCATGGGTTCAGTTTGAAGACATGTTATGTTTCACAGGCAAGATTTAAGTGAGTCCTGTTAATAGTAATAAATAATTTGATGGATGGTCAGTAGAAGATTTGGGGTATTCCCATAAAGTATTGAAGGAGACGGGGTTTCTTTTGTATTACAACACTTGTTGTTGCCCCGGGGTGCTCTCTGTATTTGTGTTGGTGCTGTTTGTGAGATGTGTGCGTGTTGGAGCATCCAGCCCACAGTAGTATCTTTAAATCCAAGTATGGGAATATGGCTGTATTACGTTTTGCTCCTCAAGTGCACCAAACAAATGAGTAATAAGAACTGGATAACAAGTTAAATACTGCATACATCATAAACTCCTCGCTACCCAGGGTGCCTGCGGTCGTTGCAGCTCAGGAGCTCCCTGAAAGTTGCTGAAATGAAGATTGCAGTTGACATCATGATTGAGGCAAATTAATGAAAAGATTTGAATACAGGTCTCGCAGAGCAAATCTGAATTTCCCCCTCTTTTAAAAGCGTTATGCAGTACTTAACTGATGTACTGGCTGAACCGGAGTTGCCATTCTAGATGTGTGTGCTTTGTGGCTGAGAGCTGTGTGGGGCTCTCACAGGAAGACCTGTGTTCCCTGAGAGTCATTTCTTAAGAAAATTCTGCTCATTTACTTTAATACTATGAATTATCATATTGAAAAATTAATGCTGCAAATGTAATGCAACGTTTTGTGACAAATGCATTTTTAAGGTTTTCTTACAAAGTTAAGCAAAGCAAAACTGGCTTAATCAAACACTTCAGGTCTTTTTTTTTTTTCCCATTAATTTGCATGCTGTAAAGCTGTTGAAAAAGCTTAGGATTACTGTACCATGTCAGGCACGTTCTATGCCATGAGGGTACACAGCACCAACATCCACCTTGATCACATGTTATTGAACGCAGGGCTTGCTGAACACAAATCCAGCAGCAGTTATTATTTTGGTGTGACTTGGAGCAGTTTATTGCAGTGCTCCTGGGGACCTGAGTTCTACTGAGCATCCGTGCATGGGTCTAAATGAGAATGTGATAATTTCAGTGGCGAAATGTTGAAGTTGTTAAAAACCCTGCAAACATGTTTTCAGTACTTTTTAGTATATAATGTTTTGTAGCACGTATTTGCTGTTAACTGCCTTTGAGTCCTGATGGCTTTTCCATCTCTGTCTCTGCCTTGCTTCTTACTGAACATCACTTTTTCCTTAAGAAAAACAGTGGACGTGAAAGTGTAGATTGTGTTTGTAGGCAGGTAAGGAAACTAGAAGCCTCTATTCTGGGTTAGGTTTGTATTGCTTTGGCTCTCATGCCAGATCAGTGCTGATGTACTTAAGACAGCCCTTGCAGCAGTCGCTGCATCTCACTGTGGTTCTGACAAGAAATGTGCAGTTTGCCCCATGTATTCCTAAAGTCACTGCTGCAGGGCTGTGCTGGGGAGCAGCAGCACGGCCTTCAGGAAGCTGGTCTGAAATTGTTCCCACCCCAGACAGTTTACTCTTAAAGCTTTTCATGCAAAAACAAAACAGTGGATTGGTTACGTTGTAGTGCTTGGTGTCCTGATGTTAATAACCTGATCTTGGTTTTTGGAATACTTCATTTATAGGCTTATTCTTGCAAACATATTCGTAATTAGTAATAATGCAAAAAAAATAATAATAATAACATCCAGTGGATAGAAAAATCTGCTTTGTGGGAATACACAGCTTAACAGAAACAGTGCAGAGGCTTGCCTGATGCTGGGATGTGTTAAGAAATAGCTTTGTTGTTCTGTCTCTTTTTTTTAATCTTGCTGTGAACCTCCAATACCTGGATGTTTGACAGCTTTTCAATCACTCTTATCAGCATTTATTCCACATAAAAATGGACGTAGTGATCTGTAGTAAAATCTTGTCAGTTCCCACCGTTAGTTACTCTAATATCTTTAGGGCATGGGAAGGGAAATGTTGGGGGTTAAAAGTAATTAAGATATTGCTGGGTGTGTGGTGCTCAGAGCCTGTACCTGTGGCTTAGAGCGCACATGGGAGCTTGGAAGCAAGAGGGGTGCGTACCTACCATGCCTTACTTCTATAGTATATATATATATAAGCATATATAAGGCTAGGCAGTAGACATGGATACAGCAAGGTTTGAGGTCAGGCAGGTTTGGTGTTTGTTTTTTTTGCTCTAGGTTGAAAGTTCAGCAGTCAAAAGCATCTGAACGTTTTTATGATGATAGGTATTTACTCAGATGGGCGATGTTGCAGTTTGACGTTTATGGAAGTTTAGTGGCTGAAGGAAGGAATTACTTCCACTCGTTTGTGCCAGTTCAGCTGTTTGTGAGGCTGTGCTGCAGAATCTGCTTTGCTGATTGCACTACAACTTAGAAATGTACTTCGAACGTGGCCTTGTGTTAGAGCAGATACCCTGAGCTACTAATGTGATGTGGCTGTGATGTGTGCAGCCTTAGAATGCTTCTGAAGGAGAGTAACAAAGGAAAACAATATTGATACGATGCAAGTCTTTGGGAGTGCTTCATCTCAAGTACTGATGCAATTCTGGCCAACCTTTTCAGGGAGGGTGAACTGGGACAGGCCTGCTGAGTGCTGAAATGGAAAGGAGAGCAAAAATGAAAAGACAAGAAAAACTTGTAGCATCAGCTGTGTGAAACATCAGATGTAAAGGTGGATGCTTGCCTCATAGACATAGTGCTTTTGTCTGACTCATTGTGCAGCTCTGTTTTCTTTGCAGAAACAACTGTTGATACAGTTTGCATGCTTACATACATACTGACATACAGTCGGTTTGATACTGACTGATTCAGAAGGCAAAAGGTGTCGTGTTTGTTTGTAACCGAGTTCTGCTCTTCTGTTGACCTTTTTGCAGAAGTAGAAGGGATTCTCCTTGTGTGGAAGAGGAGAGCCTTCTCATCTCGTGATACACCAGTGAAATGTTGGTCGTGTTCAACATGATTCTGGAGCGCGTCTGAAGTAGTGCAGGGAAGGATGTGGAAGAGAAGAGCTTTCACAGATCCCAGCCTGGACAAAGGACCATTCAGATGAACAGCACTGTATTGATTCACAGCTGGGTGTCACTGGGGTGGGAAGAAGAATAAAGCCATCAGGCAGGCTGGCTCCCTCTTGCTGCATGGAAAACTCAGATTGTTTTATGCAGTCTGTAGAGAAGGAGGAAAGTCATTTATATCTCTCAGCTGTCAAGATAGCATGTAATTGAAGATGATTTTTTTTTTCTCATAGTTAGCAGAATCTTCTGTGGCCCCTAGTTTATCTCTGGAAAATCTAACATGATAGAGAAGGGTAAGAAGAAAGGCCTGGTGCATTGGATGAATGCAGGAGGTGAGGCAGCCCCATACAGCACAGCAGGGCCCACCTGGGGACTGCCCTTCCCAGCAGCAAGGCTGTCAGTTTCCCCTTGCTCTGAGGCTCCAAGTACCAGGTCATGTGGACGGGTACCTGAGGACGTGTCTGGGAAACTCTCAGTCAGGCCTTCAGATGGAAATTCTGCTGGTTACCAGCAGCAGCGTGATAAACATCCTTCAGAGCCAGTCATACCTTCCTATTGAGGTCTGATGTCCTTGCATGGTCTATTCAGGCTTTAATCTAGGAGCAGTGTGCCTGCAAAGTGCTTTGTTTTTTAATTTTAGCAGCAGCATTGTAAGGCTCTGTGTGGAAATGGGGGTACGAGCTTGTCAGCCGTGGGAAAGCATCCATAGCTGCCCCGTCTGAGCTCAGCCAGGTACTTATAAATGCTGCCACCAAACAGGGCACAGCAGGGACCCAGGTTGGGGCTTCTTCAGTACCAAATACTAAACTGAGTTTTTCTTTGAATTATGTCTCTACATTCAAAACTGCATGCAGTACCAAGTGCCCGTACTTTGGGAGGAACAGTGGGGAGGAACCCCGTAAGCCAAGCCTTGCCCCTTTTATCTGTGGTTTGTTCCTTTTTCTAACTTCCTTTTTAAATCTTGGCTGAGCCAGAACAGCTTTTCCTCTGAGCTCAGCTACTGTGATTATTTTCTAGTGACTTATCGCGTGTGTGTGTGTCTGCTTCAGGGTTGTGCCAGGGAGAGGAGGGTAATCCCAAAAGGAAACCTTCTCTGTGTGTTTCTGTGTTGGTACCTGATAGCCCCTCGTTGGTGTAATTCATCCTCTGAATCTTGTTGAATTTGAGCTTCTGTGAGTGTTGTGCTCAGTGCCATTTTGGGGGGGTAAATCTTGATCAGTTTATAACGGCTTTTGTGGTGTTCAGAGGGAGAAAGAAGTGTTTGACCATTAACGTGTGGATGAGGTGAGTGTAGTCCCAAAGCTGTACTTCAAAAAACAAAGCTGCTTATAGAATCTGTCAACGTTTTTTCCCTTACAAAATTAGTTAGGCAGTAGATGAGAGGACTTTTCTATTTTGTGCTGCTCGCACCTTTGCAGTGACAGGAGTGATGTGTTTGAACTTGAAAGCATCAGCCTTTGTTTTCGTGTGCTCCCTTGAAGTCAAGAAGTGTGAAAAATAGCACTTCTCTTGGCTTGAAAGTTCTGGAGATTCACGGAGGTTGGCAACCTTTCTTTTGGACAAAGCTAGTTGGTGCCATAGACACCAGTTGGTTCTCCCCAATGGCCATTGCTGGCACAAGTTCTCCCTAAGCAGTGTTGGTGCTGCCTGAGCAGGACACCACAAGCTTTCTTTTTCCCCCTCCTTGAAGTGGAAGGGAGGGGCCATGGGGAGGGAAGCATCTTGCAAAAGTATTGTCGGCTCTTTTGTTTCATGATTAAGAGTTCAGAGAGCTTCAGATACTGCTGTTGTACCCCTGGCAGTCGCCAGTATGAGTACGTTGTGTTATCACAATTCCCATTCTTTAATCCCATCTTTCTTAACCACTCCCATGGAGCCTTTTCAGATGTGGGCTCCTCAAAGCAGCAATCAAACTCCAAGGTTCCTCGCCTTCATGTGGGTCTTTTTTCCTTGAACTGTAGCTTCCCTCCTCAGTCATTGCATTAGTTCTGCTGCCTTTCCAACATCTAACCATAGCTCTTTGTTTAAGTTAACTGAAAGGTTAATAGGCTCTCCAGAAGGTTCTTTGGGAGAAGTCAGCAGGGTGAGTGCACAGCTGTGGGTGCAGAGCTGCTTCAAGGTGGCTAGCCACAGAGGCTTGAACTTGAAAGGTCAAGTGGCCGCTTTTGCATACTGATGACTGGCAAAGAAAGTGTTTCTTCTCACTTGGATGTTCAGTGTGCTTTAAGGTCATCTCTTCTTTGGATTCCAAACTTACAGTTCTTTCATGTAACAAGGCAAAATTAGATACAGTCACATGTCATCAGCACTGCTCATGATAGTGCTCTCTTGGTAGCCTGAAGTGGTGTTTCTATTCAGAAGCTGGTATGCTTTGCATGCTACTTAAGTCTGCCAAATCTTTCTTACTGGAACCACATCATTGCCGTGCCTTGAAATGTTAAGTGGAACTTAACTGCAAAATATGTTAATGAGAGCAAGATGCCAGGGTGTTTTGGCCCATGGTTGCACCCTGAAGAGAAATGGTGACGTGCTGGAGCCGTGCAGCCTTCCTGCAGCAGGTGGTTCTGCTGCAGCTCACCTCATGCTGAGGCATCGTGCGCCGACTGCCTAATGGCAGAACAAAGCTGCTGAGTGGTCCAGCTGCACCTCCAGCACCAGAGCTGCAGCCTTTGCGTCCGTGCCAGTGAGGAGAGAAATGGAGCATGGTGTGTGGTGCCAGCCCTTTGTTCCTGAAGTAAGAAATGCCACTACTTTGTGCTGCTCTTGTAGAAGCTCTCCATTGATTCAAGCGTTGAGCTGCCTCGCTCCAGAAGCTGTCGTAGAGCCTGCATTCACACTCACTATTAATACATCTTTTGCAAACTTCTATTTCTTTAATATAATATATAAAATAATCTAGAGTGATTATGGCAGCTAACTTATTAAAAATTATCTACTCTGTTAGTATCTGTAAATCCTCGGTTGCGAGGTCATTATTTTATTTGTAATAGGAAAAGAATTGAGCCCTCAGGTCCTTTAGTAAGGCTCTCGAAAGCTCTTTGGATGGAGCACGTTAGTGGTATTTCTGCATTCTTCCCCAGTAACCTTCTGATTGACTACAGTGCTGAGTTGGTGGACCGTGCAAAAAAAAGGAGAAGATGAAGGAGAAATTCTAATCTGAGAAGGTAGAACACCTCCTCTATAAGGCAGTGTGGCAGCAGGTCAGGTGATTTGTTACTTTACTGACTTGTTTATCTTTTGCCTGATTCTTGCACTGCTTAGGTTAATTGCTGCCATGTATGGATTTAATGAATGTACTTTGGCACAGTTTAGAGGAATTACAGTCCTAGTCTGACCTGAAAGCATTGAGAACAACGCTAATAGGACCAACGCTTGTCCAAAGCTCAACAAAATATGTTTTGAGGCATCTTATCATGCAGAAAGAGGATAGAGCAGATCCTTTGTGTTGTAACTCAGTTTGCTTTATTAGATTAAAAATAAACTCTTTATTTTTCCTTTCAGAAACATTCCCTTGGGTGTTATCAGAAAAAAATATAGAAAGATAAAAACTTGCTTCCTGGTTGTGGAAACATCAAAGCTGCCTCTTTGTTGTGTATTTTTGTAGTCTGGTCCCAGATATATTTGTGGGTCTAGAGGACGTATATGAGATCACTGTGGAAATAACTAGAATAATATATGTGGATAAGTACTTGACAAAGGTATCTGTGCTGTAAGTGAAGCTTTTCAGGTGCTATCTGTAGCTATACTACATTTTCTGACCTTTTTTTACTTGCCTAGAACAGTGTTACAATTCACACGTTGTAATGAATGGAGGTGGTCTGTTGTGTTCTGTCTCACAGTGTCCAGTCCCTGTGATGCTTCTGCTGGTCCAGCATTCCAGTACATTAGTTCCTTGTGAATTTGTGGATCTCCCTGCCCACGCTTGAGTTCAGATGCACCCCAAATAGTTCTGTCTACAATCAGGCAAGATTTTCTTTTCAGGAATTCATGTAGTCCTGCTTAAAAAAAAATGGAAGCCAGTCCTTCAAATCCCTACAAAGGTGAGGTTTTCCAGACTGCTCCTAACAACTCTGATAAAGTTGTTTTCTGTACTGCTGACAATTACAGCACATCCTGTATTAACAGCAGTTCAGAAGTTCAATAGCATATGTTGGTTCTTTTTTCTACTGCAGCTGTCATTTGAACACAAATGCCTAGCGATACAGCAGCACGCAACCTGCAGTGTCACAGAATAGATTAAATGTTATCTGTGCTAACATGCTGAAACCAAACTGTGTCATATACCTGTGTATTCTTGCCTTTTTTAAACATGTTTTCTTCTCCCAAGCTTTCGGACCGTAAGTTCATAAGAGCATCAGTTCTTAAGATTATCCTGGAGCTCTGCTCGTGGCTCCTTTCAACAGCAGCGTTTTGCATTTCGAGATTCAGTAATAGGTTTCCCAAGGACCTGACAGTTTCTGGAGAAAACAATTTTTCAACACTCAGAATGGTAATAGGAGTTTCGTTAGAGGCATGTTCTGCCTAAATTGGAAGCCAAATAGCTGTGTATTTGTTGTAAGCTCCAGCTGCCGCATTCCTCCAGCAGTTTTGGGAAGGGGGCTGTCTGGTTGCAAGCTGGTGCTTTCTTTGTGCAGTGGGCTCAGGGCTGCTTCCTTGTGCAGTGTCCTTGTTTCCTCTCTCCTTGCTTTCACCTTGGTCCCGCTTCTCTGCTGTGAAAGCTGCGTCAGGACTGTCCTGGTACATCCGCACGTCACTTCAGCCTGGCCAGAGCTATCCCAGACGGCCTCGCTGCCACCAGAGAAGGTATTATCACAGCTGGGTGCTCCGGTCAGCTCCAGGGTCCCTAAAGTAGTGCTTTGCCAACAGCCCAGTACGATGGAGCTGATGCCCAGCATTGACAAATAGGAAAACCCGAGTGTAGAGAGGATGTGTGCGAGAAAACTATTTGTGCAAAGTTAATTTTATTGTAGTTTCAGAATTTCACAAATTCAGCTCGTCTGTGGTCCTTCATAGCAAGGCTTGGCAACAGGAGAAAAGGAATGGCACGTATGAGATACATCCAGGACTTCTGCTTTATTGCACTGACAGAACCAAATTGTTCAATCTGTTGCCTCATCTGTTTCTTGCCATAGCTGGGAGTTGTAAAGGTCAGGCCATTGCAACACAAAGAATGTAATAGTTATCATGCTGCATCTCACAGTGTTACCAGCTGGCTAGCGCGTCTCTCCCGTTGAACATCCAGGCTCTTTCCCAAGAAGCATAAGCAGCATCCTCTGCCTATTTTGGGAATGCGTCAAAGCCAAAAGTTTCTGGAAGTGGCAGTGCAGAGTGGCCAACACTGTCAGCCTGCTCTGATGCCCACTGCTGCGTTCTGAGGGTGCTGCTGCAGTGCTCAGCAGGAAGCACCCCTGCTGCCCTGCGAGATGTGGTCTTTTGGTGCCCGTACAGCAGGCTGTGCCTGCTCACATTTCCCTTCCTACTAGCTCGATGGGTGCCTCCAGCAGCGTGCTGGCCACCCCCTTAGGGGTGCCTGAGTGCCTGGATGCCAAGGGTTTGGTCCTACAGGTCAGGGCTGGAGCTGCCCTGCTGATGGCTGTACGGCTTCTGCTAGGACAGGAGAAAGGAGCATGGGTGTGGATACTGCATGATTAGTGTATCCAGATTATAGATCTATGTTAGATACCGAGTGATACAGAGAAATAGGTGGAACCTGACTGGCACTGTTACTGAAAACATTTTCTCGTTAACATCTCACCTTCAGTAACGTCTTAAATCTATCAGCTAGGTCACAGGCAGACTGAACGTGCGTTGTCGTACTTCTGACCAATCCTAGTTTTCTTCTATATCCTTCTGTTTTACCACATATTTTTAATATATTTAATGATGAAGCTTGGATGAAGATTGATGACACCTTCTTGGCAGTGTTTGCAAGACAAAAACAGAAGGAAAAGCCAGGTGTTCTTTCCCTCTGCTAAGTGCATCACGCTCTTGGATGCGTGCAAACCATTCCTCACAGTATCCACTGGAAATGTTTTTGAAGCTGAGAACTGTGAGCTCTGCTGTCTGGGGTTTGAGGAACGTTCTCATGTCGTCACAGCCCAGATCTGCAGAGTCCAGATTGATACTTCCATCACATCAAAACTCTCAAGTTAGCTCCAAACAGTGTCTCAGTCTGATAACACTGCTTGATTTTTGTGGTTGGCCATTGGTCGGCATTGATGGATCATTTATACTAGCAATTTAAAAGGCAAATCAGAATTGCTGAAAATCTTGTTTTTAATAATAGCGGGATGGCAGAAAAGAAATAACCACATAACAACTAGGCAATGCAGCAGGTCTGCTGGTCTGATGCAGTGCACCAGCTTGTTCAGTACAGGCTGCTCAGTGCCCTGCCCTCCAAGCTCCACTTGGCTCTCATGCCCGGAGCCTGCATGCAGCCTTTGTGGCTGGCCCTGGGCACGAGGGAGGTTGGGCACTGGGTTGTGGAGGATGTGGCAGAGCTCCAGTGGCTGTCACCTTGCAGCTGGTTCTCTAGGTGGGACCACAGCAGGGCATCCACTGTGCCCTTGGAGGTTGCCTTACACCTGTTGGACACAGTTGCCATTGTCTGCTTCGTAGATTGGAGTGGCTGAAGAGATGCTGCTTTGGCATTGTGTTTTTGATGCATCCAAACCATTAAATGATCAGCTGAGTTTAGGTTTCAAAGATTTACAAGCAGATTTTTGGGCAGGTGTAGCAACATAAGAGGGGAAAAAAAGCTTTTTGGCAAATTGCATTAGCTAATATTGTTTGGCTAAACTGGCTCAACTTCTAATGTTTGGTATTTTAAGATTCCTATTCTCTTGCTGTTCCAGGGTCCTTTGTTTCTTCAAATCTTGATAAGGTGTCCAAGCTGGCATTTGAGTTAATGGAAGGCCTGTGGTTTAGGTTTCAAAACTGACTTGGAATGCATGCGAGCTTTTGGTGCTTTCTTCTGTGGTTAAAAAGCAAAGAGGGTGAAGGGCAAAGGGTAGAAGCTGTACTGATGGAAGCATTGTGTGATGTGTCAGTACATCCTGGGTTTGACTGTTGGTGTGCAACTCGTTCCTCAGAGTGCTGCTAACTGTGGTGTGCTTTTCTTACCTTGAAGGTGCCATTCTTGGCAGATCAGAAACACAAGAGTGTATCTACTACAACGCTAATTGGGAGAAAGATAAAACAAATCGCAGTGGCATTGAACCCTGTTATGGAGATAAAGATAAAAGACGACACTGTTTTGCTACATGGAAGAATATTTCTGGATCAATTGAAATTGTGAAACAAGGTTGCTGGCTAGATGACATCAACTGTTACGACAGGTAAGCTTTCTTGTAAGCTTTATTTGTAAGTTTATACTATGATGCTTGTCTGTAATTATTACAACCTCTCTTCTGCAATTGGTAACTGAGACAAAAGATCCGTAGGGTAGCCTGGAAATAATTGCAGTTATGCTTTTGTCCAAAGACGTGGGATTTTTTCCTCACTTAACTGCATGGACCCAGCTTCACCTGAGTAAGTTTATGGTATTTACAGAATAGCGTGTGCTGCTTTCTCTCACTCAGTTACTATGTACTAAAACTCGTGTTTAATTTTTACATATTTAGGCCAATAGGCTTTTTTTCTAGCAACTTACTGTCAAACAGTGCAAATAGAGTTACTGAAAACAGAATTTGGAATTCTATGGTTCACCTCTCCAAAGTCTTTGGAGCAGGATGGTCAATAGGTTGTGTCTGTGCTTTCCTTAAATCTGAAAGCATTTTGCCTCTTTGCTGAAAGGCTCACCTCACTAGCAGTTCTAAGAGACACTGAATGTTTTTAAATTCCACTCATTTCAGTGTAACAGATGGTGTAGCAAGTACCCGTGAGCATTAACAGCAGGACTTGTGCTTTGTTAGTTACTGGCTGAATAAAGGTCGTGACTCTTTTAAGAAATAGCATAACATCTTTTAGGAAATAGTACTGTTGGTCTTTGAAGTCCTGTACTAGCTGTTATTTGTCCAAAACAGCTACTATTTGGAAAGGGAAGTAATTAAAAATAATAAAAACGTGAAATATCTGTATTAAAATGAATTTGGAAACTATTTTTGGCAATATTTTAGAAAGCTTTGCTGTTACGTTTGTTGAATGGGTAGAAGGAATCGTTGTAGTTCTTCCTACCAAATAAAGTTTCCCCATGCTGGGACATTCTTTCCTTTAACTGATAGCTTAAAGCTAAGTTGAATAGTACCCCTGATTCTCTGTTTTTAAGAGAAGAAAAGCATCTGCAAGGTTGCTTGCATGGCAAGGTTGAAATCTTGCTGTGCTGGGAGACAAGAGGACAGTTTCTGAAGAAACCTTATTTATTGCTACTAGTATGTAGTAACAGTAAGCCAGGATGGGAAAGTACTTTGATTTCTTTTTTACCTCTTCTTAGCTGTAGATTTGCAGAAGAAGAGGAAATAATTACATTTTGGACTGATTTTATTTCTGCTTTTGGACTTTTAGGATGGAAATAGAATTTCTCCAATTGGAAGTAGAGTTAGGTTCTGTACCACTGGCATCCCACTGCTGCAACTTGTGTCACTGAACAAATTCAGCTCTAAGTTCTCCTTCGAGCTAAGGAACTGGAAAAAGGAATAAAATGCAGGAGGGGAACAGTTGAAGTAAAAGCTTATCTGTGCCCTCAGTAACTGTAGCTTGTCAAAAGAATGCATGCTGCTGGGTTTGTCGAAAATATCCATTAGGCGAAATGTTATCTCTGGCAGTTTACTAAACAGAGTTATGGTGTGATGAACTCCATGCAGCAGCAGATTAAGAACATCAAAGAATGAAAGTGTTAGGGACGTTTCAGCACAGTCTAATTGTAATAGCCAGAGCTGTAAAATAACCTTGTTTTTCAAGATGAACCTGGAACTCTTGTGGAGGTCGAGCAGTATGAATGTCTGCAGCTATTCCTGCAGGATCTTCGTGCTCACTACCTGCTGTCAAGTTGTTGCCTTCTGCATTACTCCTGTTTTTGCCTCCTTGCTTGAGTACTTTGAGCTTGTTAGTTAATAGAAATCCTGGCCTGCTTTTAAGCCTCTGACTGAAATAAGCCCTTTTCCTACACGTATTGCATGCGTGAGGGAGACCTCACAGAATTTCAGTGTTGTCTAAAAATGCAGTAAAGTAATTCTACTTCCTTCTTACCTCCAGTGTTTGCAACCCTGTTCTGTGAGATTGTGATTTAAATGCTCACCATTTGCTCGTTTTTTTGCACATGTAAACACACATCTTGAACTGCCCTTCAGTACTTCTGTCAGCTCTTCTCGAACTCTGTGCTAGAAATAGCAAAACGTTCTGTTTCAGGTTTAGTATTAACAATATTTCATTATTGCAATATAAAATAATAACAAATCTTCCTCACGTTTCACTGTAATTTGAGTTGTGTGTTGTTCTGGGTAACTCACTGAAGCTCCCTTGTAATTTTAAATATTATCAAATGTTTTCCTTTCAGCAAAATAGACAGCATAAGATTATTAAGGTTTTTTTCTGTTGTTATCTTTTATAGGAATGATTGCATAGAGAAAAAAGACAGCCCTGAAGTGTTCTTCTGTTGTTGTGAGGGCAACATGTGTAATGAACGCTTCTTCTATTTTCCAGAAATGGAGGTCACACAGCGTAAGTTGGTCTTAAGACACTGATGAAGAAACTGCATAGTTCAGAAATGTCCAATATTGTGCGTGTTTAGGAGATGAGGCTTTCCACAATGTTGCAGTCAGTTTTTTCTGCCAGAAGGTTTCTGATTCCCAAATGATGGAGAGCTGTGTGCATTCATATAACGAACATAGGAAGTTACCATTTCTTTTTTCTTCAATTTTAGAAGCTACTAAAAGAAAGAAATTTAAATTTAAATTCATAAAATGCACTCAGCTCTTTTTTAAAGGTGAGAAGAAAGAATAATGTGAAATAATTGGCCATTTTAATATACTGGCTCTACTGTCAAATCTTACCTTAATTGTACAGGTAAGCTTTTGTAAGCGTTTATAAATGATTAGGCTATAAGCAGCAGCATCTACAGCTGCACATACCAGCCTGGGAATGCTCTTCTTCATGAAAAGATGTTTGCAGTACTTCTTTAGACTGATTGATGTAGTAACCTTTAAAAATTTCAGAAGGATTTCTTCCTAAGTTACACATCAGGTAGCCACACTTAATAAACTGTCTTAAGAAAACAGTAGCTAGAAGATGGTTGGGTTATTTTTGAGTATCTTCCGGTCAAGAATCTCATAGTCTTTGTTAGAAGACTGTCAGTGTTAATAAGTGAATTGAAAACAGCAGACGTCTTGTGCACCGCATGGCCAGAGGAAGTTGTGGTATTAAATAACATTTCTGTGAGATTGAAGTAATCTTTGGTGACCCAAGAGATGCTCCTGTCAGTTTTGTCAGTGGGATTGCTAAACACAGTAGTGGGCATTCTTCCTTGCTCTCTTTTGCCCCAGAAGTTCCTCTGCAGTCCTCCCTGAGATACTTAGATAAGTGTCTTCAGCTAGAGAATTTTTACTTTCAGCAAATGAGCAGAGCCTCAATACGTTGGCAGATTATTTCTGGCCAAATACTAAGCAGCACTTACTAATGATATCTTACTATTTACGTTCTGAAGATGAAACCTCTGTATTGATTTTTTTTTTTTTTCCTTCATTTAGAGATGGCATTCTTGCAATCTTTTAAAATAAAAACATCTCTTACACAATGCAAACAGAGCAAGCATAGAAGCACAGAACAGTTGGGTGTGCTGCTATGTAAGTCTAGGGATCTGGGTTATCTTCACGTCTTCTAAAATGCTGCCTTTCAAGTACACAGCTGTTTAATTACTAGAGTATGCTACTTGATCAGGTGTTAGCCTGTTGTACTGATTGCATGAAGTTTAGAGAGATTTTTCCAGCAATGAGTGGGTTATGTACTACTTGTTTTTTTTCTTCCCTTCAGCAACTTCCAATCCGGTCACACCGAAGCCACCTCTATTCAACACCTTGCTTTATTCATTGGTGCCTATAATGGGAATTGCAGTGATTGTGCTCTTTTCATTTTGGATGTACAGACATCACAAGCTAGCATATCCTCCAGTACTTGTTCCAACCCAAGTAAGTTGCTGCATTATGACTTCATTTTTTATTTATTTTTTTTTTGAAAGGTAAAAACAAACATGTCTGAAGCAAAGGGGAGAAAGAAATGGGCATCTGTTGCATGGCTGAGGTCACCTGCTGCATTGCTGATTTAAAGGTGTCAGTGCTTGGTATCAGCAAAAGCAAATAATTCAGCTTCTACTTTAATAGCTTTGTGTGTTTTAATTGATATTTGATGCATGAGTGAGGATCGATTTTAAAAAAAAAAAAAAAACAAAAAAACTGTGTTCTGGGGCTGTGTGGAACTGAACAGCACGAAAGTTCCAGCTTAACGTTGCTGAGAGGTGAGGGAAGTTTATACATCCCACTGCTTGTGTGCATGTTGTGTGCAGGTGCTCTCGTGCTCCTGAGCTTTTTGTAATGCTTAGCTTACAACAAAAATGAAGCACAGAGGCTAATTCATACTGGCAATTTGCAGTGAATGGAAAATAGAAGCAGGAAAAGCATAGCTATTAAAGAAAAAAAGCATGGAACTGAACTACAGGTATCAGTTAAAGGGAAGATAAAGAAAATATATGAATGAAACGTAGTCCAAGGGCTGAGCTCATCTTCTGGCCTTCTGTTCTTCCTGTCATCTTATTCCTCTTACTTCTCCATGCAAATGTTATATTTTGTCTTATAATGTCTCAGTTTTATCACTTTCTCTTCTACCTGGGAAATATTTTGAGATGGTTGTCCTAAAAATTGGAATGTAAACTGGCTCCATGGCCTCAAAACCAACTTTTACACCTGTGTGTGCATAGTTTCTGCTGTTGTCAGGCTCCAGCTGATCCTGTAGATGTAACTAATAGTATGTAGTACGAGTCCTTCTATTCAGTAGTGTCCAGAGATTCAAATGAGATTAAAAGGTCATTCAGGAATGAGGTTGAGACAACAAAATCTTCAGAACTGAAGTAGGAGAGGTCCCACACCTGAGATGTTGGAGTCAGATTTGAACAGAAGCTCTCTAAGCCAGTGCAGTGACTGCTCAGCTGCAGTACCTCACCTCTTATACAGAGGCAACTCAGTTTACAGTTATCTGAAGGTAAAACATTTGCTATTTTTGGTAGGGTTGCATGCATTTACCCTGTACTGCCAGCTGTTGTGAGGTTTTTCTGTGATAATGCTTGATGTCGGGGTGCTCCATGAGGTGTTATTACCTGTGGTTGAGAAATCAAATTGTTTTGGTTTCAGTTTCATAGTAACAGATAAGAAAAGTTTAGGAGGAGGCAGTGGACATAACGACATGCCAGAGGGTAAGAACATGGTTCAGAGGGAAAAGAGGGCATTTCCTGACCTTGCAACAAACCAACTTCATGTAGATCTGTTAGCATAACTCTTGCATCCATTTCCATTTCTGTGTATTGGGTCTTTATGTCATCCCAGCAGTCTTCATTGTCAGATTAACTTTACACTTTCCAGTTGTGTGAATAATTAGTTTCCCTTTTAGGCTTACAGAAAAGCAAGCAAACGTTAAATACTTGCAATATATCAACAACCTGAATTTTGGTTTTTTTCTTCCTTTTTATTGTAGCTCTTCTCTTCTATGGTTTATGTTCAGTGCAGGAGTGGACATGTCATAAATTTTTAATAAATAGGGTAATAACCTGTTCGTTAATGCTTAGATTGTATCTGTTGGGATAAGTATATGTTGGTGCATGAGCTAGTTATGGTGTAATAACATTTTCTTATCTTGTGGTGAATAGGCATTAAGGTTTGATGTGGAAAGTCAGGAAAAGTGACTTCTGCCTGAAAATCTAAATGAAATTATGGAAATCAGAGATAGAAATATTCTCCCATAGACAGCAGAGCAGTGTTTCCCACTTAAAATTTGGTTACAGCTGATTTCAATGGGAAGCAGGGGGAACAGGAAGAGAGGGAACAGCATTAGTATCTTTATAACCATAAAACAAATATTTAAATAATTTAATTAGTATATTTAATAAGTAGGGCATGAGTAGAGTCTGTAGGCAAATGCATACTTCTGAGTCTTACTGTAGCAATCGGTGGGATGGTTTAATTAGATGCATATCAGATATTCAATAGAAAACATCAGTTTCTGTGTGAGATACAAAAGAAAAGGCTCTGCATGGCAGTGGGAGTGCTGAGCAGCAGTGTGCCCTGGCAGGAACCTTTCTGTCTGTAGAAAGTAAGGGGGGAGGATGAGAAATGAGAAAATCAAGAGGAAGAAACACTGGAGGATAAGAAAAGTTGGAACAATTAGGAAAAAGAAAGAGTAAGTAAATAGAAAGTCAGTGATTCTGCTATAGGGAAAGGAACTGTTTGGTAGATTAAAAAAAAAAAGAGAGAAGAGAAGAGGGAGAAAAATGCTGGAAGAAATTTTAGAAATGAAAGGACAAACATCCGAGAACATGTAAACAACTTCATTTTCTTTTGAAAAGAAAACTGTATCAACGCAGCAGGAGGCAGTTCTGACACAAACTGACCTCAGTTCACAGCTCTGTGGATTGCATTGGGATGTCCAGGTAATTATTCTGATTTTAATGTGGCAGTGGTAGGCTTTGTATTTAAGTTGGAGAGCTCACTCCTGCTTTCCCACTGCTCCCCTGCCCTGCAGGCATCTCGTCTCGCCTCCCCACCATCAGCTGCACTGTGTGCATTGCTGTCTGCAGTCTAGCTAAAGCTGACTGTCAAATTTTGTGAAAATCTATCACTCCTTAAATTCTGTAATGAGTTATTAGCAAATGTAGGTTTGCAAAATATATGCATGTTTATGTAAAACAGTTTGACAGAGCTATTTCATCTTATTTATGTTAGGACTTAGCGTGCAGCAAACATACAGTCCATATGTCTGATCAATTTACCAGAAAGATAGCTGAGTGTTTGAAACATTTGAAACTGTGTATTTTTATTTAGAAAGAGTTACTCGTGCTCAGTTAACTTCCACTCATGAGCACGGAGTATGCTGCAAATGAAGCTCTGTGGCCTTTGTGGACTGAAGCTCTCACTCACTTTAGGTGCACTTCAGGTTTCCCTGCAGCATCCTGCTAATTTTCCTGGTAGAAACGTGAATGTGGATGGCAGGGAGTTGATCTGCTCTGCTCATTTGTTTTTTTACATCTCTTGAGCATGGGCCAGGGTTGTCACTCAGTGCTAATTGTGACTGCGGTGTTACCGCTCTGTCATCTGATAGATAGGACCACAACCTATTTTATAGCAGAACTGACACAAGTAACACTTCTGTTTTTTATCCGTTCGCAGAGCTGTGCCTCCCAACGTTTTGCATCCGTGCTGTGCAAAGAAAAATTAACCTCATGTACTTTTTGTGAAGTGCCCAAGTTATGAATATCTTCCTGGATCACAGAGTTGCTTTTTTTGTTTTGTGTTGTTTTTAAAATAAGAGTCATCTGTTGTGAGGGTTGGAAAAAGCTTTGTGGATTCACATAATGTCATTTTTCTTAGCCTATTTTTATGCTTTCTTCTGAAACGTTTGGAGTTGCTTGGGTCAAAGATGCTGCATGTGTTTGAGCACTGAGCAGAAGAAAGCCCTGATCGGGACCTGTTTGGTGTGAGTGGAAATTCAAAAACTCATAGTGAACAGATCCTGTTTAAACTCTGCCACTCTGTTAAACAGCGACATAAAATGCACTTGGTTCCATATGCATCCTTAAAAGCAAGCTTGATTCCTAAGAACTACCATTTCCTTCTCTTCTTACAGAGGGTTACACAGGGCTTTGTCGTGCTTTTTTACCTCGTGCATCTTGCTTTGTTTAGCTTTTCACCCAGTAATTCCCCATACTGAGCACATTAATCTTGTATGATTCATTTTTTACTACTCCCTCCATTTGGATGAACCTCAGTGCTCCATCTCATAGATGGAAGGCGTGCCTTGTTTCCAAAGTCACGTGCTACATAAACCAAGATTTACTCTTAATTGGAGCACATAGATCAGATATAAAGAGATACTGCTGTGGTTTGAGTGTCAGAAAGTACTGAGTTGGGTGGGTTGCTCCTATCACCATCGGACCACCTTCAGTGCAACTTCTCCTGAAGATGCTGAAGCACAAATAAGCCACTGTAGCTACATCATGGTTTTGCTATTTCAGTTTCAGCTGTAAGAAGTCAGAGTTGGAAGCAGTTCCACTTAACAAAGGATGAATAATAATGAAAGAAAATGATTTATTTAATAAAATTAAAAAAAAAAAATAGAAGTGTAGGTACCAGTGAGTAAATATTTTGTGGTTGGCATTGGAAAAGATTTTCAGTTACTGTTTTTATTCCTTAAGTTAAGTTTCAGCATGCCAAATAATCTACCTGGTGCTCTTAGAATCTCTGGGACAATCTGTCCCTTTACCACGCTCAGAAAATTGCAGGTGGCTGCTGAAGAAGGAATGATAAAATGAAATAAAGTGTTGAGGCTTTTTCCTACTTTGCTCTTCCAGCCACTTCTGTTGTTGTTACATTTTAATAGAACCATTAATACACTTGAAAAATGAGGGATGAGAAAGGGAGAGATGTTTTATCAAGAACATGTTCCAGGCTTAGGAAGGTTTATGACTACTTGAAAAATACACAGCTGTGTGAGATGGGAAGGCACTGATCAACAAAATAAAACTGGGGGTTGGACGTGGGAAGAACTTCTTATGAACCATGGGCACAGGCTGGGTTGGAGCCTTTGGTTAGCTAGGAAGGAGTTAAGGTTGAGTAGTTGCCAGTCCTCAATGAATCATTAACATTAAATGAGTGGCAATGTTAGTATTAAAAAGGAAGAACGAGATGAGCCCTGGGTTGGGACTGCTGGAAGTGTGCATGACTTCATGTTCTGTGATGATGCATTTGTACCTTCAGGTCTAGTGAGAATTTCTTCTAGAATGAATTCCAATCAATAGCTGGAGTGACACAGGAGGAAGCTCTGATGCCATCCTTCGGTTGTGGTGCTGGGATACCTGGCTCAGGGATACTTGTTCAAAGATGGTAGTCTTTGATGGTGCTCTGAAGCAATCACAGGAGGGCTGAAACAGCCATTTCTGGCAAGTGTGCAGTCAGGTACCTGACCTTTGGGAGCTTTTTAATCATTTTCCATCATGAAGTCCAGTGCTGTGTATCCTTAGATAGGCTCTCCTTAGTGTTTTTAGGCTGGTACCTCTCAGGTATGCAAGAACAACTCGTCTTACTTGGATTCTCTGAAGAGGTTGAGGGACTGTAAGTGAACGTGCAGATGTCATAGTTAAGGCCCTGGTTAGGGACAAGGGAATGAATGGGTGATTTGCATTTATTTTGAACATCAGGTCCCAGGAGTTCAGACAAACTGCTTGGGTGCTTTTTTTCCAGGTGGTTACAGATATCACAGCCATTTCCCTACTCCCAGTCTGAACGCTGTTATGTGTCTGTGGGGATGGTGGCTGTTCTGCGGGGCTCTCGATTGCTCCCAGCCTTTATTTCTAAGAGTTGCATTAATTGCTGAAATGCACGTATTTGCATTTTGATAGTAGCCAGATAGTACTTAACCTGCTGATATTTGGGTATCTAATGAAAATCAGTGGTCTGTATCCGAAGGGGCAGGCAGTGGTCTTAATGTTAGAACGTCGGTGGTGTGCATAAATCTCTTTGAAAGTTGTCCTCTGTGTAAGGTGTTGGGGTCTGGGGAGGGGAGGTGATCTCACTAAGAGAGTGATGTGGGGGTTGGAATAGGGCTTCAGAATTCCATATTTGTATTTTCTCACTGTGCTAAGAGCAAAAAGCTTGTATTCCTGTGCCTTATTACTTATTTCTGAGGAGTTTACATAATTCTTTGGAACATGAAAAATTACTCTTTAATAACTTTCTTTTGCAGCCCAAGGAAAGAAATTTGTTGAGTAACTATTTCACACAAGCAGTGCTTCTTTATTCACCTGCTGCTTCAGTAGAAATGTGAGCGTGTATCATAGATGTGGCTATCAGCCTGGGCAAAAGCTGTTCCCTATCAGATTCAAAGATGGAGCAATGTTGTTGTTTTGCTTGGCTGTTGTTTCAGGCAGAGGAACGTGGGCAGCTTGGAGCAGGAACATCGGTGCTCCTGGGCTGTGGAGTTTGTGCTGCTGCGTCTGAGCTGCATACACCGAATTGACAACTGCTGTCGTACTGGGAGCGCCAGTCAGCCAAAGAAAATTGGTTGAAGAGGGGTTTTTAGTTCTTTTTATGGCATTTGTCTCCCTCTGATGAAGTGCCTGATGTACCTGCAGGCTGTACAAGGGCCGTAGGGGCTGTGCTGGGCTCAGGGGCTTCAGCCTCACCTGTGGCTGTGCTGGCTGAGCCAGGACAGGGCTGCTCCTGGCACCCACCTGACAGCAAGTTATAAACCAGCCCTCAGCTAATCTAGACTTCAAGAAGTGCTTCAGCCCTTCTATTATTAATTAGATAATGCGAAGTGTGTGCTAGACGTTTCTTGAGCAGAGGGAAGGCTGTTGTTGGCTCCAGATCAGGAGAATCTGAAGAATGTGAAGGCAAAGGGAATGGAGGGATGGCTGCTGCTACGTGGCAGCTGGATGCTTCCAGCCTTTGGGTGTCATACTGTCATCCTATCTGATCAAACTATAAAGGACACAGAAAATGACTGAGGCAAAAGCTGAGGAGAAGTAATGAAGGTAGCTCTGGGCTTCCCTACTTTGGAGCAGCGTGAACAAGCTTGTCTCATTGAAATGTGTTTTAAGTTTCACTAACAGAGCCTTTGGACTTCTGTTTTTTGTAACAGATTTCATTCAATGGTCTGCGAACTCGTGATGTGTTTGGAATGAGTCTTAAACATTATAATTATACCTTATAGGTGTGGGATGTGGCATCTTCAGGTTCACTTGCCCTAGTTCCAGTTCAAGCATGCCAGATTTACTGAATAAACTTACTGATACAGCCCCAGTGTATGAAGGCCTGTTTGTCAGTGAGGTTTGGTTATAACTCAGACATTTCAAAGTTTCCATTTTCCACAGCTAGATACTAATTACAGTGTAGTCTCTTAACTTAAAACTGAAATGCAACGGTGCCCTCTACTGTGCAGTTGGGAGCATAACGAGCTGAGTTGCATAACTTGTTTGTAAGTATGTTCTGCATGTGTTTATACACCGCTCTGTAGTAACATCCGTGTAGGCTCCAATAATGGACACTTCTTAATGATGAGATGAATTCAGCTGATGGTCTGTATTAAAATCTTTGGTTTTGCTCATTTTTCTTTGCTGACATATCAGTGATGGTTTTTTGTTTGTTTTTTTTTTACCCATTTTAAATGCTCTGTTACCAGTACAGGAAAGTTGCTGTCCCCATGAATATTTCTGTTGTTAATTCGCAAGCAATTTATTTTGTCTCTTTTCTTATAAACTGTTTTCTCATCCCATTCTTGATGTAAATAGTAATTTCTTTTGCCTGTGTTTTTTTTCCCCCTCAACAAGCACGCCTTTCATATAATGATTGAGGTAAGATGCATTGATGTTTGTTCATGGTTATGGAACTTTCTGTGGACTTGTAAGAAGTTGTTTTGGTATGAATTCCATTCTTTCAATATTTTAGACCAGAAATCTGTAAGCATGCGGGGTTGGAGAACAGAGATTCAATCTGCTGCTTGTGGCTTTCTTGAAGCCTGCTGTGATTTCTCAGGCTGTGGAGATGCACATCTGCAGGGAGCAATGTGGAACACACCAGGAATACTGCAGCCAGTGCCACGTCCAGCCTGCTGCAGCCCTGTGAGAGGTGCAGGGCTGTGCTGGGAGGGTGGGAGGCGTGAGCAGCCTCTGCCCAGCACTGGGCTGTCCCACTGCAGTCCTGCAGCTGGGGCTGCCTGCTGTGACCAGCTGGCATGGCTCGTGTGTGAGATGCAAGGGGTTTGGTTTGAGGGGAGAGGTTAGCTGAAGAGAAGTGCTCTGTCACCATTCGGTCTCTGCTTTGACTTTATCGTTGGCCAGAAGTGATTTTTACTTGCATTTAATTAATGGTTCTTCATTTAAAAAGCTGTAAGTAATGAGAACTGTCTATTCAGAACCATTCTCATTACTGTTTGGTTGAAAACCCAAACAAGGTTTGAGTTGTGGTCTGAATGCTCAGCTTTCATTGTTTGTATGTTTTCTACATAGATCTCAATCACAGCAGAAATGCCTTGTGAGCATCCTTTAGAAGGAAATAGAAGGCTGCTGTCTAAATATCCTGAATATCTCACACCTGTGAAGGATCATCATTCTGTTCTTTGTACTGTTTTGCTCCAAATGACTTTATTCCAGTTAGGGAAAAATAAGTGTTACGACTACAGGCTTCTACCTTATTTATATTAGTAACATTTTGATGCAAGTCACAGAGTCAGACTAGATTACAGAATCTGGGTTCTGACTTTTACTCTGTCTGGGATTTCGTGTGGTATCTGATGGAAAATGAACCCAAACTCAGAAGGGAGAAATGAGAACTCGTTGGCCACACTCTAATATAAGCTGCAGAGTAAATGTAACTAAGGGGAAATGAGGCAAAAGTTAACACAGAATGTGCATGGGCTCTGGAGTTTAAGAACTTGTTTTTATTCTGGAGTCAGTAGAGAGAAATGTCTCTGTACAACCACGTGTGGGTTATTGATCCTTTTCCCCCCCTCTTTGTTATACGTATGGAATCATCTGATTAAGCTGCCATTTGAGGGGAATGACTGGAGATGCACTCACGTGCTGATGGACGGTGTTGGGGCAGCCCTTGAGCAATCCATCCAGTTCGTTGTGTTGGCGTGGATTTGTAGCTTCCCAGTTGTGCTTCTGGCTGATCTTCAGAACCATTCCCCACTCATGTCAGGAAACTTACAAACTGTTTATGTTGAGGCACCTCTCCTTTTCATTTCAAATCAGGATTTGTTTTGCTCTGTGTGTAGGGTTATGACAGATCTTCACAAGGAGCAGGGAGGTTTGATCTCATAGAGGGTTGCTGTATAACGCAGAGGGAAAATATTTTGAAGTGCTCAGACTTGCTAGGAAATGCAGAATTTGGATTTGTGGAAAGGTTAAAATGAAAGCAGGGAGCAGTGCTTTTTGCTGGCTGGTCTTGACATGGGGCGACTGCCTTCTCTTGTGGTGGGTGCTGCAAGTCAGATGTGCTCATCAGATCCTTGAGGAGCACCGAATGGTCTTTTTGTTTCATGATGAAGGAAGAATATTAACGCGGTGTGCTTCAAAATACATTGGGTTGTTCTGGGCAAGGCAGGCAGAAAGGAAAGCCACTGAGGCAAGGAGGTTTGGGTTTACTTCCCACAGGTGGTTCTCTTCAGTTCAGCTGAATCCCAAGGTTGAAACCTGGTCATACAAGTTGTGTAATGGCATGGTGTTCAATCTCTGGGTGCCACACTGCTCAGGATCCTTAAAAATAACAGCTCTGTAGTACTCAAAATAGGCTTTTGTGAGTAAATCTGGGCATCTCTTTTCTAGCTTTGCACGCCTGTTTTTGCCAGTTTTGTAACTACTTCAGTTTGAGGACTGTGAGCTCCCAGCTGCCTGAATTATTCATACAGGGCTTTGGCACCAAATGAAGGGCAGCACAGGAGTGGGAACTTGCATGGCTGTGTATCAGCAGCTCCAGGAATGAGAACTTGTGTTAGAAGCAGGTTTTAATTCTTAAACTTCATTTTCCCTTGTGTTTATCCAGCTTGAACCCAGCTACAGATATAACAGCTTTATCTGTGCATCTATCAGTTGTGTTGGCAAAAGCATTTCATAGTTCTCCAGTTAGTATTTCAATGTCGTATTTTTCCAGGTACTAATTTCTGATTAATTTATTTGAATTGATAGAAAACTATTGATGAAACCGGTCCTTTTTGAAGGATACATTTATTCCTTAACAAGAAAGGGAGGATGGTTACTTATTACTGTGCTTTAACTGCTCAGAACCTTGTATTGGTGAGAAACTCTTGTCTCCATTCTCCCAGCAGTGAAATGTTCTTAAAACCACAGTTGTCCAGCAAACGTTTTTAACATGCACAAGAATTTTGATGATGGTGGGGGGGAAAAACAGCAGGGAACTGTACATTTTGGACACGTGAGGAGCACGCTTTGACTCCTGCACTGCAGAATACACTGAGGAGCAATTCCTACCTTCCATTTGTAGCTTCTTGCCTTCATGTGTAATGTAAGGACTCTGAGCCGTGCTGCCACAAACACTGTTCGTCCCCTGTCTGTCTGCCCGTGTGCCATCACCAATGGCAGCACCTCTGAGGATGGAGGGGAGAGAAGAAAAGGAGGATGGGGCTGCTGCTCTTGGTGGCAGTGCTGACAAGCCCTCCTCCAGAGCCACTCTGCAGCAAGCAGGGATGTCTGACTTCGGGTAGAGCACTGCTGTTTGATGCAGGGGCATCACAAGTGGGTTCACAAGCACTGGAACATTGGTTCTGTGCTTCCTCACCCCAGTGTGCAGGGCTGGGGGTGGGGTGCTGGGGGTGTGCTTTAGTGGTTTCTGAAGGAAAACATCACTGATGCTGGGAGGATGGTGCTGCTTTGTAGCCTTGTGCCCCAGCACTGGGGGGGCTGTGGGAGCAGAGCTCAGGAGAGGGTGGTAAAGGCAGGGTGAGGGAAATCAAAGGTGTTGGGTTTAGTTCCATTGCTTAAAAAGGTACCAAGTGAAACTTAATTACCTTTATCCCTGAATTTTGGCTGTGCTTTTATACCTGGTTAGACAGATGTGTACTGTAACTGTTGTCATGCTGTTGCTTGCACATAGTTCTGAGCATGTCTCACAGTCTGTTTTTTTTCCTTCCTGTGGAGAAGAGTTGCTGTTTTGTTTCTGATTTGTTTGGGGGAATTTGTTGCAGGAGGGTTGGGTGTACGGTGCCAAGTCTCACTTTTACAAGCCCTTATTTCTAGAGCACGCATATTGTAACAGCAGTGTTAATTAATGGTGTTTACCTAATTTCAGGATCCTGGACCACCACCGCCTTCACCATTGATGGGTTTGAAGCCACTGCAGTTGCTGGAGATCAAAGCCAGGGGGCGATTTGGGTGTGTGTGGAAAGCTCAGCTGCTGAATGAATATGTTGCAGTGAAAATATTCCCTATCCAGGTAGGCAAAAGTTCTTCGTGTCCTGTGCTGCCAAACTTACTGTAATGCAAGCTGTGTTTTCTAGTCACATTGAGAACCTTTTGTTTTACAGAACTTTCATCACATACAGTCAATCCAGTTATTGCAGAGATGTTCTCAGGCATGGGAAGTATCTTCAGCCTAAGCATGTGGGGTTTTATTAAGTGCAGAAAATGTTTATCAGTGAAACGTGAATTCTGTGCAACCGTAAAGCAAAGACAATAAAAACACTTCAACATGAGTACTTAAATACTATTTGCTGTTGTTCTCACATGTCTTTCCATCACTTGAGAATCTAAATAAGTTGTTCTTGGAGTGAATGTAAGCCAGTAAACAGATGTTCTGAAATGCAACCCTGTAAGGTGATTGTTCCAATTAAATGAAATACTGTTGACTTCCCAGCAAGTACCCTGTGAAAGCCACGTTTAAAATAGGTCGTGCTCACAACATTAAGAGCAAATTTACGTAGAGTCCAGCGTTGTCACATACAGTGACGCCAGGGTAGGTGGTACCTCACTTACAAACAGCCACTGCTGCTACCTGGAGCTCTGCGAAGATTTGCAGTGTGCAGACTCTAATCCAGAGCTACAGCTTTCTGTGTTTCCATGATTCCTGTATCTGACAGTTGGTGTTGTTTTCAGATGATACAACATACTTAATTTTTCAGACATTTTTCCACTATGCTGAATATGTAATATATGTAAGAAAGACCATTGTTCTGTTTTTGTAAGTGTTAGTTTGTAGAACCAACAGCATTTCTAAATATTTAATACTGAGTACTGTATCTAAATATTTGTCACTTTAAAATAATGGATCTCATAATGCTAATAGTGTACACTATGCTTTTACTACGCTTTCCAATAAGTAATAAACCCCAATTTAATTACGAAACAAACAAAAAACAACAGGTTTTCATGATGACAGACCATTTAGCAGTGCATGGGAGGGAACTAGAGGAGGAAATGTCTGACAGAGTACCTCTTATGACTGTGGTATTAACTTGGTGTTTGGTGTTGCTTTTCTTTGTTGCTTAAAGGACAAACAGTCGTGGCAGAACGAATATGAAATTTACAGCCTACCTGGAATGAAGCATGACAATATCTTACAGTTCATTGGTGCAGAGAAACGAGGCACTAGCATTGATGTGGATCTCTGGTTAATTACAGCATTTCACGAAAAGGTTTGTTGCAAATATGACCTTCAGGTAGTTAAACAAAATGTAAATAGCGTTCACTTCCCGTTACCTTTTGCTGGCTATGGATTTATTTCAGTTTGCTCTCAGCTAGCTGATACAGTTGTTGTCAGTCTATACTTAATAAAGGAGTTGTGTTACAGAACACGGGAAGAACTGTTCCACTTTTGTGGTGCTTACAGCGTGTTCATTTTTGCATGTCCCTCATCTAAATTTGCCTGAATTAAGTACACTCCATCTCGTGGAGATTGTGATGTAATGTTTTCAGTTCTGGCATTTTTGTCCCATTCATGCCTCTTCTTAAATCACTGAGAAGATTAAAACTATCAACTGCTTGCATTTTTTGGCAGCCCTTCACAGATGGTGGGTAATACCAAACTGATTTGCCTTTCCGAAAGGATATTGCCATAGTTTTGGTTTTGTCTGAGATTTTATCTGAGATGACTCTGGAAAATTAAAAAAATAAATATTTTTAAAATGTAGTTTTTACACTTTGACAGCATTCAGTCCCTTCTTCTCTTTTCTGTTGGCTTTTCCCATGTGACACGGTGACACATCAAGCTGGATTGTAAATCCTTAGTAAATGCAGGTGCACATGGGGGGATGTGGAATTGAGTTTGAGGTTTGAGGAGAAGTGCTTTCTATTGACTAGATTTTGCTTCACAGTTTCTCTCTACTCAGAGGGTGTACTTGGATGTAGGATTCACAGTCATTAGTCCAAGAGAAAAGAGACTATCAATTAAAGGGCTCAGAGTGCATGTCCACAGTTGAGCAGATTCCTGAAGGTGAATCTAACCTGCAATTTCCTGTGGTTGGAAGGCCATAAATCACCCTAAAAAAGCAGGGTTGTCGTCTTTGTATAGAACTTAATTGTGTGAGCCTAGCTTCTATTTCTGCTATGGGCAGCCACGTGCAGATGGTTGGCACGTGTGCCACTGGACGTGAGTTGATTTCTGCTGCCCGGTTATCAAAGTGATACGTGGGCACTTCTCCATTCTGTTCACAAAGATGATGCAAAGCTTAATTTTTTGTTGTAGTTTAAGTCAGCAGCGTGTAATAATATGATTTATCAAAAAACAGAGGAAAGCAGATGAGCATACCATAGTATTTTAGGATGGAGGCTATGTATGGGTTTTCTTTATGGCTTGACGGGAGTGAAATTTATGTCACAATTGCTCTTTTTTGCCACGCAGGGTTCATTAACTGACTTCCTCAAGGCTAACGTGGTTTCCTGGAACGAGCTGTGTCACATTGCTCAGACTATGGCTCGAGGCTTGGCTTATCTCCATGAGGATATTCCAGGACTAAAGGATGGACATAAACCTGCCATCTCACATAGGTACGGTGCTGTGAGGGATTTGCAGCTGATGGTTAATGTTTAACCTGGAGCCAAAGGACAAAGTACTCAAAAATTACTGTGATAACTTCCTTCTGTAGATATCAAGAGCCTAGTAAGGAAAATCTGCCTGGCCTAAGCAGAAAGCTAGGTGATGTTTTATAGAGGGCAGCGGGGTGATTGCAATTAATGTAACTGTTTTTACACAGTTACTTAAGCATCCTATGCAGTATATAAAATAATTAACAGTATAGCTTTTGAAACAACTTATACACTTCTGTATGTAACTTTAAGTAGTACTGAATGCCTTCATATGGAATCATATGCTGTAAGTGGTGGTTTTTTGTGGTATTTTTTTATGCTGTGTATATATAGATTTACCACTTCATATGATATTTCATGTTCTGGATTTCTAAGTCTTTTATTTAACTTGAAAGGGACATCAAGAGCAAGAATGTGCTGCTGAAAAACAACCTTACAGCCTGCATTGCTGATTTCGGTCTAGCTTTAAAGTTTGAGGCTGGGAAATCTGCAGGAGATACACATGGACAGGTAAAGATGGATTGTTTACAGAAAAAAACACAACTGTAACTGTGTGTGAACAGAAACTGATAGTTTGTGCATTCTTCATGCAAAGGATACTGTATCATCAAGTCTGTTTGACCTTTAAGAGCGATGGCAATTCTGACCTCACTGAATCAATTAATGTTACTCAATTCTGTAGGTAATTAAAGAGGACAGCTTTGTCCCCTGCCCCTGTCTCACTGCTTGCCCCTTTCCTCCCATTTCACACTGATGGGCAGCTCAGCTCCACCTCACCACTCTCTCACTTCCCTGCTTTGAAAGTACAGGGGGAGAAAATACAAGAGATAAAGGCCCAAGGGTTGAGATAAGCACAGGGCGATCCCTCACCAACTCCCATCACGGTCAAAACAGATGCAGCACAGGGAGATGAGTTTATTGTCTGTCCCTCTGCTATGAATACAGTGCTTACCATGCAGCAGGGAACTGGCTTTGTGTCATGGGCTTCTTCAATAACAAGTTTGAGCCTGGAGCATTATGGTTTCTGGAAAACTAAATTTATTCAGTTTGAGGCAGAATTTCAGTTTAGGGACAAAAATAAAATCCTTACGTTAGGATTATAAAACCTCAGCAGCACTGTTTAAGAGAAACGTACCTATTATTGTGGAGGCTGAATGTTCAGACGTGGTGAAAGCTCTGATTTATTCACGTGACATAATTGCATCGTTGGTTGTGGGCAGAATGAAGGGGTAGCCCCAGAGTTTCCATTTAACACCCAGATTTGCATAACTGTCTTCATATGACTTTCTAGGTTTAAATTGGTTTTCCTTGGTGGTATTGTTACTTCTCCTGTCAGGGAGAGGCATAAGGAAGTTCTGCATCTTTGTTTGACTGTAATAATTCTCAAACAGTGTATAAAAAAAAAAAGAGTGGCCTTCCTATAACCTGGGTGGGAATAAGGAACAGTGGTGACAGGTACATTGAATTATTTGTAGAAATCTGTATTTTCAAATTATATTCAGACTTTCCTGATTCATAAATATCCTTCATAGGGCCAAGTTTAAAAAAGAAGCACAAAAACATTTCCTCTTATTCTAGAAGAATACAAAACACTTCAAGATTTAGTTGTAAGCCAAGATAGCCGTAGCTGGTTTGAATCTTGGCCAAAAACTGGTGCTACTCCACACTGTTTTTATAAGCACCATCTCAATAGAATGATTATAGTGGGCACATTGGTTCTGAGTGTGCAATTTTGTTATGTTTGTGTTCTCTCCAGGTTGGCACACGAAGGTATATGGCTCCTGAGGTCCTAGAAGGTGCTATAAACTTCCAAAGGGATGCGTTTTTGAGAATAGACATGTATGCCATGGGCTTGGTCCTCTGGGAGCTGGCATCGCGCTGCACTGCCTCAGATGGTGAGCAAAATACCTGATTGCAATGCTTTATTAAATGGGTGACTGTTTTAAACAAGAAACGGGAAGGTAGGTTACATGCATGCAACAGCATGCATTAAGGATGGCAGTGAGCAAAGGAATTAAACACCAGCACCATGCAATCACTTCATAGTTGAATCTCTTCTCTGTGTGGTGTCCCAGGTATAATTTTTCTGCCACCGTGCATTTTTTCTCCTGGTGATGGCAAGAAGGAATTGCTTCTGAACTCTTAACTTGTTTGATTTCTGAGGTCAGCCTGACAGTGTCAGTGCCAACCAGTTTGTCTCTGTGTTGTTTCTTTTCTGGCATGAAGAATTTTCATTGGTCAACATGCATTCTGTTACAAAGAGCATGGTTGCAGCTAGTGATGTTCTAGCTGCTCCTCAGCATGCATGCAAACCTTGGCTTTTCCCGAATCCTTGTGAAATGAGCCAGCGGAATGAGAAATAAAGAAGATTCTGCTGCTGATTTAACTGTAGGTGTGAGTGAGACGCTGCTGTGGGAGCTCAGTGCCTCCCTGCCCAGTCCTTCTCTTTGTTGGCACTGGTGTGACATGAGTTTTAATGGGAGTCAGGAATTGCTGATAGCTCAGAGACTGAAAACACAGCTGTGTCAGCAGTGTGCAGCACTGGGCTGTTAGCTGGGAGTCTGGCACAGCTGTGTATTTTTCCATGAAGCAAACTGTTCAGTCCAGTTTTTAAGCTATCAAGAAAAGATTTCCAGTACTGTATTTCAAGTACGAACAGTTCTCTTTGATTTTATAAGCAGACAAGTTTTCACGGTGTCCAGCATAAGTCAGGCTTAATGCAGGACAAGACGATGAGGCTCAAAAAATTCAGGGAAAATTCACTTTGCAGTGAAGTCTTCAATGAAACTAAGCAAATATGAAAGCTCTGCTTGGGCTTCTGCTACCATTTGTCATCGAGTTCTCCTGGACCGGTGCAGCTGGAAAACATCCACTGAAAAGCCAAGGTGTAGCGGAGATCTGAGATCAGTGCGAGGCCACTCAGTGCTTTTCTGCTCCAAATACTCCTCACAGCGTGGGAGCCACGAGGGAGGCTTTACCCTTCTAAAAATGTTAAGCTGTTTACTAACGGGATCGATGCGCTCTCAGAGGCAGACCCACATTCTGTATTGATTTCTCTTGCCTCTTTGTACTGTAAAACATACTTACCTAAATCTTACTAGAAGTGTGTTGTAGATCTCTCTGGCAGATGTGGTTATTATTCCAGAAAGTGAGAGAGATGTGAAAGGAAAACAGCCTTCCCGAGTCACAGCTGTGTGCAGCTCTGCACTCACAGCTGCTCTTTCTGTCTCCTAATTGCTTTGTTTTCTGCAGGTACCTGGAGTGCTCACTGAGCCTCGGTGGGCTCCGTGCTGTGCTTCTCTGCTCATCTTCCCATTCCTCCTCCTGTACCCTGCGTGTGGCTGCCACATGTTGGAGAGCAAAGGCTCTGAGCTGCCAGTGAGGGGCTGAGCTGCTGCTCGCCTGGCACGGCGTGAGCTTTAGTAGCACCAGAAGTGAAACAAGAGGCTGTAAGCCTCTGATGATGGACTGTGTTTCCAACACACATCTTTCCTTTAAGCAGAACTTGTGGTTTAGCTATGTGTTTGTTTGTTTATCTCCAGGCCCTGTAGATGAGTACATGTTGCCATTTGAAGAAGAAATTGGCCAGCATCCTTCCCTTGAAGACATGCAAGAAGTTGTGGTTCATAAAAAGAAGAGACCTGTTCTAAGAGAGTGTTGGCAAAAGCATTCTGTAAGTAATTCTTACTGGTACTGTATTTCAAGTGTGAACAGTTCTCTTAAATTTTATAAGCAGACGAGTTTTTATGGCGTCCAGCATAAGTACTGCACCAGGTGCTGCTGTGATTTGAATTTCTGGTAGTGTTAATCCTGGGTGGTGTTCACACGGGTGTCTTTTAGGAAGAATTTAAGCATAGTGAAAATTAAATGGGCTTATGAACATCGTAAAAAGTTCCCTGTCATCATGAGTGAACTGAAAGTACGTTTTTTAGTTCAAGAAAAGATTATTTGGTTTTGTGTCTGAAATGAAAACGTGCATGATAAAAATAAACGTAAGAAATAATAGTCTTGATTTCCTCCAGGAAAGCTGTGCATGTAATAACACAGGGTAAGCAGTGTCACGTGGGAAATTGCTGGGAGCCATGAGGGAGGAGTAACTTCTGTGAGTTGGCTTTGGGTAGAGACTTGCACCGATGTTGCTTTGCTGTGTGTTCCTCACTCTGTTCTATTTCGATGGGTTTTGTTTTGCTTTCTTTTCAAAAAATGGGTTATTGGAAACAATAGATGACAGTGTCTGCAAGGAAAACGTGTGCGCTGCCATCTGCTCCCTGCAATCAGCACACTGCTGTGTTTGCTGGAGAGAAATGAACTGCTGTGGGTGCAGATCCCTTTCTGGACCGTTTGGTTTCACGTTGTCCCTGCATAGCTTCACCTCTCGGGTGTGAGACCTTACAAAGCACCACGGCGACTACCAGCAGATGGCAGCCTTGGGCACAAAATAAACAAGGCCCCGTGACGTGCTGGGTTTCAAACCACATTTGGCAAAAGGGATAAAATGAGGCAGATGTATCTTAAAACAGCAGCCTGCTGCTGGGAGTTCCAGGCAGCCCCCTGCACAGAGCTTGCTGAGCTCACGGCGCGCTCCTCACCCTGCCTCTGTTTGCCCGCAGGGAATGGCGATGCTTTGTGAGACCATCGAGGAGTGCTGGGATCACGACGCAGAAGCCAGGCTGTCGGCGGGGTGCGTAGAAGAACGCATTATTCAGATGCAAAAATTAACTAACATTATAACGACAGAGGACATTGTGACTGTGGTCACAATGGTGACAAATGTTGACTTTCCTCCCAAAGAATCCAGTCTATGATAGTTGCACTGGTCACGTCACTGACCAACAGGACTCTTCACTGGAGCTGCTAAAGCTAACGGGACTGCTGTCGTCATTGTGTTCTGTGTGAAGCGACCGCGGGGTCTCTGGGAGCATCTTCAGGAGGTGTTTCCCTTTCTGCTCCCCCTCCTCCTCCCACACACGAATCCATGAGACTTTCTGCATTCCCTGCTGACGCCGGAAGGACGCGTGATGAGGTGGCAGTGGGCTGCTCAGGGCCTGAAACGAAGAGCGGACCTGGATGGGCTAATGGAGCGTTTTAAAAACTGACATCAGATTTCTTAATACCTGTCAGAAGAGACTAATTCCTCAAATGAACTACTGTTATTTTTTTTAAATCAAACATTTCATTTCAGATTTAAAAAAGAAAAAAAAAGGGTAACTTGTTTTTATTGCATTTGCTGTTGTTTATAAAGATGACTATTGTAATGCCAATATGACACAGCTTGTGAATGTTTAGTGTGCTGCTGTTCGGTGTACATAAACAAAAGTAATCAAGTGGGATATAGCAAAGAGGCTTCCAAGTATTACTTAACCTCCCTCAACAAGGTATACCTCAGTTCCACCTCTGCTAAATTATGAGATTGACAACACTAACAAAATTGGAATAATAAATTGATCCATGTTTTGTAAATGATGTATTTCAAATTCACTGTGTTATTTAAAAAGGGTAAGCTATGCTTCATGCCAACAGTAAATGGCCATTCCTAAAGCAGTGTTTTTAGCCTTTTTCTTGTACTAGCTTGTTGTGTATAAAAAAAAAAGTGCTGTTTATTGAAACAAACTTTTCCTCCCTGTTTTAGTTTGAAGCTTTTCTCTTACCTCCATTTCCCAGAGTATCTCATACATTTATTTAATGGAATACTATTTAGGTTTGCTGTGTCTGAGGAATAGTTGAAAGCTTAAGCATGACTTTTTTAATTTTCTGTGAGCTGTGACACTGGAAAGCTCTGAAATCTTAGTCTTTTTTTTTTATTTTAAAGAGAAGTCTTTTTCCTATTTATGTTTGTGACGAGGTCTGCCTAGCGTGTTCTCTGTTTCACTAAACAGGATGCAGTGGGTTCTGTGTCTCTGTTTCAGGATCACCTCAGGAAGCTCAGTTACCCCAAATTCCTTCCTCTCTGCTTTCAGATTTGCATCTTCACTCTACTTCAAGTTGGTGCCATCTTATCAGCGTACTGCTTGCTGTCTGTGATACATGGGCTTAGCCAACCCCAACTGACACCACCGCCACACTTTTCAGATGATAAACACTTACAGATGTCAGGGATAATTTAGTCACAGTGTAACTTAAATATGCAATGACAAATCAGAGGTAACGAATACCGCTGTCTGTACCACAGACTTGCAGAAAGGTAGGGGAGAACACTGAAATTGCTTTCACAACTCCTATGTTATTTTTGAGTTTTGGAAGTCATGCCTTACATGTAAATTATAAATGGACTGGTAGATAGGTGCCAAAGTGCTTCTCAGAAGTACTGCTCCACCAGGTTTATTTGGTCCTTTCCACAGCGTACCACAAATGTTAGAAACCTCTGGAGTACAGAACTGATGTCAGCCAGTGCTGCGCTGTGTGTTTTTATCATCATGTGTTTGTTATCACACCGAGCATTGGAGGGCTTTTGAAAGAAGCCTGTACTGTTACAATTAGGGGCTTACTGTGAACGTTACCTTGGAAGATTGGTCTGTCCAGCCCCAAGGTGCTGTTTTACAGGGACTTCATCTCTGGCAAGAATAATGGAGGTTACAGCAAACAAGACGTAGGTCAGTGTGCTCTCAGCAGGGAGGGAAGGGAAGGCACAGCTGCGGTGCTGCCATGTGCTGCACTCCCTGTGCTGTGTCACACTGCTGCTCGGCCTTCTGCTGAGGTTCCACATGGCTCAGGAGGGTTGCTGCTACTGCAGGGCGCAGCTCGGTGGTGTTCAGCTGGGTCATAAAAAGAAAAAAACAAAAGCTGCTTGTGGCCACTTGAATTGACGTTTTCATTTTGCTTCCATTTTTATTCCAGGGATGCCATCTTCTGCGCTCAGCGGGGCATAAACAGAGCTGCTGAGTTCTGAACAAATAAGGATCCATTTGTATTTTGCTAAAAACCTTTGTGCTCCCATTGAGTTTTAACCCCTTTCCCAGCAGAAGTAGAATAAATACAGGCCAAGTTCTCAAGCAAAGTGGTCCTGTCCAAATACATGCAGCACTTTTGTGCTGTCCTCTAAACTTCAGCCACTGCGGGGTCTGGTAGCAGAGAGCTGCACCCCTGCACGTGCTGAGCTTTGCCCCAGGAAACCAAGATCGCTTTTCTTCGTGTTTTAAAACTGCATTGGGGTATATCTGAGCTTTTAAATACTGCGCTACTCTGAATTTCCTGATTTGCAACAGCATAATTCAGTGCAGCTGTGAAAAGGATATTCACAGTACAAATGCTTTCCAATTGGGTCAGGTACAGCTGCTCTCGCAGGGCACTCTGGTTTACTTCTGGTTCACTGCTGGAGCATTAAACGTGCAAGCTGAGAAATGTCAGAGCCAGCATTTTTGGAGCATAAATGCAAGCAGGATGCAGTGAGGTTGATGCAGGTGGAAGCATTTCAGCATTACCCACGTGCAGTCAGTGCCTGCTGTCCCCGTGTTCTTTAGGAACAAATGCGTGGCTGAGCGCTGCAAAGCTCCCCGGTACCTCAGCTCCTGAGGAGAAATCAGTCCAAAGACCAACGTTGGTGCATTAACTACAACACAACCAGACAGGAAGACGACAGCTCCTGGTCATATTAGCATTGGCCAGAAAGAACAGGGCCATCACTCTGCTCTTTTTCCAGCTTCTCGTTTGTAGCCTTTTTTAATATGATGCCATTTATTAGGAACACTTGGTACAAAATACAGAAAGCTGCAATGTGGGTTCGTGGGCAAAACGATTCAAGTAGCATCCTTGATGGAACATCTTTTACCTCAGATACTCAACCAGCAGTACTTTTTTTTTTTAATTATTATTTTAAGTGCAGTTTCAGTCCATAAACTATTCGTTACCTCTCAAGACTTTGGTAAGCAATTATTTTAACTTTACTCTTTGTATTTGTCAGTGTTTTGGGCACAGGTTGTTGTACTACTGTCAGATGTGCTTGCTGTTTTTCTGCAAGTACGAAAAACAAACCAACTCCCTCCCCTCCCAAGAAAGTGATTGTTAAATATTGTACAAATACAAATGTATGCTCTTTTTCCCCTCTTCCCCCAAAAGTTAAAATAAAAAATGTGACTACTACATCTTGCAGATGCATTTTTTTTGGAGTTTGTAACACTTAAGAGGAGAAACAGCTGTTTCTGTACTTCTGCAGTCATTTCCCAAGCAGTGCTGCAGGAGCTACTGTTGCTCCCCAGCACTCAGGTGCCCCCAGCAGCACTACGCAGTGCAGGAGATGGGGGTGGAAGGGTTTGGAGATAATTGAGCTCAAACTCTGAAAACATGCAGCTTCAGCAGCCCAGCCTTTTGTCTGGAGATACCTAATATCTTCTATTTTCCCAGCTTGCAGTATTGCAACTGTGCATTTGGTCCTACAAGTGGCACTAGACTGAAGTGAGACTTGTTGGTTTTCTGTGAAACTGTAAATCACGTTTTCAGCATAGATCAGGTAAGTGGGTTCAAGACTACTAAATAAAGCCACTTCCCCCTGCACAGGAGAAACTCCAAAACAGCCTTAATGGGCAGTGTTGTGGAAATGTTTTTCTGCCCTTGTCCAGAAGTACAGCATTTCAGTCTGCAGCAGAGGTGCTGATCTCCCCCAGCACTGGGATAGCTCTTCTGGCACCGCTGTCCTGTTCTGGACCAAGGTTCTCAGATTTCCCCCTCTGACCCTCAGCAACAGGGGTCTGAGCAAAGGTAGAAGAGGGAGGCTGCACCAAGCAACCCTTCTCCACCCCCATGCACAGCCCCACATCCCCAGCCTTCTGCTCTTCCCTTCCAAAGCACGTAGAGGAGGAGCAGATAACCAACACTAAGCAAACTCATAAATGGCAGCTTTGAATTATTCTCACTGGACTGCAGAATGAACCAACTGTTGTTGCTGATTAAATACTTCTCTTTCTGTGAAAGTTTTTCTGCATAGAAAATCTTGCAACCTATTTGACTTGGTTTCCAATAGCACTGCATTCTGATAGGCTCATGTGCATTGCCTAAGCCACCACTTGGAGGAACCACATCACTGTCACGACTCTCCTGATAATTATTTTGCTGTTTTTCAAAGCACCGCTGTGTTCTGCAAGATGCAGAGACAACATCTTCAAAAGTAAGGAAGCAGAGGAGGAAAGCAGCTGAACCACCAAGACAGAAAGTGGGTGGGTAAGAGAGGCAGCTTCATATAAAAACACCACTTAGCAGATGAAGCTGGCTGTGAGTGAAGGTTTGACCTGACATCCAAAACTTTAAGTTGTATTGCAGATGGATCAGAACCTACAGCCTGAAAGCCACGACATCTGCTGCAGTTTGCCACTGAAGAAGTCAGTTTGCCACTGCAGTTTGCCACTGAAGAAGTCTTAATCTGAGATGAAGAAACTCAGAAGAGCAACTGCTTTGATATCTACAAAGTAAAAACAGTAAGGAAAAGGGAGACCTTGCTCTGTTTAGCTCAGCTCAGTGCTTTTAAGGCCTTCAAATTCATTGCTGCTACAAGCTAACAGGACCGTAGTTCTTCAACATTAAAACAAATGCAAGAACAACTGGCAAAGCAAAGCAACCTTCTTGCAAAAATTTATTCATTTGACCCCCTGATTGTGGATGTTACATCCTGCAGACTGCAGTTACCTCCAAATGTCCTGATGCAGTGGTGCTGTGAGGTTCCAGACGTTCACAACCAACTCAGCGACGAAGCTGCCCACTGTTTGACATCTGTGGGGCAGTTGGGATACGCCTGCAAAGCATCCATGATTTGATTGTTGTCCAAAAGCAGCTCCATTAAGAGGTACTCTCGCTGAGAACGCACCGACGGCCTTTCTATGGGCTTCACTAATTCCAGTTGCAGTAAGTGTTCAAATGCCTGTAAGCAAAACAAAAAAAAGATGGGGAGAAGGAAGACAACATCGCTCTGAGCTGCGCTGGTCAGTTTGAATGACACATGAGATGTTTTAATAGAAACCTGTGATGTCTACAGCAACAGACAGACATTAAACACCAGCTCCGTTCTACCCTGTGCCCATTTTGGTAGGTAGCAAGCCACAAGAGATGAGTAGAATAATAGTATTTTCTAAGAAAAGCATACTTAAATTCTTTTGTATACACAATCAAACTCAGCTTAAAAGTGACAAAAGCTTTGGACTACTGAACTGCTGGTTGCAGAGTTAAGTTCATTAACTGAACACATCTGCACAGCCAGGCTGCTGCACTACGGAGATGAAATGCCAGCCCTGAGCCCAGCTAAATGCCAGGAACAGAGCGACTGCCCAGCAGCCCCAACGAGCACCAGGTAACCAAGTGATATTTGTCACTTTGCACTTCTGATTGTACTTGGTTGGAGGCAAACACTGTCCTGCTAGACCACGCACTGACTCAGAACACAGCTCTTGAGGACCAAGAAAAACAGATTTTTGATGTGGTAACATTAAAGTCAGTTTTGGAAACACTTCCAAACAGCAGAAGCAAACAAGCAAGCTGAGGACAGCTACACGTACACACAGATCCCTTCTGTGGGAGCACGAGCCACTCGTGCTAACAGTCATTTTTGCCGGCCACCACACTTAAACCGGTGGTGCTCATTTGAAAACCCAGAACCCGCAGCACGCTGCGCTCACACCTGAGTAGCTGCCGGACCGGACAGAGACCAGCAGAGGGCAGTGCAGCACAGAGAGCACAAGGCAGGGCTGCGGTTGCTCCCAGCACGGCTCTGCCGGCACTGCCTCCAGCTCCGTCTCAGCGCGGTGGGCGACTGCCCGCCCGACGAGTGCACCAGCAAAAAAACACACCTCAGTACTTCAGAAGACTCAAGTTTACCTTCATAACGATGGGTTTTTCGAAGTTGTACATGCAGTGTGCCTTCCTTTGTATGAACTTCTGAAATTCTGCAGGGGTGAGAGGCAAAAAAAAGTTACTTGGGGTGAAGCGAGTGATTTATTGTACGTAAAACTGACTGATGCATTTCTCTCACCATTGTAAACCATCTGGAAGTTAAACGGCTCTCCTTCATAAACCTCATTTAAATGTTTCATAGCTATAATTAGGCAGATTTCCAGGACAGACAAACCTAGAGGGAAAGACAAGAGCTCTAAGTGTTTTTCTTAAGCTTCTGCAAAATGCAAGAAGTTCATATGCAATTTTTAATACTTTCTGTAAGCTGTAGGCTTCACATATTTGTGGTTTTTATCTTCATAATTGTAATGAAATTCCGGAATGGAGAAGCTGGATAAAGCAGAGCATCAGTTCCCCAAATGATTGAAATGAGAATATTAAGAAGCTTTTTGTCAAAACCCCAGAAATTTAACTGTAACAAAAAATCACTATTGCAGATGATATAGGATATCCAGGCTGGATGTGGCTCTGGGCAGCCTGGGCTGCTGGTTGGTGACTGCACACAGCAGGGAACTGAAACAAGATGATCACTGTGGTCCTTTTCAACCCAGGCCATTCTATGATTCTGTGATTCTTTGACATAGCACGACAAAGAATTTTGGGCAGCATCAAACCAATCCACGTGCTGCTGTACAGCATGTCATGAAATGAGAGTCTGAAGGGGTCACAATGCCATGCAGAGCTAAAGATGCAGTGAAATGCTAACAGGGCACTGAGAATTACAGGACCAAGAAAACCAAAGCCTGCAACTTCCAGGAGCCAAGAAGCAGCGGTGGGATAAAAGCATTTCCTCCTGTAAATGCATTTGGGCTCTGTACCCTCAGCAGCTGTTTGTTTCTTTTCACTGTTTGTACAAATCCTCAAACATTTACCAAAGAAAATTTCAGCGTCCTGCTCAATGCATTTGCTGAGGTTCAGGAAGGGGACTCCTGGACGGTTAGGTCCAAGCAGCACTACTTGCAGGGCTTCTTGACTCCCCACCACCACCAGCACAGCAGTAGGTCAGTGTTTTCCCTTCCTCTGTCATTGCCATGGGACAGAAGTGCCACCCCTGCCCGCACTACCAGCACTTTATCAGACACACTGTAGTGGGGCACTGGCCAAGCTCCGCACACAGTAATTATACAAACCAAATCCTTTACAAACCAATCCTATACAAAACAAGTCCTTCACTGTGTAACTGAATTTCTGGTTTATTCAGCACTGTTACATCCACGCACAGATGTAAGAATGCAGATAAGTGGAGAGCAGCCCCTATGGGAAGATGTATTCCCCGACCCACCCATGCCCTCGGGGATCAGTGTGTTACACAGCAGCCCTTACATCAGAAGAACCTCAAGAATGGACTCGTTGCTTTCTGTACTGTTAAACACACAAGAGAAAGACCTGTGCTTTACCATGGACAATATTTGCTTTTGAGTCCATCCTGTACTGCTTGCTTGCCTCCTGAAGATCTGATGCAGTGATAAGAGGGTGACGAACAGTAACATTACTTAGAGCAAGCATCTAAAAATAAAACAGAAGGCATTTTTCATTTAATCACTAATTACCAGACACACTTTCCACTCAGAGATGGAATGCAGAAGAACACATTTCCCCTGGAGTCACCTACTGGAAACACTCATGAATAAACTCTACGCACACAGTATGCTCATACAAAAACCTTGTAAATAGCTGGTAGCTACATCTATGTTTTGCCAGAAAGGTTTTCCAAGCTCAAAACTCTAAAGCCTCCTTACCAGAGGACATAAACACTCATTAGCTTGTTTATATTAATTTCAATGGATTAGCATACTTCAGTGATTGCTGCAAGAAATTACTTACAGCTATTCTAAACAGACTTCTGTATGCAGAGCTACTCGTGTCACTGCTAGGAAAGCATCTGATGGCAGCTCATGGTTTAGAGGATACAGGGTACCAACTAAGGGCAGCTAATAAACATCCCCATTTTTGGGGATTGAATACATCATTAACAGTATTCAATTGGCTGTCACAGAATGCAAGTTTTGAATGAACTGGAGTTAATGAACACACAGTTGTCTGACCTCTTTCACCACCACTTTCAAAGCTATGGATTATCCAGGACCTTCATACAGCAGCAGGTACAAGCACCGACTTTCACTTGCTTTCTTTAGTAGTCCAATATTCACCGAGACAGAAAAGCTGGCTTTCAAGTGACTGCCTCCCACTTTTGCATGTCTGTGTCATGAAAAAATGTCTATTTTATCTACTGAATGCAGATCTTCTACTGAGCTCATCCAATGCTTTCTACCACATACTTTTTTTTCCGTCCTCTTCCTCTCCTTGCAGGTGTCAGTGTAACAGCCTCAAAAAGGAGCGTGATCACCCAGCTTCCAAAGGAACAGAGCGAGGTTTTGGACTACAAAGGCTAATAGGAATCAGCTCTGACGCACCTTGGAGCTCAAAGAAAAGTTATTCCCATCAGCCATGAACTCCTTCTGGCATCCATCCATACCACACAGAAAGAAACCAGGTGCTGATAAACTTGGAATAACTGGCAATCTTGAACTAACTCAGTGAAGCAGAGGACTACCAGAAAAGTGACTTTGACTACACTCCGCTTTCAGCATCAGAACCAGAAGTCCGTGATCCACGTATCACAGAGGATAAAAACTCAGAGTTGGGAAAAGCTGCAAATACTACACAGGACAGCCCACCACAAAGCTGAAAGTAAAATCTGAATACTTGCACACAGTGACACACAAGCACTCCTGCTTAGTAAGTTTTTCACACATGCAGAAGCATGGAGATATGTTACGGTGTTTAAATTAATGTTACCTATCTTCTGGAAGATGTTTCACATAAAGCACTGACAGCTGCCTTGAAAACAGCTGTGATCTTCACAGGTGATGGTTATGCAGGGAGATACTGTACCCAAATACGTACCAGCAGGAAATGGAGCGAACGCAGGTCTTTGCTGTAGTGAAAGAGGTTCTGCAGTACATCTTGAACAGTTTTGTCTTCTGACAGAAGCTACAAAAAAAGTGGTATTTTCATCATCTCAGCACGTTACCAGTTAGCTAACCATGGCACAGAGCTCAGCCTGCACTGCCAATGCAGTTCTTCATGTATAACCTGAACTTTTTGGGCTTCTGTGCAACACTTGTGTGTCCATACTTCAGTAATCAAAAGATTGTCCACTGCAATTTGATTCAACTCATAAGATATCATATATTGAAAGGAAATACTAGTCTAAGAGAAAAAGATCTTACTGTACAAGTTTTAGTAAAGCCAAATATCAAGAGCTTTAGATACCTGAATGTTGCTGTTCCATTTCTGTGCAAAAACCTTGTCAGGAAATTCAGCAGGAAGAGAAAGCTGCTCCTTGAATATCCTAACATACTGCTTAAAAGCAAAGGAATTCATCAGATAGATCCGTCGGTGGGAGAACCTTGACTTCACTCTCTTCTCCAAGAGCTCCAGAATATCCTTGTAAAAATAATAATTATTATTATTTAGAGCATTCTTTGTTACAGTGGAAATGACAATTAAAAACCCACCCAAGTGGATTCTCAGACTTCAGGCGTTCCTTTGCTAATTACTGTAACTGACGTGCCTTGAAGTGCCTAAGAATTTGCCATTCACCCAAACCACGTGGTGCACTACATCACACACAATAATTAGTTGCTAGGATACGTGGCAAATTTCTCCACAGATGATGCAAATAGTTCCTTAAGCCTGAGCTCGAGACATTGCAGCCCCTCATGGCTGGAGAGAAGCTGTGTGCTTGGCAGGTATGGCAGCTGGCAGCTCACGTGCCTTTTGCCAGCCTGAAACAATCCAGCTACAAAAATGCTAAGAGCCAATACGTATCTTCCTAGGCTGTCACACAGAGCTCAGCACATCTGCCATCAAGTTGGGGGCTGAAGATAATGCAGAAAATCTTATTTTTCTCAGAGCTGATAGCAAGAGATTAGCATCAGAAGCAAGCTGTGTTTCCTCCACCTGGAGCAATGCAGTTCTGTTCCCCCCACCTTCTGCTGTGACAGAACGATTATACTGTTTCTTGCAATTTTTCCCTTCTCCCTTTTACTTGCAACAAAACCAGCTTTCAGAATATCAGAATCCCTCACCAGAAAGTGTGGTAAGAGTCAACAGAGCACCAACAGTGGAAAAAAAATTGGCTTAGAAGACACAAACACACAACAAGCAGTTGAAAAACTGAGCAGCAGTGGCTATCACAACCACGACACAGCTTCCAAATGCAGATTCAAAAGCAGAGCAAAACTGGGTTCTAAACTACGAGTGATGGAGAAGCCTGACTTGGACAATGGAGCAAAAGAAAAGACTATAATTTAATATATCAATTATTAAGCATTCTATTAAGTTGCAGCAATTTGCTCAGTTAAATACCACCCTAGCCCAATCAACCTCAGATCCAGGCTTCAATTAAAGATTTAACGATTATTGTTCATAATCCCTTTGCAACCAATAGAGCTTATTAAAAAAAACAGTATGATTTTAAGTATCATCTTTCAGTGTTAGAAGTAATTACTTCACAGTACACACACATAGCTGTCCTCACTTCCCCACAACGTCACTATAAAAATCACAAGTTTAATAGGGATTTAAAATCCATGTTCAACATGCCAGTGTCACGGCAGAAACACGTTGCTGAACTGTTTCCTTTAAAAATAAAAAAATAAAAATAAAATTCCTTTTGCTCAGAATAACCATTTAAATATGAGCCTATCCTTACCAAAAAGTGACCAAGAGTAAATGAAATCATAATGCAAAACAGCCATATGGATAAACACAGCTCTTCACAGGACAACAGCCCGTTCTCTCCTTACAGACACAAACCTGCTTCCTGAACAGGAAAAGTGAAGGTTTCCCAACCTTTTTGGTTGGCTGTGTTTGCTGCCAGTGGCAGCTTCAATCCAAAAGTCACAGCAATGGTTAACTGAGAAAGTCTCAGTGAATAAAGGAACACATCAGAAGTGGAGAACAGAAAACACTGCAAGAAAGAGCTGAGGATTTTTTGAAGTGCAAGTTCTTACCTGCCTGCATGTGAGTCCAATAACGGTTACTGGAGTCTGTGCTGACTGGGATATATCAAACAGGTTGTACAGCAGAGTCTGGTTCTTGTGATGCACAAACAAGTCAAATTCATCCAGCACAAACAGGACTGGGCAGCTGCTGGTTCTGTCTCCTGCGATAACAAGTTACAAGATGAGCATGGTTGCATCACTGTCACTTCCATTTCTACACCTTTGCTTCACACCTCCTGCTCTTAATTACGTGCAGACTCACTTTCAGCTGTTTCCCTAAGCCCTCCTTTTATATGTGTTCCTACATAAGACACGCAGACAGACTGGTAAGTTTTATGCTATTTTGCCAAACATCATTTCTGGGTGCAAGGGACAAATTTCTATGGCTATTTTTCAGAAGCACTATTTTTAATAGGTTCAGTCAGAACAAAAGAATCTACCCTTCATAGCTGACCCTCACATGTAAATCTTTATGGCACCATTTAAGTCTATGTTTGTTTAGTATTATGCATTTTTTACATTATTTTGTAACCACAACATTCTTGGGCCTCCTCACAAAGCTTCTACAAGACAATGAAGAAACTGCTGCATGCTTTCCAGTCAAGTGACAAATAAACACACAGTTCCAGAGCAGGGCTGGTGCTGCTTACCTTTCCTTAAAGCTTCAAGAAGGAACACAAGATTTTCTGCAAAACTGCCCTATACAGAGGAGAAAAAGTTTCACAGTCATTTTGCAGCATCCTTGCCTGAACTCTACAAGCTGAGACATACACACAAGCTCACTTTTTCCTAAAACTGTGATAACAAAACCAGTGCACATTTGAGAAGTTATACACCATGAAGTAACACTGTAATTAGAACTCTTCCAGCAGAGGAAACTGATTGTTCCACACTGACAGCAGAGCTCTGGCAAACCCAAACACATTCCCTCAGCCTTAAATCAGTGATCAGAAGGATGTGTGTCTTAAGTTCAACTTACAAATAGCATTTTCTTTTCTTAAATACCCACTGCATACCCACTTCTCTACTTACACATACACAACATCCATCCCCTAACAGGCAGCATTGAAAACCAGCAGACTGCCACTTTTCCTTTTGCAACCTTATGAGATCAAACATTCTCAGCAGAAAACAGTAAACTGCTATAAAAATTCTTCTTCAGTTGCTACTTCTGTGCCAAGAAGTATGTAAGATGGAAATGAATTCTAAATGAAGACCACAAGCCCTACTGAAGAACACAGAAAAGCCAGTTTCTGTGTTCAAAGTTCACTCTTTGAAAGCAAGCTGCAGAACCTCAGCAAAGGTCTCTACGGACAGAATAAGGACATTCCTGCAGATTAGCCTGTTTGGAATTAGAAAGCTATGAGTTTGGAGAAGTATTCCACAATAAGCCAAAGGGAAATAGAGTTAGGGTAATTAAACATATTGAAGCTTGGCTTTATCCATAGCTTTTACTTTTGGTAGCAGAGCTGTAGACCTTGAAAGGTTCTTCTAGTTCTCTGATGAGAAGTGAACACTCAATGGCCATGCTGAAACTGAACGCTTGCTATTTCCCTTTATGTCTGCAGCTACATTTAAGAACATTTTAGCTCACTGTCAGGAAGAGTCAGCCATTCTATGAACCCAAAATAATTTGGGATAAGCAGAAAAGCAAAGGCAAGCCTAGGAAGCAAGCATTTGCAAAAAATAATCAAATCTGACTACAATGCTCAATCCATCTTGTATTCCACCCTGCCTACTCCTCTGGAGCACCTTAATTAATCTCTGTGCTACTGACTTCAGTGCTCATATAAGGAAGTTCCCCATCTTTGGGAAAAACATCAATAGAAGCAAATATTAAAAGAAAGTCTCTGCAAAATGAGAGCTCCAAGAAGGCAGCAAACTGGATAGGTATTCACATGCATTAGAGAAGGTTTGAAATTTACTACAGATGGTGCTTTTGGGCCAGTAAATTTGTTTACTCCAAAATTCTCTTATCCTCTGAACACAGCCTCTTTGGAATGATGAATATTCACTTGGTACAGAGGATTCAGGTAAGTCTTAAGAGAGCCTTTCCTTTCCTCCATTTATTTATTTTAAGCTGAAGTGAACGTTTTCTGAAGAGCTATCCAAAACTAGCCATGTTCAGCACTTCTATAGAACAGGTTTTCAGGCATGCATGAAGTGTTTGTAAACCAAGGTCATTATAGGTAAAAGCTGCTACATCCCTTAAACACAGCCTGCACGCTGTAATCATGCTCATGAACATTCGAAGCCCTTTTGTTCTCAACAAGCTGCATTCTACAAAGCTAGTTTTCTAGGCAAGGATTTTAGAGGGAGATAAGCAAAGAATATAATAAAGCTGATACTTACAAAAACTTTATCCCCGACCACATTTTCCAGGTGCAGTTGCCTGGTGATTTCCTTCAAGGCCACTTTATCATTTGTCTGCAAAAGCCCTGAAAGAAAACGACCGCATGTGAAGAACCGGTGGCTCTCCCTCATTCCAAGCAGCCTTGCCTACAGCCACTAGAAACGTATCCAGAAACTTCTCTCACTTTCAAGCCTTACAAAGGCAGGCCTTTGTAAAAATACAGACAAGATGGTAATTTTCCATATATAATACAAAGTTACTTCAAATAATTTGCTCATAGCTGAACTGATTTCTAACATTCTGAGAGAAAGTCATCTACATATACATGCAAAGGAAGACATTCTGGAGCTAGCAGACAAGCATAGACTGCACACATTCAAGGACAGACTACAAACATCAAAACTAAAAACTCCTGAAGTCCACACAATACACAGCAGCTGAATGTAATGTATTTGAGGAGTGCTGCATTACTTGCCATTCAGATGAACTTCCAAGAGGTTCTCTTTAACTTGTTTCATTTCTCTGAGGTCTTTTAAGGCACGATTTAATAACTAGGAAAAAAGACACAAAACCTCTTTATAGCAAGACTAGCATATTAACTATAAGAAGTATCTACAAATTGGTATTCCTAGACAGCAAATAGTATGTGGAGCTTCATTAGGTGACAAAACTTTCTGAGTACTTTCAGAAGTATTACAGAGAAAATTTCACATTCACTCCATAACATATTAATGCTTCATAAGCAGATACCATTTATTCTGGATAACCCCTTATCCAACAACTTCAACTGTACCTTCAAAGTTTACCAAATACAAGAAAAAATACGTATATTTCCTGCCCAGCAAGAACATTTTTTCCTTAACTAACAAATTCATAAATCTAAGAAAGTAAACATCAATTCTACTTAAAAGGTAGCAAGAAGTACACAGGTGGAAGAATCCTTATTTATTATGGGTTTATTGGCTCTTTTTTTCCCTCCTCTTCATAGTATTTTGGCAATCATCCTTCTTTGAAAGCAATGTGGGTAAAGAAAGAAGGCAGCAGCAGATTGTTTTTGAAACGCAAACCAAGAAATCTATCAACAAATTGGTAGAATGATTTCAAGTATCAGCTGTATCATGGGTGTGTTTTACCACCTATTCAAGTAATTATATTCAGCTGTACTTAAAACATGGAAGGCTTAGCTTTAGTTCCTGGGAAGAGTCCTAAAGTTCATCTCAGACACATCTTTCAGTAAAAACAACCTATTTATCAAATCACATACTTATGCAAACATAAAAGTAATGCTTACATAACGGGCTGCTTTGGTTAGATGTGATTGCTTCACGTGCCTCAGTTAAAAAATTCCTTAAATATACAAAACCCACACTTACTACAAGCAAAACACATAATGTTCTAACATAAATAATGTTCTGTACCCTTGTAACTTAGATAACAATGTTATCTGACACATTTAAAATAGGATAAAGATGCATTACCATTATCTAAATAGAAATATGTAGAAGTGTACAAATCTACCCTTGTATGGGAACTGCTGAGTCACAGCCTGAACCACTGATTAAGCAGCTGGGGAAAGGACCAGGCAGCCCTGGGAGCACAGGTGAAGGCAGTTCACCCGTGAGACAGGAGGGGTGCAGCCTGGCTCCACCTCTCTTAGACCTCATTTAAGGGCTGACTGCAACTGGGAAGGATCTTTTTCTGGAGATTCTTCTTTGATGAAGCTTTGGAAGCTTCTGATAAAGGTGAGTAATCTTCTTCCTTTACAGCACCTTTCTCTAGTGCTGGCCTGTCATCACACCTTTTCCATCATACTGATCTGTCCTATTGTTATTAACTCTGTAATGTTTTCCTTTAGTTTTTGGATACCTCTTCAGTAGCTCTTACAGATACCTGATAGTAACAGCAGGTGAACTTTTGAGGCACTTCTCAAACAAAACCTGGCTTTAATTGCAAAGATGAACTTTTTCATGGCAAGCACTATAGCAGAAGTGTAAGCAACAGGAAAAATGCTGAAAAATTCCAAGAAAAATGGTAGAAACATAAAAGGGTTCCAAAACCACGTGCACTTCTGCAAGCCATTGTGAGGATTGAGAGGCACATGGTTTTGTTAGGTGCAGATAAAGTAGCTGGATTTTTTGTTGTCGTTATAGTTGTTCTTATGAAATTACTATATACTTAGCATTTGAAACACTTCAAATGTTTGGGTATTTTTTAGAAAAGCTATTTCTCCATACAAAAATCCTCCACTCGACAGAATTGGATCCCAATAAATCCTAGAATGCTGTTTTGTTCTGCATAAACAACCAAGAGTTCTTCCCTTGAAAGCAGGCACAGAGATAAAAACTTGCTCCAAAAGCTCTCATGACTTCAGTGAGGTCACTTCCTTCATGCTTTATTAAACCTGTGCTTAAAATTTGTGCCCATACCGCAGTCTTTCCTGATCCACGGGGTCCAATAATGAGGGCAGAATTACTTTCTCCATGAACTGCAGTTTGCTTCAGCAGTTCCAGCAGATGCCTGTGATGTAAACAGCAACACATTAAGCTTTAGATCAGGCATCATTCACTGAAATTAGGGAAAATTCAAAGAATCTTTCAAACGGAAGCAGCTACTATGCATTTCAACTTCCTTTCAGCATGTACATCATGCAAAATGTAATAAGGGTACAAAAGCTGAGTGATCTGATCTCTTAAAAATATTTTGAGGTATTAAATCATGTGGAAGAGTATCGTTAATTTACAAAGTTCTACAATTCTCTACCATCAAAGCACAAACTTTAAAAAAAAAAAGTCATTTATTTCAAAAAAAAAATTAAGGTCACTTTATGTGACCAGGTGTAGCATATAAAGAAAGAAGACTGGCCAATGTATTCAAGGAAAATCTTGACACCAATAAAATAATTAATAATCTACTGGAATATTACTGATTTTTGACAATCTTGATTTTGTGCTGAATCTGTTCATTCAAAGCTTATGAACGATAACAGCAACACTGATTATCATGTTTGTATTCCATTATCACCCAAAGAAACAAAGTTTCTTTGGGTGATAATGAAACAAATCTCTGAATCTTCTTCAGAGAAACAAGCCACTTAGTATCACATTCACAGTACTCAAAAAAATATTTCCAATTCACAAACATTTACAGATGTGTACACTTAATAAGCTTATACTTTAATTACAACGTTCACACTGCATGCATAAAACAGTTGTCATGGACTGGCTGTAGCAAATGTATTCATTGTTGCCTGCTATTTGAGACCTAACTATAATGAAGATTTTGCCTGATTAACTTTCTACTGTGGCTGAAGTAGGAATTATTTATGATTTCAGTCTAGTTACTCACTTGTACTGCTGATCCATCCCAAACAATTTTCCCATAGCATGATGGTGACACAGTCTTTCACGTAGTATTTTTTGCACCTACAGATACAACACAAGAATGAGAAATAACACTTGGTACTTCAAACACCTGACTGTACCAATAACGTAATTAATGTAGTAAATAATAGCAAAACATGCATGCAGCTTTTCTATGTGTAAGCTTTAGTTGTTCTCCATGGTAGAGGAATAAGAACTAAGTTGCCATAAGCAGAATATTCAACAGGGGAAAAAAATATATATCTGGTAACAACCTTGTCAGTCTTTAGTCCCTTTTGTTCCAATTTCTTCGCTCCCTAAGGGCTGTTACACATCACCAAAATTAGCTCTCTAATTCATAATTCTAACTTCCTGCATAACACAGGCCAGAAAACATTTGCCAGCAGACTTTTAAAAAAGTAACCCAGTAATCTACCTCTGGTCAGACTTGCACTAAGTAGACTTTTTGCATCACTGGTAACAATGCTGCTGCCTACAAGATCTGGTGATTACAAAATAACAAATGTATACCATCTTTCAAGATGCAATTCAGATTCACTGCCCCTAAAAATTGAGGGAGGAGAAGGTGGGGGGAGAAAAGAAACTGAAGTTATATGTTGCGTACGAAGAACAGAATGGAATTGTAAGCAGCAGTATGACTATTAAATAAAGATCTGAAGTCCTTCAACATAGCAAATACCTTTATTTTGACCATTTGTTGGGATGTATTTAATGAGATAACTTTAGATATGTATATCTGCATTGCCCTGTTTTCCACTTCAAGAATCTGTTGTTTGGAACTCTATCTTTGACTTTCAAATGTCCTAACCTCAGCATCACAGTATGGCTTTTTTCCTACCACCTGGCCAGCAGCACACAAACTGGAGCATCCCAGCTCTTAAAAGCTGACAGGACTCTATGCCACTACTTCTCCATCTCTGATACAAGCAGCTGAGGAATAACCTGCATGCTGCATCACTTTATGTTGCCTAAAAATCATTTTGAATGCTGTGGGGAGCCTGCTTTGAAGAAGGGTTGGATTTGATGATCTCTAGAGGTCCCTTCCAGCCCCTACAATTTTGTGATTCTGTAATGCTTGGTGTTCCGTTTGTGTCATGGCAAAGATTTTTAGAGATTAAGTTACAAACTGTCAGTGAAGCTTTAAAAAAAAAATCACATTTCAGCATCACGTCTTCTAAGTGAATGTCCCAGATCTGACCCAAAAGTTACCTGTATGCTATAACACAGGTCACTGCTGTCCCACTCTCAATCTGAGTTGGGTTGATCTTACCCAACTAACCTGTTTTGTAGTTTTTCCCTACATTCTTCAGTTGCACCTCTTAGCTGATTCCTTTCTCATTTCTGCAACGTGTAAGAAATGACAACAAAGCCTGCAGTCATCTCCCACGTAAATCAATACTGAGCAAGCATTGCATGCCAAACGCTTCACGTTTCTCCCATTCTAGGCAGCAGTCAAGCTGTGCTTGTCTGCCTGATATTTTTTTTTTTAACAGCTACTTTTTCCTCAGCTGAAGTCCTGCTGACTTCGTTTCCAGATTTATTCCATTCCCATGAATGACCCCCTGTGAGCAGCCATCCATTCATAAGAGAGAAAGGTTTCCCTGCTAGGAAGGGCTGGTCAGAAATCACAGAATTACGTGAATGGCAGAGGACAGAAAGCTTTCGTGACTCAAAGACGACTGATCAAGGTGTTACCGACCTGTGAGATGCAGTCCCCATCTGTACCACTGCTCTCCTTTAACTTCCGTTTATTCATTGCAGAAGGTGACACCTTTCAATAAGAAAGACAATGCAATCGTAACTATTTGGAAAATGAATTAATTCAAGCATACGTTATTCGAAAACCGCCTTTCGAGGCGCTGGCAGGCTCTATCTAACCCGAGCAGCAGGACGGTCACCCTTCAGGCAAGCTGTGCTAACGGACACCCAGCATCCAGGAGGGCCGAAATCCGCGCCGCAGCTTCATGGCGACCCCCCGCATCCCGCCGCCATCCCTCGGAAATCAGCCCCCAGCGAGCTGCCCGGAGCCGAGGGGTACCTGAAAAGGCCTTGATAGAAGACAGCAGCCTCGCAGCCCGCGCCGCTCCTCAGCCCCTCACCTCAGATGACGCCGCCAACCGCCGCCCTCTCGCGCGCGCGCGCGCCCCTCCCGCTCTATTCCCAGCAGCGCCCGCGCCGGCCGACCGCGTCACGTGACCTCCATCGCCCCGCCCTTCCGGCCCTGCCCACCCCCCCACTTCCTTCCCCCCTCGGCTCCATCTCCTTCCGGGTGCGCGCGCACAGCCCTGTGGGAAGGCCCGGCCCTCCCTCCTTCTCTCTTCCCTCCCCCCCTCCCTCCCTCCACACTACCCCCCCCCGCGGCCTCCCGAGCTCCCCCGCGGCGCATGCGCAGTGGCTGCCTCCCATCTTCCTCCCCGGCAGCGCCGGAGCCCCCAGCAGCCGGAGCGGCGGCAGCTGACGATGAGGAGCGCGGGGGGGGCGGGGGGGGGGCCGTTATTTATATCGTTAAAGGGACAGGCCGCCCGTTTCTCCGCCGCGGGGGCTGGGGGGGGCCGTCGCACGGCCGCCGACTTTCTTTCCCCCCCCTCCCCTCCTTTTCCCCCCCCCCCTTTCCCCAACACCCCCCCCTCTCCCGGACCGGGGGAACCCGAGGCTGGAGTGAGGCGCCGAAAACGACAGCGGAGAGTTTCTTCCCTCCTCCCTCCTCCTCCTCCTCCTCCTCCCCGCGGCCGTCAGCGGAGGGAGAAAAGGGCCCCGCCGGGAGCACGGAGCAGCCGGGCGGCCCCCACCCCCCGCGCTCCCCTCCTCCCCCTTTATTGCCCTTTGTGTGCGTTCGCCGCCTGCGCCGCTCCGGGGCCGGCCGGGCGCCCGGGGGGCCGCTGAGGTGAGTGACGGAACCGCGGCCGGGGCGAGAGGGGAGCGGTTGTTTACCTCAGGGCCGGCCGCCTGTCACCTTCGCGGCGTCGCCGGGCCCGGAGAGCGGGGCTGAGAAGGGAAGGGGGTTTGGCTTGGGGCTGTAAGGGGGTGCCAAAGTTCGGGGGGTTGTGTGGGGGGAGGGGAGGAAAGAAGGGGAGGGGGGGAAGTGTTGGGGTTTCGTCGTTAGGAGGGCGAGCGGTCTGTGGAGGGTCCCGGTTGGGGCGGTGATTGTGGGGGGGTCGGTGCCGGGTTTTGGCTCGGTCCAGCCGTAGGCCCCGCTCATACAAAGACTTGTTTGCACGCTGAAGTTGGAGAGCCGGGTTCGGGGCGCGCACGCAGGAGGTTCCCCAGGTCGGGAGGCGCCTCGGAGCTTCGGGCGGTCAGTGGGCTGCCTTCGGTCCGGACTTGGCTGAGGTCGGGATCTGCCTGCCCGCCTAAGGCCAGAGCTCCGTCAGCAGCCACGGTGGTCAGCAGGGCTGCAGGCTCAACCCGACGGCTTCCTGCTAATGAAAGGAAAGCTACGTGTCAAAACGCCTAGAATACATACGGCGTAAGGGGATAAGCTGCTCGCTGAGCCGAGTCGAGGTAAACGTTGGGCACGAGCCTTCCAGAGGTTAAAAAGAATCCAGAAGTCGGAGCTGAGATATTGATACGTAGCTGATGTAAGAGCCCGCTCCATGAGCGGGATGTTTGCTGTCGTCTGCTTCTTTCTGGAGCTTAATTACGCTCTTTGTAATCTTAAAAAGGCAGCCGGAGCGTGTGCTGAGCCACGAAGTAGGCCGTGAGGATGTGTTTCATTGGGGCATGGCAGCTAAATGGAGGTCAGCGTCGGGCGTGTGTTGCCTCTGCCTCGTGCTGGAAGGGTACCCACAAGAAAGGGCTCGCCCATGGGTGCTTTGGGATCTCCAGTTTCTCATTTGGAACGGCGTTTTTTTGTGACCGAGCTGGAAAGAGTTTGAGAAAGGAGTAATTAGATTGGGTGAAAAGAATGGGAGAAATGTGCGTTTGGTCCGATAGCTTAAAGATGTCACGAAGAGGACTTGAAGGTAGCAGCCATGAGTCTAGTTCTTCCTAAGAGTTTGCCTCCAGTTTTCCGGTAGCTGGTGAAAATGAAATACTTTTGGTTTTAAACACGTGAAAAACTTTGACAGAGTGATCATCGTCTTCATAGCTTGCGAGAATCATCTTCAGACCCAGCTGATACGTGTATAAAAGCTCATTCTTTAAGTACGTTATTCTTCCTTTAATTAGCTTGCTGCGTGCAAGGTTGGACAGCAGAAGACTGTCCAGGAATAGAGGACTCTAGGACCCTGCACGTAGCAGGGGGTTGAAACTAGATGATCATTGTGGTCCTTTTCAACCCAGGCCATTCTACGATATTATGACTCTGTTTCCTTTTCTTCATGACAGTGCTGTGTTTTTCAGCCTGAGATAGCACTGACGTACTCTTATTTCTGTGTGGAAACCTCAGGATTATGCTCCCTGTATTTGTGGAGCTGCAGATCTGCCTGCAACTTCCATGGCCTACAGCTGAGGAGATGTATTATTTATTATAAAGATTAACACTTCTATTTCTGTGTGTTCTAACGATGAAGATGGACAGGATTTGATTTAATCTGGTTGCTCAGTAGAATGCCCTAACAGAATTCTAAAACTGGGTAGAACAACCCATAGCATTCTCTGATTGTGAACCTTAGAGATGGAATTGCTGGCAGAACTTCATTTCCATAGGCCTCTGGTTCCTGAAGCCATGTCTGTGCTGAATGGACAGCCGCTGCCTGGGGGATTAGATGGGAACAGTCCTGAGGAAGAATTTGTGGGGCTGAGGCTCTGAACAAGTGTGCTTGTGTTGTGCCAGAGGTAACTCCTGTGTTTCCAAAGCAGTGCTTCATACCGAGGGGTCTAAGGCTGATTTGGGTTGGCTGGCCTCTATCACAGCGACCTCTTAGGAACTGGAAGAACTGAATCTATTGGCTTATTTTACTGCAGGCTTCTAGTTATCGACTGCTATAACGGAGAAGCAGTGTAGCTTTTGGCTTTTTTAATGTCTTTATGCTGCTGTTATGAGAAGGTATTTACAAATATTTGTTGTTTCCAGGAGAACTGTGTGCATATATTTCAACTATTAATTTTCTGGGCAAAAACTTCTGTGATTTCTTTACGTATTCCAGGTTAGTGACTGCCCAGGCTGGCAGTCTGAGAGGTTGCCTGGAATTAGCAAGAAACCTATGGCACCAAGATGTAGGCTGTGCTAGTTGGAAAGGTTCTGCTTGGGCCAGGCTTGTACCTGTCCTTTGGCAGTACGTCTTCCCTTGAAGTTTGTTGTCATGCTGCCCTTTGTAGTTGACTGTGCTCACTTGTATTTAGTCTAGTTAAGCAGATGTTTAAAGAGAACCTTCTTTACGATGGAGGACTTTCAGTAATTTAATTTTTCTCTGCTTATAATCCCTTCGTTCTTTGGATCTGGAGGGATCAGTCTTTCTGTTCCTTTTCGAAAGCACTGAAGATTTTGGTATAAGCAACACTCCTCTCAAAAACAGAATGCCTTGTTCTTACGTCAGGATATATTTGACTCAATTTGTCTGTAGGTTATTTTTTCCCCCTACTGTTACTCGTGGCGATTGTTTGCATGTGGAAGGTCTGCACCTTGACTGCAGTCCATAACTACAGCATCCATTTGTGAGGCAGCAGTGAGCCTCCAACATGGATGGATGCTCCTTCTGGAAGGGAGCATGCCGTGTGGGTGGCCCCCCGTGTCCGACTGCAGCCCTGCTGCTCCCTGCCTCTTCCCAGGCCTTAAGAGGTCCCATGCCCACAGCAAGAGGAGGATCTCAACTCTATCTAGGTGGTTCAGGACACAAGTTTTGGAAGTGGATAAGCTTCCTTTTCAGAAGTGTTATTAAAAGTTTTGGAAAGCAAGGAGTGGTTCTGCTGCTGTGTTTGTGTTTCTTATGTTGGTTTGAGGCTTGGTTGGTTTGGTTTGGTTTAAGGACCTTACATCGCTTTCTCTTTTATCCCAGAGGAAGTCAGTATCAAAGTTACCATTGATCTTAGTAAGAAAAAGATACGGGATGCATTTTTGAATGAACTTTTCTCATTAAGGACTTTGTGTATGAGTATGTTTGAAACCACAGACTTTCACTGACTTTTCGTTGTAATTATTTCTGGTGGCATGATTGATGCTGCTCAGTCAGTTTCAGGTAGGCCTGCACAAGAACCGAAGCCTGGATTTGAAACAAAATTTTGGAAAGTCATGGGAGACATGTCAACTATTAAAGGCTCCTGAAAGCTGTGGAACTACATTTAAATCGAGTGGGATGCTTACAAAGAGCAGCAGTTCAGAAATTAAGCAGTGCTGACTCCTTTCTGCTCTCCAAACTCAGAGTTCTTTATCACTGTGTCTGCTGTTCTTGATGCATTTGTCTAGAAAGGGGTTCACACTTAACAGAATTATAAAATCAATTTAAAATTTGTCAAAACCATATCAAATACACAATTATAGCTTGTGATTTATATGCTCATGTATGTCCTGCTACATACATGGCTACATCTGCATATATGTTTAGCTTCATACACAAATGTCTGCGTGTACATGCAGGAATATACAAAAGAGGTGCGAAAAGTAGATGCTTTTAAAGCAGTGCTTAAAATGAGGCAACTGTGTGGCTCTACAGATTTGTCTTTGGAGCTGTATCTCTGAGTTGTTGTTTTGATCAGGCACACGGCAGCAGGAATCAGTCATTACCATGAGATGGCTATTCATAGACCTTTGTGAGACGACTTGATCCGCTCAGTTTGTCTGCAGCTTGACAGATGTTCCCACTGCGGAGTTGTCCCTTCCCTCCTGCCCTTCCCGTGGGAATGGCTGTGGAACAAACCATGGCTCTGAGTGCCTTGTTCTTCTCCAGATGTTGGAGCTGAGGAACGTTGTAGGGGTGATACAGAGAGCTGGTGATACGTGAGGGTTGTTTGTCACTTTGCTGTCATCGTTGCGTGTTTCTTCTGAAGCCCTCTGTTTCGAGGGATTGAAGTTTACTTAGAAAATGAAAGTGTTACAAAGACTGGAAATTTGTTGGGATTTCTAATAACTGCCTTTATGAAAGAAAGAATAAAGAGTTTTGTTCATCCGTTAAATTTTTCAACATGCTTTTTTCATGTCTCTTATTTTTCTTTTACAAGAGATATTTTGTAATAAAGCAAGCAGCATTTTATCAATTATTTCCTGACAATGGCTGGTAGCGAGGACCCATAGAAGCAATATGTTAATTATACAATTCTCATCTATGGGGAAGGTGAAGTCCAGGATTTAAATGTGTGTATTCCCTTCACTTGAGATTCGTCTACATTTTCAGTGACGTTAAATCCAAATTTATTTTGTTACTTAACGGAAGGAAGAGTGGTCTCAAATGTAAATAGCATCTTAAACCTGAGGCCCTTGGTTTGCCCAATCGGTAGCATGGCCACACTAAGAAATATCTCCGAGTCAGGGAACCAGAACAGTTGTCAATTGTTTGCCCAACAAATCCTGTTGGATCAAATGGTGAAATTCTCAACGTTCAGATAACAAGAGGCTTGCAGTAATGTTGCCTTGTACCTTGCTACCAAAGGGAGCAAATGCAACCTAATGTAGGAGAAAAGTAAAAATCAGCCAAGGAAAAGGTAGACCTGCGTAATACAGATGGTTTGATTTTTCCATTTGGTCTGCCTGGTGTTGCAAAAACTTTACATTAGATTTCAGTTTACTCATTTTTTGAGATTTTATTTTTAAGCTCTGGTGGATCTTTGCTGATGCATTATTTAAGGTTGTCTCTTGAAGCCTACTAAGATCTTCATTTAATTGTGGTTTTGGTATTTAATCTTCAAGCTTTTACCCATATACCTAACCTGTATTTTTGTACATGTGTGTGTATATATATATATATATATACACACACATACATACACATACACACAGTCATATGCATGCAGATATATATTTATACATACACATAAATTCTCCTATACACTTCTATATCTCATTAGCCCACTAAGATTTGCTGGCTTGTAGTGGGACTCAGCTGGCACTGGCTTGTATTTTAATTGTGCACCCAAACTACTTGTAAGTTGTGGGGGAGGGGGTTTGTTTTCTTTCATGACTTTTAACACTTTGATGCAATGAGCACTGATGTGTTTATTTACTTTTCTTGTATATACATGCTGTTGGCTTGAGGTCATATTTTTTTTTATACATGCAGAAGAGAACCACGTACATGTGTTTTTTTTCTGGATCAGCATGCAATCTTTAGATGAGAAGAAGAATTTTGTTAAAAACCTGGATTTTTACAGCAGAGTTTTCTTTTTCCTGGGTTGTGGGCCATGTAAGCTCCTTGAGGAAGAAGCCTGGTTAAGGCAGGTTGTTAGAAGGCTCAGGTGCAAGAGGTGGATGTGTTGGGATAAATGCAATGCAGTGCATTTTAGCTAGGTCCTTCTCCAGCATGGCTGCTTGGAATGGGAAATGGTAACATCTTCTGGTAGTTGAATGGTCAGTAACATTTTGTAGGTGTGTTTTGAGGCTTCTGAAAAATACTGTTCCATTTTGCAGCCATTTCTTTTGGAATATTCTGCCTTTTCATTTTCTTTCTCCAACATTGATTTCTAAGGGTAGCCCCATTTGAAGACTTAAGTCATTTTCCCTAGCAGACTCCCATTCGTGCTATCTCAGGTAAGATTGGTTTGGTTTGTTGTTTTTTTTTTTTTTAAAGATGCTGTTTCAAAATGTTTTTCCTCCTCCTTTGCCATTTTGTCACACAGGAGTCATTGCCGAAGGATTTCTTGGCCAGTTTAGAAGCTGTAATCTAGTTAAAAGGTTTGTTTATGCTTCCCATCGCTGCGCTGCTGCTGGTATTGGAGCGCGGGCCGGAGCCAGGCAGCTCACTGTTTACAACATCCCAACTTCAATTAAAGCTGCAGCCTTCGCTTTGCTAAATAGCAGTATGGTCATGGCAGCTGCAAATAATTGCCAGGAACAGTAGAAATAGTCCAGTAGCTTAAGATTACTCTTTTTCTTGGTATATTCTTCTGAACATTTTTACTTGTTCTTTTCACGCTTGGAGCCTTGCGTACATTTTCAGGTTCAGAAATGCTTTGCACTTTGGGGGAAAAAAAACAACAAAAAGCAATGCCTATGAAAGACTCAAGTCTATAGATGGGACTGGACCTTTCCAAGGCAAAACTGTAATTGATTTCAGTGGAAGTTTGTCCTAAATAAGCTCAGTGGGATACGTTCCTCTCTGTTGAAACAGGTATCGAAAAGCTTCTGCCATAAGGGCAGCATTGGCTGCTGTCTGAATTCAAAGCCCCACTGTCTTTTCTCTGCTAAGATAATGTAAATGTTTCAGGCTGTGAAGTCTCACCTTCTCAGGATAGCATCAACGGGCTGTATTTAATGGAAAGCAACTCAGGGGCTTGATTTCTGCTTTTTTGATTTGTGAACTAATAGCGTAGGTTTCACTTAATCCTTGGAACTTCGGGCTGGTGTTTGTGTTTAGGGATTATGTGTTTAAAAATACGTGAATTGTTGGAGCCTTTTAAAACCCGGATGGCTTTCCTTGCAGCCTGCCTCGGTGGTGTTAGCAGTGTCTGTGTGTGTGTGTGTGTGTGTGTGTGTGTGTGTGTGTGTCTGTGAGCCATCTGAACCACAGCAGCCTGCCATATCTGGCCTGCAGGCTATTGGTTCCTCACCTCTGTTTTAAAATTAGTAAAATCATTTGCAGCGTGATTCATTTCTAAAAATTACTTGTCCATCTGTGCCGAGCGTACTATCTATAAAGTTGCAGTGCTCACTGTGGTGGTGTGGATGTTTTTTCCTGAAAGCTGGGTTATTGCTTGTAACATCTTTGTTGGGTTGTTGTAACTTAGCCAGAGCACGATGCTATTCTTTAATAATACCCTAAATTATATACAGTACCCCCCCCCCCCCCAAGTGTATTTTAGCAGTATAGTTCTTCATTTATTGATATTTTGTGATTAAAATCCTATACGTTAAATAATTTCATCAGGGAAAAACATAAATGTTTTGTTTGCACTCATGTCAGTGCTCAGAATGACGTGACAGCAACTTCAGTGGGTGCAGCATCAAGCCCTAAACATGAGGTTTTCATGAATTCTGACTTCATTGGAGGAATCTTATCTACCTAACCAGATAATGGCCACCTGTGCTGGTTGTTAGGTGACTTCTTATTCAGCTGAGATGCAGATTCCAAGTGCATCACCTTACGTATTTAGCTTTCTTCCCATGCTGGTGGGTTTTGCTGGTCTTTTTCCCATGCTCCTTTTATGTACGTATTTATTTTTCAAATCAACTTCACAGTTATTATTCATAACTGAATCAGTCTTGACCATCCTTTACACAGCACAGAACTCATTATCTGGTGCAAGGGTTCTGCTAAGAATCTACAGCCACACGGTGAAGTTGGACTTGAGGAACATATTTCTGGACTGAAAAATAAAGAGCACATTAAAAATTACCTTTAAGGTTGTGGGTTTTTTTTAAAGTAAAAAAGACTTGAAATTACTTTGTGCTGATGAATATATTTTGGTGCAGAGGACCTACGTAACTTTTCTTCCTTGATAGTTATCAGTGCAATGACTTACATCAGAAAATGAACGCATACATTTTCTCTACCATTTCTTTTCTTACCTGAAAGCAATTAATCTGATTTCTCCGAATATTGATCTACAATATATGAAAAGAAGTTTAACTTTTTTTTTTCTTTTTTTTCTTTTTTTTTTTTAATTTCTGCCTTTGACAGAGCAGCCTGAAACCCATTTATCCTGTGGTGCACTTGTTGGAAATTTAACACATTTTAACAACGCGGTAGGAAAAGTATTAATATTCAGCTCCTGCTAATTATTGCAAATAATTACAGTACTAGTAACTATGTATCTAGAACTCTTCTGAGCTTCTATTGTGGAAAAATGAAACAATATTTTTTAGTTACTGTTTTGGTAGAAGTGATCAAAATTCATATTAGAAAAACAAACTTTTTCATGTAATTGTGAAATGTTTCATTGCTAACTGCTGGTGAAGCTTAAACTGGAGGTATCCTGAAGCGTCTCCAGTTGTCAGTGCCTTGGAAAAAGAGCTCTTTAATGTTTCTCAGGCTTCTGTTTAATGTTCTCATGTAAGGCCTGAAAAAGGCCTGTTGGTGTGTGTGCTAGAGGTCTCCACAGGCAGGTGGTATCTTAGGATTAGGTTATTACGAACGCTTACTTCCATCAAAAATTTGCAAATAATTACTACTTTTTTAATCTCTGTGCTAATCCTGTCAAGCACAATCCACAATCATGCTGTCCCCAAACTGCACAGACCTTCCTGCTGCTTGCTTTACTTGCACGCTGCATTTCTCCCATGTTGGAGTCCCCAAGCACTTACTGGCTGTTTGTTGCTATAAGATATGGAGTTTGACACTCAACGTGGCAGCACCAAATTTGGAATGCCCCAAGTAAGCATTGCCAAGTAGAAATATGTTGCTTTTTATGCAAACAACCAGCAGTAAAGCTGCCTTCAGCAGAGGAGCTGGCTTCTTTGAGCGAGGAGGTGCTGCACACAGATGAGTCCTTGCTGTCCAAGTATGAAGCCCTGGCTTCTATTTTCACACGGCGTCAACCAGAAGGTGCTGGTGAGGCCCAGTCTTTACTTAAGGAAGATTCACAAGATGGTTTGGTCACAAAAGGAAAACAGAATAGGCATAAAAATGCTATCAGGCTCATAAATAAGTAAATACATAATATTTGTACTAGACTTGGAAGAGCTGTTGGTTGGTACATCCAGCTCATCAGACAGATGTGGGAAGCAAGCCCCACTGTTTTCAAATGGTAACTACTCTCGGTAGAAGTGCTCTAATATTGTGATTGTAGCCCAGATGCTTAGGCTTCCACCAGGGAAGGAAGTCTCTAAGCAACTGAAGGTATGACTCTAGGTTGGCTTTGTGTCGTTGTCCTGCTTCGGTCCCACGGTGCAGCTGAGCATCCCGCATCTGGGTGCTGGGGAAGCATTGGAGAACTGTGCACTTCCCCAGATGAGCAGCTCGCCCTCACAAAGCCCTACATGTTTAAGATTTCATGAGGAAAAGCATCCCTTCATTGTTTTCTGAGCAGGGTGACTGGAATGCTCAGCATACCTTCCCCGGCTCTCGGTTAGTTTGTTTACTTTGACTGCATTTGCTCTCATTCGTCTCCTATACAGACAGTTCTAATCCACTACTGTACATGCAAGTTGCTTTTGTTAGTTCTTTCTGAACCTCCCCGTGTTTTTTTTCCAACATCAGATGACCAAAAGTAAGCACAGTATTCCTAGCAAGGGGAAGCCGCTGATTTATATGGATTATTATAATCCAGCATCACGCAAGCAAAATCAAAAAATAGTTTGACTACCTAATGATTCAGAAATGCAGAAGTGTTGCCAACAATTTTAGCATTTGTTAGCTTTGTACTTGAGCAAATGCATTCTGGTAGAGAATTTAACTTCTTATTTTTTAACTCTTGTCTTCAGACTTCGCAGACTGTGAATTTATTTCACAGAAACAGGAGTATCTTCCAATTAACAGAAGAGATGAAAGCTACCTTTAAAATTGTTTCCATTTGCCTTTTCAGGTTAATGTTTCTAGACGCACTCAGAGACAGCTTTCTGTCAGTTGCAGGCAAAGGTTTTTTATTGAATAGGAGCTTTAAGAAGATGTACAGCATCTCCTGGTTGAGATAATAGTCTGAAGTATGGCTTATGCCATAGGAAATAAGTTTGATGTTTCTTAGGGAGGAAATAAGCATCTCTTAAATAACATCAGTTTCTGTGTTACGGGCGCTTTAGTATTTCACAGAAATGGGACTAAACACTTTTGAGGAGCCTGAGCAGAAGAAGGAGCCAGATGTGTTGATTCTGTAAGCTTTAAACAGTCTGCCTTTAAGGAGTTATTTTCTGATCCCTTTGAATTCAGTAGCTGAGTGCTTTGTGCGCCTCTTCTGGACGGTGTCTTTCTGTGCACTTGTCAATCCTACCGGAGCCTTGGTGTTACTGTAATATAGAATAATAGTAATAATGAGGGTTTTTTTTCCTTCTGTGAAAATGATTTTGGACTTAATGCAGTGGAATGGTTTAAAATAGTTTGGCAAAGAGTAAGAAAAGAGAAGTGGTAATTTAGGGTGAAGAGAAGAGATTTCTAATGAGAGAAACTTGATTTCTAATGCGAGAAACTTGATTTCTAAATCTAATTTCCATTGGACAGCTTAAATTCCAATTGCTGATGCTGTTCTGTGTTAGCTTCTTAGTGTTTGTGTTGGCTGGAAGGGATGTCTTTGAACTTACGAGAACTTAATTTTTTCGTCCTTTATTTTCCTGTTCAAGGCTTAACAAGAAGAAGAAAAAAAAAAAGGAAACAACTTTCCTAAAATACTTAAATTTGTTTTTCTCTAAACTACAACAGCTGCACAACTTCCTTATAAATAACTATTTTGATAGAATTCTGCCAAGAAAACATGAAAAGGGGGTTTGTTCAATCAGCTGAAATGAAACGATCTGCAGAGCGGCAGCGAGTTACCTACTTTCCCCATGGTTCAGCATCTGATGAACAGTGCGTTAATAGATGTGTTCTAAGTTAGAAAACCAGAACTTCAGAGAATTTTAAATTTCGATTTGATACAGCAATATGCTGGTCGATTGACTGTCTGGCTGGAGATAGATGCAGGGGTGGGTGGATCCACCAAAGTGATAATGCCAGTTCTGCAGGGGAAGTAAATGCACGCTCAGCAGCTGGATTAGCCTGCGCTGAGCCTCTCGTTAGATGTTTTTCTCACCACTGCGAAATGCAAAATTTTAGAATCAAGCTTAATTGTTCTGAATTAAAGCAAGGCAAATAAACTTCTGTGACATGGAGATTTTGAATATGCAAGAGCAGTGATCTCATTTTTGTTTATCAACAGGAGAGTGCTACATTGCTTTTACTTGTACCACCACTTTTTTGTTTATTTTAAAGTAGAATGTTGTTTCTGCACAGGAAAGTAACACTCATATTCATTCACCTATTCCTTTTCTGATGTATTTTAGGGTTTTGCTTTCTTTTTTCCATATTGCTGTGATTCAGTGCTACCATTTTAATACTGGTTTGTTGCTTAAGCTTTAATAATGTTTTCCATAATAAAAGTTTAGAATGATGTCTGGACGCAAAGCTGTGTTGCTGTACTGGAGATGATTGCCTTCCTAAATTTGAATAGCATATGTTTGCACAGATACATCTGTGGGGTTTTTTTGTTTGTTTATTTGTTTTGGAGTCTACTTCACTTGACAGTATTATCCAATGGGAGCTCTTTCCCATCCAGAGCTGGCTAAGACCTGCACATCACTGTGGGGTGGGTTTATGTCCAACACAGGAGTGTGGCACGTTTCCCTCTGTGCAACAGAAAGTAAAGTTTGTGACTTGGGCAGAATGCTTTCCCCATTTCTGTAATTTCTACAGAGATTTGTGTGTTTAGTTCTAAAAGTCTTTTTCATAAATATAGCTATAGAACACCTAAGGCTATTCAGCTCATCTCTTCAAGGGCAGAGGACTTTTCTCTTTTTTTTTTTTATTAAATTTTTAGAGAAGGGAAGCTGTCAGAACTAACTTGATAGTTTTTCCTTCGTTGAATTGACACTATAAAATTTTATTTTAGCGGATTTGATAAAAGAAGGAAGAAAAGGATAGACTACAAGTAGGGCACAGAAGAAAGCTGTAGCTTATGAAATATTTTCAGGGAGGAAAGGAAGTAGTTTGGTGTGCTTGCGGAGTTTCCTGTGTCAGCATTTGAGAAGCCTGGAAGAGATTATCTTCAGCCAACAGTAGGTAACTGAGGACAGGATGTGGAGGGAGGCTGAACTACCAGCACAAAGGGAAGGCAGACATTCGCCTGTTTCAGAGCTGGGTTTGCTTTCGATGTCCTCTTGATCTTCTGTTCTTGAGCTGAGAGTTTTGAGCGCTCTGATTAAAATCTGAATGCTCCTGTCTTGAAATAGGCATTCTAATAGGCTTTTAGCTATTTTATTTCTTTTTCGGAGTGAATTTGTTGTTATGGAGAAATGATAGCAACTTAACAGATAAATTGGAGCAGTTAAACACTTTTTTGTCTTATGGGGCTGGCTTTCTACCCCGTCTTGCTTTCCACATCCGTGTTTGTTTTATGGAGAGAATTTGCAGCTCTCTGGAATGCATGGGCAGCACTCACAGAATTAGTTAGAGGTCATCTGGCCAAGTGGGTTTCTGCAGTGATGCCTGCTTGCTACTCCCCAGCAGGTGAGCTGCTCCCTGGGCACGCGCATCGCTCCCTGCTGGTCTCAGCTCTGTGCCCTCCCAGACTTTTCTCTGCCTGTCCAACAGCAAAGCTGTCCATTTGTCATCAGCATTTAAAAAAAAAAATAACAAACACACTTATACAGTCATCCTCCCAGCCTCGTGGACTGGTAATGCTTCTGGAACGTGTGCTGGAGACAGTGGGGTGTGTTCGTATGGAAGAGTGGAGCAGGTGGAGCCAGATACGCCGTGCTGAAGCCATCGAGTCTGAGATCAGTCATGCCAGTGCCAGTTGAGACTTGTGTTGGGCTTGCTTCTTTCGTGAGCGTTATCCTTTAGTCAGATGCCATTCTCACAGAGATCTGACTTGTTGTTTTAGGTTCAGAGGGTTGACTTGGCTAGGTACTTGACTTGTACTGGCCCTCTGTGATAACAAGGATCAGAACAGCATACTATTATGTTACTGAACACACCTAAAGATTGACAGAACTGTGAACCTGTAGGGAGACCAACACCTTAACAGTGCTGTGACCCAGATGCGTGTGTAGCTGCAGCTTGCAGCTGTGCTTTGATATGGCTGAGTTTCCAAGCTCATGACTGCCGTGGCCAGTCTGCACATTAATATGCACTCTGTTAAAGAGTATGTTTCTCCTCCTTCAGTCCAGTTGCATGATGTTTGCCATCACCTTTTCTAGGCTCTGCTACAGCGGATCCAGTGAGCTTCTTTGCTTATGCCTCTTTCTTGGCAGGTCCAAACTCTGGTTCTGCCTCTGTTGGATGAGTAGTGCCTGCTTGGTGCTGAGCTCCTGTTTCAGCAGGCTGCAGCCTGAGAGTCACTGGGGGTTCAGGACCTCTTCCCACCTTGTGAGTTGTTGAAGATGCTTGCTGCCCTCAGAAGGGAGTTGTTACATCAGGCCCAAGAAGTGGGTTGCATGCAGCAGCTACTGTAGTATCTGCAGCTTCCTTCTGATGCACGGTAAATACAAGGAGGTGAAATACATTAATATGAATACGTGAGATACTTGAGAGCTTCTGTAAGGCTAGTTGATCATATGTGGTACTTCTCTGATGGTGAACCAGGTCTCATTTCACTTGCTAGATGAATGACAAGTACTACAGCAGCCCAAAACCAGGTGGACGTTAGCCAAACTGCAAGAGTTTGGAGATTGGGCTTAACTTGTTTCTGCAGTCATGGAGTTGCTTTCAGTACCTCACATATACTGTGCAGCTGCTGGCAAATGAAGAACACAACACTGCATGCATCTGAATTGATATCTGGCTTTGGAGAGGATGGCCTTCACCTATTTAATTGTGTTCATTCACAGAGCATCAGTTGTGAAGGTTGCTGACTGGTAGTGCAGGTCTTTGCTACCCATATTGACTCTCTTCCAGTAATAAATGTAACGAGTTTTGCATTGGTAAAGTATACAATTTCACACAGGTGGGGAGCTCTGCTGTTCACTTATTTAGGCAGCGAAGGGCTTATACTTTGTGAACAGCATGATTTTTGAGGGAAGTACTCCGTTGTCGTTACGCACCTGGCGCTTAAATGATGACCTTAGAGTCCCAATACGGCCACGTTTAAATCACAGAGTTAGCAGCTCTAGGATGAGGAGGCCTCAAGACAAAAACCACAGCCGTTTGAATGGCAGCATCAAGACAGTGTGGATCAGTGGTGGTGGTGTGCAGACATGCAGTTGTAGTCTGCAGTGGGTGCAGCTGTGTGCAGGCACGTTTCATTCAGTCCCAGTATGGGGCAGGTCCAGGTGAGCCAGTGTGTTGTTGTCTTTGCTTTGCATGAAGCTCTACGTACAGAAAATCCATTGCCACGATGAGAAGGAGAACGTGCTTTTCTCTTGTTGGTTTATTTTTATAGGTGTTATAGGGTCTGGTAGTGCAGACCCTTCAGTAACAATGCTAAAAGTTTGGATACCGTTTTCTGATTCTTCTTTCAAATCTTCAAAACGTGTTCAAAAAGAAGACTAAAAACTAAATCTTTAAATTAACTGAAAGTACATGGAAAAAATACAGTTTCTTGTCCACTGCTAAGTTTACAGTTACAACAAAATAGTGAAAACAAAACCACATGCCAAGTTGTGCCCTTGGAGAAGTTCTCTAAGGAGTCTGCAGTAGCTGCTTCTGCACTGGCACTTTCATTTCTGTATTCCACACCATTTCTAGTACAGATAGAGAGCCCAGATCAATGATGTAATTTACGAATGTAGACCTTAATTTCTCTTTTTAAGCAAGTAAAATCTTAAATTTTTGCGTAGGAGTTTGGGGGCATCTTGTGAAGGAGCGTTGTGACCTCTGACCACAGGTGGCCATAAAGCCAGAATAAATACTGATGGGAGAGCATGCCGAATTCGTAAAATATCAATCCGAGCAGAACAAAAGAATTCTTTCTATCTCCTGCCTGAAAAATACTCTTGATTCTTCCCCCACCCCCAACAGAAGGAATAAATGAACAAAGAGTTCAACTGAACTGAGACAACAACAGAAGCAGAAAAGGTAAAAAGCCAAAACCAGTGAAGGGAGCGGAAAAGGAGGGTCATAAATGATTTGTTGCGTGATACCTAGGTTGTTAATGCTGTTAATGATTGAACTGTTTATTGAGGATTACAAAGGGTTAGCAAACTGCTCTGCTCAGGAATGTCACTGGCTGACAGCATGAGTGCAGCCAGGCTAGCAGGATGCCAGGCTGGGGATGGCCAGCAGGAGGGCCTGAGGACATCTGCTTTGGGGCTCTTTGAGCTTAATTTGGTGACAGGACGATTTGGACTCAGACACTCCTCTGATGCTAATAACTCTATGGAAGTATTATGTTACAGGTGTGATAGAGTTACAAGGAGCGTGGAACTTTACAGAAATATGCAGTAATACTTGCTAGACCTGTACATCTAGTTTGGGGGTTGGGGATTTTTGGTTTGTTTTTAGTTTTTGAAGGGTTTTGGTTTTGTTTTTAATAAATACAAACTTCTCCAAATCATCTGATGGTTTCATGTTTATGTTATTTCCCTTTGCTTTGAGTCTGCCTTAGTTGTTACAGTGATCGCTACAGCAGCGTTACTAACATGCAGCTGAAGCTACCCCATTGCTTACATAGAGCTCTCATAAACGCAGTGTTATTATTTAAAAACTGGAAGCCACTTCTCCTATTTTAGCCCATCGTGATGAAGGTTTCGGTTACCTCTTACCGGATTGCAGCTCTAGCTGCCTCTCTCTTGGTTTTTATTCATGCTCACTGATGCAGGATCCTGGGTTGTGTCCCTAAGGGTGGTGACCTTAAAGAGGACTTGCAGGAGTGTGGTTGGTTGGTCTGTTTTGTTTTGCTCTTCCTCCTCACAATCCTATTCCTCCTGTTCTTAAGGCTGTCGTGCAGAATCTGATCGTGAATTCTAGATTTAGACATCAAGGAGGAAGCTTGCAAGGTTCCTTCCTGTAATAGAGATGGGAACTGGAAGAATATCCATGCTTGTCATTTCCTCATAGAAGAGACTCTTCAATTTCTAACCGCATTCCTGCTTGCCCAGCCATATGATCAGCCTGTACCTGTTTATTTTTAATAAAAAGATGTGTGTTACTGATGTCTCCCCCAGAGTCATAGACCTTTCCATCCCTTTGCCAGCCCTTGGGCATGATATTTCTGAATGGCAGGTCCCACAGCAGACTGTTGAGTTCTGCTGATTGATGTCATGGCTTCAAGTTGCATCAAGGGAGGTTCAGGCTGGGTGTTAGGAAAGATGTTTTCTCCAAAAGAGCAGTCAGGCAGTGGCGCAGCTGCCCATGGAGCGTGGGGTCACCATCCTTGGGGGTGTCCCAGAGCCGTGGGGATGTGGCACCAAGGGATGTGTGAATGGGTGTGGTAGGGTTGGACTTGGTGATCCTAGAGGCCTTCTCCAACTTTAATGATTCTATGAAGATTATTCTGATGGTAAAATAGTGTATGAAGGAGTGTGTGTGTTTCAGCATAAACAATCCTGGAGAGTAACAGGGAGGTTCAAAAAAAAAAAAGTTGAAACATGCTGAGCACTGTTTGTGGAAAAGCATTAATCCAAACCACATCTTTGTACATGGTTTTCTTTCACTAACTGATAATTGTTGGTCTGGGGCAAAGCATGTCTGAGTAACATTGCTGGTACATTCTACATGGCAATTCAACTAAACGCAATATATTAAGTTATCACAATTTACCTCAATTAGCAAAATTCATCAGCTGCCAGTCAAACTACTCTAAGCTCCAGCTTTGGATGCAAGTTAGTGCTTACTGGGCACACGTGAGTGTGATAGCTCAAGTGTGGTAGCTGTGAGCTGCCAACTGCTGCAGTAACTTGAGCTGCATCTTGCTGGGAAGGTAAGGGAGTGCTTGCAGGGAAGCTCCCGATGCTTGGAAGCTGTTCTTTCAAACTATATGTTCTTCCTTTTTCTGGGGCTGTTTTGCTCCCTCATAGTGTAACAGACAGTATAGCAACTATGGAAGTGTAAAAACGCAGTGACAAATGTGTGAGTGAACGATAAACTTGTCACCTGTTCCTGTTTGTGTTTTTTTATTCCTCAACTTCTTCAAAAGTTGATGGAAAGCACTGCATTAAACCTTACTGTACAATGGCAAAGACCAGCATACTGCTCTGTAAATGCAGGGTAATTTGTGGACAGTATTTGGGGAAAATAACGCTGTCTCTCCCTTCCCCCCAAAAAATCTCCTTCCAAAACTCCTGAATTTTTGCAAATCTTTCTGGATATTGTGAAGAAAGGAAAATGATATGGCTGGATTGGCTCTCTTTAGCATTTCCTCGTATTGTTTAGGACCATTTCATTGTACGATTGTGTTGTCCTGCGAAAGTCAGTATCTGCACTGATAAATAATTGGTGCTTTTTCTGAACTGACCTTTATAACCCAGCAGTAAGTTCTGAATGGGAACCGACTTGATAAACTTGGGTTCAGAAGATGCTGACAAGCAGCCATGTTAGGAGCCGTGTCCTCCGTGAAGCAGCCTTAGACTGTTCACCAGCTTGTAAGGGAGGTGGCCTCCAAACTGTTGTTGGGGCCTCTCAACCCAGATAGCTCCTTATTATGTCTCCTTGGAGCTGCCTTGTGCCCCTGGATGTCCATAGCCTTCTGTTCAGAAAGAAGCCCAGACTTGCCCTGCCTCCCTGCTCAGCGGAGCCCAAGGAAGATGCCCTGAGCTGCCCTCTGAACCTGGGATAAAGTGTGGTGTTAGCATGTATCCATGGCAAGGGAACTTATTGAGCACCCAAATACCTCCTGGCCTCTGGAGACCAGTTTGGAGAGTCTGATGGGTCAGCTGTGCAGGAGATTGATAGTCTCACGTTTTCTGTTTTATGGGCGTATATTTACAGACCATTGGTAACACAGCTCTGCCTATTCTAGTACAGTGCAGGGAGGTTTTCTGGCATTAAAGTAGGTTGGAATTTAGAATTTAGAATTTTTCTATCTAAAATGAAACCCTTTCACTGCAAAAGGAATGATAAAATTTTGTAAATGTGTTCTGATTGAAGGAAAAGATGGCCGGCTATCCCTTCACAGATTGCAACATTACCGCTGTTCCTTTAAGCTGTCAGGGAACAAAGAAGTCATGCAAAAATTAAAGGCAATAGAAAGTTGCTCCTGCCTGGCCCAGTAAAGGCAAGAGGAGAGCAAGTGCCCTATTTGAGGTTAGAAGTTGAATTGCAAACTACTGAGGAAGCAGGCTGGAAATTCTGCAACCCGCAGTAGTATTTTTGTTCAGGATCTGTGTTGGTGTTGCTCCCCTTAAGAGTCTTTGTAGACTTTGTGTTCAACGTTCACCTGCCTGTGGGAAGTCATCGGTGTTACTGGTGGAGGACTGGGTGGTTCTTCTGGCCCATGGTGGATGTACGTGGGCAATGAGGAAGGCTTAATTTGCTTTCTCAGGGTTGCCTGAGGTACATGTAGGTACATTTACATCCTGGCAAGAGTTTTTAGTTGCCGCTAGCGTGCTCAGTATTGCATTAGGAATTAGGAAATGGTCAAAAAGATGCAAAAATTTGGGCAAGGGAGGAGATATTATGAGTGTATTTGGGAGAGGTGTCTGTAAATGCAAGGAAGTTTTAAGCTGTATCCTTTCTGAAACAAAAGGTGCGGGTGCTGCTTTTTAACTTTTAACTTTTTTAACTTTTTAACTTATTGCTTTGGGCTGAAACAAGCCTTAAGTAGGTTTGTCTTGTCTCTGTAAGGAATAAGGATTCGCATAGTTTACTGTTCAGTAGTTTGTTTTCCTTTTTCAGACATAACACTCATTCACCTTCCGTGTTTCATGAAACATCTTGGTGTAGCAGCACATAAACCTTCTGTTTGTTTGTTTGGAAAAGTAAATTGGCGGAGCTTTGTCTTAACCAACGTATTTCTTGGGAACAGTCAAGCTCAACCTCCTGCCAGCTCAGGCTCCTAACCTGGGTCTGTTTGAGGCTTCTGAGCTGAACAGAACACCAGGAACACGTCACGCTGACAGCTTCTTGGCCATAGGCTTTAGTCTTGCAGCGAGGTGCTTTTAATTCTCCTTACATAAACTTTTGGGTATTCTTCCTTCCCTGTTGTTTCTCTTAGTGACTTGAATTTTCTGGCCCAGGAGCTCTAACGCTGTCCTAATACTTTAAGAAAAGGACTTGAGCATCTTGGCCTTCTTTAATGTTTATACGTAGAAAATGATTAGTAGGAGATAGCAATTACGTCTTTCTTGTACGGGATCTTTGTTGGGGATGGGAGGGGAAAAAAAAGAAGATAAAAAATCTGCTGGTTACTTTCTGCTGTTGTGTGTGCTTGCCTGGCTCACGGGGAGTGCAGTCAGCTCAGAGGATCAGAGCTCCGACACGAGCTTGTCCGAGCCAGAGGAGCTCCTGTGTTCAGCTGAGCATCGCCACAGCTTTCTATGAAGCGTAGCTGTCCTTGTTAAATGTGCCAGAAGCCCACCTCGACTTCGTGAGGCCTTTCGTTTGTTAACGTTCAGCTGGTTATTGAGAGAATTCTGAGCAATAGGTATTCAGCTGTGGGCCTCCAAGGTGTGACAGCAGCGTATTGAGGCGTGCTCCAGCCAGATTGGGTAGGAAAAGCTGCAAACCTGCAGCAGAACAGGCTTTGACATGCTCCAGCCACTCACAGGCACTTCTGCTGCTTATACCCAAGCTGGTGAGATTAAAACTAGGTCATGTCTGTCTGTCTGCAGTTACACCCTGTGCTAGGAGTGAGGCATACCTTGGGCTTGAATTCCTCTCCCTCTTCTCTTTCCCCACCCCAAAGATGGAAGAGTGAATGTGAATCCAGGCTTAGGTCACAGGATAATGCTTTTTGCTGCTTGGTCTGATAGCACTGGGAATCTACTGCTGGGATTCTTCCTGGGTTTAACAAGTGGCAGGAGGAGCAGTCTTCTGGTTTTAGAACTGAAAAATCAGAGTGAGCGCCTGTGTTCATAAAATATTTAGTTATGGGAGTTCAGTTGTGCCATTCTTGCAGCGCAGATAAATTCATAGGAGAGGTTGAGCAGTCCTGTTGTATATGGTCAGGGTCATTCTGTCTCTGCATGAACCCCTCTGCAGGTGTTGGGTGCGAGTTGCAAGCCCAAGGATGCATTAGGCAGGTCTACATGTAAGGTCCGTGTAATTTTAGGCTATGGTGATGATGTCCTAAAAAGACATACACATATGTTTCTAGGCAAAAATACTATATTTTACTGATGTTGATTCATATTCACAGTGGCAAATGTCCAGGCATCCTTCTTTCTGCTGACTGCCTTTCCCGTCCTCCAGGCTGCATGTTTCTTTAAGGAAAAGAGAACAAACTTTCACTTCCAGATTCAAATGCATCCCTATTACTACAAACCTCGGAGTGGTCAAATAGGAAGGGAAGACCTTTAGGTAAAAATCAGAACCTGGAACCTAACTCTGTCCTGTTTGGGGCATTCAGTTCTTATTTGTCTCTTCTGCTGAAAAGATACAGATGTATATACATGTATTCGTGCTAAAGCTTCTCACAGAGGAAAAGTGTGAGCAGAGGAGGTGCTTTGTACCTGTGGAGCTGCTTTGTGTCACGTTCAGTAGAACTGTAAGTTATGCTTTCAGCAGATAGGAATTCTGAAAATGTATGGGTCTTGCAGGAATGCACGGCTCACGTTGTTCGTAGTCATTCAATGCATCACAATCCAAACCCGGTTTTAGAAAACGCTCTTCAGATGTGTTGTTTATATTTGCTGTCTGTATATTCAGGGGTTGTTTTAATGATTTGCCATAATATGGCTGAGGCCGTATGCATTATATAACAGTGATCGTGGTCTGTTGGTTTTGTTGTTGTTGTGTGGGGCTTTTTTTTGTGTGTGTTGTTTTTTTTTGGTCCTTCGGTTGTTTCATTTGTTTCTCCACGTCAGCTGTAGGTGTTACAAAGATGAGGTTATTTTATATACCTGGAGGAAAAACGTTGCTTTGAGAGGGGTTTTCTGGTGTGCTGTGCGGGAAGCGAGGAGAGCGGTTGATAGAAATGCAATAAATAAATAAATAACTGTAGAAAAATGTATGCGAGTACAATACTGCAGGAAACATGAGACAGCAGAAAAACAGCCTTCCTTGCAGAATCGTTTGATCGAGTGCGCTTCCTCCCTGACAAGGAAAATTCAGATTAAGAACTGTGACAGTTGTCAGCCTTTAAATGGGATCAATTTTATAAGCCCAATTGCAATTTATTTTCTTCGAGGATCATAATTTCAGATAAATATTACTAAAAGGCAATTCTGAGCTGAAGAGACAAAGGCAATTAAATTCTACATTAATTTGTTTACCAGTGTCACGTGGATTAAAATGACTGTAAGTTTCCATAAATTGTCTGGCTGTGCCAGTGGAGAAATAACTTTGTAGAGTATTGGAATGAGGCCATCTGAATTCTTTTCTATAGACCTGTGTTTAATTAACGTTACGTGACTGATGCTTTATATGACAAAATCCATAGCAAACAGTGCTGATGTTAAAGTTCACATTGGCCGAATCATATTGGGTTGCTGGGGCTGTCTTTGGCTTACAAAAGGCCAAAATGGGGATGGGAAGTGAGGGCAAGTGAGCAGAAGCTGTTTGAGGAGAAGCTCAAGGAAAGTATTTGCTTACTCCCTGTTTTCAAACAGTGGAATTTCTCACGAGCTTAAGCCCCATCCAAGAAGGAGAAAATATTAGCTTTAAAAGATCAATTCTGAACTCTTCTGGTTGCAAAGATAACCTTTAAAATGTGAGCAAATGCAGTGTAGTGTTAGCAGGGATAGCAAAGGTACAGCCTACAAGGTTCCTTGTGCTTCAGAGTTCACTGAATGGAAAAGCAGCAGCAGAAAAAAAGTAAATATAAAAAAAAATCATAGCAGTTCTTGTTGCTTTTATTTAGTTGTTTTTTCCTTCTCCAGGACCCTACTGACAATAGGAAATAAAGGACATTAAGACAGATGTCTCTCATCCATCCTGTTTGGAGAATGTTTGAATAGGAATACAGTTCCTCAGCAGCTAATGCGTATAGTTTTGCAGACTTCTGGTGTTTTTGAGATGAGTACAGTATTGGTTTTTATTGTTGGCCGTAAGATCTTGCAAATAAGTATTTCTGATACTTAACTCATTAGATCTCTTGTGTTCTCTGTCTGGCTGAAAGGAGAAGAAACTTCCATGTTTTTCATCATTTCTGATGAGTTTCTCTTTGCTACCTGGAAGAATACAGATGAAGGTCTGCTCCTCCCTGGCATTAGCTGATAGCCTGGCGTGCTCACATTGATTTCTGGTTTTGTTTTACAAGTTAACGACAGTGATTAAAGTTGGCTTTATGGATTTTCTTCCAGTTCCATCCTGATAAGCTCTAGTTGTTGTCCTTTGATAAAATTATTTTACTTTATTATATGTTCAGAGTTCATTTGTTGTTTTTTTTTTAATCTTCTATGGATTTTTTATTTTATTTATTATTTTTTTTTACTGATTTTTAAAACTGAATCTGTTGGTGCATCCTCATAGTCATTTATGAAAAACTATGTAAGTTGACAAATGGAAGCTGAAAAAGATTAAGTAGCTTGCTGGAGTCAGTGTCAGAATTAGAACTCTGTTGCTGGTATAGTCTCTGAATTCTCCACTGAACTACAGTCTCATGAGAGATTCTACAAGGTGAGAGGATCTGCTTGCAAGAATTTGGGCACATAGCTTGGGGAGGCATTACCAATTCCATTAGCAGTCACCAGGAGATCTCATTTGGCAGTAGGATGCTCACCTGGAAGAGGAAGCAGGCAAGAGGGAGAATCAGGCACTTGGGATTAATTTAATAGGACTTCTGAAATGGGTTTAGCAGGTAGCAGGACTGTGCCTGTGTTGTCCTGTGGGCTTATCATATGTTCAGTCAGGAAAGAAATGGGGAGTTTAGCATGTGAAACTGCTTTGTCAGAGATGAACGGGCAAACGTGAGTTTGGTGTGGTAAAGGTGAGGGTTAATCTTTGCTGCTTTCCTTGAGTAGAACCACAAAACTGGACCCAGCACTATTTTTAAGGAAGATATTAGGCAAGTACATAGACTGCATTTGTGCACATCCCTGTATTTATAAGAGGGGAATAGCAAAAGAATGATTTTTCATTCTTCTTAACAGAAGGCTAACTTTTTTTGCTGCTCTTTCTCCCTTTAGTACTATGAATGGGGAAAGGCAATTTATGAGTGGATTGTTTCTGTTGGGTATTTTTGTTTTTTCAGTTGGTTTCTAAGTAGGACTTAAGTCTAGGAAGAGAAAGTAGATTGAATTTCGCATGATTCTCACCGTGCTGTCTGAATAAAATCAAGTACAAGTATAGTTTGAAGAAAGTCTCAGGGTAAGATTATTTAGCATCTCTGGAAGATACTGTGTTGATAAATATTTTTTGGTGGTTAAGACAAAGACTGAGGCTGCTCTTTTTTTCTTTTTTTTTACTTAAACATATTTAAAGATTGCTCTTCATTGAAAAATAGTTTTACTGCAAGCTTACCTCAGTTTAAAAAGAAGATAATTCTGAAGACAACAGTACCAAATTATAGATTGCTCAATTTAGATTGTCCAGAATAAAATGCATGCTGCCATCAGTAGGTAGGAATTGGTAACATTCTGAATGGGCCTGGAGTTTGTCATAAGGGTGAATGGCCGTCAGCTGAAGCTTGTTAACCTCCATGTTTGTTGGCCTGCTTTGTGAGCAGTACTGATTGCTGTCCTCTGGTAAACAATAAACCGTGTCCCTCCTTTAGAAGGAAATAGAGATTCTTTCTGCCTTTTTCTTGAGTCTTTGGAGTCATGTTTTACAAACATCTTTTTTTTCTTTACACTACTGGCGTTTCCTCCTTTGTACAGATGTATATTATGCATGAGAATAATATTGTATTATGTTGTGAACACGCATTGTGATAGAATCATGAAGTTTGGAGCAAACCAAGATCCTCACTCAGTGGATCCCTGTCTCATCCCCATGACTTTCCCATCGATACTGAGTCCTGCAGCTGCTCTTTGGAGAGGCACACAAGTTCATTTTCTCCTTGGCTCTTTCTGAAGGCCCGTGCTGTATGATGTGCAGCGACACAAGGGTCTGGCAGGTCACAAAAAGCATTTTCTGCTTATGCTTTTTAGGGGAGTTTGGGGAGATAACAACCCAGATGCTGGTCCAACATCCTTCTGAACATTTTTCTCCATGCTGCTGTAGCCCACGGACTGGACAGGGTCTTCCAGAAGGGATGGAAGGGCTTTTCTCTCTCTTTTTTTCTTCCCCCATTCCTCTTTGCTTTGAGCTTTCAACGTGTCATTAGCAGACATCAGGGATCTGTGACCACTTTCTCGTGCCCTTGTGGCTAATTGCAAAAAGGAGCTGTGTTTGGAGCAAGCTGGCTAAACCAAATTAGTGTGGGAAAAGGCTGTCTGGTTCTTCCAGCCGTGTGGGGATGCCAGGGGAGCATATGGTTGGTGGTGAAAGGTCCGGGGCTCAAATGGCTGAGTGGTGTTCCCAGTGCTGCTGTATTGATCGGCCCTTCTGTGCCTGTGCTGGAAGAAGGGGCAGCCCTGCAGCGCTCGGAATGAGACACAGGATTTCTTTGCGTTGGTGGAGGTCCATGGGTTACGGCCACTGGGATGCAGGAAGAAGCTGAAAATAAGTATTGGTGGCGAGGCTCATGGCGGTATGATTTCAAAGATCTTTCATGAAATTTCAGCCATGTAAATGATGTCTGACTCACGCTGACAGTGTTCAAAGTCAGCTTTTAAATGCACTTCTCCAAGTTCTCAGTGCTTCATACACTCTGCTGAGGAGAACGTACAAAGTCATAAACAGATTAGCAGGCTCTGGGTGTTCTTGGCAGTTGTGTAACTCCCCTATACATTTGCATTCCTTCATTTTGTTTTGATTCTAAGTGGCCTTTTCATGTTATCTTTACTTTTCCCATGTATAATGAGGGGAAAATTGAGTGCTATCAAAGAGGAAATGTGCCAAAAAGGGGAGAGGCTTGTCACTTCTGAACTCGGCGAATGATTTTCTGTCAGGTTCTGAATGTATAGCAGAGGTTTGTCATAGCGCACATCGAAATGTCACGGTAAAAATTCCCCGTTTGATTATGTAATTAGAGAAGGCCCAACTTGTTTGTGTATTTTTAATTGCGGAAAGCCAAGGTTCAGTTATATGTAACAGAGGAAAGAAGCCCGGGTTTATCCTCCAGGCACGACGCTGTGGGTAATTCTGCAAACACTCAATTGCACAAATTTTAACACGCAGCAGCCCCTGCCACGTATTTAATGTGGCAAAGGCAACGTGCTAGAAGAGCAGGAGAAGGAAGGAGATATTTCACTGCTGATAGCAAAGGAAACAGAGTTTGCTTCCCATCTATAGAGCCTTGTTGTGTACCCCCCGTCCCCCGGAGCTGTGTGCCTGCAGCCTGTGACAGGTGGCTGCTGGGGCTGCTAATTGCAGCCTAGCACAGCATGTGCAAAACACTTCCTGCCGTATGTCCTGCTTGAGTGGGAGCCCGTTTGGTGCGCTCCCGTCAGAAGCCACAGCAACAGATGTGTGCAGAAAAGGCGAGGGCTTGCATTTCATGCGGTTCAGCTCCACGTTTTCACAGGACCATATGGTTTATATAGATGTTTTGTATACATCTTATCGAGCAGATGATTAGAAGTTAAGGATTAAGCACTGAGTCGGGCTTCCACTAAAACCCGTGTAAAGTGACATTATTGAAAACATGAGCGACCTCTAAAAGTGACAGAGCTGCCTGTGTGTTCTGCTGTTTGAGGATATAGCAGTAAACGTCCATGGAAGCATATTTTAATAATTAAGAAGATTTAGCTCTTGCGCACCACTTTGGATATCTGCTGTGCACATATGAAACAGTAGACTTTTTTCTTCCAAAACTATTGTCACACACAACAATGAAGAACACTGAAAGGTGCTGAGCAGTGGGTGCAAGTGCCTGGCCACAAGCATCTGTGTCCCGTGCCTTCATCTTGCCTCTCTGCTGTCTCTGCATCTGAATCATAGAATCATGAAGGCTGGAGAAGACCTCTAGGATCCTCAAGTCCAACCCTGGCCCACCCCTCTCTGCCCACTGCCCCTATCCCTCAATGCCACATTCCCGCAGCTCTGGAACACCTCCATGGGCAGCCTGTGCCAGTGTCTGACTGCTCTTTCAGAGAAGCAATTGCTTTTAAACCTAACCTGAACCTCCCATAGCTCAACCCAAAGCCATTCCCCGTGTCTATTGCTAGCGTGGGTGACATTGGAGCTGGCTGTTCCCATGTGCTCTGAGGAGCCTGAAGATGAGGTGAATTTGTCACAGTCACTGTGCACAAGTTGTGCTCTTCCAGTTCCCAGACTTGTTTCCTGAGCACAGCACTCTGGGCTTTGTCTCGATTGTCTTTGTTATCTCACTGTACTGTAATTTTGGGGAGTACTGATGGGTTAAAAAGAATAACAAACTTTCATGAGCTTACATTTAGTGAGGCTGAATACAGAAAACAAACCGCTTTTGGTTTATGAAAGCAAGGAATTACGGGTACAAATATATAATAATTTGCCTAGCTAGAGTATGCAATCTAAACAGTTTTTATTGTGGCTTCATTTATCACTAACAGTAAGGCATTATTAAACGTTCTGTTTTCGTAACACTGACTTTTAATGCAGTTTTACTTGAACAGGTATAAAAGTGATATGGGAACTTACAGGAATCTGAACTAGGATCCTATTTCCATTGGATAGCCTCAGAACTGAACAACTCCCATATTGAAAGTGTATTTGTCTCTTGAAATGGATGATACATGTGTAAATCAACTTTGGAAACAGTCGGTGTCTTGGCTCAGGCAGCGGGTAGGGAGGGGTCCCATGGACTATTATGGAATCCAGTCTGTTTTCTTTGTTTGGAATGGGCCTACTCAACCTGAAACCATCATCTGCAGGGGTCAAAACAGAAAACACCGAGTTTCTTCTTTTAACTAAGTACCAACTTAGGATATAGGATGTAGGTAGGATGTAATAAATAGATGTGTATGTATAAATATATGCATACAAAATCAAAATAGAATACAGCAGTCTTCAGATGAATTATCCTTGTCATAGTCATGTCTACCCCAGTAAAAGTTGAATTAGCAGCAGTGCATGCAACGACACAGCCATCGGCTGTAGACACGAGCCTTAGTTGTGCATGTAGCTGCAGTTCTACCTCCATCTGTCAAGCAGGATCTCTGTTGGAAAGGTGACTTTACATAGCTCCAGCAACCATGATGCCACAGTCAATGCAGAGATAGCAGAAAAGTCCATCATCAGTGCCTTCATCTTATCCTGTGCCATCCGAAGACAGCACGTTTCCTTCCAGTTTCTCTTCTTGTGCTTGAACAAATGAAGGCAGGGCATTTTCCAGAGCTCACTGATGATTTCATCAGACCTGTTAAAATATACCTTTGTACAACGAGTGTCCGTCCCAGCTCGGGGCACTAAGCCCAGTCAGCACTCAGCAGGCCAGGAGAGATTTAGCCTGCAGATACACCTCGCTTCTCTCGCTTAACTGTCTGCTAAAAGTAATTAAAACTTTCAGTGATAAAAGAAAAATCTGTAATTAAATCAGAAGGCCACGTACGAGGCAGATCTGCTGCTGCCCTTCCATTGCCTTGCCTTGCACAGGAGCGTGTCAGTTTGAGGGGAGGGGGCACTGGGAATGGGCTTGGATCTGATCCACAGTATTGTGCTGTGGTCATCACAGTCCCAGAAAGGTGGGATCTTTTGTGAATAAATTCCAAGTTGGGACTTCAGATTTTATCAGAAGGTTGTTCCGCTTCACAGAATTGAATGATTTTAATTGCGCTTTAATGTCAGAATAAATGGTGTATGATGCATCTGTGTAAACGTCATTTCCATTTTTAAAAATATGAATCAGTTTCTTTCATGTTTCTCATAACTACGCACTTAATTTCTCACATATGATAACATTTGAGAAGTGGCAATTTCAAAGAATATCAGAGCCATTTAACGAAATACATTTGAGGAACATAAATTTGGTCATAGGAAGAGTTTCTTTGCCCACAACCTCAAAAAAAAAAAAAAGAAAAAGAAAAACAAACCAGATCTATTTCTCTATTCTCTATCTATTCCTTGCCCCTTCTCTCCCATTCCGTAATGAACAACTGAAAGTAGTTGTATGCAAATTTGACCTGTAAGGACTTTCATCAAAACCAATGCAAGTATTTTAAACTTTCCAATACTTTCAATCAGTTCTCAGTCATTAATTTTGTAACTTGGAGGGGGGAAAAAACTGAAAAGTTGTAATAGAAATTCACGTTTGTCAACATTTGAAAGTTGAGTATTCTCAGAGTTATGCTGATGCAGATGAGAGTATATTTGGAGTAGTATCCAGATTTATTTTTTTTTTAAGTAGCTTTTGAAAGCAGCATCGTTTCCTGCTGGCTGGAAATACATCCAGAAAGTCACAAATTGATTACCAAATTTTGAGTATCCGCTTAGAAGAAAGATGTTCATTAATTCATTGCGTTTTTCATTGGCTGAAGGCAGAATTTCTTGTACAGCCAAAGCATTTTTGGATTAACTTTACTTCTTAAATTCCAATGATGAACATAGAAATAAGGTACTTCTCTCTATTATGGAACTTCTGGACTTAGATGTGAGCATGCTGATAGAGATTAGTCTATTTTGACTTTCACCAAGTGCAAGTGGTTGTATTTGAAGGACTCACATCGTCTACATCCCATCAGCCAACAGTGGGGAGCCCGTAATAGTTGTGCCAGGTTACATATTGCAAAGGTGAGCTTTGTGCTTAAACCCATGCTGAAGAAAGGCCTCTCAGCAGCCTGTCTAGTCCTTCCTAGGTGTGGTGCAGTTCAGCCCAGTTGCTTTTCAAGTTAGCTGTGTTGAAGATGACAGCTACTTAATGCTGGTTTGCTCTCAGTTACGTGCTCAGGCAAATGGTAACGTGGCTCTCCTCGGACCTCCCTCCCCATGCAAGTAGTGCAGGATGGGGCTGATGGCAGGAAACCCCTTGCTATGAAATCTTCTGGAAATAAGGAGTAGTTGCAGATCACTGATGTGCACTGGTAGGCTTGGCTTCTTCGGAGGAGTAGTTTGAAATGCGGTGACAGCCAGCAGCATGTGCCTGGAGTCAGTGGAGCGTCCCTACAGGAAAGGTGCTGTTGGTCTACAGGTCCACATTCTGCTGCTGCACATCGCCAGTACAACAAGGATTTAACTTACTTTGAAAACTGACCAAAGTGGAAACATAGCATAAGTTGCACGTGGTCGTGTCTTACCTTGCCAGCTGGGAGGAGATTGCTTTTATAGTTCTTTGTGTGACTTCTCCCAGGGGCTCATCCCTAGATCCCATGTTTTGGGAGGTTCTTCAGAGGCTTTTCCAATGAGCAGTTCTATTCCTGGTGTTTCAGCAGCTTTTTAGCACTTGGTGAATGTCTGCCATGTGGTTTTGGTTCAGGGAATGTTTATTTTTTTCCTGATATGTTCTTTCCTGCCATGCATGTTTTTGCAGCCTTTTATGAAACATCTTTGTTAGTTTTGGGATTATAACTCCTTTCGTTGAAAACACCATTCTGAAGATATCTGAAGCTTTTATAAATATAAAAAGTATTCAATGTATCTAAACCAGTAAGTCATTTGTGCTTCTACACTCACAATTCAGTATCACTCCTAAATAATCTGCATGGTTACCTGTTGTAACTGCTTCTTTCCTCATGTGCCAACATCCTATGCTCACTCCGTGTTCAAAACCTTTGAACATATTCACTTTCCAGTTTTTTCAACTGATACCTTTTTAACTATTCCTTGCTATACCTGATAATACTAATTTTCTTAATAATTAATAGTAATTTGCCTTTCATTTCCATTATTTAATCTGCTTGTTTACAAGTTCAAGCACAGGTTTACAAGGTAGGTATTTACATATTTGAACAAGTCTGTATTACTCAAAATATTGATGCTTTGCAATTGTTAGTCACATAATTACCCTAAACGTGGTAATAAATCCTTTCTTTGCCCTTTTTTTTTCTTTCTTTTGTGGGCTCCAATTTTTGCTTGTACCAGCATTTGATGTAAATAGTAAATACTAAGGTAATTTTAAACCGTTATTTAAATAGTGCTTACCTTCCCAAATGTAGGATTTTGTGAGTTGCTTTTTTGTTTTTTTTTACCTAATTGTCAGCTAACCCTATATTAGGGATCCTGGAAGCATTAAGGAACTTAGAAATAGTACCTTTGAAAACTAAACCACGTGTTCACATTTTCTCTGTGCTTTTGGTTTGTTTGTTTTGTTGGTTATTGTTTTATCTCAATAGGAGTAAGTAAACCTCCTAGTAAACCTAGACTGAGTTGGACACCACCTCAAGATGAATGAAACTTATTTCAACCAGTGAAGTAGTAACTACATGGAGATTCACCAGGAATTATTTTGACATGTGAATAATTTAGTTGCTTAGATTTGTATGCTTTATGCATATAATTGTACTATTTTACAGCTAATCACATTACTTCTCTGGGATTTAGCCAGTCCTATAGGAAGGCTGTGGCTGTAAATTTAGGGATGGAGCAGGACCTCCATTGCGCTATGATGTTGCTGAGCTCACTGTCTCAAAATCTGACCTGTTTGCTCAGGGAATAGGGGAGAATCCATGAATGAAATTTCTGGCTATTAAAATAAAGTGAAAAAATCAGCCCACTCTTCCTCAAACATCACCATTTTTTCATTTTAATATTGTAATGGATTTTTCTTTTCATGTAGATGGGGTCAAGCCTTGCTTCTTCTCATCTATCAAGTCATCCTAGCTTTGCAGAATTTCTGCCAGCAAATGTGTAGACCTATAACCAAGCAATATTGAAATTACCAATGGAAGAGCTTTATTCTGCTAAGCATATTTGCCAAACACTCTGACTAGGAGATTAAAATACACATGTGAAGCAAATTTGGCTAGGACTTTGCAGGCAGACAGTCGTATTAACTTGAACTGCTGGTACCATCCATTCAGGTGCCAGCAGATCTCTTGCTTCTTCAGCAGGCTTTGTCCTGTTTCTTTATTCTTTTGCAATTACTTGTTTGTGCTTTTTTGGTGTGTGTGAGAACCTCGTATCTGTTTGATGCAAGATGACTAACAATTTTGTGGAGGAAAATAAATGATGTGTGTACTCCATTGACACCCAAGAGTAGCGACTGGGCGTGCTTCAGTGCTCCCACCTGTAGTATGGAGAGCATGAAAGAAGATGAAAACACGTTGAGCAGAGGAACTGAAAGTGTGTTGAGGCCAAGAGGCTCCTAATGTGAGGAAGTGTTACCAGTCTAATAGGAGGTAGTCATAATATTTTTAGCTTATAAGGTTGGTATTGATGTAAAATGCAGAAATAAAGGATGAAAAGCAGAAATCGGAGGGAGATATTCTTCATCAATCATCAGAACCTCAGTTATAATGCCATGAGAGTAAAGGGCATCTATAAATGAGGCTGAGACTCAAATCATTTGTCTTCCGTAGTTACTAATGGATCTGTAGTCCTTAGCCACTATTTCCTCTTGGAAGACTGTTATACTTCTGTCCTTCACAACATCCTATGGCTGTACTCTGGGCTCTGATCACTCAGCACATTGTCTCTAAGAAGATAGGGACATCTGCATGATTTAAGGAATGTAAAGATGGATGTTTCTAGCATACAAAGAAGCATGTCAGGAATACCTTCTCAAGGGAGGCAGGTTCTTGGAATGGCCGTGTGCACCAACCCTCCAGTTCTTCTTGCCTCCTCCAGTGTAGAATCTTAGGTTGGAAGGGACCTTAAAAATTATCTCCTCCCACCATGCACTCCTCTGGTGAGATTCTGTGGGAAAGTGAACTGATATTCTTGAGTAATCCAGAATAGAGTGGATGGGAAGTGTTGGGAAAGAAGCTGGGAGGAGGCATTTCGGGAAGCTCAGGTGGGTTTGGTGTGTGCTGGTAACGTAGAAAGGAAGCACCCAGAGGGAAAAAATGACAGATTTACATCTTGGAGTTATTTTAGACTGTGTTATTCTCCATGGGGAATTCCCATTCAGCTAAGAACAGTACCATTCTTATAAAATATTTCAGGGTCACACTGTGATCCAACTCTGTATTAGAATCTCTAGTTAGACTACAGCATATTTAGAAGATGCAAGAGTTACCCATCTCAATAAGGCTCTTTAAGAATCACTGTTAGTGTGGCTGGAAGGGGAATAGTCAGGATACCATGACATTAACAAAGGTTTCTCAAGAGCAGCCTTAACTCTTCTTGTAAGTGTTTTCACTAATGATTTTGACACTAGCAAAAAGGCAGACCTGACAAACACAGTTGGGAAGCGTCACCAGAGAAAGACCAAATATGCAAGGGGACCAAGTGGAAACGCTGCTTAAGCTTCAACAGAAAATAGGCTGAGTCTTGACTGATGGTTCAGCCAGAGGTGTTTGCACGTGTGTGTAATGCAAAGTCCTTCAGACAGGGAGAGCTCTGAAGAGCACCCTGCTGCCCAAACCATAACTGGTGCCCAAACTCCAGCTGGTGCCCAGATGCCCTGGGAGGGCTGGAGGCCAGCTGGGCTTGGTGCAGCATCCTCATGACTATGGAGGAATTCAAGGTGTTGTTAAGGACACGGTAACCTCAACTGCTTAAAAGGACATCATTTTAAAAAGTATGACTTTTTTTTTTGCTTTTTTTTTTTTTTAAGGGGGGAGGAGAGAGAGAGAAATTGGTTGGCAGTATTTTTTGCTCTCACAGTATATGGAATTCAGAATATCTCAGGCCTTGACAACCAAGAAATGAGAAGTTATGAAGTAAGAAAATCCAGATTTAAATCTTCCCCTGCTGAGCTGGCAGTAGCAGCTGAAAATTATTTGCATGCTAAGGTGTAGTTGTACCGAGCAGTGAAAGGAGCAGCTGAAATACCTAAATGGAGCTGGTGGTTGGATTTCAGGAGATTTATTAAACTCTCTCTGTTCACCTCATGTACAGTCTTTCTGTGTGTTTCAGCTTCATTTCAGCAGTAAGTGGGGCCCGTTTTCTATCTGTAAGATGAACAGGGGAGAGATGTGTGGGTTTGCTGGTATTCAGTTGAAGTGCAGAGTTGGTCATCATTCAGGGACAGGGAATTGTAAATGTACATTTCCACCTGGTTGAAGGGTATGGAGAAGACAGGCAAACTTGTGCTGGTGCTACACAGGGAGAGGCAGTGGCACTGGGTGGCAAAGAAACGTTCCATTTGGATGCAAGGAAAACAGAATTACCGTGGTGCTGATGGGTCACTGGGGGGGCTATAAATGTGTCGTGGAGGTGGGTGAGACTTGGCTGACCGGTGCTGAGCATCCTGCTCTTCTGGGCCCTATCTGGAAAAATCTGGACTTCAGCCTTCACAGGTCCTTCCCAGCATCTACTCTGTTCAAATTAACTTTTCTTGATCAAAAATGTTGGGTTTTAAAGTCATAATAAGTGTTATCAGCAGGATTATCCATGAACTTACAGATCTGTATCTCAGCTGGTTTCTTATAAAACTATATTGCCACGTATTTATTTTCTACAGCAGAAATGTCTTGAATTTTTGTGAATAGGGTTTTGTTTCGCTGTTGTTGGGCTGAGATTTCTGTTGATGTTTGGCATTATTTTTGATAGAAAAGATTTTGATGTTTGCATTTATTTTCTGTGCAGAGGTTGCTATCATCTGATGAAGAATCCAGGTATTTTCTGCATCAGCCTTTTAGTACCAAAGCCTCAGACATCATAGTCTGGAAAGAGGAAACAGATAGGAAGGTTTTCGGTGGGTTGCACTGAGGTCCTAAAAGGGGGCATCCCTGGCTGCATGGCTTACAGCAGGGCCAGGCCTGCTGCACTCCTACATCTGTTTTCATAAGGAAATGGTGTTACAGAAAGGCTAAGGAAAGAGAACAGGCGAGGCAAGACTTAACAGCCTGCGTGTATCTGAAATTGTAAATAACTAAAGATAAAAAGGAAATATTCGGGGGAGCGTAGGGGCTTATAGCTAGAAATAAAGCAGTGAAATGAAGAAAGAGAAGATTAAGGCTAAATGTCATGAAAGAGCATTCTGCACCAGTAGTGGTTTTTTAGATGACTCTTCCAAAGAAAGCAAAGAAAAAAACTGTTTTAGGACAAAGGCCCTTTATTCCTTTTTTCTTTTTTCCCTGTTTCTTTCCTTCAGCTTAACCACTCCGCGTAAAATAATCTCATATGGGTATATAAAAGGATGTATTAAATTTTTTGAGGCATGAATGCGAATCTCTGCATCCTCGGAGCTGTCGTGATGATGCCTGAATCTTGTGCAGCTTCACCAAGCCAGAGGCACAACCTTTCTCACCCAGATCTCAGGGCACAAAATTGCAATGCTGCAGTGCAGGGAGCTGGGTAGTTCAGGATTTACTTCTACATTAGTTGCAAAATAGAGAGAGTGAAAAACCACGTTTGGGTGCAGTGGGATGAGAAGAAAGGAGGAAAATTGAAGAAATATGGCTTGTCTGGGAGTTTTGCTTTCTTTTTTTGGCTGGGTGTTGATGCTGCTCCTTTATTTATCACCAGTAGCATCCAGATGGCAATTCCAGCAGTAACTTGTCCTATCTTACTGGAGATTAGAGTCATTGTAAGAAAGCAAGGAGGGTATTTGCTGTTGACCAGCTGCTAACAGGAGGCAAAGAAATAAACCAACATCCTGAAGTTAAGCTTTGAAATGGGTTAAATAAGTGGTAATTCTTTACGATGTCATATTTTGACACAGATATTCTTAGCTGACAGTGGCTTTTGATGTCTGAAACATCTTTCCTTTAACGTTATCTCCAGTGCCATGGAATTCTTGCAGCATGAAGCTGCTGGCATTGGTGGTGTTGAATCTCTGGGCTAATGAAATGGTGCAGATAAAGCTTTTTCTTTTTTTTTTTTTTAATGTGTCTGTGTGAAGAAACTCCTGTGTGTTCTAGCTGAAGATGAAAGCTTTGTAAATTTGTGTGCAATCATTAGCGCTATCAATATCACCTTATTATCAGTAAGATAACTGAATACTTTGCTGCTTTCCCTTTGCTTCTTTCACTTCTCAGTGCAGTATTCCAGCTGAACCTTGCTAATCTGACAGCTCTTTGCTACCAGTCTGGCTGCAGCCGGAGACAGCCTGAGCTCCAGACCTCTTTGGTATTTCTCTGTATTTGGAGATGTTACGTGATACTTTCTCCTGCGTAACGAAAATCACTAAATCTTGCTAAGAGTTAAAACACAACTTTTCCTTGGGCTCAAAAGCCTCTGCTGCCCCATGGGAGTCTTTGTGAGATGCAGACACTTCATCTTGCCCTTTCCTGGAGAATAACCTGTCTTAGCAATTCCTTCCACGACCAGGTGTTGCTGAGAAACAAACTGTACACCAAATACATTCACCCAGAGGGTGGTGAGGCACTGTTCACAGGTTGCCCAAGGAGGCTGTGGATGCCCCATCCCTGGAGGCATTCAAGGCCAGGCTGGATGTGGCTCTGGGCAGCCTGGGCTGCTGGTTGGTGACCTGCACACAGCAGGGGGTTGGGACTGGATGAGCACCGTGGTCCTGTGCAACCCAGGCCGTTCTGTGGGCACATCTGGGCATTAAGGAAGCTAAGCCATGTAATCCTGGTCATTCCTCCTGTGATGATGATGGTTTTCCCAGGAGATGTCTTAAAAAATTAACAAGGTCATTTTCTTTAGGAAACTTTCCAAACCTCATTTCAGCCAAGCGGGAGGGGAGCACGGCTCTGATCTGTTTCTGACTTAATCGTGTGTGTGCCATGTGATGCTGGGGGCTCCTCAGACCCTTGGAGGAATCAGGCTGTCCCTGGGAGAGACTGTCTTTATAGCAGTGGTAAGATGGAAAGGATCATGGCAGAGACCAAACTGATAAAGGCAGAAATAGTACAAGGAACAGCATGCTGAAGCTGGAATATTTAAAGCTGCATTAGAGGCGTCTCTTTTCAGTCTGTTCAGTAGTTACCTTCTGTAGCCAAGTCTTTTAGCAGTAGATGGACTTTTCTCAACAGAAGAAAGAGCCTTCCAGAAGCAGATACTCCACGCCTCTTGCCCAAGTCCACTTGGTTAATACTGCAAAATTGCAATCAAACTAAGCTGATTAAATGGTGCTGTAGATTTGACACACAGAAACAATATTGTTAATCTGGCAGCCCAATATATTGGAGGGAAAATGAGGTAAGAGAAAACCATAAATTCTATCCAGAAATGTTTTTTCCTTATTAAAAAAAAACAAACAACACAAAAAGCCCACACAACACCACATGTCTAGAAAGTCTTTCTTCCAAAAAAACCAAAGAGCACTGGAGTGGAGAGTACAAGATTTTTTTTTTATTTAAGCAAAGGAAGAATGCAAGCACAACACAAATTTGGTATTTAAAAAAAGAACAACCTGTGTTATTACATTTGAGAAGTTTATTAGAATGATCTGCAGGTTCCATGGGAAAGATCTGCACATGCTGCACACATAGCTGAAAAGGAAGCTAAATTCCTTTCTGTTCGTAATGCAATCATCTTACAAGGTATTTTTTATTAAATTAGACCCATGTGACTAAATTGCTACTGATGCCTTTTGTGAATGCTCCTAAATCATCAGCTAAATAGCAGCTGATCTAAGTTTGGCAAAAGGAAGAAATGAAGTTTTGGAAAATGATCTTCTTGTTCCTGATAGCAATCAATCAGAATGGGTTACTTGCATACAGTCTTTTTTTAAAAGCACTGTAATAATGGGAGGGCTGCAGATCTTTTTTATGTTAGCAGAGGGAAAAGAAAAAGGTTTAGTCCATACTTTGAGCTTAAACATGCTATGGATGTTCAGGTTTATATATATATGTATGTGTGTGTATGTGTTCAAACTTTATATATGTGTATTTATATATATATACATATAAAAATCATATTATATATATATAAATCATATGGATCTTTAAGGCATACAGCAGGATGAAGAGATTGCTGTCTCCAGTTTTTTCTATCATCACTAGAAGCAAAAGCAAAGCATACAGTGGTTTACCTGACCAATTAAGTGCATTGTTTTCTTCTGTCATTTCCTGTTTAATTCATGCTTTTGATAGCTATTCTTTGTCTTCAGAGAAATCTTTCCTGTGTTCTAGGGGTCTCCTTCAAAGCAACACACACACAATTGAGACATTTTGGTATTTAGGGCATGTCCCCAGCTTTCATCTGCTCTTCCTTACCTTTCATGTTTGTTTTTTCCCATTGTCAGAACCTGCAGTGCTCCGGTATCCCTGGCAGCAGCTGGGAGTGCATTCACTTCAGAGGTGGGCGGCCCTTCTGTCCATCCTGCTTTCCAAACACTGGGGAAAGCACTGGGTGTAGGCCTGGCAAAGTGGGATCAAGCTTATATATTTGTATACATGCATTAAAAAACATTTTAATTCTTAAAGGTAATCTTACTAGCGTTCACTTTGGTGGATATACATTGCTAATAGCAATATGTGTCTGTTAAATCTGATGGGATTTGGGGGCAGTTGTGATTTAATTTGTTTCTGGGAGTTCTATCAAAAAAGAAATCCTTTGTAAAACTGCAGGTGTTAAAATTAGACAAAAATACTTTCTGTTCTGGGAAATTATATGCACTTACAGCAATTGAATATTGAAGTTGAAATGCAGGGAAGAAAGAAAAAAATCTTAATAACCTGCTAACTATAATTCTAAGATTTCATAGCAACAGATTTCCCGGCCTTTCCTTCTGGTTCCTTTGAATAAATAAGACATTTACAGATCCATTGAAGCTCCCATGTAGTGTCAACCCAATTGGTTTAGCTGTGTTAAATATGGAAGTTCATCTTGTACGTGAGTTCCTGAGGCAGGAGTTTTTCAGTTTCACCAAGGCTTACTGCAGTGTATGTAAACTTAGTGTTTTATACTTACATATAATGTATGTTAAGTCGGTTACAGAGACCAGGAGTAGTGCTGAGGAGCACAGAACAGGAGGGGGAATGGCTGTTCACACGGGTGGATGGGGATAGGAGAGGGAGGAATGGTTTTAAAGTGAGACAGGGGAGGTTGAGGTTGGATATGAGGAGGAAGTTTTTCAGCCAGAGGGTGGTGAGGCACTGTTCACAGGTTGCCCAAGCAGGTTGTGGATGCCCCATCCCTGCAGGCACTCAAGGCCAGGCTGGATGTGGCTCTGGGCAGCCTGGGCTGCTGGTTGGTGACCTGCACACAGCAGGGGGTTGGGACTGGATGAGCCTTTTCAACCCAGGTCATTCTATGATTCTATGACTTTGCTTGATGGTTTCCAAAACGTGGTTCAACACTTTTGCAGTTTGCACTAATTTTGCCACAGCTAAATGAATGGAAAGATACTGTTGAACTTCTGTTCAACCCTTGTAATATCAGCCAATTAATACAATTTTTCTGTCGCACTTGATTGCCTTTTCAGTTCTTTAAAGACAAAATAAACAAGAGGCGTATCTGAAGAGAGATGGATTTATTTTTCTTTGGCTGTGTAATCATCACAGATTCTTACACTCTTAGAATTCTAGCATTTTCTGCCTCCCCTAAATGTTTCCAGTTGAATTTTGGAGGTGGCTTCAAGGCTTTTCAAAGAAAGCCTGCAAAGACGTCGGTGTTCTACGTGCTGTGTTGTGTCCTCTTTGCAGTGTGAATTCTGTGGCATGATTTGTGGCTTTCAGTGTCTGAAAGCTCAAGAACACTAATTATTTTATAATTGTGCGTGTCAGTACGTGGTTTTCTCAACACAGACCACAAGTAGGACTTCAGTCCAACCCATAACACCTTCGTAAGTTGTGGGTACTGATAGGAAATATTCACGCAAAACCTAAAGCTGTTCAGTCTACAGTTCTATAATGCAGTTCCTTCAGACTTGACTTCTATGTTTAGAGAAGTTATTATTGTAACATCAGTTCTCTACGGATTTCCTATAGACAGAGACTGCCCTGGGGCTATAAAATGCTGTTAGGGAGATATCAGCTGCCACAAATTGGAGGCGAATATTTGTGGATCCATCTAAACAGAAGAGAAGGAACGTTGCACTGTAAAGCACAGTAGTGCTTACACAGTTACAAAAAGTATTTTTCTATCTTCAATCCAGAAATAACAACTAGGAAATATTCCTAATCCCCTCATTCATTTTTCTTGATTTATGTCTTTTCACATTTTCAACAGAACTTGAACCATCTTTCCAGTGTTAGACCAAGAAGATTAGAGTTTATATTATATTATATTACATATTACATATTACATATTACATATTATATATTATATATTATATATTATATATATTATTATATTATATTGTATTATAGAGTTATAGCCAATCACTTGGTTGTTCATTTAATATGTTGGTCTGCAGACACGTACCTGGGTGAGATGTGGATAGATCTCGGTAGTTTGACTTCAGGCTTTGCTTTGAAAACATGTAACTGCTGGATTTATGTCAATACATTCAATTTCTGCTTTTTAAAATATTTTCATTTTTAGATACGTATACTTAAACTCTGATACGCTTTCCCCATATTGCAGCAGATTTAAGCTTTCTTAAGCTTTTTGTTTTCTTTAAAGTCCTGCAGATCCAGCCTTCCTTCACACCACCACCAAATGGTCTCAGACTCTTTAATCTCTCAGTGCTGTCTTCACTAGGTCATGTTACTCAGCATTTGTCATCCCTTTAGAATCCCTTTTAAATACATAATATTACACTGAAGTCTCACTTTTTATTTTTTCTTGGTTGTTTTTTTTTTAAATTTTATTTTTGCTGCACCTCTTGAAGGAAAAATTTGATACAGTTGCACAAGCATTGTGAAAACTGTTGACTCCTTCAAAGGTTACCTGTGAGATCGTAGCCCTCATTATTAGGATGCGTGTTGCAATATGTTCAAATGCTGTAAAGCAATGAAGTGCAACACTATGGACATGAGTCCATAGATTTTTGAATTGAGTGAGAGTTAATGTCCATAATTTATCCAGGCCTTTTTGCCTGGTTTTCTGTGCTTTGGTCTTTCAACCTCTCCACTTCCCTTGTGCCTTCTCTGCTTGGTCTGCCTCTCACAGGGAGTGGTACAGACATTGATGGGCAGCCTAATTTGGGGATCTGGAGGGATGAATTGATTCTGGAGCTTTCTCCCGCTCTCTTAAGTGACGTATAAGATCAGAACATAAAGCTCTCTGGCTGTAGGTGCTCTACTATTTAAGTTTCAAAATTGTGAGAGTAAGAAAGAGAAGTCTAGATATCATGTTCTCATGTTACTGAGTGGAGCTGCAGCAGAATGTAGTGCCTGTGAGGACAGAGGTGAGGAAAGCACACTTCCTTGGGGTTGGGTTAATGAGATCTTTTGGGTTTTGGTGTTTTTTGGCTGTTTTTCTTTAGTTTGTCCTATGCTATGTGTAAACATAGGTATGGTTATAGTTTTCTGTGATGTACAGCTGAAAGCCTTGTGATTCTCCAGGGATGGTTGCACTTTAGACAGTTATTCTCCATGGAGAATTTTACTAATTGTAGAGGTTATACTGTTGAGATTCAAGGAGAGATCAGCTGCTATAGAAACATTTGTAAGGAACCTCTAAAGGAAAGAACTACAGATGCTGTGTTTGGAAGAGAAATGGGACTTATTTATAATGTGGTTAGATGAGTCTTCTAGAAACACTGTTTTGCTTCTCAGAACTCTGAATAGCACTGGAATTTTTACTGTATTGAGACTGAAGTCCCAGTGTAACTCAGTACAGAAGATACCAAGCTCTAGGTATTGCTGGAGGCTTCTCAAGGGCCATGTATGCTGACCTTCTGGCACGTGCTGATGAGAGAATTAAGGAAGCTTTGAAACTTACACTTACAATGACATCTTTTTTCGCTAATGCTAATGAGAAAAATCTGTTATATTGTTGTCCATAAAGCGGTAAATAACAATTAAAAACAGGATGGAATTCGTTCTTAGAGTGGTACTAGAGCAGAGTTGTCCATCAAACAATCACATTAATTCTTGCTTGCTGGTCTCTGGTTTGATTGCTGGTTTATCTATTTGATTTTTTTCCTCCAAACTCTTAAATACTGAAGCTGCCTTCTCTGCGTCATGAAGCAAAAAGGGAATCTGATGGTTTTCCTCCGAATTCATTTCCAGCTGTGTGCCTTTGCAACTGAAGTCAGTCATCTCGTAGATCCCAACCCAAGAGGAGGAGGGATCTGTGCTCGTTCTGTGCAGTGCTTGTTGCTGTTGCTTTCCTCTCATCCCACTGATGCGAGGTGTATGGGGGTGGGTGTTTGTGGGCGAGAAGCTGGAAAACAAAGATCTGCTCAGCGCCTTTCAAATCTACAAGTTCTTAAATTTGGCACTTAAAAAAAAAAAGACACTTAGGAAAGGCTTTACCTTTGTGTAGCCGTACACAGGAGTGTTACTATGAGTACTGTCTTCTAATGTTTTCTGTGTACATGCAGCTTAGGGTAGAATAATCTTTGTAAGACTGCAAAAACATGCCTCCCAGAGGCAGATGACTGATGGAGACTGCAAGCCTTTGTAGTGTTCTGTGGCAGTGCCTCTTATGTGTGCTCCCTTATCTGAAAGCAAATGGGCTGATATTTTGCACCTGTTCTAACTAATGGGTTTCTTTTAATACCCAAGCATCCATATGAAGCTTGAGCATGGTTTTCACCCTTGTAACTTAAAGCAAGGCATGTAACTTCATCAAAGTTACTTTTGATTTATGCCTGTGCAAAATTCGGCTCTTTCAGGGAGCTCAATTGCTGAAGCAAATGCAAATATTTAATTCCTGAGGTTTTTGTGTCTTTTGTTTGCATTTGTGACACTGTAATTAAAAGCAAACTGTGCCATGGATGCAGGCAGCTACTGGGCCTGGAAGAGGAGTGCGATTTCACCTGGCTGGGACCAGAGACTTTCCTATGAAATCCCATAGAGGGGCTGGGGGGCCTACTCCATGAAATTCAGTTTGTTACTTTGTTAAATGTCTGGACAATACTTAATGCTGTGTCAATAGCATTTATAGAGGAAAGTACCCCAAATAATACAGAAATAGAGCGCAGGAACTATTTCCAGTTGGAACAAACGGAAAGTTAACAACATTAGGAAAACATATTGATGTTTTTACATAGCTGTGCAATAAAATGCTTAGGTTAAAAATAAATCTGACTTAATAGCACCCACGAACATAAAAAAAATGATGTCTAAAACCAGTGTATTATTTTTCCCCAATGATTTATGAGCATTGACTTTTTTTTTATTGTGATGTGTTCAGATGGTTTAGCTTCTTTGAAGTTGCTGCTTGGGAATAAATTAGCAAAGCGTATTTGGAGGTTTGGAAAGTTTTGTTTCTCAGAAGAATAACTAAATGTTGAATTGGATCTGTGTAAGATGCTTTGTCTTCAGCCCAGGAAGAAATTAAAAAAAAAATAAAAAGAAAGAAAGAAAAAAAGAAAAGAAAATCAAGAAAATCAAAACAGATTCTTACATTTGAGCAGAGACATATGCTTTGTGGGTTGGCACCAGACTAGTGTGCAGAATCTTGTAGAACCAACTCTTCATACTCTTAAGATATTTAGAGGAACAACATTCAAAGCACGGTGCTGGAGGATTTAAGGAGAAGATAATACAGAGTTCCTTCAGATGGAAAATGTTTGCATTGGAGATTTCTTGGTGGCTGTCCATTTATTTCTAATGCCATGTAGCACTGAGTCCTTTGTGGCAGTGTCAGACGACATACGTGAATCAGTTCCTGCAAATAATGTCTTCTAAAGAGAAATAATGTTTTAATTTCACTGGTAAATTCACATTGTGGAAGGCAGGGTTACACTGAATCCTGGCTGCTAAGATGATGATAAAATCATGTGAAGGAAAAAACCACATGCTTGGGTACTGTGCAGTTGAACAAACAGGTCCCAAGAAATGTAGGAAATTCCCCTGAGATGCCATTCAACACAGAAGAAACTTTTTCCCTTCAATGCAGTTCTCCTTCCAGAAGTTTGTGAGGTTCTGAGAACAAAACTAACGATATCCATACAGTCACAGTTGTGTGTGAGAGAAATATGATGAAATTGGTTCAGAAATAACATCTGTAATGGGAGTGAAGTGGAAATATATGGATTTTGGTTGTGCCAACATATAGGAAAAAAAAGCATAACCTACTAATACAAAGACCAAGTGAGAATGAGTTACTCAACAGGCAAAAGAAATATCCGTTCAGTGGTGTTAAAAAATGTGGGGAGATTTGGATGTGATTCAGTGTAAGAAAATGGAAGACTGAGCTTAATGGGCAATTGATAGTAAGCGTCACACCGTATTACGCGTGCAAAGTCCCTTTTAGGGAAAACAAATCACAGACTGTGAACCACTTTGAAAGTAACAGCTTAAAATGGCGCAAAGAAATGTTGCATTTATTTCCCTGCAGTTGCTCCATGTTCCATTTTCTCCCTGTAAGAAAAAGTGTTTTGCTTCAGGTCTGAGTGCAGCTTGCATTTCAAGACCTGCCTGTTGGAAGGTTTGCTTTTTGCTTTGCAACCAACGATAAGCATCAGCCGTGCAGAACTTATTAAACAAATCTGTTGATGGATGCTGTTTTGGCTTCCATAGCACTGTAGTCCTCTAGCTGGATTGCTTTGGCATACCCAAGGAGTAAAGGACAGCCAAAGCCAGGCAGAGCTAACAGAGAAAGTGTGTATCATGGCTGCATGACTCGCAGACCAATTGAGGTAGAAGTAGTCTGTGGAATTCAGTGAGGTTTAGTGTTCTCTTTGCCTACAGTAAGGTAAAAAGGTGTTGTATCAGGGCAGAGCAGTCGATGACCTGGCCGTGCTGCCTGCCTACCTCCTCCATCAGCTGCTGCTGGCCTTGGGCTGTTGGAAACACTGTTCTGTCCCTCTTCTGCCCCTCAGCCCTTTCCCAAAGCACAGCAGGAAAGCGGTGGCAGTGCTTTCTGTTCCTGCACAGCAGTCTTTTAATACTCTAAGAGGGTCATTTTCTATCTGGAATTTTTCCTCCATACCAACCCATCAACTCCAAGTTTGGCACGCGTCAGGGTGCAGCGTACATCCAATTTCTTCTTCACATTTTTCATTAGAAAAAAAAAACAGAGCTGGTGTAACACTGGTAGCCTGCACAATTTTATTTCAGAGACTGCTCTGAAACTTATTTTTCTATGAAGATGTTAAATTTTTGGAGGCATTAGAAAGAAAGTTTAAGTATTCAATAACTTATTTGGAGGAGGAGGTCGATTTGAGAGTTTTGTGTTTGGAGCCAATGGAAGCAGAGGGGTTGGATTAATTTCATAAAGAAAACACAGACAATGTAGATAAAGCACTATAAAGCATATATCCATTCATAGAGATGAGCTGCAGTAATTTCATGTTTTTGTTATTGGAGGTGGCTTTAAGCAGCTATGGAAGACCTCCGGTGTGCTGGGGGACCTGGTGCTCTTATCAGCCTCCCATGTGTCCTGGCTGCTGACACATAAATCTTCCCAGCTTGCTAATAGATGAAAGACTGAATAGATAAATAATGCTGAAAACATCAGTATGAATGAGTGGCATGTGCTAGCCTGAGTTTTACTGCTGCTCTGGTCAGCCCTGGCTGGAGCTAGTGCAGTTTTGCCTCTGCTCCAAGTTGGATTCCTCCGTAACCTGAGAAAGGCTAACCCAAATGGAACCAGCTGAGGGGAGGGTAACATTATTTACAAGATGAAAGCTTTCTGACTTGATTAGCCTCCTAGTTAATGACATCTGTTGCTAAATGTGGAGTGAAAGAAGTAATGCAGCATATGTTAGGCTATGGGGATACCAGTGGGGCCTAATGCTGCATGTAGCAGTGAGCAGGTCCTGCATCTTTAGGGGGGGTGTCTTTAAGCAATTTGTGTTTTGGCTTACCAGAGTTTAGGGAGGTGGCTTGACTTTGCCTGCTTGCTTTGTTGTTGCGTGTCAAATAATGTGCTTCAGTGTTAATTTGCAATTTATTTTGGTATTTTTTTTGTAATCTTTAACCCATGGGATGATGACTGTTGTTGCTTTCATATGATCACAGTGGATTTCCTAAACTTGATATGGATGAATTGTGTTGGACTTCTCAGCTGGGTAAATGCCTTCCCATGTACCGGCTGTGGGCCTATGTGGTTTTAACAGCACCTAATAAACTCATGCATTGCATGCAGTACACAGTTTTACCTCGTGCCTTCTCAACAAATAACCACAAGGTATAAAAACCCCCAGCCTTGCTGCAGCTAACCTGGTGTGTTCTTTTTTGTGGTGTTTTTCTTCAGATCCTTACTGACGATGGTGATCATTGGAGGTATAAATACTGAAGGATACGTCATTTACAGACAAGATCTTTGAAGTTTATTTCCTTCAGACAGCAGTGGTAAGTAAAATATCTGTATTGTGTATTTGTACATAAGTGGTGCTTTAGTCCTCAAAAATAATGTGTTAACCATAATTAAACAGCAGCTGGAGTACAGGGTTCTGGCTTTGCTTCCGAAAGTTTTCTTTTCAGCTTCTTTATTCTCATATTCGAAATAAACTATATGAAAGGTGTGGTTTTTTTTCCACTGTTCAGTTACAAGAATATGAATCTTTAGCTCATTTTTTCTCCCTTTAATATGTTATCAGTGTTAAGTTATTTGTTGTTCTTTCTTCAGCAAGAAGCTTTTTTTGTACCACAGATCATTGGCAATATCTGTGTGTGATACTGGGCACAGCCAGGAGTACCCTATGTATTGAAATCTGAAGAGTGTTTCAGCGTGGAGATTACTTCTCAAAAAATGAGAGTTAAGCAGAACTTAAAAAAAAGAAAAAGAAAAAAAAAGAAAAAAAAAGGCAATGCACACAATAGAACAGTGGCGAGTCTAAGAAAGTTTTCTGTGGGATATTAGAGATGTAACTCCTTTTTAATTAGTTATTAGTTAGAGATATGAGTCTGATGTACACTCTAATTGTACTATTCATTTTGAGTGTGTGGAATTCTGGTGACCATTATAAATGTCAGACGTGCAAGAGTTCTATCTGTATTATTTCTGTTCTATTTGTTATGAAACTAACTATATGAACTCTTGAGGTGATATGGAGAGAATATTTCTGTTGTGGCAATAGAGCTAATTTCCCCAGTCATTATCTGCTGTTAATTTAATGTGTGGCAATATCTGGAATTTAGGGATGATTATATGGTAGTAGATTTTTGGTTAGCTGTACAGCTCATCTATGAGCAAACCAATTAAGATGTAATTTCAGAATATAATTGAACTCCTAATGGGGCACTTTAATTCACTTGAAATTTACATATTCGCCTTTTTTTGTTTTAATAGGCAAGTCCAAAATGAGGGTACAGCTTCATTTTTGAACTTCTGAATAGAGCAACTTCATCTTAGGCTTTTCAAAACGAAATGTGTAAAATGCTCTTCAATAGGAGGATGGAGATTAGTAAGCTACTTAGTTCACAAAATCTGAACTTGCAATAGCTCTCACTGGCTGTTTATTTGAAGAATAAAACTCGTGTTGTTAGGATGCCATGATGTTACTGATACTCCTCACCTGCAGCACACCACCACCTGATGCAGCGGAGTGAAAACCGAGCCACTTGCTACCAAGTTTGCTCAGCATTCAGAACTAATGTTCTCCCTTTATGCATGTCTGAACAGCTGGGATCAGCTGGCAAAGAGCTTGTTCTGCAGATCTCTATTACTGATTTTTCAAGCAGCATGAATAGAAAGTTCTTAGAACTGTGTTGTTAGTGTCAGTTCAGCCTGACAGAGGCTCAGGGCTGGGACACACGGGGTCAGGGTACGTGTTGCTTCCATATTAAGTACCTCATTTCTGTCGTGTTTGTAACGTATTGCTGTTTAACTTCCTGATGAGTATCATTTTACATAAGTCAGAGGATTTGTATGTAACCTCCCCCTTCTTTTTTCCTTTATGTACTGTGAGATTTTCAGCCCGCATTTAACTGCAAGGGCACTGAAACAGCATGTGACTCAGCTCCATATGCAGTGGACACTGGCAGATGTATCTGGGCTCAGGCAGCCCTGGTTCCTTTGGATTTTGTATCATTTTAGGTTTTCCCAGCTTCTAGATGAAGCAGTAAGAGAACAGCAGATGGGAAAGAGTTAAAAAAGTGTGGCATGCATAACTGAATTACGTGACCTAAAACAAGGAAACAAACGATACAAACAGTGGCTGTTTGTTCGAGGAAGGCTCAAATTGAGAAAGAAATGAAGGCAGTTCTCTTTTCTTTCCTTTTTTTTTTTCCTTTTTTTTTTTTCCCCAGAATGGAAGACCCGTCTCATATAAAAATACTGAGCTGAGGGTGATTACTTACATCTGTGTGATGCTGAGGTTAAATTTTGTGGTGTTGTTGCTGCTGTTTCCTTCAAGGATAGCCTCTGAATATGTTTCAGTTGTTCTAAGCTGGGGAACTCTCACACTTGGTAAAGGAAGACCGGGGAGTAAATATCAAAGTTAGCATTTGGGTTAAGAAGGAATGTTTTTTTGTGTGTGGAAAAACTGGGATAAGGAAATTGTGTCTGCAATTGTTTTACTGCTTATTTCCCTGAAGCTTTAATACATACCTGTGGACAGAGCTCAGAAAACTGCAAAATCCAGAAAACCAGAAACAAAAAAACATTTAGCCCCTATTTTAAATACCTTAGATTTTATTTTGCTCTTGTTTTGCCTACCATTACTAGACTGATCACAGCTGTGTAGGTACATGCACGCATTGTTTCTATTCCATCTGATCTATTTTTAAATGTAGGGGCTCTCTGTATTTAATACGCATTACTGTGCTTGCAGTCTTAATACTTCAAAACCTTAGTGACCTTGGTTCACCCTCCTGTACCTTGCACATTATCATGCAGCCTTTAATTATATGATAACATGCTATTTTTCCCTCCAGAAGGAAATCCTTGCATTACATAGGTGTCATTTAATCGGCATGGAGCTATCTGTTATTTTTAATTGTTCTGTGTGTGGTTCTAGATCTTCTGTACTGTATAAATTTCAAACCTTGCTATGAAGATAGGATTAGGAATTTGCCTTTGTTCCTTAATGTATTTTTTAGCATCAGGTTTTCTCTCAGTCTTTCTGACAACAAGGACCCTGTCTGTGATTCCCAAACCTTCTGCAGAAACATTTTCTGTGAACTCTCCTTGCCAGCCTTTTGCTGGGCTGCTGGGGTTTGTTTCAGGAGCTGCAGATCCCCAGGGTACTCGCTGCAAGAAGATTCTTTCATCAAGAAGGGAGCGAGAGCAATGGCTCTTCATGAGAAGTATAGGAAGTGGAGGGTTGGTGGGTCTAGACATCTAGCTTTTTCTCTTCCTCTTTCCTTTTCCATTTTTCTTGGTATCTAGCTTCCCACTGAGCCATTTTTATCATGCCCCAGCTTCCCGCACACCTCTCGTCGTGTCTTTCTGTCATGTAGTTCTACCTTGTCTCTATTTTCTTCTCATTCAAGTAATTTCTGATGCCAGCTACTTTCTTTTCCAAGTTCATTATCCATTCTTGCACAGTACCATTCTTCCCTAGTTTCATATACTTTCCCAGATTACAACACCATTCTGGCTTCAGGTTTGCACCTGTTTCCCATGGCGCATCCACGCAGGTGGGCACTGACAGTGGTGGATCTTCTGCCCTTGGTGCTGTTCTGGAAAGTTTCATACAACCCTGGGACAGCAGGCAACTTTCTGCCAACCTGTGTCCTTTCTGGAGTGCTGTTATGCATTGAAATTGTACATTTCAAGACCTGTACTTTTCAAACAGCTTAAATTGTGTAGTAGAAGGCAGTCTGGAATTCATGAGTGTTTTTAGTGCACATATAGTGGTGTTAGCATGAGCACTGGATTTTCTCATCCATAAACTGAGATGGCACTTACTGATTTGTGCTATTTATTTCAACATGTGAAAGAAACCAGAATGACACGTTACAAGTCCTTTTTTTTTTTTCTTGTTAATCACATAGAAGGGAAGCAAAAATGTATCAGAGAAATACTGCATTAATAAAATAGACTGGTTATGCAAGCTTCAGAAATATGAGTGAGGCTTACATCTGTTGCTTGGGTTTTATCTTTTTAAACAGTACGTGGAAAATTCTCGTAGCTTGACAGAATTTCATATTGGGCAATAAAATGATAGATGTGTTTAGTCCCATGTGCCACCTCCAGCTGTGTGCCATGTAATGCAGGCTTTGAGAACTTTCTGAGCTGCGTGATTCTGAGACTCGTGATGCGTCTCGGTACAAAACCCGGCCTCACCATCCAACCTTCAGAATTTATAAGACTGTTTAATTATGCTGAAGTATGTACCGTATGACTTGGCGTTGCATACACAGTCCTTCCCTAAATAGTTTTTCTTAGAACTGTGTCATTACTAATGTTTTGACTGCAATTATTCTAAGACAGAAAAGGAGCAGTGTGGTGCTGCATCATTTTTCTCTCTGAAGCAGCCTGCAGTCCAGATTTGAGGGACAGCTTTTCCAGGGTTTTCCTTAAAACTGAGCCCATTTGTCATTCTCACAGCCCCGATGTTTTTCTGGGAGCACTCAGTTCTCCACGTCCCTCTCCTCTTTTGTTATGAAATGGTATTTTTTTGTGAAAGTGGAAGTTATTGTCTGCAATGCAAGATGAAAAGCAATTAAGCTACCTTCAATTTAAGAGAGGGAGGAAAAAAAAATAAAACATACTAAATTTGAAAGTTAATTCTACAAAATTTTTGAAAAAATATATTTCTATATTATTACTCTATAATATCACTACCTTTAAGTACATTTTAGAGCCAAACTTTAGTATGTGCTTTAAATATAATTCATTTAATAAGCCATTCTCTGCTTTAGCAGAATATTTTTGCCAAGTGTTTCACGTTTCACCAGAGCGGTGAGTTTGCTTTCAGTGATCCCCTTTTCTTCTCTCCAGATCAAATACAGGCTGGTGTTTCATTGGAACACGCTGTAAACAAATACTCCCTACTGCAAAGGCTTTCCATTTTGTAACACTGCACTAGAGAACGCCCCAACGGATGTAAATATCTTCAGACATTTTTTTTTTGTTAATAAATGAACCAAACTCAATGATTTAATTGTAATCTCGATGTAAAATCTGCAGGTAATGCAAAAATTTATGATACTGAGGTAATTCTTTCTCAGTAGTTTTATAGAACAGCTGTTTAAACTCGTCTTATTTGTTATATACCTTCTCTTACCAACACTAGATGCCCGTGGATTTTGGATTAGTTGCCTGAGAGCTAGCTTCATTCAATCCCAGTGACCTGCACGTCATCAGAAGGTTTTGCTTTCTTTTACTATTTCTGTCCGTGATATTAGATAGTTTAAAAAATGATAATCCTTATATTTTCCTGTAGCGTTTGGAAAATTTAAGTCATTTTATCTTTCTTTGTGCTGCGAGAGCTGTGTGTATAAAATAGCAGCTGACAGATATGCTGCCTTTTTTTTTTTTTTTTTGGTAAATTTTACAAAATCTTTAAAGGAACAGTGCATTTGGAGCATAGCATCTAAGATAAACAGAATTATTCATTTCTACCGTAACAACAAACCATATTCAGAATTTTGATTTTGCTTTCATGATTCAGTCTGAAACAACGGTGTGCTGAAAAAGAAACTCAAGGGTAACAAATCTTAATTTCAGCTCTTAGTGGAAACCTAGGAAACCACTGTTTTTTCTTGATGGGAATTTGGTCTGAAAGGTTGCGGAGGTTTGATTTTAGTCTTGGTTCTGTTTTGTTTTTTTTTTCCCTCTCCATTTTGCTATTCTGTTTTGTTTCATTTTCCCCGTACTACAAACTCGCATCTTTTTTAGGCTTGAGGGCTTGCTATCGTAGTGAAAATCTATAGAAACGATTAAGAAAAGTGTAGAAGCAGAGGCATTTCTTTGCCGTGGTTCTTCATCAGCCAGCTGGATCCCCATCAGGGCTGCATGTTCCAGGCACAAGTGTCCCTGCAGCAGAGGCTGGCAGGGTGGTTCCTCCCTCCTGTGCTGCCTTTCAGTGCAGAAGAACACTCAGCAGCTTGCCTGGGAAGTGATGAACTCCTGGCACTTCCAAGTGCACTTTGTGTACAGGCCTGCTTTGGGGTTGGCATGTTCATTTTGTGTCACTGATGTTTTCCTAGGTCTCACCTGGCTTCGTACCACCAGCTTCTGCAATTTAGGTAGTATAGCTGGGGCTGCAGCTGCTTTCCTGCAGTGAGCTTGGAAATTAATTCTTGCTTTTGCTAGTTTGTGCTCAAACAAGGTGTCTTCATTTTTCAGAATGAAAACTGACTTCTTTCGGCATATTTCTGCTAAAGGGGGACATCTACCCAGATTGATTTCTCCTGATCTGAGTGAATCTCACTGGCATCTTTTGTCCCTTCTCCTTGAAGAATCCAGTTCAGTGAAGGGCTTTTAAACGAAAACTTGTGATGCTTTTAAATTTCAACTTATGCAAGATCTCTAAAGAAGAGAGATACTCTTCCTCTGAAAAACTGTGATTCAGAATTGTCATTTAAAAGGGGATTTTTTAACTTGCTTTCAGGGTGCCGTTAAAGAGATATCAATGAGATACGATTTTCACCAAGCTGGTTCAGCAGTAGCCACAGTTCATTTTAACTTTTAGTCTCCCAAACTGAGATTGCATCACTTCAGAGGATTCATTAATTTTTCATTTGGTTTTTATCATCAGCATTTGAAAGTCAGTAGATGCCATTCACAGAAAAAAGAATGCTTGAGCTGAAAAGAACTGGTAAACTAAACTTTAAATTTGAAGGATAGCTTTTTAGGAAAGCCAAACTTTTTGACCAACTTGGTTCTTTACGCAGGAAATAAAACTATCCAGGACATGAATCCCAGCGTGAATTTACCAAAGCAGCTGTAATGTATTTCAGATGCACGTTGTTTAGGGAACAAAATGCTATTATTTTTATACAGTTGACACATAAATATTCATTGTTGAATCTTACGTATGATTTGAAAATAGTTTATGAGAAGGTAGATACATAATGGTTCTCATTTAATTGCTGTTTTGAAAAAAGGAACAGGAAATTGAGAAGGAAACCTGACTACGGGTGTGCCTTCAATAAAAGGCAAAGAGAAATAACTGATACTATATATTATAATGTATGGAATTTGACCTCAGTTAATTTGTTTTTTTGCTTACACTACAAATTCTTGCTTAGAAGTTTTATACAGTTCACAATGTAGACATTGATTCAGGTATGTATCTTTTTTTTTTTTTCTTTATGCTTTAATTTTATTTCAACCAGTTTGAGTGGCAGAAAGTGACTTTTTATAGCATAGATTGTGTAGCATATGAACAGCTGACAGCAAGCATAATGGCAGCCTGGAATAATCTGAGTTGTAGGTGTTCTGGCTGGAAGATGCTCATTGTGCTGAATGAAAGTCTCATGTAGTAACTTTCAGTTTATATTGTATTCTGACAGTAGGGAATTAAATAAATACCCAAGACACATATGCTTCAGATGTTGTTGTGTATGCATTACTTGAAGAAGAAATGTTTCATAGTCTGAAAGGAAATTCAGCAAGTAGAGGCTGGTGTTAGTCAAAGTTGGTGGCTTCTTCATTCTATAGGTGTGAAAGTTTGTGTCTTCCAGAACAGAACACTTTCTGGTGTGCACTGCCCAAATGAAAGCTCTGTAATGTAGAAACAACTCCAAATGCCAGTCAATTTTTAGGATGGAGAGAAAGCACTTGGTCGTTAATTACATGTCAATGTTTGGCCTCTTTATGGACTTTTAAAGCCCAAATATTCAGGAGATCTTGCTGAAGTTTCTGAGTTCCTTGTATGCGGTATGAAATTGCAGAGAAAGGAAGAGAACTTTGCCTGATGAAAACGTAATGTCAGTATTTCTGTTAACTTGCAGGAGTTTAGCTATCTGCTGCTAGCTGGGAAACGTGATGAATTCAGCATAACCTGAGGTGATACTGACACATTAATTTACCAGTATGGAAGATTAATCAGGAGATCATTCTACTCAAGTAACATTCTAATAGCTATAATACCTTTGACAGTGTAGAAGTCTTAATAAACTGACTTCAACCATTAGATCAGCAGAAATTTATACACATGCTTTGATAAAGTTAGTTTATATTTATTAAAATGGTTGTGATCCTTGAAGAGCAATCATTGAGAGCAAGTGATGCCAGGGAAAAGCTCTGTTGTTCTGCAGAGAGGCACTTCAAACCGTATTACTGATTCATTTGTATTGTGCCATTGCAAGCTGTGCATCTGCCATGGTAGCAAACTAGTGTGCTAAGTAAGTGTGTAAGACAACTGAGCAAGAATTAGGCAGTGTAAGGAGTGTAATATAGGAGATGTTACTTTAAAAATGCAGCGTTGCCAGTATTTAGCTGATTTGGTGGTCTGTGATGAGTGATGTTAAGACTGGTTACTAAAATGTTGTTCTCTATCTGAGTTGCTTACTTCATACTTCTAATATCTTTTGAGTGGTAATCATTATAAAATACCAGTGCATACATGAAAATGACCATTTTCTTGTCTTTTTTTTTCTTATGATTCCACGCTGGTCAAAGATTTAAAATAATCTTTCCAAATCTCTACAAATGTGTGCTGTTTCACATGACGAAACTAATTCCATCTCTGCCTGTGTGTTTAGAGTGGTGGGGATACAATGCTAAGCACACGTGTTTTTATTTAGTCGGTTTGATGTTAATAATAACAAATAACCTTGTATTCACAATGTGAGCAGGACATTGACGTTTCATTTTGGCAGCACGTAAGGCCTAGCAACATGCTTGGGTTTTTTTTTGCCACGCCTAGGACATAAGAAGGATCTTTCTGGACTCTTACTATCGAAATGGATCACTCCTTTGCGTTGGCTCGCTGATATGTTTTACAAAAAAATGATGTTTATGGTTAAACTGGAGATAACAAAGTGAAACACCCACGATAACTCCTGTGTGAGGCTGCTGTTTGCATACAGCATGCAGTGTTCTGAAATCCTCTCATGTGAGAGAAGAACTGGTCCTGACACAGCTGTTTGCTGGTGAGGTTCGATGCCCTGTATTGTGTCAGAGATCAGATTAGATTTTTGCAGTTGTCCCATCCACACATACAGAGTTGTGCATTCTACATGAGTAGCTCTGATCTGGACTACAGGAATGCCAGGCTAAAATTCCACTTGAAAGCATAAAAGCTGCCTTATAACTACACGAGAGCCAACATGGGTGTTGTGACTCAGCTGATGGAACTCCAGCAGCAAGGTCCAGAGATGTAGAAGGTGCATCATGTTGGGCAGTGCACCATTGGGAAGCAGGGAGAAGAAGGGAAAACTGCCTTTCCCTTTCCCTTTGCTTTTCTTTTCCCTAGTGAAGCAGGATCTACCAGCACGTCCTTAATGTACAAAGTCAGATTCAAGTACTTCTGCAAAAGAGTAAAGTGCTCCTAATCAATAATAAGATGCTTTCAGACTGGAATTATTTGTTGTAAAAGCATCTTTTTGTGTGAAGATGGGAGCAGTGCCTTCCAGTGGGGTGTAGTTGTCTCTTCTACCTGTGTATCCACATGACTTATTTCACTTTCCTACCCAAGACAGGTATGTGTTCCTCTGGTTATCTGGGAGAGAATAAGGGAAATCTAAAATTTCATAGGCCAAAAGGTGGCAGGTTTCTGGCTTTCTTTGGCACTTCTTGCAGAACCTAGGTTAAAGGTTGCATACTCAGAACTTACTGATTTCATTTCATTGCATGGCATGCTGGCATGCACACAGCTTTACGTAGGAAACAGTTTCCACATTTAATTATCTGTCAGAGTAAGAAATCTCTTTTAATCTAACATAAATACAGTTCTAGCCTTCATTGAGATGGGCTTCTCTGTATCAGTAGTTATTGAATGTCTCTATTGAATGTTGTATTGCTGCCTGTTGTTACAGCAAGATACGCCTTTTCCATCTCCTTCCACTGCACGCGTTTTAGCATCTTCCTTCAGTATTTGGCAAGAAGCAGTGCCAATTTGGGAAAGTTTAGGAAAACCATTTACTTTTAAATGATCCACTAAATGGAGTGCTAAGAGGCACGGTGTGGCATACCTTCACTGTGGCTGTCTAGTATAAAATTGATGTGTAGTGTACCAAGTTTCCAGCTGTGCTACTGACATGCCTTATTACTTTATCCCCCGTTTTGCTGATGGAAACAATATGCTAGATGTTAAGTAGAATTCAGGGAGTTTTTTGAAGGCTAAAACATTTATTAAGGCTGCCCCAAATATATAGTTAAACTTCTGCATTGGGAAATGGCTGCACTGCTGCATATTTAGGGACTGTGCTCCAGGCAGGGTCTTGCACAGCATCTCTGGGAGGTGGTGTGGCTGGCTGGTGCCCTGAGAGCAATGCTGGAGGAGCTGCTGAAGCTGTAAGTGATGTTTGGTTCTGGTCAGGGGTGAGTCAGGAGGATTATGCATTGGATTTGAGGGAGAGAAGGGCCTGACTTCTTCCTCCATGATCCACTCCAAAATCCAGAACTGAGTGTGTAAGAAGCTAAAACCAGTTCAGCTGCTCAGCCTAGGGTCTGAACTCGGTGGCGCTGGACTGAAGGAAGGAAGACAAGGAGAGGTGACAGGAGGCTGCAGGCTCTGCCTTACGTGCAGGGAGCAGCTCTTGGAGTAGGGTTGTGCTGGAGGGCTGTATTCCTTACAATAAGCCTTAGCTTAGATTCAAGGTCATGGAATATTTAGGATAATGGGATATATATCCACCAAAAGAAAAAGAGAAAAGCACAGTATACTCAGCGGACTGACATAATTGTCAATTCATGTAGAAATAAAAATTCATAAAAGATGAATCTTGAGTTGAACTATATGTTTTAGCATTGAACTAAATGATCATTTAGTAATGATGAAAAGGCAATTTTAAAGGAGGCATTTGAGGGTACAGTCAGGGATCATAAGCAATTAAGTCTGAGTTAGGTCCTGGCTTCGTGGAAATTGATGGCACAACTGGAAAAGCTTTCTTGTTACTTTCATAAAGTGCAGTGCTGTATTGATTACAGTGTGCTTCGTTGCCATGTTCTGGATCTGTAAGTCTTTGAGATATCTGCACCTGCTTTTAGATTTGACACATCTTTAGATATGTTTCCAGCATGTTTTGTAATACCAGCTGTGGGCTACAGATTCCGTATCAGCTAATTTTTTCTTATCTGTCCCTGAATTCATCTGCTACGATGATGATGTACCAATGGCAACCTGAAAGAACAGTGTCTGAATGTTGAAGCCATGTCTGTTCATTTCCATTATTCTTTTTCTGTAATAAAAGGACTTTAAGAAGAGGGGGAAAAAAAAGTAAAAGAATATCTTAGTGGAATATTAAAGATGTTTGTAATAGGATTCTCTTTGAGAAGCTTTTTTTAGAGAAAATATGTAGGCACTCCTCAAACTTCAGAAGAGCCAGCATTTTATCTAACTTTGACCCACCTCGAACACAAGACTGCGGTAGTTTCAGATAGAGATGTTGAACTCTAAAGCCCTGTGCTTCTTACCTTTGACACTTCATCACTCTTTATTAAAGAATGTTGTGCTTAGCTGTCTACCTGATTGGATGGTTTTTTTTAACACTCATGTTTTGATAGATTTCAGTTATTATGTCATTGGATACGTTTTGATGAGAATAGGAAACCTGAGCCCTTTGGCCAGTCCTTCTGAGGGATCAAACTGCTTCTTCATCTGCATTTCAGCAGTTCATGAATACAGCTCCAAAAATGGCTTTAGAGATCTTGAATGCAAACGTCCTTCTCCATCATGTCTTTTAATTTACTCTGTTAATGCACACCAGTCCATACTGGTGCCAAAAACCCTCTGACTCCCCAGGAGATCCATTCTTAGTGCTGTCCCATTCGGATGTTTCCCTAGCGTGATGGTGCGTTGAGCATGTGATGGTGGGACACCAACAGCTATTGCTTCATAGTTAGACACTTGCATGGCATGGGTTCTAAATACATAACATCCCAGCTTGTGCAAGGGCTACTGACAAGTTGCATGCTTATTAGTGTTTCCATTTGCACTGGACAGGGAGGCAGAAGGAAGTTCACACCTGGGCTGCAGGCCTCTGAGCAATCCATCCCCAGAGTGAGCAGCACTTTGTAAGTTTTCCACAATATATGTAGTAGTAAAGCAAGGTAATTACTGGTTTTAGAAGTAATGGGCTTAGTAAGTTAGAAGCAATGGACTCGAGCTGATTGTGTGCAGTTTGAGGAGTTGTTCCCATGCTGGGGGAGGTGTGGCTGGCAGAACAGATTGAGGGAAAAGAAGGAGCCCTTGCTAGGAAACTTGACTATCACATAGCCACTTCTGAAATCTCTTACCTTACCATTATGTGCTGCGAGTTCTTGTTCCTAGCGTAACTTCAGCTATGCTGTTTCATTTTGCCAACTATTTAAGCTTAACGTGTTTCTTTTGAAATAAAATCAATATTCTCGAAAGCGATCTGGTAACTGTTAGGATGCACCTTTATAGCTCTATCACTTCTTGTGCAAAACAGTAGAACGCTTAGCATCGCCGTTTAAACCAAAAAACAGCAATAGTAAATCAGATGCCTATTCTTTTTCTTATCTGCTGAGGAACAGAAACTACGCTCAGAGTTCTGTAGTATCCCTGGCACTTTCTTAGGAAATCCGAAAAGATGGTAACTACAAAAGGAAACAAAAAAGGAGTTTCAGATAATGTATGAGTAGAACATTAGAAAACACAACCCTCTGCCAAACAGCATAGAGCATATGGGGTTGCACACGTGTGAAAAGTAGCTGCTCTACCCTCGATGCAGTCCCACAGCTTTCTTTATGCTTTGACAAAAAGCTGTTCCCTGCCACAGCTGAAGTCTGTCCATGTCTTTGTACAGCAGTGTCGCCACTTTCTGTCATTTGTTCATGTCCTTTTTTTTCTTTTTTTGCCATAATTTTCTGTGGTCGGTGTTTCAAAGCAGCACTCTGTGGTTAGGTTTTTGTTTGGGGGTGGTGTGGGGGGCTCTGGAACATTTGATTTCGGCTGTAATTTTGAGCAACAGCTCACTTTGTCCTGTCCTGATGTTTAACTTCATTCCAAGGCTTCTGGTGGTTGGAAGCTTCTGCTTTCCAAAGATTGAGCTACATGTAAAGGTTCAGGCCTGAGCAGTGGTCTGAGAGCGTGGGGGAGCAGAGAGAAGTGAAAGATTTGGAAGTCTTCTGTACCTCACAGAAGAGTCATACAGTCATTAAGGTTGAAATAAACTTCTAAGACCATCAAGTCCAACCACCAACTCATCACCATCATGCTCACATCCCTCAGAAGCAGAAGATAGCAAACCCTGCTGTCCTGTGTCTCCCCCACAAAGGATTGTTAACGCTTTGCCATGTTGCAGCCCTTATGTATCTGTGCTTATGGCCATACAGGGGACGTAAAAGAGAGGAGATGCTTCTCTACAAAGTCCAGTTACGTTTTTTTGGTGATTTGAGAGTCAGAATGAGAAAATTGTTTATGTTGGAAAGAGAAAATGAGCCTTTCTGTGGGGTGCTGCAAATCAGGCAATTAATAGTACAGGGAATCTTTATGGTCCTCTTGTAGATCTTGCTCAGTCACAGAGAATATACCAATTTGAAATCAGCGTTTTAAATGTGTGCAAATTGAAAACTATCTCTTCCAGAACTTCTTGTGCTAATGCCAGCTGCAAAGAAAGAAAACATCAAATTGATAGGTTTCAAAGTTGACAATTGTGCTTAAGTGCTATGCCTGTAAATCACTGAATAACTTTGCCTTTGGTATAGTAGCTACTGTATATAAAAGTACATATAGCGCCTTTGCAATAACACAAAACATCTTAAATCCTGAATTGCTTGTAAAGCTGGTAGGGTTGCCATTACTGAAATACAACCTGATGCAACGTACTGCCATTCAGCTTAACCTGTGATGATTCCATGAATGTCAAAGAACTTAATGCTAAAAGATATTCAAAATTCATGCAAAACGTAATGTCAGTGTGTGTGACCTCAACTCCATCGTAGAATAATGTGTTGAACTATTTTCCTATAGTTCCAAAAAGCTTCATCACGAAGTGAGTTTTAAAAGGAGCTTACTCTGTCGCCTTGACTACTAATAAAAATGTTTTAAAATTCTACCTCTACAGTTGTTCATTGCACCTTAGCATACCAAACCTCATGTGTCTTGAACTGTCCTTCCAGTGTGACACTCCCTGCCTGTGCCTGTAGGCATTTGGAGCAGAAAAAATCTTTGCTATGAAGGTGTGCTGAGGCTACTTGTCACTGTGATTCTTCACACCCAGCTGCATACGTGGCAGACTCCATGTGGTCTGTCTGTTGCTGATGGCACAAAAATTGGGCATGGGTTCCTTTTCATTGGCTTTATGTGTTTTCTACTCATAAATGACATCTGGAAAGCACGCTACAGAAACTTTCTACCAAAGGCACTGACAAAATCTGTGCAGAGATGCTTTATGCCCTGTAGATAGGAGGTCTGAAGACTCAGAGGTTCACTAGAGAACTGTTTGGAAGACCAGTGTGAAACCTGTCAACTTTGAGGACTTGCTCTTTAATGCTTGCACATGAAAATTGTGTTTCCACCTTTGAGACCCGTTTCAGCTGCCCGGGCTGCCATTCATTTGCAGCGAATTTAGAGTTTACTGCGGGATTTTGTATTCGGACTAAGCCAACAAATAAAAATGACAGAGCAGAAATGGTAGTTTGCTCTGCAGCGTCAGGTGAGCTCAGCCACAAAACGGCTTACTTATGTCATGGGGGAAAAAACGCTGATGAAAATGTGCTACGTGTGTAGAACAATAATAGTTCCTGGGTATTAGGATACTTTATGGCTGTTATGCAGTGAATTCATGTTTTCTTCATGCAAGGCTGAAGGAATAAACCAAAAGTCTATTTAAAGAAAAAGCTTGTTTTGATCTGCTGCCTGAAATGCTTGGACGTGCCAAAGTACAGGCTGTATTTACCATAGCACACTTAGTTGGTCTGAGCTGCAGCAGTCGCAGGCACCTCATTTAAATGTTCCCATTTCCTACAGGTTTGTGTATGGTTACAATAAATTCTCACCCTGAGGGCACTGACACTGCTTTGTAGCTGTGTTCTCTTGCACTCAATGGGGATCTAGCTGCATGAGTAGGTTTTTGGTTTTGGGAAATGGGAGAAGGGACAGGAGGACATGTTTGTAGCCAAATCATTCAGAAAACTGGTTTATGCTATTTGGAACCCTACTTAAATTTGGCTGTTTCACTCAGTAACTGCTAACTGTTACCTAATTGCAGCATTCTGACTTTTTTGGTGATGTTTGTACTCGGTACTGTGGCTTGGTTATGCAGGTCATGTTAGGATGGCACTTCTGGATGCTGATTACAGTAGTGCTCGTGTTGGTTCTGAGAGCACGTCAGGCTTGCTTTCTGCTTCTCTGCTTAAACTCATGTGTGAGGCCCATGGCTTTTCTAGCATTGAAACTTCTCGATGAGGCGCATCACCACAAGTATACACCAACAGAATTCTTAAAGAGATGTAGCTACTGGAGTCAAGGAGAGAGCTGTATGCTGTTATTTATCCCTGCTAATTCAGGGTGTCAAAGAACGTATTGACGTATCCTTCGTGTACGTTGTTATGAGGCTACTAGGAAGTTTGGATGCTGCACAGCAGAAAACTTTTCAGTTATAGGGGAAGTTGGGTTGTAATTTTGTTGGTATTCAAGCCAGCAGTTCTGGATAAAGCTGCTTTCGTTCTGCTCACTGTTCCCACATCTGCGCTGCTTCCTTCCGTCCCACTGCCGTTTGTACAGCCACGTGGTGGGCCAGGCTGGGAGCACACAGCCACAGGGAGAAAGCTGCAGCAGTGGGTTTGAAGGCATGGCTGTTACAGGGGGAGGTTGTGTGCGTTTCCTTGCTTTTTCCCTGAACTGCTTTTCACTCAGACTAATTCTGTAACCCACTTCCATAACACGGTGCCACCGCGATTCATGTAGTCCCAGTGTGTGTGGCTACCAGGTGCCTTGGACTGCTTGCAGGATGGTGCTGTTCTACCTCTGTCTGGTGTCAGGACACTGAGAACCGTTTCCCAAAATCTGGAAAATATGCTCTTACAGCTGTCAACTTCAAAGCAAGTTGATGTGAAGGTGAAGATGGGAGCCTTGATCGTTAGGCTTGGGCTCACTGTTAGTATCTCAGAGCTTGGTTTGAGCAGAAATCTTTTTATCTGCTAAGAGATCTGATTGTCCCATCGATTTCAATCTAGCCTAATTCAGTAGGAATTAAAAGTTGTTCTACTTGAAAGGCTGTCTCAGGGCTCTCTTTGGAAATGATGTCTGTCACGTGCAAGCTCCCTTTAGCTCCTTCCTACCAGTGGACATACTTCTGAATTAGGGTATTCTACAAATACAGAAGAGCAAACAAAGCTTCAGGGGTTAGAAACTAGCTTGCATCAAGCCTAAATCCAGATAGAGTGAAAACATGCTATGAAAAAGGAATCTGGGAGGTTTGTGTAGTGGTTTCTGTGAAGAAAGAAAAAAACTTTTCATTAAATTAGACCATTTGACATTGTGTAATTCACTGTTCTTAGATCTATGCAAAGTTGTAAGGCTATACTGCTATTACACTTAGATTATTTAATTACTAAATTAAGATAACTTAACAGTTAGAAGTGTTTAACTTCTTGCTAATGACCGGAGGCCCTAAATGATTCGAGTCTTTCCCATCATAGGTCAGAAGTTTCTTTGGATTGAAAGGGTTTTGGGTTTCAGTGTTAGAGAAAATTTTACATATAATCTTGTAGTAACAAAGCAAACCTTCCTATTGACTGCTGCTATAATTTGTATTCTTGGTTCCTTTCTTTCTGTGTGCTCTGTTGATGTGAAAAGTTGGCCAACATGAAGCCAGTACAATTCATTTGTTAGTGCTGTAATGCATGGAACTCTTCTCTTGGTCTGTGTATGACAGCATTAATAGAGCCAGTCATTGAATGACTGCTGGATGAAAAACTTCTTTGAGGCAAGAAACCTAATGCACCGTATGTTTCGAATTTATACTGTACAGTTATATGTCTGATTTTCTTTTTATGGATTTTATTTCTCGTTGCAATAGTTTTCTGTTCTTTAATCCTTCAACGTGTTTGTGTGTTTCATTTTAGAAGTGTGGGTTTTTACCTGCTCCTATTGTTGATTTACCAGTCTTGACAATTTTAAGTGCTTACTTTTACTGTCCCCTCTTTTTCTTGTCTAATAATACTTATGGAGCAGACTTGGGATTAAAAAAAATCAAAAGTGCATCTGGGTTTGCAGAAGCGTTGAAAGGGGTTGTTGTTTTCATGGAGGCATTGCTAAGGCGATCACTTCTACTGTTCTTTTCATCTGCTTACCCCCAGAAGCTACTCAGTTGTCTCAGCCAACCAAAGGGATAGCAGAGTTGTTATTCTCTGTGATACAGTTTTCTGAAATTTTGTTTTTTTATTAAAATGTTTTTTCCCCTCTTTTTCTTCTTTAATTTACTGCATGAATAGCTGGCACTTTGCTATATACTACACACTATATACCAGCGCCTTTAACTTCTAGCTTGGGATCCCACCTCATTCTTTCTCGTTGGTGAATTGCTCAGAGCAAAAACAACACCAGATTTTATGAAATAAAAATGATTGCTACTGTTTTACGTAATAAAAATTGAAAAACGAACCAATAAAGCAGCTTACGTGCCTTTGTCTCCTCAATTTTCTTGAGCCTACATAAATCTGTAATACAAAGCTTTGCATTAAATAGGAATTGGACAATGCAAAGCTTTTTGTTTGTAGTTATCTGCAAATTGAAAAGAGGTAAATCCTTTCTGTTGTCAAAGTTTTGAGTGCAAAGTGATTGGTGGTCTTGCAATTACTGATTTTATTTTATTTTTTTGTGATTAGCACCGTGTTGCAAAGGTTCTTACTGAGTCCCCAGTAACTTTATACCAAGTTTTGTTAAGGGCTGTGGATGTCAAATATGTGCTCTGGGTATCTCTTTTGGGATATCAAACTAAGTATGAAAAGCTCATTAACTCGGAGCCATGATGTGATGCTTACAATCAACTCTTCCAGGAACGACTTTCTTGCTGACCTCAGGCTGGTTCTGTGCACTGTACTTGTAGGTTATCACAAAATCACTTTACTGTGGATAATAAATTTTAAATTGTTGCTGCAGTTCTCCAATTGGAATTAAGTTTTCATCTTGTAGTTTTTCTTGCATTTGAATTTTATATAAACAGACATACAATTTTGTATTAATGCTTTTGTATTTCAGTTGCTGTTGAAAATGTAGTTTCAGAAAAATTCAACATAGTCAAATCCTGTAGCAAAGGTAATTAGTTTTAAGATAGCAGCAGTGGCCAGAACACTACTTGATATATAGCAATATCCACCATATATACAGCAATAGCCAAAAGTCACCGTGAAGCTTGCAGATTAGCAAATTCATTAAAACTTTATTTAGGTTAAATATATTTACGCATACAAGTTATTTATATAAAATTAAAGAAGTCCATGTTAGCTAGATTCCTGGAGCTATTTTAGCATCTCTGGCCCTTTGGCAGGTAAAGGGCTTCAGAATATTCTTGCAATAAAGAAGTGAGTTTATTAGCTTTTTCACAGGATGGGTATTTTTTTCCCCAATGCCATTTGGTGCATTTGTCATTTAAAAAGCTTCATAATATGTACGTATGTTTGGCCTTGATGTTCCTTGCAGCAAGCGATGATTCTCATAATCAGGGGGCTGTTTGATGACTTAATACCATGGATTTTGGACATACCTTAAAAACAAACTCCATGAATTGTGTCAGAGCTTTCTGTAAAATCATTCTAGGCTAACTTTTTAGAGAATCTTGATATCTGTGAATAAATAAAGTGGATATCTTTTAAGTGATCAAACAGATTCAAATAGTAGGGCATTTTATTATAAATACAGACTCAGTAGTGATCCAATATGAGTTATATTAAACTCAGTGGGAAATTGCCTATTAACCTTAACAGAAATAGCATTAAAATTCCAGAAACAGAAACTGAGTTCTGATTTAGGAGTCCAGTGCCAGGGGATTATTAAAATACCATCCTGGTACTTTATGAATGAATTGGACAATTAGTAGCACTAATTAGTAGCAATGTCAGTTTGAAAGAGCTCCATGGAAGAAGCAAAAGGATGACTGTTGCTTGATGGCAGAGGAGGAGGCCTTCAGGAGGCAGCGTGTTACATGCCAGGTTGTGCAGTGCCTTCCCTATGTAAATTCCTTTGGAGCATCCATGGCCAGGGTTGGAAGGGACCCCAAGGATCATGAATCTACAACCCCCATGCCACGTGCAGGGCCACCAACCTCCCATTTAATGCTAGACCAGGCAGCCCAGGGCCCCATCCAACCTGGCCTTGAACACCTCCAGGGACGGGGCATCCACAGCCTCTCTGGGCAGATGTTCCAGCACCTCACCACTCTCTCTGTAAAGAACTTCCCCCTGACATCCAACTTAAATCTCCCCTCCCTCAACTTCAAACCATTTCCCCTTGTCCTGCTGTTATCAACCCTTTCAAAGAGTTGATCCCCCCCCTGTCTGTAGGCTCCCTTTAGGTACTGAAAGGCTGCACTGAGGTCACCCCACAGCCTTCTTTTCTCCAGGCTGAACAAGCCCAGCTCCCTCAGCCTGTCTTCATAGGAGAGGTGCTCCAGCCCCCTGATCATCTTCGTGGCTCTCCTCTGGACCCTCTCCAACAGCTCCCAGTCTTTCTTCTACTGGGGGCTCCAGACCTGGACGCAGCACTGCAGATGGGGCCTCACAGGAGCAGAGTAGAGGGGGACAATCACTTCCCTGTCCCTGCTGGCCACCCCTCTTTTGATGGAGCCCGGGATACCATTTGCCTTCCAAGCTGCAAGGGCACACTGCTGGCTCACATTAAGCTTTTCATCCATCAGGACCCCCAGGTCCCTCTCTACAGGGCTGCTCCCAAGCACTGCTCCTTCCAGTCTGTATGGATGCCTGGCATTCCTCCAGCCCAAGTGCCAAACCTTGCACTTTGCCATGTTGAACCTCATCAGGTTCACCCTGGTCCACCTTTGAAGCCTGTTGAGGTCCCGGCTCAGTCGAGGCAGGCTGCAGTGGTGCAGTGAGCTGCTCATTACAGAGCAAGAGCTGACAGCCGTCAGGGATTCTCAGCTGCAGGGAATTGTGCCACGACTTTTTAAATAAGAGCTAACGCAGTTTAGGGAAGAGTATTTCATTTTGAACGATAGCATATCATACCTAAAAGAAGGCAGTTTGTTATGTGATGATAAATTTATTTTTTCCTAATAAGTTCAAGGCTTTGGGTATGAGGTGCATCTTAAAGTCCAGATATACCTCTCATCTGTTGCTTACTTTATTGGCATGCTTATCCACCTGTTTGTTCACTGAAGGGGCAGCAGGAAAGCTAGGCAGGAGGAAGGGCTATTCTGGCTGTCTTCAGGATAAGTTCTGTGTCCTGTGCCCTCATCTATGTGGAGCATTACTAAACAAGGGGTTTTAAGGTAAATAAGAGGCATTTAATGCATTTGTAATTGCCCTTTTGCAATTTGTAAATATGCTTTAGGACTCTCTCTGCACTTCTTACACCTTGCGAAGCACAAGAGAGGTTAAAAAGTCATCATCCAGTTCTACTGACCGTGCTATGAAATTCTCTTTATTGGCTTCTAATGTCAAGAAATGATGCAACAGGCAAATCGAGACATGTACAACTTCCTTCTTCTCACATGTGGGAAAAGAAGGAAAGCACATACACACTGACAGTGGAAAATGCCATTACTATCAAAAGCAACAATTTATTATTTGTTTTAATTTCCCCTAAAAATATATAACTTTGCAAGTACTCTCATGAATCCTTCTGTCAGCGGATGACATTTGAGTCTGCAGTTGGTCTGGCGTGGAGATCTGTGGTGAGAAGAGGGTTGTGTTTCTTCTATTGTGGTTAATTAATTAAGCCTTCACTTTGAGATAGTTCTACTTTTATAGTAAGGCTTCACATTAGTCGTGCAGATCAAGAAAAGAATGGGTGAACATTCCTCATTAGAATGACTGTGGGCTTGTAGCTGGCTGCTACACATCTTCTGAAATGTCACTGTGTTTCAGGAGAGACCATCCCAGAAAAGCTCCCCATTATTTGTTAGTTTGCCATAGTAATGGCTGTGTAAAGTTCTTGATATTTGCTTTCTTTTTTTAACTCTAACATCTATTCGAAGACAGAAAGTGGAGGAAAGGCAAATTGGTGTTATACAGAACTAGAATTTGGATCTCATCTCAGTTCTCATCAGTTTCACGGCTATCTCTGTATTAAATTAAAGATCACTGAAGGAGAAAAGTAGATTACATTTCCATTGTGAGTTAGGAAGTAGAAATGTGATTACGACAGGTACGCAGAGTAGCTAATGGAAATGAATCACAAGCAGATGAATGAAAATATTTTTAAATATATCACTTGATTCTCAGATGTTTTCCGAAAACCAAAATAAACTGGACTGCATGATTATTTGAGAGAACTTACAGTTTTCGTATCTTCCAAGCCCAAAGCTCGAGTCTCAACTTCATCAAAATACCAAGAGGAAGGAAGCAGAAAACATATTACAGTTTAATGTACAAAACACGGGCAAATGCTTGCCATAGCAACCAGCAGTTAGGTGAGATGAGCGCTGTGGCACATGGGCCTGCGCTCTGCTTACCTCTTTATTACCCAAGGTTGTACATGGGAGTGATTTTCTTGATGGTGAGAAACTGATCTATTTGTCAATTTGATTGTTTTCGCTCTGTTTTGAAATTGCTGGGTGAAGGATGTATGTATGCTGTTTCTGAATAGTAGCATGCACCTTTCCTGTCAAAACCAAGGCTTTTTCTAAATAAAAGCATTTTCGTTTTTGTAAGATATATTATTAGTAGTTGTCACTTTCTTCATGAGTGCGTGAGAGTTGTAGGATTTACAGGATGGAGATTTGATAAATTGATGTCTCTGATTTTCTCTGCTTTCAAATTAAAAATCCATTTTGTCTTTTTTCCTGTAACCGGTGACAAAAAAAAAAGGCAGTATCCCTTCTTACATCTTCTCTGTTCAGAGCTACATCCACTCCAGTGACACCATTGCCAAACCTGTGAAAAATGTTAGTATGTTAGCCTTGCAGCTATGCATCACATACGTAAAACAAATATGTTGGTATGTTAGCCTTATAGCTATGCATCACAGAAGTAAAACAAATGTGTTAGTATGTTAGCCTTGGTGCTGTGGCTAATTTTTAAATGAGCTTCTCTAAGGGATCTACCTTTTCTTGCTGTGTTCCTTTGAGCTCTAACATAATTCACACAGTGGTGGGGGCACTTACCGTGCATTTCTGATGTTACGTTAGGATAGGCAGCTTCAGCCAATAGAGGAGAGTGGCACACTTGTAAAAGACCATGTGTTCGAGCAAAGGTTCTCTCAAAAGTGGAGATATTTATTTCTCGTTTTGTTAGGACATCTGTTATGTTTTAACTTGGCTTTAACCAAATACCTGGGTTGTATTAGGTAATATATAGGAATTCTAGTCAGTAAAAGAAAAACAAGGTTCTGCATTTCCAACACCTTTATGATGACTTTTATCAGGTATTCAGAACGGGTTTTTAGACACAGCTACCCGTCAGTATCACAGCAGTTATATTCTAAATTTAATTTTAAAATGTTTTGCATGCGTAGACAGCTAAATATTGCTTTTATTTAAACAATTAAATAAAATACCAAAGCCCTCCTATGAAAACCAGGGAAGAAGACATCTCCAATAGCGTGGCGTTTTAAAGTAAGGAGGTGGGGAAGGAACCCCGATGAGCTCCATGCAGAAGCAGGCCCTGCCCTTCCCTGCTGCACCGCTCCAGCACCCGCGTGCCTCCAGCCACAGAGATTAGGGCACCAATGTAGGTTAAGACTAATCCGACAGAAATACACAAATCGGCTCCCTTATCTGATTCTCTGGAGCCCACGTTAGTGGAGGAGAGGGAGCAGCTTGGGGCCGCAGCGTGTGCTCCACAGCCTTCCACAGAACAGAGGTGAGGAAGCACGCTGCCTCCTTCCAGGTCACGCAGGCTTTCTGCAGGCTTCCAGGTCTACCCTGGGGAAACCTGAAGGTCCTGTGGTCCCTGGTGTTTGTCCGGATGTAATCACATGCATGGAGATTTTCAGTGGCTGTTGATGTTGCATAATGAAGTACAAGGCCCTGCTTTGACTCAGCTTGTGGTTGAACCTTCCCACCAGTATCCCACTGTGTGATGGCAGCAGAGGGGCACTTGGACCAGATGGCGTCTGACATGGAAGTGTGTAGGAGCGAAGAAGTGCCACTGAATTCCACCCATTGACATTCGTTGATGCTTGTGAACATTTACGGAGACCAAGCAGTGGGTGTGAGCACTGTGAGGGGGGCTGCTGCATTTCAGCAGTGGTGACAGCAGCAGCGGGTCACCTCCTCTGGTGCAGATGTTTGCAAGAACGACATGCAGCTCTTCTTCATTGCTGGCAAGAGTGCATAGCTATATAGTGGTGACTATGGGAATTTGCTCTATCTAATACCACTATTGTGCTCTTTGCATCAGTTGTCATTTCCATGGAAATAGGGAGCACTACTTTCAGTGTGATTATGTATGTATATAAGTTGTAAATAACAAACTCTGCACATCTTTTACGTTTTCGGTTCTTTGAAGGTTTAAGGTATTTACAGAATATCCTAAGTTTGAAGGCCTGTGAGGGTTATGGGGGTCTTCTCCAGAACACTTAATATAAAATTCCCCTTATCCATTCTGGAGGCTGTATTTCTGTCACTGTAAATTCTGTGCAGATGTGTAGCAAGAGGATATAGCCAGAGTCCATTCTACCCTTGGACACAGGGCTTTCTGTTTATGGTCATCAAAGATAGAGGTCCTTCTAGAGGGCAGTTAAGAATACAGCTGTATTTGGGACCAGATTAGACTCATTTATTTTACATCACACTTTGAACTCTACCTCTCCTCGCTGACTACTGAGACAGCCTTGATAAACCAACCAGTTCTTTTCAGTGTTTGCTTTTGAGACTGTTCCCATGGTTTTTGTGTAGTGAAGCAGTCTTTTGGAGAAGCCATGCAGTCTGCATTAAGTACAGGTATTGATACTTTCTGCAAATCGTGTTTTATTAAAACATGTTTTTTATTGTAGGAAGAAGAGGCTAAAATCAAAACATAACAGACAGAAAAATATAGAGACTAGAAGAAACAGCACTTCACTTTTTCTTTCCAAAAATTCAGAGAACCACCAAAATCTGGTGGATTACCTCCACCGATCTTCTGGATTTGAGGTGAGTGGATTCCCTCATTCCCATCATTTCTCTTCGTGCCACATATGTATGGGAAGATTATTGAAAATAAAAGGATGTGAGGCTGGATGCTTGTAATCAAGTCTCTGAATTTCTGCCAGCTTTTTCCAGAGTGCAGCCCATGACTGTGATTTGAAAGCCACACTTTTGGAGGAGCATTTCTCAATTCTGCCACAGGGTAAATGGAAAGAATGGGAAGCATATATGAGAGTATGAGAAACAGCCAATGAACAAGCAGATTGCTGTAGAAGATATGTAGATAAAACAGACCTTAAAAAATGAAAGAGAACTGGCAGAGTGCCTCTTTTTTCTGTACGTATTTGTGACAGCACACAGCTGAAAAGTTCCTGAGTTTGTATCTTTTACTGGAAGATCACTTTTTGGCATTTTTATTTAGTTTTATAAAAAGTAGAGTCTCTTTAATTTTAGATGCATCAAATGCCATAGTTGTAAGAATTCTGTATGTATCTTGGGAGATTAGATGGGGACAGGATTTCTTTTACTCTGTTATCACAGACTTGTTATGTAAATAGAAAGCTCACAAGCAAATGAGAAAGCACATTCACTGAAAAAAAAACAGATGGCTTTTCCCCAGAAATACATCCACTGTCAGATTCCAGCAACTTGGTAAGAACTTGCTGGAAAATTTATTGTTATGGATATGCATGTAATAGGAAAATAAATATAGTGAAATCACTATGAATGCCCTATACTTATCTCTGAATGATAAAAATAAACTGGTCTTCTTGTGCGTGGTGCAGTGCTGACTATTTAATAAGGACTAGGATAGTCTGTGCAATCACTCTCACGTTAAATAGCAGATTTGCAGAAGTGTGATTTTTATAATGTCGTGTATCCATTCTTTTAATTAAAAAAAAAAAAAAAAACTTTTTAACAAATAATTATTTTAATACTTAGTCATAGAATCACCAAGGTTGGAAAAGATCTTGGAATCATCAGGTCCAATCAGTCTTGAGACCTGGTAATTCCTAGTAGGCAAAGAAGGATTGAGAGGCAGATAAAAGGAGGGTGAGAACAAGACTTTCAGAAGGGGAAAAGCAATATGGAGCCTGTTGAATTAGCCACAGAAATTTTCTTGAGTCACCATGTAAAACTCTTTTGAGGGTTGTATAAGACACTGACAGCGTGTGTGATACTCTTTCTTTGATGCTTGTAGGTTTGTAAATGGAACACGTACAGTAATTTTTTTCCCAGCAGAAAGTTTAATTACATCTTTGCTTACACGTTTCCATTCCTGTATGCTCAGTACAGACAATTCTTATAATTAATGTGTTGTTACTATTTTACTTAGATGCTATAAGTTAAAAACCAGGTTCTTTATTTGAATTCATTTCAGTAATGCTTTTTTGTCAAATTCTTGAGGCCTTTAGTAGAGGCTTCTTTTACTGATGCTACTTAAATCTTCAGTATTGTCCACGTGACCTAGTTATTTTCAGCCCTGGTTTGACATAGCTTTCATTGTTGGGGTGTTTCATCCATCTATTGAAATTGTTTCCAGTAAATCAGTTTTATATTGTTTACTGTGCTTTTGCTTTAGGAAGGCCTTTACAAAAATCTCTCTTATCAATACCTTTCGATATGATTAAACGTTAGTAATTTTATCTGAATAATATTAAATGCACAGTAAATTGTAATCCAAAATATATTTGTCTGCAAACTATTTAATTAAAAGTTATGTCGTATTTCTGTTTGCTTTGTCACTGTAAAAATTAGCTGCTCTGAAGTCACAGATTCTTAAAGCATTCATCTATAGTTTTATGAAAAGCAACTAAAAACCTTCCCTTAGAAAATAATCATGCAGCTTATATTAAGAGTAAATTGCATACAGAGGAAACATTAAAGGTTTATCGTTTCTGCCATAGGAGAAGAAATTCTTACGTTTAAAGTGTGCCATTTACACGTCAGATTTTAGGATTCAGAATTTCTGAGTGATTTATAAAACACTGACATTCAGGTTCTTGATAAGCTAAAACCAGCAGCTCAGGCCCATTGCTTGGAGCCTGATAATACAAGTCATGGGAGAAAGTTCAGTGCCTTCCCATCTCCATTGGATGTACCTGGATGTCTGTACCACGACATCCTTCTCCTCAGCATTATGTTCCAATTTTTCACTCAATCAGATGCAGTGTATTTCAATGGTATGTCATCAGTATTTAGAGCTCCTGCCTTTACAAAGTCACATGGTTCTGTTTGGATTGTTGTAAGCCATTGTAATGAATGGGAAGAGATTTTTTCTACCAATAATAGTATTATTTTTTTATTATTATTTAATTTTCATTTTAATCATTTTAATAATATATATGGACTGGATGATCTGGATACGAGTAACTGCTGTCAATCATTTTCTCCCTGAATAGTTTTCTTTCTAAACAGAGCCTGGAAGGCTCTACTGAGCTGCTGCATTCAGTGCAGAAAAGGCAGATTCATTGTTACAGGATGTCATGCCCCAACTTTGCCCTGAAATTAGGTGCCAGTCAACTGATCTATAAATCACAAAGCAAATTCTTCAGGCTTTCTGTAGGATGCAGAAATTGTTGATTGGTTGTGTTGCATCCATTTAATGAAAGGCTTGTTCATAATATGGGAAATTGCCTATGAATCTGAATTTGTTAAAAGTGTATTTCTGGTTTCTAGCTGTGCTCTCTTACTGAGTCCTCAGGCTTTCAGGTACAACGCTCTAAAGGCCAACATCAACTCTTTTAGCTGTGTCTTTAACCTAATGAGCTCCAATCCATTTCATTTCTAAAATTACTAATTAGTTGACTTAAAGTCCTGCAAAGGCTGTTAACTCCTTTCAGTGTCAAAGAAATTGAAACTGTCGTGCTCAAGTGGAGGGTTACAGATACATGATGCTGTTGTTTCCAAAGGAAATGGCTCAAGAGAAGCCCAGTGCTTTTGTTTTTGAGAGGCAAGTGTTGCTGTGATAACGCATGAGCTCTTACAGCTTTGCCTGTGTCTGTGTACCTCTGCAGTAGCTCATACACAGTACTGATAGGGCCTTTTACATAACTAAGGTTTTAGAAGAGAGAGGCTGCTGCTGTGTTTGTGTATGTGTTTATCCCGTAGTGTTAGCTGTGGTATTTAACTCTAAAGCCTAACTTCTAGCCTTACCAGTTAAAGGCTATTAGCATGTGTCAGGAGAGCTACCGTTGTCTGAAGGCATGTACTTTGTATTATACAGTTTCATGCTAGTTCTATTGTTATAAAAATCTTAAGCTGATTTTTCTGTAAATCCGCCCATTCCTGTGGACAGTGAACCATCATAATTTGTTAAAAGCTATTTATTTCATATCAGTTCCAGTCAGAGCCATCCTTCCCTTCCTTAACTGCAAACATTATCGCAATTTTTGCTACTGAGTCATTGGGTAAGGCTTAGGAGGCAATCAAGAGAAATGAAATAAAAACATTGGTGTTTTAGTTTAAATAATTGTGCTGTCTCAATAGATGTAACCTGGCGTGCAAGAGTTCCTCACATGAGAGGTGCAGTAAGACAAGGAGCCAGCCTCAATGGACATAGCCCATTATCGAGATCTCAACAGGAGAATATCTAAAGCAAATCTCCAAGTGCATCAAGAATTCTAAGAAGACCGAAGATCCCCAAGGTAACCAGAAGCAAGACCATGAGGAGTAATGTAGGTGAGTGTTCAGAAGTAAATCAGTGCATTTCTTAAGCTGGAAATTTTTTATTTTATTTTGATAGTTTCATTCTGTGATAGTGAGGATTGTTATAAAATGTATTTCAAGTAACATAATACAAAAGATTTCAGCCAAATTTAAAAATCAAAAAAATAAGCAGAACAGTGGATGTCTTCGACGTTTAATGGTGGTAAAGTAGAAGAGTAAGCAATTTGGCAATTTGTATCTTTATATGAGATAAACAGTGCACTGATACATGGACCTTTTAAATAACAGAACAAAGAAGAAAGCATTCTTGACCTAGATTTAACAGATTTTCTTGAAACAGCGTACAATGTAAAGCCTTCTAATGGTATGAAAAGTATCATTTTGTGGCAGCATGATTCATATGGAGTATTAGTCATGATTGGTAGTAATATATTTTGATATAATTAAACAATAGAACTCCATTTGTCTGTATCAGAAAATATACAGCAGTTCTTGACCTACATGGTACAGCAGTGGCAGAGCATAGCTGCCTTGCCCTGAGATGAAGGCAAACTTTACAGTAAAGTGCAAAGCATTTGCTCTTATACATTTTCATAATCAAAATATAAGGTTATACCATGTCAACAACCAGCAGATGGAGAAAAAAAAATGTCCTAGAAGCTCAAAGAACACAGTAGGAAACTGAGCTATAAATACCAGGCTAATTCCATAGCTTTAAGATTTCTCCAAAGCTTTTTTAAATCCCTCCAGAAAAGACTGAAGAGATCCCTAATCTGAAGTGCCCCACTTGAAGAAATGCGTACATTTTTCTTTTTAAATAAAATTATGTTAATCTACAACAGATTGTTTGGTCATTTTAATGAGTCAGTGTAGTATCTGTATTATATCCATTGCTTCAAAATAGGATTCTTAAACACACCAGTACATTTTCATTCTTATCAGTGATTTCTTCTTCAGAGAAAATATAGAATTCTGTCTGATCACCTCTGAACCGATACATGCAGCATTCCCACAGAATACTTGATGACCAGGGCTCATTCTGAATCTCTGTTTTTTAGAGAGCTATCCCTTTCAGTTGAGAGATGTAACAGAAGACCAATCTTCTTTGATCAGATTTTGTGAAAATTTGGAGGAGCTATTCGTATCTTTTTCCCCATGTAGTTGTAAATTGTACCTATGGAATATAACGTTGTAGCTATATTCAGAAATCTTTGTTTTTCTGGCTTATGTGCTTAATACTGTAAATTCCTGAAAGCAGATGTTGAGATTTCCGGGGATATTTCCTAGGATACATCACTAGGTACTGAGCCCCACTTTGACTTTCTGCCACTGAGGTCATCTGATGCAACTCTGAAAAGATTGTCCAGAGCTTTGTTAACTTCACATTTATGCATCTCCAAGGTTTGAAACCCACAGCTTCTCTAGACCATTGCCAGCAGTTTATTGAGTCATCCTCAATATGGAAGTTGGTGGTTGGTTTTTTTTCCCATACGTTTATTCAGAATTTTCCGTGTTGCATCTGAGTTTGTTGCACGTCCCCTGTATAAGAGGAAGATGGTTGAAGTGCTTGAAAAATAACAAAGATCACAAATACTCCTTTCTCAAGCGCTGAGAGTTTTTGCAAACTTCAGTGACTTTTGTCAGACTCTGTAAGTATTCACTGTTATTGAGAGCTTAGAATATATTTTGCTGTCCTGGACGTGGTCTTTTATGGAAAGTTCTTATTAGTAGGAAGATGAGAAAGCAGAGCAACAAACTAGTGGCAGATTGAAAAAGCAGTCCTTTTAAAGAGCAGCAGGAAGAACGAGGTTTGTTTGTGGTGGGGGAAAAAAGAGAACACTGTAGGATGGCCATAAAACTTTAAAAAGATGAGAATTTTATCAAAAGCAGTGGTAGTGGTTGCTCTACAGATTTGAAAGAGAAAAGAGCAAGCAGAAAAGGCAAGTTTAATTTGCACCGAGGATTAAGAGAAAACAGTCCAATTTAGAGAATTTTTTTTGTTACTAATAATCTTCTTCAAGGGAAATAGTTTAAGGTATATGGTATTTACACGATTTCCTTACAGCGCCTTTAAGAATAAATAACCTTTTTTTTGTAAATAAAATGCTTCGAGTGCTTTGGAGAGTCCACATTTAAAATGAAGTGAGAAATTCAGGTTCAGCAACACTGCGAAGTTTGCCTTTCATTGCCTTTAATTCACACTTCCATTAAGATAGTATGCCAAAGTGCAACGTAAGAGCTAAACACCTTTTGTTTTTTTTAAGTGCAGGGAGATACCTATTGGTTGAAAATCACATTTTTTAGATTTTTCTGCCAAGAATCCAGAGTTGATGACACCGATGGCTTTGTTTGTGGGGGTTTTTGATGGAATTTGTTTGTGTTACTGAAGGAATTTCTTTTAATGAAGTTTTAAATTAGAGCTGACTGAATGATTGCTTGCCAGTATGCTTTCCAGTAGCTCACTTTTTTGGAGAGTGGTACCAGAGTATGTTTGATACCTGTTAGGTATCAAACCTTCTGCATTTCCTGGGACTCGTAACATTGTTCAAGAATAAAGGTCTGTTTGAGTTTTGAGTTAGGATCTAGCACAGTACATTTTCTTCTCTTTGGGATGAAATAGTGCATTTTCTAGATTCTTCTCTTTTATGGTTGGTTCTTAAACTCTTGGGTGTAATGCCTTCTTATAGGGACACGTGGTTTTAAATTCTGGCTGCCTGTGGTCCTTTACCCTCGTTTTTGTTTGCTGTGCTTTGATGAGCTGGTGCAATACTCTTGTCAGGCTTGAATGTGATTCACCCTTTTGTTCAGTTCTTTCTGAGGAGACCCAAACCTTTTTATGTCTGGCTTAGGGTTTGTGCAGTTTATTGCACGTGTAGTAAAGTCATGTTTTGTAGTGAACCAAGCAAGGAAAGCTGTGGATTGATGGCAGAGCTCTGTGTTAAACCCAGCGCTGTCATGACGAGATGCAATAGCAGGCTTTTAGAATAATTGGGACCTGGTGTGAGTAATCATGCTCCACAGGAAGTCTTTGAGGTCCTTTTCAGGCCCTAAAACATACCCTACATTTTTGAGAAGGGAGGAAGAAGGCGCTTAAAGATACAAAAATCCTTTGACGTGAAGTTCATTTGGTAGCCTAACTATCCTTTTTTATAGGCACACTATATTGGTTTTTTGTTCGTAGAAGTCCACGTTAGCAACATTTGTCAAGGTTCCGTGGAGGGAAGAGTTGAAAGGAAAGAAGCAGTGCCCAAAGAATTGGGTTCTGGAAGTCTTGAAGTCTGTTGTGCAGAGCGGTGCTTTAGGCACTTAGTGACAGTGCCCAGACTTTTGGCTTAGACTGAAGGTTGCTGACATCAAAACTCCACATTCCCCATCTCTGAGTCTGAAGTTACTCATACTTCTTTTCCTAAAATTGTACTTCTGCAAACATCCTCAGAGAGTTGATTTATAAGTATGTAAAAGCTTTACTCCCAAATGTGAAGTTTTAAATCCTAATTTCAGAATTTTAGATTTTGGATGGTGTGAATGACAAAAATAGTTCCAAGGAGAGAGTTTCACAACCTGTGTACTGTGGTGGAGAACAGAATGCTTTTTCTTATCATTGGAAGTAAACGTTTCATTTTCTAAGAGCCAGACTGTAATCTTCACAGTTAATGGGAGAGTGTAATTTATGCTTACTAAAGTGTCAGTGTGAACACGTCTGAAAATTGCTAGGTAAAATTTCAACCAAAAAATATACAGACATTAACATTTATGTGCTTTGCTCATCTTATTAGGCTAAATGTACCTTGCCATTCTTAACTGCAAATCTCCAGGCACAGGGATGGTGAGTTGATGAGTCAGAATCCCTAACGAAGCAGCCTGGGGAGGGCAGGGAGGATTGATGTTGTTCTCACCTCTGTCTGGGGCAGGAAGAAGGGGAAGAGGTTTTTGGCTTAAGAAACACAAAATCTTACTCAAAACTAACAGCATGTGTACAGTTGAGGACTCTATTGCCTTAATTTTACAGAATAAACTTTAGTAGAATATATTTTTAAGAAGTTGTGTGTTAACATTTTTTGAAATGCTGGACTTGTCTTTTCTGTGCTGTGTTTTTTTGGAAATGAGCTGTGTGCAAAAAATGAAGTTGGATGCAGTTATTTATTTCAGAGGAAAAACAATATTCAAAGCAACCTCTCCATTTAGATGTTCATAAATATGAAGGAATAATTAAGAATCGCTTAACGTTGAAATTGTAGCATCCTAGGAGGACCATTTTGTTTACTATTGCTTATATTCTCTTTCAACTGGATCTTTGTTTTTCAGCTTGGAATGAACGTGATGATAATATCCACCTTAAATCTAATGCTTAACGAGGAAAAAGGTCAGGCTCTTTTTTTCTTTTTTTTTCCTTTTTTTTTAATTTGTTGTCCTACAGTTTATTAATATACTAAAAACATACTTACAAATTGTGTTACTTACTGAATATTTTTTATAGAACAAGCCAGATAGAAAGTTTTAATATGAGGATAAAGAAGAGTATTTTTCAGTTCAGTGGTATATGCATGAAACAGGAAGTGTATGTGAGAGAAAGGAGATGTATAAGGGAAGATCATGTATACAAATCTTCATAGAGATTTCACTTTAGAATGATTAAACCTACAATTAACGGACCTCTTGTACATGAATAAAGAGATATTTATCACAATTTTTGTGGAGAAAGGCACTGAAAAGGAGTAAAATCACCCACTTGTTTTTTTGGTAAATATTCTTAAACTTCTGAGTGCTCTTTCAGAAAACAGAGGAAGTCTTTTAACACTGTCTGTCTCATAAATAAAACAGTGGGGGCAAATTCTCAAAATACTCACCCTTTCAGTTAGTGTGTCATTGAAAGGCAGTGAGTAATAATGCATTAATGCTAGAAGGAAATTCATGCATCATCTGGCATGGGTTTGTAGCACAGCAAATTTCAGAGAGGCAGGCTAAGCTTTCAAACAATTGCATTTATGCTCAGTACTTCTGGAGTTTGCATTAAGATGCAGGAGTAGCTAATTTTTATGTTTTTGGTGGTGTTTTTTTTCCTAATTATCTTCAGGGTTTTTTTCATGCGGGAAATCACTGAGTAGAAATGCAGAAATTCAGTAAACAATTCAGAAAATGGTATTTGGATAAAAAGTTCCATGTGTCTAAAAATAGTGCAGTCCTATGACTTTGGCACAGAAGGCATAATTTACAGGTTTAATTTGCAATCCTGCTACGTTTCTGACATTCTCTTGCACAGAAATTCAGTCTGAATTATTCAGATGATTTAAATATTGCTGTGTTCTGAACTTCAGGTGCCTAACACAAAGGAAGTTTATCTGGTTTATCTGCCGTCTGCATTCACAATATGGGAGTGAGATTTTCATTTTTTGCCATTTCTTTCTTTCTTTTTCCACGTCACATTGCAGAGCTAATGGAGATTGGAGCTAATCTGAGTAATTGTTACGACGGGAGATCAAAGCCTTTCACTGTATTTCCAGCAAACTGATTTTTCCATTTTTTTGACCATATATGTAAATCAAATTGAATTCTCATGTTCAGGTTTTCAAATGGCTACTTTTAAATATTCTCTCTTTATAAAATAAACTTTTTTTCCATAGATAACTGTTTCTCTAGCAACCAGTCAATAACATATAGCAAAGCTGTTGACAAGCACTGAACATTTACAGTAGTTATTATCTATTTATTTTCCTAATTTTTTTATCAGATAACCTAAGAATGTTCTGCATCAGATGGTCCTGAAGTTCATATAATCTCCAATATGAAAACTGTGATGACAGAATGACATTTAATAACTCCAGATTGTATCTAATCCCAATATATGCGTATTAAAAGAACCAAATTGTTCTTTCTTGATGTTCTCCGATCTCCTTTTAAAGTGATTTTTAACTTTGGCCAGAAACTCAACAATACCTGTAGCTCTATCATTTGATAGGTCTTGGGAGGTCTGACTTGTCTCTTGTAGGCTTATTTTGCAATCTTTTTTATCTTTTTTTCTTTACTTTGGGTCTGTTATGTTAAATGTCCATTTTAGATTCTTCTAGAGCTTGATGGTTTCATAGGGAGCCAGCAGGACATCAGCCACTGTAGAAAAATGAGTTACAACCATGAACAATACCTGAAGCCGCAGAGAATTAATACCTTATCTTAAAGCTAACGATTCATCTTTGTTCCAAAATGATACAGAAAAGTGGTAAAGAATTTCACTGACAAAATCAAAACTTTTCTGCTGCAAAATAGATTTTGGAGGCAGATTTTCTTATCCAGCAAGGCCTAAAGGCCAAAACCAAAATGACCTTCACAGCTGCAAAACTGATTGAGTGTTTGGGATTGAGCGTGTTGGGATTGAGCATGTATGGGATGCTGTAATTTCTCTTTACATTCAGGAAGGCTGAGTCCTTTAAAATCCTCATTAGGAACATCCCTCCTCTTTCATGCTATACTTCATTTGCTGCCTTGTTTCAGAATATTAAAAGTAACCGGTTTGATAGGGTTGATAGAACTTTGCATGTTGAAACACCACCAGGGAGAAATAAATGCACCGATGACTTTTGGTCATTCAAAATGAAAACATAATTAAAAAAAGAAACATCGAGCCTGGATTAGTACTTGCTGAAGATGGACATGTGTTTTGTTAGTTCCTCTTTAGATGACAGAATGGATTGCTGGAATAATATTTCTTTACTTTCCATTATTAGCATATAAGACAGTAATATTCTGCTTCATTATATACCCTAAGAAAGATTTTGTTGATGGTGGTGGCATAATATTCTTCTCTAGAGAATAACTTGGTCCTTCTGTAGCCTACGTTCATACCCAATATTAGTTTCAAATTTAAAAATAGAAAAATTTGGATGTTTACATTATTTCGGCTCATAAGAAAGCCTATCACAAACACAGTTTTGACCTATTTTGCTTGCAAAGAAAGAAATTAATGTGGTGGAAGGCCTGAAAGCATGCTGACTGCTGTATCTTTGGTCTCTACCAAGTGAGCGCTGTTACTGAGCAGACGGAGTTGAGATTTAAAAAGAAAAATAATTATTCCCAGCATTCTTTTTGATTGTCATGTAGCTCAGTTTTGGTTTTTATCAAAATGCTTTCAGAGATGCTGTATGTATGTGTCCGTGCACATGTGTGCTTTCAAAGGTAGTCATCTCTTCTTGAAAAGGATGTGCTTTCTCTCTGCTTTCACTGGAAGTGAAAACCTCAATTGCTAAGATAACACAGTTAAACCTCAGCAGTGGAGGATGTGTCACAGCCCAATCAGCTGCATTTTGCCTGTCCTCTAAGTACAGGCAGGAAGGGTATCTGATGCAAGGATTACAGCTTGTGATTAGTTAACAGCATGCTGGTGCAAAAGTAAGAGGTCTGTATCATATGCTCTTAGTGATAGCTAGAATCCATGAATGTGAGTCAGGCTCTTTTCCCCATCTAGCCATGATACAGCTAAAGATTGTTTTATTACTGTAGATTCCTAGATAGCAGGCCTGAAAGGACTGCTTTGATCGTCCAGCCTGGCAGTAAAAGCAACCACATGCAATAGGGTTGTGTCCTTCTGCATGCAGAATGCAAGTGCCCTAGCTGGGGCATGGCCAGTTCATTAATTGAGGATTCAGAGACGGGTGCACGGCCTGGGCTCTGGAAGTCATTTGCTAATGAATAGCGAATTCTCCCAAATAGCTGTCCTCCTCTAGGGTGGTGAAATTGTTGGGGTCTTCCAATCTTAGAAAAATTGCTGCATCAAAGCCAGTAGAAATTAGTATTACATAAGCCTTGTGCATAACAAAACTTATCTTTCACAAAGCTCAAAATACTGTTGCACCAAAGGTAGTTGGATGGTATAAACTGATTCTGTACTAGGACAATTGAAAGTACATAATTTTAGTAAGATCATTCTGTTCAGAACATTTTTTCAGGTTGTTGGAATGGAACTCTTTATTTACAAATTGGATGACGATGTCTTTCTCAAGCCAGAAGACAGAATATATCATTTATACAGTAGTGTTGTACTGCGAGATTCCAATACAGAAAGATGAGTTTGAAGGAAAAAAGATTTCCTTTATACATTAGGTAGGTTGTAGGAGATTGTTGAGTCACTCACGTAAAAAGTCGAGCTTCATAAGGTATTCAATTCTAATTAGTAAGAGAAAGCTTCTTTTCAAAATGTAAAGAACAAATTCCCAAAAAGCAATGAAACATTTCTAATTAGGTGACACGGGAGAATCCTAGCTAACTCCTTTGATAGACAAACTAATAATTAGCAAATGATGACTAAATAAAACCTTATTTTAACTCTCTGTAGTTTGAAAACAATGCTTTGAAAGAAGCTAAACATTCCAATTAGTTCTTAAAATCAGTCCAGGGATCTGAGTGCATTTCTATTTCCAAATGTCTTGTAGGTTTTTCTGTGGTAGAAGGAAAGCCTGGGAAGTGAGATCGGGATCTGTATTTGTACTGATTTTGTTTTGTGGATATTCTAAGGGTTTGCAAAACTTTATGCCCAAAATCTGTCACCATCCCATAAGCAAGCATCCAGAGGCAGTCATTTCTCAGCGGTCTGTAAGTAGCCTTTCCCTGTAATACCTGGAATTGTTTAGCATATTTAAAGGGTCATTTAAGAAAAAACTTGTAGAGCATCTTTGCAGTATTAGACTGTCAAAATTTGATTTACTGGTTTTATATCCACTTATTAATAAAGGAAAGGCTGTATTGGTATTCATATCATATGTGATGGATCTGAATCCAGACTATTAGTATCTAATTTAATTTTCTTTAACCTTGTACCAAGTTTTCTGTATTGCTTCAAAAACCGTTAAACATTTTCAGCTGAGTGTGCAATGAGGCTTCCAGAATGCAGCATTCAAAAAAGTGAGACAGATGCGTTAAAAATGGAAAACATACTTTCAGTATGTAAAAGTTAGGGGGAAATTTTTCTTGGGGGGGGGGGGAGATGTTTGAGGGATTGGATTGAGGAAACAATTTGGTGTCATTTTACGTAGTTCTTCGGTGAAATATTTTTAAGTATATTATAATGAAAGTGGGCTGCAAAACAAATCTGAAAGGCATGTCTTGGCGCACAGAAAAAAGGATTAATTGATTTAGATGTGGAAAGTTGTGTTCCTCGTGGTAAGATAACATGAGTTGTCTGGAATTATTATGAGATTACAGAAAAGAGGTATTTATTACACGGGTTGATGAAAATCAGCCCTTTGGGTAGAATCCAGTGTCCAAAACATTTTGAATCTGCTCCAAAATCCCAAAGCTTTCTAAACCAATCTGAAGTATTTTGATTAGAATACTTAGATACTGAAAAGCAAAATGGTGCATCAAAGGAGACTGTTTTTCAGCAGTTGGAAGACTCTGGTCTGATCAGAAGCGTAAAGGGTTGAGTTGTCAAAGGGATGCTCTGTTTGGCAGAGCATTGCTGGCCATGCTGATCCCTGCTGGGATTATCATGTCTGTTTTCAATGACAGGACTTTACAAATCCCATAGAGCAGTTCCACTTCCCTCTGGTTGTCCTCTTATGCTTCAGCTTCTTGTCTAGGCTGTCTTAGCATATAAAACGTTTTGTAAATCCAGCCCGTGTCAGCGTTAGGGGGAAAAAGAGCCAGACTCAGACTGTATTAAGTGAGTCTTAACCTCTTTTTCACTGCTGTCTTCCTTAGCTCCATTTTCTTTGTTTGACTGATAACCAGGTATGGGGAAAATGCAGAGGGTGCCTTTTGTTAAATCAGATGCAGAGAGGATGAACTCATTTGGGAGAACTCTGCAGTGTGCTTAACTTTTCAATGGTGTTATGCTGTTAAATAAAGCAACTCAGCACATGAGAGTTAGTGAAGGATTTCTCTATCAGAACATTGATGGCAATCTATTATTTTTGCAATTTATGCATGATAGAAGTAGGCAGTGCTTACATTATATATGAGACTGCTCCAGAAGTAATGCCTCCTGGGTTATTATGTTGGCCGACAGAATAAGATGTTGGTGGGATGGCAGTAGAGGTTAAACCTTCCCTCCAGTATTTTGTTACATTTTATTGCTGTGTGACAAACGGCAGCAGAGGGGCAGGGCATGAATCATGGAATCATAGAATCACCAAAGTTGGAAATGAGATGTAAGGTCATTGAGTCCGACTGCCCATCTGTCACCCACCAAACCTCAGTACAACATCTGGACGTTTCTTGAATACCTCCAGGGATGGTTGATCAACTTATCTGCATGGGCCAGTGGATTACAACCAGGGGACTGTGTATGGAGGTGAATGTTGGCCTCAATGTATTGGAAATGATGGTGGCAGTGTTGGAATATTGCAGAGTTTTTGCCGGGTGAGTCCCACAGATGCTCACGCAGGCACAGAAAGAATACTGTATGCAAGTTTGTCAGGACCTATTAAACAAGGCTGAAGTTTCCTGCATTGTATCGTTACCAGTGACAAGATGTGGTGTCACCACTAGGAGCCAGAGTCCAAAATGGCAGCCAACGGAGTGGCAACATGTGAATTCCCTATCAGAGAAAAAGTTGAAGATGCAGGCTTCAATGGGTAAATTGATATGCACTGCCTTTTGTGATAGAAATGGTTGATCCTTCTGGATTTCCTGGAAGCTGGACAAACCATCAGCTCTGTTCACTACATCATGACACTGACTAAGCTGAAGGCTCAAACCTTCAGAAATCAAGCCAGAGTAGAAAAGAATCTTTCTCTGGCAACACAGGAGCACCAGGCCCCACACCAGTTTGAGGACCACAGAGGACGTTGCCAGTCTTGGCTGAACTTTCCTACGGCACCCATTGTGTAGTCCAAATTTGCCACCTTCTGACTTCCATGTTTGGGACAATGAAAGATGGACAGCATGAGCAACATTTTCCTAGCAATAACGCCATCCTAGCAGCTGTGAAACTGTGGATCACCTCTACTGCTGCAGATTTTTATAAGCACAGCTTGCACGCTCCTGTTCATCACTGGTAAAAACGCAGAGCTGATGGTGGTGACTATGTTGAGAAATAGCATTTTGCAGCTGAGAATTTTCTCTATCAAATAGTGTTATTGTGCCCCCTTCATCCGTTGTCATTTCCATGGAAATAATTAGGAGGCATTACTTTCAAAGTATGTTTGCTACTTTATTGCCTGCAGTTTGTGGCAATTCATTCAGAACCGTGAAGCAATCTCACTTTATATATATTTATTTATAAACATATTTATATTTTCATATAAATGCATAAAACCATTCTAGTCACTCACTGATTAGCTGTGTGCTTGCACAGAGCTACCAGAGAGCCTTAGACTTCTGTTCTACAATTCATTGCACACAGAAACATCAGTGGATCCTCACAGAGCCCCACTTGCATATGCACATGGTAAATTGCAAGTTAGAAGGTCAAACCCTGTAGTGTGAATAGCAGTGTTCTGTTTTCTCCTAAGTGTGTTGTTTGAAGTATTTTTGTACCTGGGGAAGAATGGATAATGCACACATGTTCTGATTCAGTTTTATATTGCACGTCGCTCGGGTGTTTGTGTTAGTTTACATTTTTTAGCCTCCAGTATTTCTCAGGAAAAAGTCATGCAAATAGTAAATTTGGATGGAAGATACATGATAGAAGCAGACATTGTATTCCAGTCCATTGTACTGAGTAAAAATTGTTTGAATATCCTCCACAGAAGAGAAAGCTACATGAATTCTTTTGCTTCTTTTGGTACCGTTTCAAGCTATGTGCAGTACAGAAAAGTGGTTTATCTGATAAGTATTGCGGTGGTGATGGAATGGGATGTTAGCTAATGCAGGGTACTGCAGAACCAGTAGAAATATAGGGTTACTTCAAAGTGTCTCTTGCTGTTTGAGCAAAAAAGAAAGTGATGGCTTTTTTCTCGTAATGGATCCAGTGTAATTGCCCTAAATAGCAACATGAGCCACGGTAAGACTGTGCAAAGAGATTAGCAACTCTCTCTGCAGTATGTGCTTCCTGTATTTTATATATGTATTTTCTGAGTCAGATTTTACTGTATTATAGAAAGCTAATTCTCTGTTAAAAAAAAAAAAAACATCATTTACCTATTTTAGCCTTATGTGAGACCTGTAATAGATCTGCCAATACACCATTCAACAGTAATGCTGAAAGTCATGGATAAATTCGGCCTTGCTTTTGATGAAATGTCGTCTCTTGCCTTCTTAATCTTTAATCTTTAGATTTCAGCCCTTAGCCAAGGGGTATGTGCAGCTGGCTCCTTCCCAGCCCATATTGGTTTTGAAAACATTCTTTTTTATTTAGCGTTTTGAAATTTACATTTGTAAGTAGCACATCTGAAGAGAATGTACTGCGTAAGCGTACTTAATATTTTTGAGGACTGTCTGTCTCTGTAGACTTCTAGTGGTCTGGAGGGAAGGCTGCTGTTACTGGTAAATGTAGGTGTAATGTGTTGTTTATACTGCTGTCGCAGAAATGTAGGATCTTTGGACTTAATGTTCCAATTCTATCTCAAAAAAAAACCTCTTCTTACTAAAATCTTTCAGATCTATGGTAACATATACTGTGTTTTTTAATGTTAGCATAACACTACTATTAGGAGTAGAGCAGAACTGACATGCAATTCCAAATAAAATCTATTAATTTCATTGCTGCAATAGTCATCAGTGCTATTTTCTTTCATGTTCTATGGATCTCTTATATGTACTGCTTACATGAAATATTCCATGTTTGTCTCACCTCAGTAAAACTTCCGGTCTTGAAAATGAAGTCACGTCTACTTGTAGAACTTCTTTGAAGAACAACACACTTTGTTTAATCCTGAAATACAGCAACGAAAATCCATTCATATAGCATGGGAGGAAGTTAGTATTTATGATAGCAGATTTTTTCATAGGAATACTGAGATCAGTACAGAAAAACATGAAGATTCTAAAATTAGATTTGATGAGGAAAATCATAATTGCTGACTTTTTCCTGTTTGTTGTATAAGTGCTTGTTGTTTTTTTTTATGAAGTTATTATTTCAGTCTAATCTAAATGTAATATTCTATTGATATTATCAAGCCTAGAAGCAGATTCCTTCACATTAAATTTGTTCCATTTTATAAACAATTTTTAAAGGGCATTAATAGAGCTAGTCATCTGTTGATAATTTTGAGTAGCAGCATATGTGAAACTCCTCGGTTAAATGATACATCCCTTAATTCACCCAAACTGTGCTTTAACCATTTAATAGAAGTTGCATTGTCTGGGCTTTTAAGATGTAGTGCAGTTGCATCCACATATAATCATAAAATACATTAGCCAGATTGTATTTTTATCATAGCCCATATTATGGTGGTTTCATTGACATCTGAAATTTTGATTCTAAGCTCTTTAAATGGATGCAGCTGTGTACATCTTCATGAATTACTGTCCTGGACTGATGGACTTCAGAAAAGGGCTGATGTATTTTCTGTGTCTGTATTTTTCAGGCTGTTTTGTTGGAGCCAGGAAGTCATGAAAGAAAGTCAAGAAGAGAACTTGGATAATGAACAGAAGATAAAAAGAAAACAAAAAGAATGTGGCATATAAAGGGTATAATACCTGGAGGTATTAGATCTGACTCATATTTATAAAAATGAGACGAGCTTTCACAAAATACAAGTTATCTTAGTCATCAAGCTTGGAACCATGCTGTTGAACTAGAAATTCTCCTTTTCCCCATTCTCCTTTCTGACAGGTAACAAAGGATTGGTGAATTATGATTTTCCCAAGTTGGAAGCACTAATTTTTATCTATATAGTTCGTCCTTATGAATATATAAGGAGTTAAACATTGCATATTTAATGTGGATTATAATGGGAAACTGACTCATTAACAAAAATGGCCACTTTTAAGGACTTGGTTTCAAACTGAGCTGGAGCCTCCCATTGCACTTTGTACAATTTGGGGAAAGATGTACTGAATGGCCTTCTTTGGGAGGCCATGATGACATGTAGTAAAAGGATATCATCTTACTGTTGATATCTTTGAAGACTCATAAACAGAAACAGAAAAATGAATGGTGGAAAGGAGTGTGACGGAGGGGACACGGATGGAGGGCCACCAGCAGTGCAAGTTCCCGTTGGTTGGCAGCGACGGGTGGACCAAAGTGGAGTGCTCTATATCAGGTATGGTTATCTAAAGTGGTTACTGTAACTGTTTGCGTTGTAGTTTTGCCAGAACATGTGGTAGATTAGTGACCTGGCGAGTTCTTATGCTCAAAGAGTTTGAGGGCGTATCCTTTTGGAAGTGCTAGATCATTCATTCTGTTGATTTTAATGGAGTCCACTTGAGTTATGCCATTTGCATGCCTTTGGCACATACTCTGTCATTACAAATCTAATATTACTTGGTCTTGAAAATTTGATATCCTTACTATACATTTTGCTTTAGGCACGAATAGTTCTTTATTACTTATTATCGTCATGTGGATCTTAAAGCTGAGCAGTAGCAGATTTAACCTGACTTAATACCTCCATTACTGAAGCCTTTTACAATGAAACTAGCCAGAGGATTTCTTAGGTCACATCTGAGATTGATGAGAGATTTCTCTCATTGCCTTTTCCTTGCTCAGCACCAGCTTTCTATAGGACCATTTGCTGGTCACGTTCAAAGGAGCAATCAGGCATTCAAACAATTCATGGCAGATAAGATAGAGTGGGACTTTTTTCTGACTTCAGCTCAGTTTGTGTCGTGCCATGCAACTTTATCCTGACATTCAGTAACTCTTCTCTGCTGTCTCATCTGGGTTTATGTTCCAGATCTCCACAGTACTTTTGTGGTTTACTTGCTCTCTTTTGAAAGGAAATGAAATGGTGTAACTATACTCAGTAGCCATCAAAACATCAGCCCATTTTAAAACCCATGAAGGTTCTTTGTACAAAATCACTGTCGTGCCTTGGCAGGACTGACTTCTACAGATTCCTCCCTTTATTTAATGTAGAAAAATAAAACATACAGGAATGCCAGCCTAAAACCAAAGTTTTAGATATTTTGTTTATTTTATTTATTTATTTTCCTAGCTTACAGAATTTTTTCCTTCATCTTGGAGCAGTCTCAAAGGAATATATTGAAATTACTATTAAATGAGTGTGTTCAGACAAACGTGCTGCAAATTAAATCTTATTGGAAAAAGATCAAAGTTAGCTTTAACAAAATGTAGGTACATCAGGTTTACATTGCATTAATCTAAATGGTTATCAATTTATTATTATCTTTCACTTATTCCACTCTTTTCTGATTAAAGTAACCTCTTGTACGCAACATTTTATATATTAACAATATGAAATTCTTTAATGAGTCTCAGCATACTCCAATTTTACACTAAACCACCATAAAAGATCAAATACATTCCAGGATTTCTTGTTTACATTCTCCGTTGGCAGAATCCATGTCAGTGATATGCATGTCAAAGATAAATAGCCTTCCCTTTGTATTTCTCATTATTGCTGTAATTTACTGGGCCTCTGCCTCAGTTAAAAATCAATGAAAAAGAAAGAGTTGTTTGGTTTGTGGTGCTTTTTGTTAGGTTCTTTTTTTCCCTTTCATCGTTGTATCCAGACATCAGGACTTAAAATTCTTTGCTATTTTCATATGCCTAATGAGCCCACCTGTTTCTGAATTTTATTTTCTACAGCTGTAAGAAACAGATCATAAAGCTCTTGAAGAAGTCTTGCGTGCTTAGAAACAAGTAAATTTGTTTATAATTCTGACGGTTATTTGCTCTTTTTTTAATATGTTTTTTTGTTGTTGTTGTTTCTTACTATTTCTATTCTCAATTGCCTTATGAGAAGCACTGTTTTTATTCCAGTTGACCCTGTTAATCAAGTTTACCAGTTGTCTTTTTTGTTTGGGGGAAGCTGGTATTATTTCTGCCCTCTTTCCAAGTTTTGTCCATGTACTTTCTTTAATCCAATTGTTATTTTGCTGGTGTTCCTCTGTAAGCCATCCTCCTTCAGGGAAGTCTAGATGTTGTCTAGATGCTCATCCACATCCTTGTTTGGTGAAAGGCGTGGGGTAGAAAGTAATGGTTGGAGGGGGTGAATGTCATCTAATCCAGTGTGGCATGTGAGCAGCACTCCATCAGGTCACTTGCTGTTGTTGTTAGCTGCATCTTCAAGGATAAACTCTCCCTAAGCTCTCTAGAGAAGCCTTTCTAAAGGAACAACCACCCCGAAAATATTCACTGCCTTTATCAAAGGAAAGGAAGGCCAAACAGTATTGACTCAAAAACTATCCAGAGGAAAATAAGTGTATTGTATTGAGAGTAGATGATCTCAGCTGAAGAAAGACTAGGTGTATTTGTGCTTCTTTATAAAGCTTACATGCTTTTTATCAGCTGTCAGCTGTTGCTTTGAGTTAAATCTGTAAATTAGTTTTTATTAGCAGGTTGAAGCACTGCTTTCTTAGTAACTAACAGTGCTGCTTGGAGATCATCTCTTCTTCAGGTTACTGTAAGCAAATAGTCACAGTGGAATAAACTGAGAAAAGGTCTTTAATAGCAAATAGGCATTCCATAACTGTCAGTAACTGATGCAAATATGTAATTTGTTCTCCCATATTTCTTTGGAGTCTTAAAACCCCTGGATGTCCTGAGCGACAAAAAAACCTTCATAGTTTCTTACAGAGGAAGCTGTAGATTGTCCTTTGCAGTACAGAAACATGAGGAAATTTGTTCACACAGAAGATGCCTTGCCATTCCATTGCATGTGCAGTCCATAACTGGTGTGCAGCAGACATGATTTCTGGCATGAATCAGTTGGGCTGTTCTGTATATCCCGATTTCATTGCACGTGCCCATTTGTTCTGCCCAAGAACTCAGCAGAAACAGAAAAAAACGGGCCTTTTCTTAATTTTGGTATTCAGTGGACAGGTAACTTTGCATATACATGCAGCAGGTATGGTGAATCCTGTAATGCCACATGTTCAGTGTGCTACTCTGTGTGCTCCTGGTAAGCGTGGGTTATCCAGAGCTTGCCTTACACCCTCCTGTGGTCTGTGCATATACCCTATGGATCTGTTGTTTCCAGTCTCCACTATCTCCTTGCACCTGTAGCTGCATTTTCCAGGCAAGCTGTGCACTAGTGAAGCTTACTAAAAGCTACTGGTGTGTAGATGGGCTAGTACAGAGCAAATGCCAGTCTGCAGTTCTCCTGTGGGAAGCTGTGACACCCCGGGTGAGGACCTCACCTATGCAGCATGGCTGCTCCAGTGTGCTTGCTCAGATCAGGCTGATGAACATTTGGCTCTCTGGCCCATCAATCATTTTTCTTGCTGCTTCTACTGTTATTTTTAGATTGCTTTTACTTTGTTTATCCTCAAGTGTCAGTGTTACACGTATTCGACCTGAGTGATTCTCTCTAAAATAATCGTGTTAGGGCAGATCTGGCAAGGAAATTACTGAAACTGTTAATGTAACTTTAAATGACATTTGCAGATGTTGCTTTATAAATGAGTAAGCTCTTGTTGTGCATTAGTTGTTTATACATCAGGCTTTAAGTATGAAAGTTCATCATGGTTTGGAATTTTGACTCTTGGCTGTTTTCATCATCCAGACTCTTCCACTTAAGTTGTTTTTGTTAAAATAAGGGCTTTTAAGGACCAGTGTTTCAGCCAGTCCTCTCAAACTGTTGTATTATTTTCCTGATGAGCAGTTTGGATGGCTAAGTAATAGAGAGCAGTGTGAAAGTTAGAGGTTTCTGACATGAGAACTTCTTTCGTCTTATGAATTAGTGATTTTACCATAACAGAATTTCCGATGTCCTATTTTTGGAGGTGGAGATAATGATTTTCTGGTGGGAGCAGGAGAAATCCAAGCTCAGTTTATCAGAAACTCCCCGGGCTGGCTTCATGGTGCAATATTTCACACTTTCAATGGGAAGGCTGAAATTACAGCTGAACAGACTATGCTGTGTGCAGCTAACAGACCCAGCCCCAATACTTGTGCTGCTATTCTCCCTGTTCTTTATGAGTTTTCTCATACTTGAAATACATTTGTGATGTTTTCTTTATAAATTAGATTCCAGTCCTAGAAAGTAGAAGTGACTGTCATGCCTCAGTGGACCTGCAGGGATGGGATCTGGGGGGAGAGGTTTGTGGGGATCGCCCTCTGCTTGTGTGTTGCACCTTATAGGAGAGAAGATGGAGAAACTCATCTTAGCGTTGTTAGGCAGTAGTTAAAGCTTTCAAGTACAATTGTATTTTGAATAGGAAGTGTCAATCATCTCAATTGCTTTCTTTGCACGTGTTCATTTTTCTGTGGTATAATCTCTCTTTAAAATGTTGCTGCTTTTTTTTTTTACTGTTTTTGGTTTCTTCTCAGCTCTTGACTAAAAGCAAGAAGTGCTATGAAAGTAAGCATGAAATCTTAGCTTTGTATCGAATTCTGTCTATGTGAGCTATTAGAATGATAGAAAGAAGTCATGACCTGTCAAATAGCTTGAATTTAGCATTTCTGTTTCTTTACAGTCCCAGTGGGTCTTTATTATCCTGCTTGGAGCAGGTGAAGACTTACTTGCTGACTGATGGAACCTGCAAATGTGGCCTAGAATGTCCTCTTGTTCTTCCCAAGGTAAAGAAATAATACTTTCTGATTTCTGCAGTGGAATCCTTATCAGCTAACTATGTCAGCTGATGTGCTGTGCCATGACTTAGATTCTGTTCTGATCGTATACAGAATGCACACCATTAAGTGAACCTCCTCTCTGCCTTCTCCCTGCACGGAGGCTCGATTCCCATGGTGATTGAATGTTTTCCTATTAAACTGGCAGCTTACCATCAACAGCAACGTGCTAATGTGTGATATTCATACATGGTAGCTTCAGCAGGAGTTGGTTTCCGTAGGGCTCCTAACCAGCTGCCTGGGTTTGGTTCGTAGGGTGTATTTTAGAGCAGACGTGTAGGTATGGTGGGTACTATGATATGTAGCTTCCTTGGTAATTCCAGAAAATGAAAAGCTCTTAATATAGTAATAGTAATATAGTAATGATTTTAAATGTTGCAATTTCTACACTCAGGTCTTTAATTTTGATCCTGGAGCTGCTGTGAAGCAGAGAACTGCTGAAGATGTTAAAGCAGATGAGGATGTCACCAAACTATGCATACATAAAAGAAAAATTATTGCTGTGGCTACACTTCATAAAAGCATGGAAGCACCACATCCTTCACTAGTTCTAACTAGTCCTGGTGGTGGAACAAGTGAGTAATAGCATGCAAAATCATTTAGCTAACTAATTTTATGTACATAATTAACGTACACCCCCAAAAGCCTTATATATCTGTGATTGCAATAGTAAACAGATTCAAGTTAAAAATGGAAGTAGTAATTAGAGAGATGTAGGTAGATAGAAAATGAATCTAAAAAGCAGGTCATCCCAGACTAAGAGCATGATTTTCTTGGAAAAGATATCAGATTGTTCTACACAAAGAAAATACATTAGCTCTCATCTTTTGGAACCATAGTAATATGTCTGATATTCTGTCACATGGGAAATTAGGGAAGCTGAATAAAGTGATTATAAAGGGATTAGAATGTGGCTAAGGACTTGGCTAAATGGGAAATTGTATTGCAAGGCAGAATATACAACTAAAAATCTCCACTGTAATTTCTCAAGGATTATTTTGGGAGACCAACCTGGATTAGCATTTTAATTATCCAGATCAACAAAAGTCAAGTAATTTTGTTGATGGGTGAAGCTGATGAGTATTGTTTGAAACAAAAGAAGATCCAAACATTTTGGAAAATTGGAGGATCGTTGACACCTGGAGTGAAAGAGAAGTTACAGTAACAAATCCTGTTAATTGTAAGGTTATTCACCTGGGGACTAGAGCAAAAAAGCTATTAGCCCTAAATTATTGAGAAAGAATACCTAGATATACTAGCTGATCAAAGATGCCTGTGAGCAGTACCAGATGGCAGTATGGTGTGATCAATGTGATTCTAAGACAGAGAGGTACAAATGTCTTTTTGTGCTTGCTGCCTTCCTGTGCTACTGTTCTTGCTAGAGGCACTCAAGTTTAAATAGAGCAGAGGCTCTTCTGTTCTACAAAAGTCATCTGAAAGTGTTTAGCTTGCTTAGCTTCCCAGAATTGTGACTGAAACGGGATAGAATTGCTGTCAATAAAGGCATCAGGAGAATGACTGCCAGAAAACAAAGATACTTCAGCTAAGATACAAAGTTAGCACTGATAGAAATAGCTACAAAAACAAAGTACATGGAAACTTAAATTGAAAATTTGGTATTTTCTAAGGATTGCCAGTACAAGAAAAGGTCTGAAGCAGTCGTACAAATCCAAGTAGTTTGGACAAAGGAGTAAACTTACCTTTAATACAGAACTCTGAAAGATTATGCCTACATGCTGTGATGCTTACAACTTCAGGAAAACAACCCTTGATAATTACCCTCTGCAGCCTGAATAAAAGTGAAGTGTTCTGGATATATAATAATAAATTGCAAGCATGTAGACAATATGAAGACATCAGTGAGGTTCATAATAGTCAAGTGCTGTTGCACTTTCAGATTATTTATGGTTTTAAATCTTTGTTTAAATTATGTTTTTTTGTAGCTGAGGCTTGTTTTTGGACCTAACAGTACAATTTCCCAAGTTGCTGTGCACTTTCCTTACTATTTTTTTATTATTACTGTCTATTAGTGTTACTTAAAATACATTTACAGCTAAAAAGTAAAAAAGCAAAACGAAGGAGATAAATATTTAAGACAAGAATCTTATTTTTACCTTCTCTATTGATCAGAATTGAGGAAAATTTCCCACTAACTTGGTAAACAAAATACTGTTTCATTTACACATGTGTTTGCCCATTTGTTTGGGTTCAGCACAGCACACCAGGGGTTCTTGTATGTATTTCATGTTGCAGCTCAGTCTTGAGATTTGTCCCCAGACTGGGACTTTGTTTGTATTTTGAGAAAGGTAACGTGTTTGTTTCTGTCGTGATGTAGCTGGTTCAGCAAATAGGATGAAGGCAGGATTTTCAGTGCCATCTGTCTCCTATGGCCGGAGAGAAGGAAAGAAGGGAAATGAGTTCTTGTGTGTAGGAGAATTTAAAGGTACCTCTGAATTTGTTTGAACATGAAATCTGTAGCTCACCGCTCAAGCTTAAGTTTGCATATTTAGGGGCTGCATGCCAAGAATGCAATCATTTTCCTTTGCTGAGTTCCCGCTGCAAACTGAATTACAAATCCCCAGAGCAGTAAAACTGGCAGGAAGTCCACCAGGCTTGGAGCTGCCTGTGAGGGTATTCTTAAAGTAAGACACTGACAAAGTATGTATTTATTAAACAAAACTGATGTTGATGGGCAGAAAAGGGAAGTGGTCCTTTGTGTGTTGGAAGATCAAGTCTCAACACTGAAGTTTACGGTAATTTTTCCTTATTGTAGGGGTTCAAATGTGTGCATATCCCCAGACTCCTTATCCTGAAAACAAATATAAGAGGTAGAGCCCATTCTTAAATTTAGTATCTTGATACCAAGGTAATCTTTTTGCAAAAGCTACTAGAAAAGGCTTAATTCAGTAAAATACTGCAAGACACTGTAGAATATAACCTTTTTAGCAAAGCATTTCCTAAGAACAGATTTACTCAGAGGACTGAAACTTGGTGCCTGCAGTGCCAGGGAGTGACACGGAGCAGCAAGTGTGCTGCACCCTGCCTTCATCAGCCACATCCTCTCAGATCTACTCAATTAAGTGTTTTGCTGAATAGAAGTCAATGTCAAAGTAGTACAGTGCATTTCCCCAATCATCTTTATCAGGCACAACTTGTGGGGCAGGGCTTTTTTTTTTTCCCCCTGTAGAGTAAGGAGAGATTAACCTAAACCCTTCTTGGGCCTTGTTCCTCCTGTTCTCAATAGATGGTGCCAGAGGTTCCTTTTCCCTGTGATAGTGACAGACTGCTCCTCCTGCCAGCTCTTCCAGCTGGTGCGGTAGCTGAAGTGATGATGCTGGAGATTCAGGAGTAGAAAACTGGAGATGATGTTTAGAGAAAGGGAAAAAAATAAAAGTGTATATATTGAAGTTCTGAAAGAACAGCACTGAAATGCATTTTAAGTGGGTAGCAAATGTGCTTAAAACCTGAGAAACGCAAGATCTGAAGTTGTCTATGTATATGCAAGTTTTATATGGGAAATGGAGTTGTGATCTGTTCATCTGTGCTCTGTAGTAGGGTAGTCTGCACCATTCCAGCAACAGTTTGGTGATCTAGGTGTTACTGCTGTTTAAGCAAAAGTTAAGCCAGAAGGCTGTAATGAATGATTTCACACACATTATTTTGTGTACTGAAATGTGTGATTCCAGATTTCAAAATAGTAACTGTTGTGTTTTTAATATCAGGTGCAACTCCGGTAGTTCCTACTCGAGCAGCAACTCCAAGATCAATGAGGAATAAATCACATGAAGGAATTACAAATTCTGTGATGCCAGAATGTAAGACTCCTTTCAAGTTGATGATAGGGGCATCTAATGCCATGGGTAGGCTTTATGTGCAAGAAATGGCTGGAAGCCAGCAACAAGAACTTCATTCTGTCTATCCTAGGCAGAGATTGGGTAGTAATGAACTTGGACAGAAGTCTCCATATCGTGGCAGTCATGGTGGGATGCCCAGTCCAGCTTCATCAGGATCACAGATATATGGAGACGGCTCAATCTCTCCTAGGACTGACCCACTTGGAAGCCCTGATGTTTTCACAAGGAACAATCCCAGTTTTCATGGAGCGCCCAACTCAAGTCCTATTCATATGAACAGGACACCTCTGTCTCCGCCATCAGTAATGCTACATGGTTCTCCCATACAGTCATCCTGTGCAATGGCTGGAAGGACTAATATACCTCTTTCCCCAACCTTGACCACAAAAAGCCCTGTAATGAAAAAACCCATGTGTAATTTTTCAACTGGTATGGAAATACCACGAGCAATGTTTCACCATAAACCACCCCAAGGTCCACCTCCACCTCCTCCACCACCTTCTTGTGCTCTTCAGAAAAAGCCATTAACATCAGAAAAGGATCCACTTGGCATACTTGACCCTATTCCTAGCAAACCAGTCAATCAGAATCCTGTTATCATTAACCCAACTACTTTCCATTCAAATGTCCACTCTCAGGTACCCGTGATGAATGTAAGCATGCCTCCTGCTGTCGTCCCTTTGCCAAGTAATCTTCCTTTGCCAACCGTAAAACCTGGTCACATGAACCATGGAAGTCATGTTCAAAGAGTTCAGCATTCAGCTTCTACTTCCCTATCTCCTTCACCAGTGACATCCCCAGTTCATATGATGGGATCCGGAATTGGAAGGATAGAGGCTTCTCCCCAAAGATCACGTTCTTCTTCCACATCATCAGATCATGGAAATTTCCTGCTGCCTCCAGTAGGACCGCAGCCATCTTGTACTGGTATTAAAGTTCCTCCCAGGTCCCCACGGTCAACAATAGGGTCGCCAAGACCATCTATGCCATCTAGCCCCTCCACCAAGCATGATGGACTTAATCAATACAAGGACGTCCCTAACCCATTAATTGCTGGAATGAGTAATGTATTAAATCCTCCAAACAATGCAGTTTTTTCTACTGCATCGGCTGGAAGTGGTTCTTTGAAGAGTCAGCCTGGTTTGCTGGGAATGCCTTTAAATCAGATCTTGAACCAGCACAACGCTGCCTCTTTTCCAGCAAGTAGTTTACTCTCAGCAGCAGCCAAAGCACAGCTAGCAAATCAAAATAAACTTGCTGGTAACAACAATAACAGCAGTAGCAATTCTGGACCTGTTGCCAGCGGTGGCAACAACGAAGGACATAGCACTTTAAATACCATGTTCCCTCCTGCTGCCAATGTGCTTCTACCAACGACTGAAGGGCAAAGTGGTCGAGCAGCACTGAGAGATAAATTGATGTCTCAGCAAAAAGATCCTCTGAGAAAAAGAAAGCAGCCAACCACCACAGTGTTGAGTTTGCTGAGACAGTCTCAGTTGGAGAGTTCTGGAGTTTCCAAAGCTGGATCTGATTTAGTAAGAAAGCAAAGTCAAAGCTCTTTTCCCATCAGCTCTATGTCCCAGTTACTTCAGTCCATGAGTTGTCAAAGCTCTCACATGAGCAGCAATAGTACTACCAGTTGTGGGAGCTCAAATACTGTTTTACCTTGCTCTGGTAACCAGATGCATTTTGCAGACACCAGTATGAACTCTGGCACTCTTCAGAACTCACTGGCACAGAGTTTACCGTTACGAGGGGAAGGTATCCACTGCCAGAACACAAACACTAACTTTGTCCATGGTACTAGCCCTGCCACCACCAACCATCTCGCAGGTTTAATAAATCAGATGCAGGCTAGCGGGAACTGTGGGATGCTCAGTCAGTCAGGAATGGCTTTAGGAAATTCATTACATCCGAACCCACCTCAGCCGAGAATCCAGGCATCCTCCACTCCAGTGATACCAAACAGCATTGCTAGCAGCTGTAATCAAACAAGTCCTGAAGCAGGTATGTTTCCTTTTAAAAGGATACCCCTATGTTTGACTGTTTGGAAATAATATGGTGACTGTTTTTAAATGGGTTCCTTTTACTTACCTACTTTCTAAATTTGAGTTTACCAGTCTGAAAAGTATGCCTATTTCATGCTAACATCCAGATACTCAAAAATAAATAAGAAAAGTATCTCCCTTTTTCTGAACAAAATCATCTTGACCTCCTTCCTGTTACAACTCTTCCCAAATTCCACACACTCCACAGATAAAATCCGTGCACATCTGTACACACCTAGACCTCAGTTTTCGTCTCTTGCCCAAATACATTTGGTGAGCTACTTCAACCCTGGAAGGCTGTACCTAACCTGGTAGTTGGTATCTAGGCTGTCCATTTGTTCCTCACTGCCTGCGTTAAATAGTTGAGTGTTGTCAGAGATTGCAGCAGATACTAGAAATATAAGAGTTTTCAAAATAACTTTTTTTGGAGGCAGAAAGGAGGCTGCCAAGTCTGTGTTTGCCTTTGTCATGGTAATTTTGCTATGCTGGTAATTAAATGGTTGAATAAATTGTATGTGCAGTTGGAAGAGCGTAGCGAGATTTCCTGATTTATTCATCAGTGAAGACTTTGAGAGGGAGCAAGTCTGCCACTGTTACTAACTTCATCCTCTTTAATGGTGAGAGGGAGACAGCTCAGAAATGTTGATTTTTGTTTAACTATTATTGACTGAACAAAGCATGAATTTTTGAAGGATGAGTCTATGTTAATTTCTTAGGCAGGAAAGACAGACTATTTGATACTTCAGTATTTCAGCGTGGTAAACTGACAGAGTGTGGGTTTGATGTAATCACATCAGCTGAACTACATCAGGTCAAATGAAAGTGATGGTAAGCATGCAAGCTGTCTGTCTCGTTAACCCAAGAAAGCCTGGTCTTCCTCTAAGAGAGCCACTTATTCTTTAAAGTACGGAATGGAATTAAATATATAAACCCTACTTTTAAAAACCATGCTAATTGCAGTTTCTAATGGTTTGGAGGGTTCCTCTCTATTCCTGGGGAAATAAGGCATTTTTTTCCATAGCTGTATCAGTGGTTTGTGTTGCAAGCAAGTAGCCATTAATCCTTGCATGGCTGTTTTGCCTTGTCACGCTGACAAAGAAGATTTCCTTGTATGTTCTCTGTTCCAAGTCCTTTTACTCTTGCCAACAGAACAGAGGTCTCATTTTGTCCTAGAAGCTTTGTTCTGTGTCCCACTTAGCATACCAGAAACTCCCTTTTCCAAGAACTCTTTGGGTTTCCACCCCTTTGATGGTCAGTGTGAATCAGCAGTATGAGTTTTCCTGCGTTGTCCGTGTCCACGCAGCTGAAGAAAGCTATGAAGTCGTCGCAACGTTGGACTGCATGGCCCTACAGTGAACTGAAGATACGCTGTTACGCGAGATAATATGGCCTGTGTGCCAGCAGTTACCACCAAGAAACTGAGCAGTAGTGATTTGACTTCTGGGAAAGGATTGAAATAATTCAGGGTTCCTGAAGGAAATTCAGAGTGGAACTGATGAAGAGAAGTTTTGCACTGTATAAAAGTTACCAATAAAACATTGCACAAAGGCTATTAAGGTGGGCTTCCAAGCATCTAAATTCATCCCTGTGTGGGATCTTGTTCCTGCTCCACTGCTGTGACCTCAGCCCTGTGCCACAGCCTTGCCCCACTAGGTATGGTAGTGCAGGCACCACTCATGATAGCTGTCTTTGGCTGGTGACACAGCAGCAGCATCAAATCAGAACCTTTCTTTGTCTTGCCAGTCTTGGTCCTCAGGCAAGCTGAATTCCTCCCAAGAAGACTCATGCTACTGTATCAGGGAAAAACCACAGTAATTAATGTCTGCTCTCACACTTCTGTGGGACAACAGCAACAGAACAAATCCGTGTAAGTGCACTGAGCTGCACACTGCTTTTAGAGAGCTGGGGGCAAACGCCCATGAAGGAAGAGGCTTCAACTTAAGCAGCTAATACAGTTCTCATCTATAAAATGCAGAACTGTAGAATCATTAAGGTTGGAGAAGAGCTCTAGGATCACCTAGTCCAACCATCTACCTACCACCAATATTGCCTGCTACCCACGTTCCTTAGTACCATGTCTGCATGTTTCTTGAGCACCTCCAGGGATGATGATCAGTAATAAATAGGTAACTCCACGTGTGAACTTCAGATTTACCTGAAACCTTTCAAGCAACCAAACTTCAATCAGAAAAGGATGGTATTTCTAATACTGTAGGGCTAACTGTTAGATTTCTAGCAGCACAGTTATAAGGGCTTAAATTGATGCTTTTTTTCTTATCCAAATGGTAAATGGCAGCCCTGCTTAGGCAGAGACTACACTTCTGTTCCTCACTGCTGACTGCTTTTGTTTCCTTATTATTTGATGCTGGGGAAATGCAGACAACCTGCAACTGTTTGCGTATTGTTCTTGATATCTGTGATGGCTAGAAACCTTGAGAGCCTTTTACTTTTTAAAGATGAAATTTCAGAAGCTGGTGCCTTTGCATTATTCCCAGGGGCGGTGCCCTGAAAACTGCACAGTCCTTCATCCAGCCTCCTGCCTGAGTCATCGCAGAAGCGCGTGGCGCAGCCGTTCGATCTGAATCCTATCCTTAGCCAGGGAAAATCCAGATAAGGGCATTTTGCTGTATTTGCAGTAGAATGGACGTGTTCTCGCCTCGAAATGAGTATGGAACGTTGGGAATTTTGCGTTAATACTAACCTTTAAAAATAAAAGTTTATTTCCAGGCTGCATTCAGTTACATAGAATGTGACTAAAATGGCAAGAGGTACATTATGAATTATTCTGTATGAAGCTGTAGCAAGCTGATAATTGTGGTGTATGGAGTTGAACAGTGTCAAGCATGCAGAAGGAGCCATGTGTACAAGCTGAGTTTAGCTGCGGACGATGTCGTCAGGAAATTCATACATTCGTCTTTTGAGTTTGTGGCTTTTTTTTCCCCTTGTTTCTACATATTTTAATTGTTGAGTCTGTTTTCTGTTTCTGTGCCAGTGTTGGGAACAGCTACTAATCAGTTAATGGTTCCTGAGAGAAAATACCGAGAATCACCACAATTAAATCGCTGATTATTGCCCAAGCTTTTAGTTATGCTTTAATCACATGGGCCAAATTTTATTATTCTGCCTTTTGTCAGCTTCTTCCAGAGGTACTACACGTAGTTTGCAGGTTTCAGTATGAGTGTGACTGAATTAAAAATGAATAGGTATAAAAATGAATGTTTTTATGTACATAATGGAAAGATTTTTTTTTTACTTTTCCAGTTTTGAACCCTTTGAAACCTATTATACTTGTTTTTATTGACAACTTCAGTATTGTTTCTGTGTTACCTAGGTTGCAGACATTTTATTTCAAAACAGTGGTCTTATGTGAGGAGCTAGCATCACATCCATACGGGCTGTTTACAGCTACTCATTCTGGAAGGTCTCCTTTTGCGAAGACGTGGTTCTGCACTCACTTTCTCTGATGAATGCTGTTAGTACTTCTGTTAACCTCTGACACTCAGTTTCTCATTATGAATCAAGCCCTCAGAGTTCAGATGCAAACCGAAGGCAGTATCCAATTTGCTAATTCGGCAGCTTTACGGATTTATTCGTTAAACCACTTTGCCTCCCAGAAGCAGTCTTTGTATTTGTCTGTTCTTGGGTTTTGTTTTGTTTTTTTTTTTGTAAAAATGCTGCATCACTGTGTCATAGATCTTATTGTACAGTCTGCTTCATTTATTATTTTCTTGCTGTTAGTCCAGGAGTTCAGTGAGTAGGAAATCTCTGTGCAAAGTGTTGAATGTTTAGCAGTGCAAATCCTGCTAAGAATGCCACTTGTATAAAGGGATGCAGGAAAACAAGCGAAAGACTATTTGGGAGTAAAAGCTACATATGGCTGATAAGGGAGTGAAGTGTAGCTAATGGGAATAAAGATAATAAAGTATCTGAAATATCAGAAACATGAAAAACTTGTAAAAGTTTACCAGTGACAATTAGAGGACGGGTTTGGCAAAAAAAATACTGAGACTATATCCCTTCCTGAGATACAGAATAGTCAAATTTTACTGGTGAAATTTGCAGAACAGAGAAAAGACAGATATAATTAATTGAAGAGGAGCACACAAGACCGATGCCAATCAGTTAGGAGCTTCTATCCCACTCAAACAGAATTTATTTTAATGCAGTCAAGTCTGGTGTAATATAATTGGGAATGGAACATTGCCTTGGAAAACAGTGACTCAAAGATTTAATAGACTTAATGCAAACTGTCAGATCAGTGAGGTTGCAAAACAGAAAGAAGAAAAGAGAAGCTGGGTAGGTCCTTGGATGCGTAAAAGAGAAATGGCCATGGAACTTGGGGTGCTCCTGGGCCTGTGCATAGCTTGAGAAAACCAGAGCTTGGCTGTGGCATTCTGGTTAGCTGTCACTTCTCATGAAAGGCCCAGAAGTGCTGGATATCAAAGAACCACAGAACTGTGGTGGTGGTGGGTCAGACCTCAGGCTGTGAGCCTGGCGGTACCATTTCTGCTGGACCTGACAGGAGGTCATGGAGCCAGGCTGAGCCCATGCTGAGAGCTGGTCAGCAGCTCAGGGAGTCAAGCTGGGTGGTTTGCCAGCTGTTGGGAGTGCCCTGCCATCTGCTCTTTCAAAAACTATGGGCATAGCCAAGGAATTGTATCACTTGCTGTAGGTATTCATACTTCAGATGCACCTGAAGAGGTGGAGAGCTGAATTGTTTGGGTCAGGTTGATGGTTGGACTCAATGATGTTGATGGGCTTTTCCAGGCTGGATGATTCTGTGGCTCTCTGGTTTTTACTTTGTTGACAGATGTTCAGTGACAACATCCACTGGCAGAATGCTGGTGAATTCAGCATGGAAGAAATAAGTGGCTTCATTTTTTGAGGCTACTGAACTCTGAAACGAGCTTGCAGAGTTCAACTTGACCTAAGTGAAATTTCACAATCTAGGTTCTTTCTCAACAGTAATGGTAGCTATGTCAGACCTTTGTATCTGTTCAGCTCAGATCTCCCCTCCTACTGCCCTCCCTTCTGAACACAGGAAATCTCAGAGAAGTGCACTGCTTTCATACTGACTGCACAGAATATTTGCCTGTGTTAACTGCTGGAGTAGTTCTCATCTGCCCTCACCCGTTGGGATTTCATCCTGATAGAACCAGAACTTGTGAAGGATTCTTTTCTGCCATGCTAACAGTTGGCCTGAGCTATTCAGAGCGAAGCCGTCAGAGATCATCTTCCCTTGGCAGAATCAGAAACGATCTTGTTGATCATCAGATCACCATTCAAAGAGAAATTGCCTTCAAATCAAACCGGTGCTCATTTTTTTTCTTCTTCATTCATTGGCATGGGTTATGATCTTCAGGACACATCCCACCTCTGTACCATTTGTGATGTGTTGTGCCCACTTGCTTGTTGCCTGAACTGTAAAGCTAAACCTTTGCTTATGAATGAATTGCATTAGTCTAACTACAGGATTTGTCCATAAGCTACGTGAAAAATACCGGTTGTTGTAAAACACTGCAGGGTATACACATAGGATATGCCATTTTGTATATCTTTAAGGTGTTACATTCTAAAGTAACCTAATATGAGAGCCTCTGGATTTGCTCCCCTTACTTTTAATGGTTTGCTGAAATATAAAAACAGAACTTTTCAACTTAAGATTTAGAAGAGTGGCTGTCTGGCATCCTTTATGGGACTTGTTATGTCTGAGAAAAGTTTCTTTTTAAGCTGAAATAACCCCTAGACAGGATGCCAGACAGCTACTCTTCTAATTATGAAGCCAATTGAATTGTTCTATTGATTTTGGGTTTCGGTGTTTATATAAGCATGTAGAGAGACTTTCCTTGGGGGCAGGGGTGAGGCAGGAATGTATCATTACAAGGAATCGCTGTTGTTTGAAATCTGGCATGGCTTTTCAACATTCTGCCTTATGTTCTCGCGTTGTTATCTTGGGGGGGGGAAAAAGTGACTATTTTCCTCTTCAAATAAGAACTGCAAAGAAAATCTTCTATATGAGGAATAAGGTTTCCACGTATAAAAATGTATGGTACATCAGTTCTGCTTCCTACCCTGCCATTGAAATTTATTTGCTTTTTTAACTCTGGGAGAGGTCTTACACTCAAAACCACTCTCATTCTCTGAACCTAAAAGAGTTGCTGGCTTAATGGGCTTTGTGATCATATTAGGTAAACTTTAGTTGTTAACAGGGGATTTTTATAGCATTGCTATGAACATACATTCTACCAGGAGATTCACAGAGAAAGAATATGGAAGTGTAATAGATATTGCCTTTCACATTTTTGGATGTTTATCATTAGCAGCTACAAGCAAACGGGAAAAACTTAGGAAGAACTCAGTTCAAGCTCTGTTTAATTAACTCATTTGTTTAATAAAGGGAGCTGAAATTGAGTAAACCTCCAATTCTAGTAGTAATGGAAGAAGGAATTCGGTATTATATTTGTATGTGTACCAGTTGTGTTGGGCTGATTTTGTTTTGAAGACCAGAAGTGCTGGCTTCTCCAGGCTTTCAGAGGAATCTCTTACCCTCTTCCTAAACCTGAGATGAGCACCTTCACATTACCACAACCTCCCTCATCTTCCTCTTTCCTCATAAGAATAGTTCTCCCCAAGTCAGGTTGGTCTCTTCTCACTGGTAACAGGTGACAGGATGAGAAGAATGGCCTCAAGTTGCACCAGGGTAAGTTTAGGTTGGATATCAGGAAAAACTTCTTTACAGAAAGGGTTATTAAGCACTGGAATAGGTTCCCCAGGGAGGTGGTTGAGTCACCATCCCTGGATGTGTTGAGGAACCGTTTGGATGTGGTGCTCAGGGCCATGATTTAGCGGAAGGTTGTTAGTTAGGGTAGTTTGGTTAGGTCATGGTTGGAATCGATGATCTTCAAGGTCTTTTCGAACCTGAGTGATTCTATTATTCTGCTATTTTAAAAGCAACACTGATGATAAAATGTAGAGGAGAAATCAGAACACACAAGGACAGTAAAAAGAACCAAGATTGAAATTGATTCAGGCACTTAAGGTACCTAATTTCAAGTGTTTATGTTGTCCTAGAAACTGCTTTGGGTGTTCTGCCCTTGTACAAAATTTCCATGGTCTTGGTCTTGGTTTAGTTTGTGTTCAGAGGATGCAGAGACCTCATCCTGTAGTCCTGAGTAATTTTCATCCTTAAATGAACAGAAGAGCACAGTCTTGTCCTTGTACACGAGAGGAGGCCGGGCTCTGCCTGATCCTGCTGGCCTGCGAAGAGCACTCCATTTATTGGCCCAGCGTTGTTGTTTCTGTTGTCTCAAGGGAGCAGAGGATCTTGATAAGGAACCCGGCCATCAGTGGTTTGTGGTTAACTGCTGAACTGTGGCTTCTTTGGAATTGAAAGCACTAGGATGGATGTGATAGCAGATAAATATCTTAAATGTTTTCCATTCTAAAGGAATACAGAGATTACAATTACAAGAATGTATAGCTGTTAGTTCTGAGTCTACAGGTGAGTGATGGAATATGGAGTGACTGGATATGACTACATTGTGCCATCCCTACAGCAGCATGTGCACAGATGTGTGCCAGTGTTTTCATGGCAAAACAAGTAAATGATAAATATCTTCTAATGTTTTTAACTGGGCAGGGAGTGAGTCTTCTCAGTGCTAATTGACTTCATTACGTGCTGCATCTGCTTAAGAATACCTCACAAGCAGTGCTTAGGAAAAAAAAAAACAAGGAGCAAAGATGAAATGCACATAGGAAAATCAATTTGCTTTCAAAAGAAAACAAAACAAAAATGTACACGAATAAACTGGCATAGCCACACAGGAATAATTTTAAAAATGTATGTCAAAAATTTCAAAATGTATGTCATATTTCAAATTAATTTATTCCCAAAGCATTTATTTGAACTCCTAGAAGAATGGATATATATCTGTTCTAGCTCTCTGGTCATTTCTTCTTGGTGCATAACGAAGACTGTCCCTTCCTCTCAGCCACAGGCAGAAGTTCTGCAGACATGTGTGTGCAAGAGTTGAAAGCCTGCTGTCGTCCTGGGCTTTTACAACTTTTAGTGCAACTCTTCATTCTTTGTTTCATTCTGTATTTACTCTTTAAGAGCTTCTGAAGAGCAAGGACTGTTTCTGAGCTAACATTTATGATACCCTGGGTATCCAGGATTCGGAATACCATGTTTTTAGGAAACTTGTGACTTCACGTTAACTCTGGACTCTCATTCACATTTCTCATCAGAAAATCTTAACTGTCCCTGGAATGTGGGTGCAGGATTAAGGCAGCATTTCATGTTGGAGCTCTGGGTTCTGTTCTCTCTGTGAATGGAAGCAGTCAGGATTATTACAGCCTTGGTTTCCCAGTAGCATTGCTGAGCAAGGCAGCTCGTATGTAAAGAGGCTTTTTTTAGCTGACATCTATGTCTGGTCTTCGCTGTCAGCCTTCCCTCTTTGAAACTCCCAGCAAATACTGCATCTATATAGCCTGCGTATCACTGTGGATGAGAGTCAGACCTCAAAGGACAGCTGAGTCAATTCTGCATTGCAGTTGCTGCTGCCCAGTCGAAAGGGCAGACTTATTAGGACTTTGCTTCTGTCGTGCTGGCAGTACTTTCCACAGGCACTTTGATGAGGTACGTGGCTTTTTTCCTTGCTGCTTTGCTGATCTGTTCACACCTTCGCTTGCGGTGTGGGCCATCGCTTTTTTCTCTTTTTGAGCCAAACAGGGCTGCTGTTCGTCCTGGGCCTTGGAGAATCTGCTGTGTGACCAGGGAGGGACAGGCAGGACTATCCCTGACCTTGGTCCTTCCATGGAAGGTGCTCCTTCTTGCTGCAGTGCTGTGAATCACAATTATGGAAGCTATCCATCTTTTGGAAGGGAAAAAAGTAACTCAGATGTTGTGTTTTGGTTTGGGGCCAAGCATTGAGGAGCTGTCCAGCCTCACAGGGCTTTAACAAGGATTGTTATGCACGTATCCCTCATTGAAATGTTGGCTGGGAGGAGGTGGCATTTTGGAAGAGATCCAGAAACTCTCTCCTGGTGCTTCGGTCCGTGCGTGTGGATAGGCCTGCCTCAGAAAGCAGTTTTAAATATTGCTTTAGCTGCTGCCCAGTGCAGAACTCCTCAGCACCGACTGGAAGCCTTCCTGCCTGCTGGGGTGTCTGTGTGCCCAGGGTGGGTTCACAGCAGCTGCAGCAGGCAGTGACTCTCTCCTGTTTTCTTCTGCTCACCCCCTCTGTGGCTCCCCAACTTCTCAAGTCCTGGCTGCAGTTTGTGCACATCCCTCTCTTCTGCTCAGTCCATCAAGACTTTTTTTCAGTAGCGATCAATTGCCCAATTGATCTGGAGAAAGGACAGGTGTTACTGTGGACGCCTCAGATTCGATCTCCAGAAGCTTTATGTGGGATAGAAAGGAGACCAGTGCACAACAGAATCCGAAAGCAACAGTGTTCTGAGACTGGGCTTTGCTTTCTTGCAGGTGATTTTGCGATCATTTACCTCGGTGGTATGAAAAATAAGATCATAAATAAAAAAATAATTAGGAATAAGGATTAGGTCCATTTGAAAATACCAAAATGAGGTTTGATACTCATGAGAGCACTATGTATAGAAGAATTTCCACATGCCTGAATTAAAAAATCTGTCCATGTGCTGCTTAACACGTGGTGTGGTTGTTAGTGGTGAGGGAAGCCTTTCTCATCTGCTGAGCAAAAACCTTGGGGGTGTGCGTCTGTCCCTGGTGGGAGGTGAAGGGTTCTACACAGAAATGCAGCCTGGATCAGTACCGTGCATTAGGAAGCCAAGCGTATCTGACTGTTGCTGTCCCCAAGGCTGAACTGGAGATAGGCTGTGCTTGCATGGCATGAGTTCTTACAGGAAGGCCATGTGAAGATATTTGGGTGCTGTTGGTCCATTGTAAGGTAGGTCACAGCTGGAGAAAGTACCCACTTGGAAAATAAACAAAAAAAACACGAAAGCAAACAAACAAACAAACTCAGCCTCTTTTTGTAAGCAGGAAGGTTTTGTCCCAATGCCTCATCTGTGAGTTAACGTGTGCTGCCATCTCCCTGGGGTGTACTGGTCTGCCACAAACCTGCCCCGCAGTGTTTGGGAGTCTTGTAAGAGTTTTTTCACCTATGAAACAAAAAAGAATTTGCTTTTAGCCGCAGAGATCTTAAAGGTGTTTATATAACTTCTCCAAAACGCATTTTACAGCGTTTTGGAGATTAGCGCAGAAAGGAACAGGCAGTTTGGATTCTTTGGGATTTGCCTCATTGAATTGGAGTAACCAGAGTGTGTGGCTGAGTTAGAAATAAATGCAAGTGCATGCTGAGATCTGGCCTGTACCAAATCTTGGCTTAATGCAGTATCTCCATTCCTGCATCGTCTGCAATTTTAAATGCAAAGCTGTAAGTGGGACTCCAATGGGATGCTTGTTTTCAGTGCATGGTTTGTTTTGGTATCCTCAAGTGCTTATTCTTTCTGAGTTCCAAGCAGCTGCCCAGAGAAGTGTGCTTGTCACAAAACTGGTTTCACTGTTTTGTTTACACGTTTCTCCTCAGCAGAATAGGATAATTTGTGCTTTATGATTCCAATCCCTGCTTACTTCGTCTTTTGTTAATTTATTATCTAACTTCTTTATAGAAGCATCATAGTGATACCTGCAAGAGAGCATATGGACTTTCTTCTCATGCATTCAGTGCAGTGCCTCATGAACTATGTTAATTTTGCACCTTTTTGAGTAGTCAGTATGCTACAGTACTTGAAAATATTGATATTTTCATATATATACGATATTTTTAGCTAGGAGTGACATAAAGATTGGATTCTGTTCATGCCAATTGAAGGCATGGTTGCATATCCCTTTTCAAATAGTATTTGTTTAGAAAAATGATAAATGATACTTTGAGATAATCAGTGTGTTTTTGTATCAGCTATGTTTTCAGGGCAACTGAGAATGGAAAATAGTTTTATTGCATCAGAACTCCAGCTTAATACTTCTGTAATTTTACATTTTTCTAATGTACTTTCCATCCATGTTTTTAATGTTTGTTCTCCAATGAATTGCAGTGTGAATAAAGAAGAAGGGTGTGGTTCAAAGTAATTTCACTTGCTTTAATTCTCTCAAAAGAGCATAAGTTTCACAGCTGCACTTGGGTCATTTACTGAATGTAAATTGAACACTGAACATCATTCATGTCTCACCTTGATATTTCATCCTAGTAGTTAATTTATTATTGGTCCATCATGATGTAAATGGAGTTATGATTGCTTTTAGTTTTACACTAGTCAACATTTGTATGACTGAAATCCTCTTAAATCCTCATTCAGAGACATGTAGGAGAAGTACAGGCGTGTTAAAGAATTGCTGATGAGATGTGCACAGCCAGTAGTAACGAAGTAGTTGATGCAGATTCCTTTGTATTTTAAGTTTTGATGCTCAGAACGTTTTCTTTCCTGTGCATGGGTATCAAACATTGCTGTTTTGGATTGGCCCAGTTACTTTATGACTTGGATGACTGTCTCCCAGCAGGCAGCATACTCTTAATATTTTTGTTCTTCTGCATTGCAGGGGGTTCGGGACCGTCATCATCAATAGCCATAGCTGGCACCAGCCAACCTGCCATCACAAAGACAACATCTGTTCTTCAGGATGGTGTTATAGTCACTACTGCAGCTGGAAACCCACTTCAGAGCCAGCTGCCCATTGGGGGTGATTTCCCTTTCGCTGGCCACGAACACTCGCTTCATTTCCCGCAGAACAGCTCTTCAAACAACAATCTTCCACCTTCTTTGAATCAAAACCTCCTCAGTTCTCTACCTATCTCTTTGCCAGTGAATCAGCAACATCTCCTAAGCCAGAACCTATTAAATATACTGCAGCCTTCAGCAGGAGAAGGCAAGTCTGAGGTCAACCTCAACCCTTTAGGTTTTCTCAACCCGAATGTAAATGCTGCTTTAGCTTTTCTCTCCAGTGACGTGGATGGGCAGGTATTACAGCCTGTTCATTTTCAGCTTCTAGCAACCCTTCTCCAGAACCAAGCCCAAGCAGCTGCCATGCTTCCCCTACCATCTTTCAATATGACCATCTCAGATTTGTTGCAACAGCAAAATAACCCTTTGCCCTCAGTAACACAGATGACAGCCCCACCTGACCATTTGCCAAGCAATCAGTCAGAAAGCAACAGGGTTGAGACCCTTTTAAGCAACCCCTTGGGGAACCCTTTACCAAGCTTTTCAGGCACTGACACTACTTCTAACCCCCTGCTCCTCCCCGCTGTCTCTGGGGCCTCAGCATTAATGGCCTTGAATCCCCAGCTGGTGGGAGGTGTCCTGAACTCTGCATCGGGCAACACTGCTAATCATCCAGAGGTTTCCATAGCCACCTCCTCCCAAGCAACCACTACCACAACCACTACATCATCAGCAGTGGCAGCACTGTCTGTCTCTACCCTGGGTGGTGGGACAGCAGTGGTGTCAATGGCAGAAACATTGCTGAACATATCTAATAATGCTGGGAATACATCTGGTCCAGCTAAACTCAACAGTAACTCTGTGGTGCCACAGCTACTTAACCCTCTACTGGGGACAGGTCTGCTTGGTAAGTTCAATTTCTTCACAGATATAAAAGGAAAAGTAAGGAGGGGTGGGGTGGGGGAATTTCTGATTCTAGTTTCTGAAGATGACACTTTATCCTACTTTTTTATAAGGCTTTTGTATGTTACAGCTTGTTTATAACTGCTCCTGTACGGCACTTTGAACTATATTCTAATTTTATTCAACAACACTTAATACTGGTTTTGGAAATCATTTTATATTCTATTCTTAATTCTGATGCCACCTAGACTGACTGTATACACCTTGCAGTTCTCTCATCAATTGGACTTGGTTCATTTTTCAAGTCTTCAAGCGTAGGTGCATCGCTGGGATGCAGTGCTTCATTTCAAGTGCGTGTGGCATCACAGGGTTAGTACGAGTAGCTGTGCAGTGGGTGAGAAATGGCCAAGCACCGCTTTCCAAATGAATCGGAAGTGCCAAAACCATCAGAAAGCACGCTGCCTCTAAAGCAAATCCATCGAGCACTCAAAGCGAATGCTTTGCAAGTTCAAAGAGGAAGGTTGCCCTTTTGAGCCCTTGGTTGTGCGTTTATGTTTTCTCATTTCTCTGGTGGTTTGGTTTTTTTTTTAACTTTATCTTGGAGCTCAGATAGCCAGGGTGTTTCACTGACAAGAACCAAGAGCCCAAACCAAGTGCTAAAGTCTTTAAATAGAAGGTTTTCACCCATGACTTCTGATGAATTTTACCTAGAATATGTAGTGCAGGCTGTACTCCTCTGTTGTTTGGACTACAGTAGGAGGAGGAAAAAATACTGGCAGAGCTGATAAGTGTGGAACCGAATCCCTCATGTTTCCTTGCTAAATGGCTACCAGGAAGTCAAACCCTCCTTCACCTCTGTCATGTAAAATACAGCTAACCAAAGATCATGCAAATGCAAATCTTAAGAAAAAACATTAAATTTATATGAAAAAAAGCTTGTAAATTGATACATTCTAAAGCTTTATTACTTCATAGCCATGTATACTTTACTAAAACCAGAATTGTTGTGTGCAGTGAGATTTTCATGTTATCCAAAATGTTAATGCAGCGATTCCTCCAGAATGTTTAAAAAAATTGGCCTGAGTCTGGTCTGACGTGTCTGTGATCCAAACAGCCTTTGCTCATTTGCAATTAGATTGCGTTATTCTGTCGTAGTTAATGAAACAAATAGTTGTGTTGGGTTTTTTAAATTGTTTTCTCTTTTTTTTTCTCTCTCTCTCCTCCTCCTCTCCCCCCCCCACCACCTCAGTACTGTTTGAAGCAGTCACTCTTTGGAAACTAGGAGTAAGATCCCAAGACACCGAATATCATAGAAGCTCACTGTGCCATACTTGGCTGTGTACTGTTCCAAAGGCAAAGATAGTCATGTCAGAAACCGTTAGAGTCCAGATAGATGTGACATGCAAAAGAAGCAAAACTGAAGAAGTAAAGGAATAAAGAGTAGGAGACGCATGCCTTGAGGACCATTCCGTAGAAGATTGAAGGGGAAAAGTGTGGTTTTGCAGAGGCATTTGCTTAGCACTCCGTTGAAATTTGAGTTGAGGAAATTCCTCCTGATTGTTGAAAAGTGTACTGACTTACGTTTCCCTGTGTTTGAATTGCAGGTGACATGTCATCTATAAACACTACTTTGAATAACCATCAACTGAGTCATCTCCAGTCACTATTAAACAACAATCAGATGTTTCCTTCAAATCAGCAGCAACAGCACCTTCTCCAGGGGTATCAGAACATGCAGGGCTTTCAAGGCCAGCCCCCAATTCCTGGCCCAGCTAACAACCCAAACCCCATGGCATGTCTGTTCCAAAATTTCCAGGTAGAAAACAAAATGAAATCGATATTCAAACTTATGTGCAAGTCTCAGTAGGTAAAATGTACCCTCCGTAGTTGGATTTTTTTTTCTTTTTTTTTTTTCTTCTGAATGTTTAAGACAGCGTGGCGAATTCAGCTGCTTGCCTCTTTCAGTTGTTTTTGAGTTTTGCAAGTCAGTAACATTTGTACTGAAACTTGATATTTTCTGTCTTAGAAACTGCATATAGTTTCTTTGGAAATGGTTATGCTCAATGTATTGGAAAAATAATAGGCTGTGCATGTTCTGACAATTACTGTGCATTTTCAGCAAAATTGTTTTCCATTCTGAAAAAAAAAAAAGGATCATAAGTTCCCTTTTAGACCAGTCTGCAATTCAGGGGTGAGAAGGAAATGTTGATAGCACTCTACAGTAATTAGAAACTTAAATGATGATAGGTGACTATGTACCAGCCCTCTCATACATTCCCTACATACTAAAATTGAATGGAAGAGTTGGCTCGGATGTAGATTTTGTAGACTGACAAAACCAGGGATGAGAATGAACGTGCAGTAGCAAATTGTGCAAAAACGATGATACCTCTCTGCTGTCCTCCTGAGTAGTTCTTCGTCATGCAAAGTGAACTGTTCAACTAACAAACTGACAGGAAGCATAGCAACCAAAATAGTTAATAAAAACAGAATTACAGTATGTGTTCGTTAGCACTCAGTATTGCTGTGGTTGCTGCAGAACTCAAGACGTGAAGATGGATGGATGCATGCATACTGCCAGAAAATGTTTTTTTTTTTCCCTTAAGAAGGAAAAAGAAGATGTCTCATTCTTTCAGTGTAGACAATTCACTGCTACTACAAAATCAGTCCTCTAACCGCCCGTTGTCTCCCTTTGTGAATGAATTCTCGTAGCTTCATTTCAGTATTGTTGTTGCTTCAGATTCTCAGTTATATAAATAGTAGGGGTAAGTACTTAAGGGAGCTTTTGGAAGTATTTTGCCCTTGTTTGAAACAGGTTTTTTGTTGCAGCAGTATTAGTGACACCGCCTTCACTGCCTATATGTGTGACAAGAAATATAAAACACACAGTTACTTTCATCTGAAGGTTACAGTTTGCTGTGGCCATGCCTGACATTACAGATGCAGTAGTGAGGCGTACCATGCAGGCATCGTTTACACAGGTCTGAAGTGAAGACATCCCACAAGAGAAGCACATGACTGAAAGGCAGACAACAGAAATGCTAGCCAGTTGAAAAAGAACAGTGATGGCCTACACTCCAGAAACTGAAAGAGGGATGTAGAGGGAGCCCAGAGGAACAGATGGTAGGGAGGGCTGAAGAAATTCTGGGGGTCTGAAAAGGAGCAAAAGAAAACAGTTGAGAACAGAGATATTGAAGTACTTTGTGGTGTTGTTAAAGATTTGGGAGAGAAAAGGTGGGAACCTCTAAAAAGACTGAAAAAGGAGTTGAAAACGTAGGCTCAGTGGTAGGTTGTGTCATTTCCATTTTTTATAATTAAAATGAGACGTTTTCTGTTGCAGTGGAAATTTAAGCACGGTAGCAATTTCCATCTTCCTTTCTACTTATTTCAGGTGAGAATGCAGGAAGATGCTGCTGCCCTAAACAAAAGAATGGTCACTCAGATGGGAATGGCACCAGTTCCTGAGAGCTCCAACGCTATGCTTCCTCCTTTCCAAGAAACATCTTGTGATTTGCAGCAAAGAACTGAACCGTCTCTTGGTCAACAGGCAAAGGATAACCTCAATGTCGCTGCTCAGGGTGATACATCAGTGGATGCGATCTACAAAGCAGTCGTAGATGCTGCAAGCAAGGGAATGCAAGTAGTGATCACCACTGCTGTTAGCAGTACCACACAAATGAGTCCCATTCCAGCTTTGAGTGCCATGAGTGCCTTCACAGCCTCAATTGGTGACCCGCTAAATCTCTCTAGTGCTGTCAGTGCAGTAATCCATGGAAGAAACATTGCTGTTTCTGATCATGAAGGTAGGATAAGAAACACTAGAGGAACACGAGTACTGAAGAATTCAGAGCATGGTAAAAATTCAAGTGAAGGGGATGGGTATGAATATTACAAATCAACAAGTTGTAACACACCCAAAAAACAGTGGGAAGGGGAGCAAAGTCCTGTCGGTGAGATAAATAGGTGGAAATGTGAGGAGTTTCTAGACCACTCCACCCATATCCATAGCAGTCCTTGTCACGAAAGGCCCAATAACATCTCCACACTGCCATTATTGCAAGGCGAGCAGCATCAGATACTGTTATCACAGCGAAACTGTCAAAGTGATAAAATGTTGGAGGAGAATTTCAGGTATAACAATTACAAAAGAACTATGATGAGTTTTAAGGAAAGACTGGAGAACACTGTGGAACGATGTGCACACATAAATGGGAATAGGCCTCAGCAGAACAGAGGATACGGGGAGTTGCTGAACACTTCTAAACAAGACCTGATTCTGGAAGAGCAATCTCCAAGTTCCTCAAATAGTTTGGAAAGTTCATTAGTTAAAGACTACATCCATTACAATGGAGATTTTAATGCCAAAAGCATTAATGGGTGTGTGCCTAGCCCTTCAGATGCTAAAAGCATCAGTAGTGAAGATGACCTAAGGAATCCAGATTCCCCTTCTTCCAATGAGCTGATACATTACAGGCCGAGGACGTTTAATGTTGGCGACTTGGTCTGGGGCCAAATCAAGGGACTGACTTCATGGCCTGGAAAACTAGTAAGAGAAGAAGACGTTCACAATTCATGTCAACAAAACGCTGAGGAGGGGAAGGTATATTTATATATATATGCACATATCTATCTATCTATCTGTTTACATGCACGTGTGTCCTAATGCTTATACAAATGTGTATCCAACCTTTATCTCAGTTCTTTATTTTTTCTTTGTCTTATTTTAATAGTATAAATTGTTTTTTTTCTTCACGCTATATCTTGCAGAACTGAATTTGTACCGTAGTTATCTATTGAGAAATTTCTGGCAGTGCTGTGAAACAGGCCATATTTTGGCCTGATGATGCTTCCCTAACTGGTTTATGCACCAAATGCTTGCTACACGAAAGATATCTTCAAGAAAAAACTGTTAGCCTAACACGTGTGTTTATAGCTGAACTATAGCTGTGTCCAAAAGAACAGATTGAATGTGTAAGGAATATGGCATCTAAAAGTGGTTGAAACTGCAAAAAGGAAAAGTGTGATCTGATGGGAGCGAGGAGTCTGTAATAAGGAAAGCCTTGCTGAGTGCCACATACACTCTGTGGTGAAATGCATGGGTACCTTCGTCCTGAAAGGAGGTCTGCAATATCTTACAGCAGGGAAAGCATTTTAATTTGCTCTTTTGTCGTAAAATCCAGAGTCTTGAACACTGATTGTGTGCTTGTCAGAGAAGGTGTGATAATATTTAAAACTCTAGTCTCCACTAGGTGTATAAAGTCATGTTTTTGTGGTTTTCCTAATCTGTTTCATGTCTTCCATATGTAAATGTTTTCTAAATGCCAATTTGAAGAAAAAAAAAAGAAAAAGAAAAAGAAAAAAAAAAAGCATATTTAAGAAATAAGTAAGTAGAAAAGAAAGACCTTACAAAACATTTTACCTCTGGCGCAAAGAAAACAAACCACTTGAAAATTTAATATTTTCACGTCCTCGTGCCTGGTGGATTGCATGACAGCAGTCATAAAAATGTAAGAAAGGCCGTAGTAGGTTGGACCAAAGTTGTCCCTTACCCTAAAAGTGTCCAGCAGGAGCTGTCCAGCAGAGATCATAAGGACAGGTGAGGAGCTCTCCACCATCAGCCCCTGCATCCCATCGGAGTGCAGCTCAGGAACTTCTGAGCCCGATCTGCTATCTCTGTATTGTAGCCATAGCTGTTCTCCCTGCACTGCCCATGGAGTTATCTGAGGCTGATGCACAAACATCATTTCGTCCAACAATCCCACGTGCTTTAGAGGCATTGGTAGTATAAGTAACTGGAACGTTGCCTGGCCAGGATGGCTTCAAGCTTAGTTCAGCAGAACTTGGCTTCTTCTTTGTTCCCCTTAGGTAAAGTGGTTTCAGAGCTCCTGTTTGAGTACATGGAAGAAAAATATTCACTTCAGAGCAGTCAGCATACTTACTAACAGGACTGGCATGCTGAACAGCTCGTTCCTTATAAAGTTTGGATCACCAAGTTACAGGTCACTCTTATTAAAAGTATTGGCAAAAGAGATAGGTCACAAACTGTGAGAGACTGAAACTGGAAAAACGAGGAGGTGAGCAGTGTCACTGTCCCACGGGAATGATGAATACAGCCTTCCAGTACTTGAAGGGAACATTTAAACAGGAAAGGCTGTTTACAAGGGTGGATAGTGATAGGACAAGGGGGAATGGTTTAAAACAGAGACAGGGGAGGTTTAGGTTGGATATGAGGAGGAAGTTGTTCAGCCAGAGGCTGGTGAGGCACTGTTCACAGGTTGCCCAAGGAGGCTGTGGATGCCCCATCCCTGCAGGCATCTGAGGCCAGGCTGGATGTGGCTCTGGGCAGCCTGGGCTGCTGGTTGGCGACCTGCACACAGCAGGGGGTTGGGACTGGATGAGCACTGTGGGCCTTTGCAACACAGGCCAATCTGTGGTTCTATGATCCTTACATTGCACGTGCGTTCAAAGTATGCATTTCTGTTACCTTCACTATCCATATTTCTGAGATTGTTTTGATACATTTTAATAGCTTACTTTTGATAACCTTTATAAAGAGCTGTATTTCATTTTCTTTTCGTTTGCATTCCTTAGCCATATTTAACTTTTCTCTCAATTTGTGGTTACCAGAATGTATGATTGCACTTTGTGCAAAAACACTTCCTTTAATTCTGTCTCTTACGCGCATTATGTGAACATACTGTGTAATACAGTATTTAATAGCATAGATGTAATTGTATACAGAAGCACAAACAACAGGAAAGGAATGTATGGATCCCTTCTACACCACGGAAATGCACATATTGTCATCAAACACGTGGGGATGCAGCAGGGGGACTGACAGCTCTTCACCAGGAAGACCCACGGATCACTTCTCACATCAGAAGGCCTTTCATTTAGTAATAACTACACGTGTCTATGTCTCCTCTCCAACAAGAAGTACAGAGTGAATGACCACTCAGAGGTCAGGATTTCAGTTGAATTGTGGGATAGAGGGAGCTATGAAAGAGAAAAGTATGAAAACATGCGTGTGCTGTGCAGTAACTGTGTTTGCAGCTGAGATCTCATGCACAGTGGCTATCTGTGCAAGTGTCCGCACGCTCCTGGAGCAATATGTTCAGCCCCGTCCTTCGGGTGTTTGGGCAGCCTGCTCTGAAAAAAACAGTCCTCCAAAAGTCTGCACTCCAGACAGTCCTGAAATGTTGTCATTCATGGTGGGAACTGGTGGTAGCAGCAGTTCTGGAAACTTATCTTTTCAGAGGAGCTGCGTTAAATAATTTTTTTAATTATTTGTGTAATCAGATGTTAACTTCCCTTAGTGTCCTATGTGGAAGCAGGAGTTGGACTCAATGATCCTTATGGCTCCCTTCCAACCTGGGATATTGTATTCTGCTGTACCATTGCTATAGCTGTGTTGCAGGGTATCACTGTAAATTGTTATGTTCTCTGTTCTTGAAATCATACTTTAATTTGATTTTTATTTTCATTTAGAAAAATGTGGGCAGTAAATGTAAAGGTACTTCTATGTGCAGAGCAGCTGGAGTGGTGCATTAATGTATGTCACAGGTGTGACCCCCATGGGGCCTCCCACCATTCTGCTCTGTGTTCCTGAGCAAAGCTGTCTGGGAAGGTGCTGCTGCTTTCCTTCTGGGTGTTATTGCTTTTTTTGCTGTAATGGATGTATGTAAAATGGCTTAAAAGCAGCATTTCGACAGAGGGGTTTATAGTTGCAATAATTATCCACTATTTTGTGCTCAGGAACTATGCTGACAATCAGCCTCTTCTCTATGATAACACAACTTAATTCCTCTCAGATTTTTCAGCTAATCAGTACCTGATGCTAAAGAGTTCACAATAGGAAAAACAAGTTTTGGTGCTTCATGACAGCTTGGCTTCTGAACGTTCTTTATGGGCAGGCATATAACACTGGGCTTTTATCAGCCCATGTAGGTATTTCCCTAAGAAAGCTGAGCTTTTCTAATGCTAGAGATAGGTGTGATTTATCAGTGTCCTGGAAATCCAACCTGTATGTATTATTTAGTGTTGTAATGGGTTATTGTAAATGAAGGCGTGTGATGTGATTAATGCCAATGTATCTGTTTCAGTTGCTGTGTTCCTACAGAAAAGTGCTGGCAGGTGGGGGTGGGTTTGTTTCTGTTTTACTGTTGTGCTATCATGAAATTCCAATGAGGATGATATTCTTTTCTTTGTAATGTAACACAGGTCCTTTTTTAATCAAACACAGTGCTAATTCTTCATGCAAATGTGTGCATTTGAACTTTCTTATGTACCTAATGGCGGACATGTCCAGCACTCTGCAGAGTTGTCCCTCATATACCTGTCTATACATCCCCATATAGATATCTAAATTTTGTGGCTGAGAATACCATACAGCTTGAGTAACCATGACAGCGTTGTCTCATGGTACAGTTCCAGGTGTAAAGCATCAGGATGATCCCATTACCACCGTTTAATTAATGTGCTGTGAGATGAAGGACTGAACCTGAGCTCAGATAGGAGCGCTGCCTCTGCCAGCTGCATGGCAGTGCTGGGCCCAAAGCAGATCACAGCTGCACCCAGCCTGCTCTCATCGTGTGTGCTTTCTGCTCTCCAGTTTATCCATAAAAACTCAACAGCTTTGCAGCAGGCTGTGTATGCACTTGTGCTTTTACAAAGTCACGTTAGGAAAGGAATGACACCAAGTTTTCTCAGCCTCGCATTAAAAGTAACCACAGTTGTAAGGGAGAAGTGTCACAGTCCGTGCTTAGTGAGCCCTGTCTGATGGGAGCAGAAGCCTTGCCTCCCTGTGTGCAGACATCACCAGGTCCTTAAGGTTGCTGTGGCTGCTCTGTTTCCCAACTTTGTTATCAGGTGTGTGAGTTCCAAACGTGAGATCTGCTCTAAAGCTGTATTTCATTTGCCATTATTTCCAGACGTTTTGACAACTTGCTCACTCATTAACATCAGATTGTCACAGCTAAAATAAGTGTTACTGTGAATAGATAAATTATTGAGAAATTGAAAGGTTGAGTTTCAAGTCAAGTCGTGTTTAAATTAACGTTCAGGATCGTATATAGACGTGCTTAATACGTTTGTATTTACGGATTTAATTTGCTTTGTGTCAAAAGACAGGTGCACTTCTTAATGAAACAAATGCTCTGTAAGGTTCTTGTGAAGTTATGCAAATAAGTCAGCAAAATATAAGGCTGTGACAAAGAAGGAATTGATCAGTTCGTTTTCTTTTAAGTGATGTGTTTTAAACGCCTTTTGTTTTGTTGTTCTTAAAAGCAGAAATGGCTGTGAATCAAATTTAAGCAATACCAAGAGTTGAGTGGAATAATGTTTTGACAATAAGGTCCTGCAGACGACGCCATTCGTTTTTTCTTTCATGTCTGTGTTGTTTGCAGCAGCACTGCCTGGTACCACTGGTCAGACGCTGTGATTTATCTCTCAAAAGATAACAATTCTGGTTGATTTGGGGAGAACTGAAGTTTGCAGTTACGGTGCCTTCGACACCAGCTCAGCAGCCCTGTGCAGCACAGCCTCAGTTACTGCCTCAGCAGAGCACTAAAGCTGTGCTTAAGGCCCCCAAATTGGACAGGCCTTCCCCAAGCTGGCTGAATTAGTCGGGCACTGGTTGGAAGTCATTCACTCAGCATGCACAACCAGCTCTCGTTGCCCCCTCCTCATCCCACACCAGTCTCCTGGAGGCCAGAAGCCTTCAGCTGGAGCATGGGTGTGCCAGCAGAGCTGCTGGGCTGGGACTTGAAAATAGGAGGCATGAGGCACAGTGCTGTTGTAACACATCCAAGGAGCTCCAGAGAGATCAGGTGTGTCTGTGGATGAGTATGGAATGTGAGGCTTCAACAGCAACGTTTGTATTGATGCTGTAAAGACAAACTGCGTTCTGAAGTCTTACTTTCCCTCTTAGTTTTGTTTTCCTACATGCTGTGTTTTTAGTTCTTACACTTGTGTTGGTAGTGTGGGTATGGAAAGAAATTCTGATGCATACATACATGTCTGAGGGGGTGCAGTTGTATGCAGTGTGCATAGTTGTACATTGATTTCTTCTTTGCTGGGACGTTGTGTCTTATGGATGCGGTGAACTTTAGGCTCCGCAGTAATGCATGTCTAGCAGTAAAGTAAAAGCAGTGTTTGATAATTGCAGGTCTGGGTAATGTGGTTTGGTGTTCATACCTTCACTCAGGTGGAGCCAGAGAAGTTGAAGACACTAACAGAAGGTCTAGAAGCTTACAACCGAGCCAGGAAAAGGAACAGAAAGTAAGTTGTGTGCTCGTTTGTTTACCAGGGGGATGAATAATCATATTCTTCTGCTTCCAGGGACTCCTTTTGGGGACCCTTGCAGATCTGCCAAAATGAAAAGTTAATTTTCTGAATTCCTTGTGCTGGTTGTGATAATCATCCGAGATCTTTGATATCTGCATTTTTATTGCATCTTCTGATATTTACTGTAGCCTTTGTAAAATGTCAGCCTGCTTGTTTGAGCTTTCATGTGTGGGATTCTAATTTACAGCAGGAAAAAAAAAAAAGTTATTACATCCAAACTGCTCTGACCGAATCCAATTTTTCACAAGATCTGCCCTTCTTATCTCTTCCCTCTCCCTCTGTTGGCTGCTGCAGCAGGCAGAGCCCACCTGTGTTCAGATAAGTTCTGTTGTTTCCCATTGCAGAGGAGCTTCTCGCAGTGGGCGAGGGCTGGCTGCAGTTAGCTGGGCAGCAGCTGCCATGCAGTCACACACCTCTGACCTGCTTGGTCTCCTCTCACCTTTTGGCCTTCATTTACAAACATGCAAGGGTAGAAAGACTGGGAAACGTGAAGAGGTGAAGCATAAGCATATGCAGAAAGAGGACAATGAAATTGGCTTTAGGGGAGGAAAATCTTGACAGCTGTCAAAGGACAAGGGTAGAGACGGGGGTTATTCTGGGGTGGTGGTGCTTATTTACTGTTGTGGTGAAAACGCACTGCTTTCTGAGAATTCAGCCAGTTTGCAGTGCTGCCTTCAGAACAGCAACACAGACTTTCAGGAATTAAATAATTATTTGCCCTCAGCTCCTTTTAAGGTGTAAGCTTTTTCTCTATTTATATGTCATGCGGTGCCGAGGAGAAATATTTTTAATGCCATCAAGACAACGTTGGGTTTCTTTCAACGCCATCCTCAGAACATCTGAGTGCAGTCTGAGGGCGAGCACTGAGCAGCCAGGAGGGCTGCTGGCACCCCCTGCTATTGCTGCTCCCTGAAGCAAAATACACAGCTTGAGGAAGGTGGCAGCAGCAGCACATGGAAAGAGGAGTTGAAGCTGGAACAAGCCGTGCAATTTAAGAAGAGCTCCCGTCTTCTGGTTGGCAGTTGCATATTTAGCAGATTGCAAGGGTTGTCCAGAATTGCACTGAACCCTGTCGCCTTTTTGTGGAATTACTGGTTCTGCATCCTTGCTTGCACTTCAGGAAACAGCAGCTGTCAGGTGCCCCAGCAGCTTGGGGCCTCAGGTGTCCCTTTTCATAGGGTTACTTCACAGCCCATACAGGTTTTTCTCCATATTTCTACATATTTTATGTTTCAAATGTTTTGCTCGCTCTTTGTGAACCAGAGGGTAGCTGCTTCTCTTTGACTTGTGCTCTGTGCTGAATGTATCTGAAACAGCTTTTGACCTCTTTATGGCCTGCTGCGGTGCGTGTGCCTCTTGTTCCACACGAGTCCACAATTTTGGGATAGATTTAGTTGTCAGACGTGTCACACAGCTCTCTCTTTGCTGCTGCACGGATAAGTACCCAGCACTTGCACGTACCAGGTACTGACATCAAGTTGGACACTTCTGTAATAAAGACAGGCAAAGAAGTCCAAGAGAATATGGACTAACAGCAGATCAGTTCAGCGTCTTTAGCAGAGCAAGGTTAACATCCGGATCCTCAAAATGATGTTTCATTCTTTGTGTTCCTACCATTAGGAAAAGATCCTACCTAGTAGGAACGCTTCCTTCTCTGAAGGAGCAGTCAGGCAGTGGCACAGCTGCACAGGGAGTGGGGGGTCACCATCCCTGGGGGTGTCCTAGAGCTGTGGGGATGTGGCACTGAGAGATGTGGGCAGTGGGCTGGGCTTGGGGATCCCAGAGGTCATTTCCATCCTTTATGATTCTGTGAAGACTATAAGCTCTTTGCCTCAAAAGCTGTGGTGCTTGCAGGTTGTTTCAGATCACCAGCAAACTGTTGCATATGTTCAACTGATGTCAGGTTCTCTGGTTGTCAGGGTGTTGCCTGCTGTCAATGATATCTCAGTGGTGGGCCCTTCTGAAACATTGGTTTGCTTGAGGCCAGTTCATCACCTTCATAGTGAAGTGTTGCTGTTAAAAACACATAGCAGCAGTGTCTTCAGACTGCATGTCGTCGTTTGTATATCAAATACTTTCAAATGGCTGTTCGCACTACTGGCAGTAATTACATGAGCATCCAGTGGGGGTGGAAAAGACCTCAAGCAATCGTCTAGCCAAGCTTCTACCCAAAGGCAACACATGAAGAAATCAACCTCCTATGTAATATTGCTTTGGTTATTTTAGGTGCTAGCGACAGTGAACAGCAGCCTAGATGAAGTCACATCAGTCAGTTTTGGCTTTGCCATACTTCCTGTTGAGCTTTCTAATAGGGAAACAGTGGAACTGGTCTGTGCCATTTCAGTGTTTGCCAGCACGTTGTTAGAACAGGTTACTACCAAAATGCTGCTGGACACTGAATATCCCAGAGGTTTCTTGCTGAATCACCTCCAATGCAGCACAAATTCAAACTACCAATGTCAGTGCAGGATTTTTGCTGCTGTGCATACCTGTGGAATGAAGTGTTGCAGTTCCTTGTAGTTTTCATTGGGGGCTCTGAGCAATGCAGGCTGTTTGTGCAGGCACATCTGTCCTTACCTGATGCCATTCACTGGGGACATTCTGTAGAACGGAGCTCATCAGAGCTATTTGAAATGGACTTCTACTAACTCAATTTTGGGGAAATGCTATGGAAAAGTATTTTGGTTTGGGTTTCCAAACACTGTTTGGTTTTTAGTTATCTGACAAAGAAAAAAAAGAAAGAAAAGGAGATTCTGAAACAGTAAGGGAAAAATCTAATAATCTAATAAGGGAAAAAAAAGACATATATGGGGTTGCTGACAGAGCTTAATGGTGAATAAATAACTTCCTGTTACATAAGGAATCTGAGATCTGAATGCTGCTGCTAAATGACATTAAAGTCAGCATTGCTATCAGTTATTAATGAGGCTGTATTATAGATGGAATTGTTGTATTACCTGTCCAGGAAGTTACCTTGCTGCCAAACAATATTGTGCTGTCATTTATCGCATCCAAAGGTGCCATCACTTGTCCACACTGCCAAACCTACACTTGTTTTTGCAGTCCAGCTGCAAGGAGTCAGAAACCCACGTGGATCCGTCTGGCTTTGTATGGGTCCATCTCAGTTCATCTTAGAATTTCTGTGGTCTGAGGGATGCTGATGTTCTGTAAGAAATACCCAGCAGCAGATCGCACAGAATGCTGGGTTGCTGCCAAGTGCTCTTGTTCTCCACGATGCCATTTGTCTTGTGGATGCTGTAACTAACAGTACACGTCGCCGAAGTGCTGTCTTTTCTTTTTCCTCTGTAATTCTAACACAAGCCTTTAGCCAGCATCGTGTTATTTATAGATCCGATTGTGCTGTTTGTGCTGCACCAACCTGGGAGGCTCTGCGGATGCCAGACTGTGTCTGATGAGTTAATGTCTTTATTATTAATTTTAAGTGTTTTTCTGCTACTAAGAATCACTGATGCCATTAATCTTTTCTTCCTAGAAGTGGAAAGCTAAATAACCATTTAGAAGCTGCTATACATGAGGCCATGAGTGAACTAGACAAAATGTCTGGGAATGTAAGTTTCTTTTCACGTTGGCAATAATCGTGTCCTTTTTTGTGTGTGTGTGTCCGTGTCCCCTGAGGGCTGGGATTGCTTTTCATTTTGTAAAATGATGTGGAGTTGTCAATATTTTTCTTGCCTTTTAAACTGTTTGCAAATGTCTGGTCCTACTGAAAAATAGGGAAAAGGTGCACCATTTCAGTGGTGTTGCAGTTGCAGTGCTGTTTGAGAGCTGGATGCCTGCGTGTAGTTCTTTCCATGTGCAGCTGACAGCTTCTGGGTGCCACGCATGCTGTGGGGCTGTCTCTGGCTGCTGACAAATCAGCCACATTGAAAACCACACTTAAAAACATTGTTCTTTTGCATATCAAACTCTCTGAATAACATTTTCCTTATGTTGACATGGAAGCTGCCCTGACAGGTAAGGTAGAGTCTTCCTGGACAGCAGAATTCTTATAAAAACATGCACGCTGTTATTGTGTAAGATCAGTAAATAGGATAAAATCTGGCTCACGTGATCACAGGATTGTGTATCTAATCACAATCACAGAATGGCCTGGGTTATAATTACCGCAGTGCTCATCCAGTTCCAACCCCCTGCTATGTGCAGGGTCACCAACCACCAGACCAGGCTGCCCAGGGCCACATCCAGCACAACGTGCTCATCTTCGTATTTGAAACATGCCTGCAGTGTCTTTAAAACACACACAGAAATGCAAAGAAGTATATCACAGTGCAGCTTCCCCGAGCTTAGCATCAGCAATTCTTATAATATTTAACTTATACGTTGTTTGAATGCAGGATAATTCCTTTCTCCTGATAGCTGGCACTCATTGCTGGGGATGCGTGTACACATGCATACTTGGGAGAATGAGTAAGGCTTCACGGGAGCTGCTGGAGGACATAAAAGGAAATCTGTTCTGAACTGCAGACGTGCAGCTGACTTCAGAACCACCACGAAATATAAAATAAATTATTCAGCAGCTCTTAGTGTTTGCCATAAGTAATAACAAATCCAAAGCTTTTGGTGAAACTTGGGAGTTTTGTGAAGCGAGATTGAGTTTTGATGTGAAAGCTGGATCTGACTGCAGGTGTGGTGCAAATAGATGGGGCTGCATACAGCACGTGCATCCCTAGTGTCCGTTACGGCAGCACTTAAGTGCTCAGACACCACCCTGCTGGTGGCAGTTACCTTTCCTTCCTATCTTAAATGCAGCAGCGCTATAAAATTATAAGTGATACGCATCTGATTGTGATACAGACTGGCTCAGGTGAAGGCACTGCAGCAGGACATGCTGATGGATGCTTCCGTCATGCCGACAAGCTGCTCCACCAGCCTGCATGTCACTGCTTAGCCTTGATTTATATTTTAATTATCTGGTCCCAAAATTTGTAATCAGGGTTTATTTCCACGAAAATGACGATCGTTAGAAACAAGCATAGGGAATCAATGATTCCCTTTCTGGTGACTTGCATTTTTTTTTCAGCTCCTGCAGTTCAGTCATCAGTTACACTTTAAGTGTGCAAACAAGATAATGAGCTTAAAGCACCATTTCTGCTGGGAAGAGCCAGTGAATGAGCAGCAAATGGTCATGGTCTGAAGGCATTCAGGAAGGGGCCAGGAGGTGACTGACAGCACTGCTTGGGGCTGTGCAGCCTCTGCCCAGCTGTGGCCAGGAGCTGTGGCTGCCAGCAGATGGTGGTGGCACTCCATGGCCCTTCTGGCAGCGCTGTGCTTGTGCTGAGCACTCAGCAGTGCTTCATCCAGCACCGAGCTCCGATTGGGGTATTGCACGTAGTGATGAGTGGGAAACAGCTTGCTCCTTCCTTAGCAATGCTACTGCCATCCCGAGTTTGGTAGATTTTTTTCATGTTACCAGTATTTTCCCAATGTGTAATTTTTAATTAATTACTACTGTCAGAACGATTGATAAAGATTTGTGTCACAGAATGTGGTGTAACTGCAGTCTCAGTTCAGTTGGCACTTTCCCTGAGGTCACAGAGCTTTGGGGCGCACAGACTGCGGCAGCCAGGAGCTGCCTTCTTCTGCCCAGGGCTGTGAGGTTGTGGAACTCTGTGTCCATGTAAACAGGAAGTTCTGAGAGCCACTGTGATGGCCTCAAGTTGGATCAGGGTGGGTATGAGGAAGCATTCCTTCTCCAAAGAGCAGTCAGGCAGTGGCACAGCCCATGGAATGGGGGGTCACCATCCCTGGGGTGTCCCAGAGCTGTGGTGATGTGGCACTGAGGGATGTGGGCAGTGGGATGGGGGGGTGCGTGGGGATCTGAGAGGGCTTCCCCTGAAATAATGATTCTATGAGGGCAGCTGAGCAGCATCCCAGCAGTCCATGGCTCGTTTGCTTTTGGCTGGTTACTCTGACCAATCTTCTTCACTAACCTGTGGCTGTCCTTATTTCTAGGTCCACCAAATCCCACAGGGAGACAGACAAGTGAAGCCTCCAAAACCCAAGAGGAGGAAGATCTCTAGATAACATTGAATGTCTTTGTTACTGGTCCAGTACTTATCAAAACGAACGTGCACATAAGTCTGTATGTAGGTATTGATATAGACGTGGTTATATCAATATTTATATGAAGACGGCCGCCGCCGCGGGGTGCTACGTGGAGTGTGGTACAGTGTGTGGATGAGCAGGAGGGAGAGAGGTTGCTGGAAAAGCCGATCAGAAATCTGGGAAGGTTACAGTAACCATGTCAGATGATTACTGAGGGTTTGGGTTTTTTGTTTTGTTTTGTTTTATTTTTTTGTTTTGTTTTTTTTTTGTTTTTCTATAATACTAAAATTGTGATTATAAGGAATAGTCCAAATGTTTCTGAGAAATTTTCATTGTGTATATAGATAATACAGAATTTCATGGTGATATCTGAAATGTAAATATTGTACAATATTGTCATGTACAAGCGTACCTAATGCACACTTTATCTTTTATTGTACAAAAAAATAGTGTACAAAATTCTTTGGTTTCTATTGAGTACACATACAAGAGACTACCAGTGTAAAGTGATAAATAAAAATACAGCCTAAATGCTTTTATATGATAATGTAAAAGATGCTGTTTTTGTATTTAACAGCAGAGAGAAGGCATGATTATGTAATACCTTAATTATGACATACACTTCACGCCACTGAGTGTCCATTTATCCTGTCTGTTTGGAATGAACCTTGCCTGGAAGTACTGTACTCCATTTCAGGTCTCTGTAGGAGAGTGCAACCTTGCAGATTCCTAACGGGACGTGGGATCACAGCTCTAAGTAATGATTCAAAGACTGCAACTGTTGGTTGCATTTTTATTTACTTAACTTTTAAAGTAGAATGGTGTAGATTTTATTAAAGAAAAAAAAAAAAGAAAAAAAAATGTAGATGGGCTATTTTAGTCAGCTATTTCTGTAGTTAAGGTTTCATAGCCACCTGCTAAAGTAAAGAGTTTCTATCCCCAGTAACCCTGACCCCCAAGCACCTAGGTTGATCAGCTGAAATTACCTGACATTGTGAAGCATCGCGTTGGCTGTTAGTGGGGCTCCAACCCATGATTGGTGCTGGCTGCAGATTGGTTTTGCAGAACGCACGGCTTGCTCCCAGCGCTCAGAGAGGTAATCCCAGACCCATCTCACAGTCCTGAAGCAGAAAATCAGGGGTGGCTTACAGAACTATTAGCAGCAGTAATTTTTATCAGTATTATGTAACATATCAGATTTATTTTATTTAAAAAGAATTATTTATACCATTAACAGATTTCTTATATATATTAATGTGGCTGAAATGTGCAGGTTAAATCTATTAACCAAATTATTTATGTTATATTAAGTGAGAAATGTGAAACAAATGTAGAAAAAATTAATACACTACAGATTTAAAAGTCTAAAGCTATGAGCCATTATAAATTAACGAACAGAAGTGTAGCACAACGTTATTTCCATTCTAGCTCATACATTTTTCACGTGGATGGTGGTGATGGCGATGGAAGCAGTGACACCCTCTGTCCTCAGTGCTTCCTGAAATAGCTCCCAGGTCACCGCTGGCCCCCTGGGCACAGCCAGAGCTCCCCTCTGTCTTCCCCTGGCCCAGCACTGGCAGCAGTCAGCATCCCGTTGGCTCTGGGAGCAGCAGCCCTGCACGCAGCCCGTGGCAGAGGCCAGCTGACCTTGAGGACCTGGTCCCCAGGGCTCCAGCACAGAGCAGTCCCTCCGGGCTCACCGCTTCCTCGTGTCTCACCAAACAGCTCTTTCTCCTCCTTCCCCAGCCCGAGGGATCGCAATAGCTACACTGGCTACAGGGGCCTGGAGCAGGAGCCCTTCCTTCCGCGGGGTAGGTTCATTTGTCATGTGTGTAACGCCACGATCCTACACGCAAACTCATGTGGAGTGATTTTTTTTTTTTTTTTTTTTTTTTTTTCGGTGTGTAGCTTTTAGCCAACGTTTTTATGTTCCGAGTCGGTGGTGTTCGTTACGTTCCAAGAGTCGACGTTGTCCATTCCCATCACAGCCCGCTTTGCTGCCGTGTGTCCCGCCTGTGTCGGACGGCCACGCCGCGGTGTGCGCCTGCCTGCGTGCGTGCCTGGTTCCGTTCGGTTGGGTTCTGCCTTTGCTTTCTGTCCTAGAGCGGAGTTTGTATCGAGCAACCTTCTTTTGGCATCTGACTCCTTAGGTTTGTACTTCCTCACCAATGTATACTTTACATCAGTAGACTATGTAAAGTATTTTTGTGCACTTGATTTCATTGGTTAATAATGGCATTGATGTGGGTGCTAGGAGTAGTTTGTTTCAGTCCATACCATTTTTATTTTTTATTTTTTATTTTTTCCTCTCTTTTAGGGTTTTTATGGTTTCATGTAAGCAGTTAATGTAAATATTGTGAGCATTACAGGTCATGCGGTGTTGTAACATTTTAAAAAATGTTGCACCTACTTTACGATTAAAAAACTGGTCACTCATACTTGAATTTTGCCCATAGAGCCATTTCTTTCTCTTTGCATTAAAGCATAATATACTTTTTTGATGGAGGCCCAACCCTTCTTTCTACCTTATTATTTTTTGTTTAATAAATCTCTATTTTTTCTAATAGAAGACTTAGAATGAAACTTTAAAAAAAAAAATTAAGAAGAATAATACTTTTTGCCTACTTTCTAATTTAAGAGAGAATTCCTATATTTAAAAGGTGAAAAAGAAAAAAAAAAGAAAAGAAAAAAAAAAGAAAAAAAATACTCCATTGTGGAAAGTGGAAGGAGGCTTTTGTCCGTCCGTGGCACAGTGACACAGAACCGCCCCGCGGAGCCGTGGCTCCCACTATTTATTTATTTATTGCTCCTCCGCTCCGCGGTGCCGGCGCGGTTGGGGCGTACCGATGAAAGGAAATATTCCTCTTTCTGTTATGGTGCATTTTGTGAACACCATAAAAATATATATATATATATTATTATTTTTTTTCATTTGTTTTGATGGATTTTCTTCGTATTTTCACTTCTTGCAGAGAATGTTTTGCTGGAATCAGCTGCAAAAGTAATATTCACTGAGGGAAAAAGAAATAATACTAATTCCCACCTCTGCTGTCCCAGGTCTCATACTCACAGTCTAAGGATTTCGGGGTTAGAAGGAACGTAACATTACCAGGTATTTCCTAACTGAGTTTTGCAGAAGGTTTCTAAGTACTGTGATACCCTTTTGGAGTCCCTGAGTTTGATGGTATAGAAGTTGTTAGAGGGCTCGTGGTGGACTGAAGTACCTTAGGCCTGCTACCTTTCTTAGCTACATTTGTATTTTGCTATGTAGGGTTGTAATGTGAGAATTCCAGAAGAGCAGTAGCATAAAAGTGCTTTTCTATTTTTAAAAAAGAAACCCATTCTAGTCTTACTAAGAATTAGAAATTTTTTTAATATCAGTTTTGTAATTTTTGATAAAGCTGTCAATATTATGATTAAATCACCAGAAAAAAAAGTTCCTGTGATGTTCTCTTCGGGGCAGGGACTGTCTCCTCTCATTGCAAAACGCCAAGCACGCCGGGACGCCCAGGCTTAAATCGGGCCGTGGGCACCGCTCTCAAATTTAATAGCAGCCAACTGTGATAACGTTGAATTAAAGGCACCAAAGTTGAATTAAAGGCACCAAAGCCAAGTGAGTTTGCAGCTCAGCCCACAAGCCCGGGTCCTGCCCTTAGTTGGTCCCCACAAACACGGGTAGCATCTGCAGGTAAGTTGGGAGCTGCCAGCTGCCAGGGCTTTAGCTGGTGAAACCTGGGCACGGAGCCACGCCAGGATACTGCATCCAGGCCCCTCACTGTGGTTTGTGGCAGCACCAGCAGCACCAGCAGCAAGCCCTCACGTCATGGGATGCCCTGAGTACCCAGTAATGGAGTGCCTTCAATTCAGTGCTGATTTACAAAACTCCAAAACATGCAAGCAGGTAACTTAGCTCCAAATTCACTGCAAGCTCCGTTTAAACCGATGTCCAGAAAGCTCTGGAAGAACACTCAAGGCTTCCAAAAAGCCAGTGGAGAGACAGCCTCGATGTGGCAGCTGGCAGCAGTGTGCTCTGGGGGCTGGGGCTGGCGGGGAAAGCAGAGCCATCACGTACCTGCTCTAGGCTCAGAAGCAGAGGTCAGACCTGGAGCTGTTTGCTGCCACGCTGTGCAGTGCTGTCAGTGCAGCTGCCACGTGCTGCCCATGTGCTGGTAGCTGGAAAGTCCCACCAACCTCTGCTGCAGGCTTGAACGTGATCTGCAAATGAAGAAAGCACAGTGAACTGAAATGGCAGCACTTGCTTTGTAATGTGCAGTTGAGAGCTGAGCAGGGCTAAGTCAGGCCTCCAGTTCCCTTCTCCCCTCCTGGGTTTTGCTCCTTATTTATTTATTATTCATATTTATTTCTTTACAAAAGAAATTTTTGTTGTTGCTTTAAAAAAATCAGAGATTCCATTTGACTGCAAGCAGCCCCCACAAAACATGGGCTGGAGAGATTTCGTCTCTCGCGTTTTTACCTGCTGTGAGATAAGAATTTGGCTGTAATTGAACGCTACTGAAACAGGAGATAAGGGCCGAGGATTTAGAACAGAAATAAAATAAAATACAAAACTAAAAAAAAAAAAAAAAAAAAAAAAAAATAGAACAGATCTTTCTGGAAATTTCTATTCCAGAAAAGATACAGAATCAGGGAATGGCATAGGTTGGAAGAGACCTTAAAGATCATCCAGTTCCATCCCCATGGAGAACAGGAAGGGTTTCACTTTCCATACTATGGGCGCAGCCCAGCACAGTGGCGCTGCAAAGTGAGACCCCCCCCACTCCTTTAAATAGCTAAAGGGAGCCTATAAACAGGAGGGGAGTCAACTCTTTGAAAGGGTGGATGATAGAAGGACAAGGGGAAATGGTTTGAAGTTGAAGGAGGGAAGATTTAGGTTGGATATGAGGGGAAGTTCTTTACTATGAGAGTGGTGAGGTGCTGGAACAGCTGCCCAGAGAGGCTGTGGATGCCCCGTCCATCCCTGGAGGTGTTCAAGGCCAGGTTGGATGGGGCCCTGGGCAACCTGGGCTGCTGTGAAATGTGGGGGATGGTGGCACTGTGTGTGGCAGGGGGGTTGGAGCTTCATCATCCTTGAGGTCCTTTCCAACCAGGGCCATTGTGTGATTCCATGATTCTCCTTCCTGCAGACAAACCCCAGGGAAGCAGTAGTGCAGGTTGGCAGGAGCCAAAGCAAGCAGCTGTGCATCCTAGGAACATGGAAGAATAAATGCTCCTCATTCAAAACAAAACAAAACAAAAAACGTAACTTCTACACATGTGATTCCACTTCAAGTTTACTTAACAGTAAGTGAACTCTCATGCAGGTATGTAATCAGGTACAGAAAGAAGCAGCAGAACCTGGCACAACTAAGAGCCACCCAAGCAACTGAAGCCTTCTCAGATGTTGCAGCCAAGGGAAGAGGTCCAGAGGAGGGGCATCTCCTGTAATCTTACTTCAGGAGTTCTCAGCTCCTCCAATGACAGATCTTTAAGGCTTTGTTTGCTTGTTTGTTTGTTTGGAAAGAAAGGCAATTTTCTGGTTTAAATATATATATATATATATTCATATATATATATATATATATATTTCAGTTCGAGGAAAAGTATTTGTTGCTTTTCTCTGATTTTTTTCTGGGATGAGCAAACATCATAAAAATAACAAGAAGTATTGGAGTCTGCCATTACCTGTGATCAGTTCTGAAAGTTTCTCTCTGCTTCTGAGGGAAAAGAAGTGAACATTTACCCCTGAAAAATAAATAAAAACATTATCCTATTATTACTTTGATTAATTGTGGCTAAAAGGAGAGTTTGCGTTTCCATGCTTAACACATCCATTGAGTTTCAGGCAAACAGAAGTTGTAGTTCTTTGGGCCAGTCTTGCTACAAAAAGACATCTGATAAAAACCATCCCCATAATGTGAAATTAATCACTTTGGCAGAGGGGTGTTCTCACTGTGTTCACAAATAGGTACTCCAGCACTTAGCTGCCCACTTAATTATTGAGATGTGGTTGTTGTCTTAGGGCTGGAAGGGGGAAGGAATGTGGGGAGCAATAGGAGAAAGAGGGAAGGCCTATGAGAGGCTGGAATGAAATCCTTGTCCACGTCACAGGGAGGTAAGATGGCCCTGAAGTGACAGAACAAATCCTGCCCAAGCAGGCAGATAATTCTCAGCATATGACAAAGACCATCCAGCTGTCAGTGGCTGCTTCCCAGAAATAACCATGAAGCTATAATAACCCACGTGGAGAAAAAAAAAGAAAAAGAAAAAGGCACTGCAAGTACCCAGAAATGGTGACTGTTTTCACAAGGTCTTCCTTTGTGTTCCAGCCCAGAGAGGAAGGCTGTTGCTGCAGAACAGAGCAGAACTACAGCACAGGTGACAAGCATTAAGTGTGTGAGGGGGAATCAAGCAAGAAACCTGGTGTGAGAAAAAAAATCCAACGTAATGAACTACAGTTAAAAATATCTAGGAACAAATCTTTTTCAGTATCTTGCTTACACTGTTAGTGTCGATCCTACCCTGGGACAGCTGTTCTTAGTTTCAGTTGCTGACAACACACGCTTGTCTCACACTTGCTGTTCCTTTTACAGATATTCAGTACTTTATGCTATAATGAATGACATTAATACAAATTCAGATCAGATACTGGCACATCTGCCCGGGGGGTGGGGGGGATCACTGTATTTGGGGGTGTCCCAGAGCCATGGGGATGTGGTACTTAGGGGCGTGGGCAGCAGGCATAGGGGAGTTGGGCTTGGGGATCTCAGAGGGCTTTTCCAGGCTTAGTGATTCCATGGTTCTGTGAAATTAGGAAAATGGAGCACTTGGGATTTCAGCTAACATCGTGAGATCCTTCTGTTAATTTGCTTTTTAAGTTGTGAATGTTATTGGCCCTTATGAGCCAGGTGTGGGTTCACAAACCCATATGGGTTACCAGGAACCCCATAAACCAGTGCGGAGATTAACAGGCATCCCCCTGAACTCCAGAAACAGAGGGATTGCTCTGTGCTGCTCTGAAGGCCTGAAGCTGTGCTGGCACATACTGCAAGGACTCCTTTTGCATAATCAAAGCCTGATCATATATGCGATATTTTAAGTAGACATTGAGCTAAAAGCAGCATAAACTAGAATAGAAAAAATATTTAAAATAATATATATATGTATAAAAGAGACCATGGTGAAAGATTTGCTATTAGATACCCGTGCTTTGAGTTTGTGGCTATTGGTTCATCAGGTGAAGTCTTCAGGGCAGGATGCAGAACAAGGATCCGTGTCCAGGTGTCCAAATCAGTCAGGAACTGCCCCAGGCTGCTCTGCAAGCTTTAGGAAGGAACTTACTCATAGGGAGTCCCATCTAGAGAGAAGCAGGAAAGTTTCATATGCTACAGCATGTGCTACAGTAGCAGAAAAAATGATGCTGCACCACTTTATCCATTGGTGTGAGTTAAATGAGAAATTGTTCCTTGAGAAACGGGAAAGAAGACAACTGGCCTGGGAGAGCAGCAGTGGGTCAACCAAAGCACCCCTTTTGCTTCTCTCAGTTGTAGATGAAGCATCAAGAAAAAAGGCAGTGTTCCCTCAACCTTTATGGTTGATAACTTGTCTAGGATAGAATAATTGAAATAGACAGTAATGTCTTAGAATTAAAATTAGCTTTTAAAAAGTACAAACTTAAGGAGATAAAAGTACAAGTACGGTAATTGCAACTGTAATATCTGCAAAGCTGATGCTAGAAACAACAGGATAGTAAAGTAACAAAAACAGCTCCTACTTAGACACTCACTTTGCTGAGGTTCCATACAGATCCCAAATCCAAGGGTATCTTCAAATGCTTCAAATCCTTTCTGTGCTGAGGTCAGAGCAGAGTGGGAGGTGAGAAGCTGTAAAAGGTGGAAGAATAGAAGAGCCGTGGCAGCGATCTCATTTGCAGCTGTGCTAAGAGTGATGGGGGATGAGTTTGGCTTACAGTAAGGCACAGGTAGGCATGGAAACACGTGTCCAAACTACATGTGATTGTTGCCAAAATACTTGGGAGAGTCCTGGGAAAATTAGTTGGAAGCACAGTTATGTTGTAAATTAAATCTGCACAGAGCATTTCTGTCATAAGCAAAGAGGAAATTTTAGCATTGGTTTAGTTAAATATGCATTTATACCCTACAGAACAACAACAAAAATATCTGCATATGTACAGATTGATCTCCTTCCCTTAGAGCAGAGATAACATCACTTCAGTTCATGCATATAAGGAAAGCAGCAAAGCACAGAAAATAACAAATTATGAATTATTCAATACAAATGTCAGGTTTTAGTAGTAAATGTAGATGTAAACCTTTTTTTGAAAGGCTAAACATTTCCATTAAGCAAATCCATATGACACTACATCTGTTGGCTTTCTTTTATATCATTTTATGTGTGTTTTTGGAAAAGTATTGGCAGTTTTGATATTAGACTCTTGATAACGTTATTTCCCCAACTTCTGCTGTCTGTTGACGTAATATTTGATGAAGGGATGAGGTTAAGTCAGCAGTCACTTTAACTGCCCAAGCTGTAAGGCTTCAAATGAGAATTTGTTTTGGTGGAGAAATTGTAGTGTTGAAGTGAAGCCCCATGTACTGAATGCAGGGAGTCCAATAAATGTGACTAGTGGCCATCTTCCCAGTGCCACCTCCTGATCTGACACGTGATAGTTTTTGAGTCAGTCTGTAAAGATTTCTTTCACATGTGCAGGGAGAATACATTTGGATACATATCTCTTAAGTTCTCCCCTTGAAACTGAACTCACTGATGTCTCCAGATTTTTACTGTGATTATTTTTGATCCTGCTCACAATAGAGAGTGGTAATTCAGTCCCATCTGTCCATTTTCTTCTGTATTTCTTTCATTTCAGTGTTGTCATATTTGTCCCCTCATAGCTGCACTCAGGCAAAGCTACTTTAACTTCTTGCAACACGGGGGAACAGTGATGCTCACTGGAAGAGCTGGGAGGTGCCTGTTACTTTGAAAACAGATGAGAGGATTGTGCCAGGGGATTCCTATCTGCTCCGTGCAATCAATCTGCCCAAGTATTTCTATAGCTCTCATTATCCTGCGTGCCTTCAGGATAAGAAACTTAGAACAATTGCCCATTGTCAGTTTATGAAGCAACTTTTTCATACTCCTTCCCCAAAGACTAAATACTTAATTAAAGAAATTAAAATTAATTACGGAATCTGTACAGCGAGATGCTATCGCGCCGGTCCCCAGTCTGAGCTCTCAGCTGTGTGGGGCTGGGATATGCACCAGTCCTCAGGAGCAGAGTCCTCTGTGCTTCTGCTTCAGAGGAGATCATTTCCTGTTAAGCAGTACATAAATATAAAATAGGCAAAGTGAGTTTCTAACAAACCTCAAAGCATCTCTGTGTATATTTCAGTGATTGCTCGTACTGTGTAAGCGAGAAGTTGAAAGCAAGCCAAATTCCAAAGGACATGAATGTCATATTGCTATTAATTAGCTTTAATATGAAGATGTTGCCACAAATTATTTACAGTGCTCCTCTTCCTAGCTGTTTTATATGGGTGTCTTAAGTCTCTAATAAAACAATGGGTTAAGCAACCAGAGCAAACGAAGTGCATCACAAAGATAATTGAACCTGCAGCAAAATGAATTTTATTTACCAAACTGGAAGTGTAATCAGCCTATTGGTTTTTGACCCTAAAAGTTTTAGGAGATGAACGTCTTGAAAGTAGGAAATATTTGTAGAAGAGCAAATGCACCCCTTCCTCAGGATCAGCAGCATATGCAGGCAGCAAGCTGGGCTGTCCCCATCTCAGGACAAGGGGACAGGGAGCAGTGTGGCCAGCAAGTGCCTTCTGTGCCTGTACTCAGATCTGAACTTTTGAAAAGGGTTGGTGAATATTAATTAAAAGAGCTGTAAACAGAACCACATGATTAAAACGCTGACACTTGTGGGACCTGTTTGGTGGGAGCAGCCACAGGTAAACATAAACAATAATGTTGTAGCCATGTAAATGTGAGCCTCTGGTTTTGTGGGTTTGGAGTGAAGCTCTCCTGGGCCTGGAACAGTAGAACAAAATGAATGGCATTCATTTCCATTAGCTCCCTATCAAGCAGAGTGCAGGAGAGCAGGCAGTGTGGGCAGCACATCGTACAGTACGTGGCATCATCCAGGCAACACCTCCAAGCCACTCTCATTCTCTCTGTGGCAGTGGTCCAGCACTCTGATTACTTCACCATTCTCACTTGCTGAAAAATGGAAGGTGCTTTGCATGCTCCCTTTCTTCAGCCCTGCACTGTCCCAATTACAGCTAAATAAGATTTTTTCATTACATTTTAGCCATCAGTATGAGTGCAACTTCTAGGTCATCATTTCGGTAATTTGAACAGACAATACCCAGGTTCTTCCTGAAACATGACCAATAAATGTGTTACAGAGCTCCTGTTTCCAACCTTAATGATTCTAGGATTCTGTGGCCTTTTGCTGTGAGGCTGACATAGTTGCATGTTGATTTTTTTTATGACCTCTTAGCAGAAAGAGATTTCTCCTTAAGAATTTCCATGAGCTATTGGTCTTCTAATTCAAAAGAGTTTATTTAGCTTTGTTCTTCAGCAAAGCAAAAACCACGTAAAGCACAACTCCTGACCAAAGCTAGCATTCTCTTCTGCTTGCTTCTGGATCATGCAAATAGGTTAAATCTCTAGAAGTTTGTATTTCTCAGAAAAATGCAAGTTAGAAAACAAAGTTGCTTTTAAAGCTCTGCTACCACTGCTACAAAAAGGCATCAGAGCCCATTATTTTCAAGCAAATAAACAACAGTCTGAGTTGTTCCCTGCTATTCTGGGAAATAGCTCCTTTTAACTGAAGTTTCACATTATCTTTTTTGTTTGAAATTTGAATCAGCTCTTACTTAAACCCTGTAGACAATTGCACCTGTTCAGTTTTTCAACGACTTTAGTGAAGCTTTTGAAGTATATTCTCCCAGAGCATCTTCTAAAGAGGTTTGCTGCTCCCTGCTCCCAACCAAGTTAGCCAAGCCCCTTGCATCAACTGCTTGTTCCTCCTATACACTCATATATACATACTTCTTAGGAGCTAGAATTAGTATCTGACTATATAAGTCAGATATATAAGATATAAGATATATAAGATATATAAGGTATATAAGATATAAGATATATAAGTCTGAATACAGAAAATTGATACAAAATACAGTGTTATAAAGCATGCAGGTGATTGAGGCGATCACTGGACTGGTGACTGATTTCTGTATTTGGAGTCCCAGGACAGAAGCAGAAACCTGATCTCTTAGCTGAGGAACATGCCTGGCAGTACTATTTCTAAGGCACCTATTGCCTGCAGTATTGAGATAAGTTTGGTTGCAGTATGGACTTTCAGAACAGCTCCAGCTAGTTCTTAACAAGCCCCATAGTGTGGCCCATCCTGTCCCTGAATAACACAGTATGTGTGCCTCCTTCATGGGGATTTACATCTTTGGAGGCCTTCATCTATCCTCTCTTCTGAGCAGTCCTGATCCATATCTCGATCAGCTACAGACCAAAGGCAGTTGGTAAGGGTATTTCCCAACGAAAGCCACAATAAACATCACTTATTTTCTTGCTTATTTGTTTTGTTGTGTGATCTTGCCCAAATAAGAGCACAGACAAGGAACGAGAAGATCTGATTTTCAGTATTGCCTACATTGTTGGGAGTATTTGCTGTACCACCTTACAACCTCTTCTTGCTCTGCTGTCCAGTATTGGAGTAGTTGCTTTTCTGCATCACTGTGCAATAAGTTATAGAACATTCTGGAGAAAAAAAAAATGAAATTTTGTCAAAGATTCATCTTCTGCTAGGACACTGTTTAGTGGAAATATCCTTTAACAGCTTGAGTTGTGTTTTCCCCTGCTACAGTAATTGGCTTTGTGTTTCAAAATATAAACCACTACGAATAATGATTCTCTCATGAATCCAGAGGTGACTCGTATTTATACCGAAGGAAGTTTATAATGTTGAAGAAATATGTTGGATTTCAGTCTTTTCATGACAGCTGTAGCTGATTCAGTCATAGTTACTAAAAAATATCCGTACAAGTTACCATCTCTGTCTTTTTAGAATCTTCATTCCAATTTTGCAAAAAAATGTGCCACCTTCTATCTCTGCCTATGTAACAGATCCTTCCTATTGATGTCAGCAAATGTCATTTGTTGATTGCGTATTTCTTCTTAGTTCAGCTATCAGTCTTGGTTTTAAGACAAGTTAATTGTTGCTATAGTTCTGATCTGTATTCCAGACAAACATATGTTAACTCTGTTTGTTGGAATTGACGAGTGAGGGTATATATTGGGAACTGGTGTGGGTTTGAAGTGGGATTTGCTTTGATATTTCTGTGCAAATCCATGTGATAGCTCACTGACTCACATAGCTGAAAATAGGTAATGATATCAACTACAGAATTCTTTATAGTTGTTTTTTTGTTGTTTTTTTTTTTCTTTTCCTTTTCTTGCTTAGCTAGCTGCTCCTCAAAAAAATCCAGGTCATTATTCAAATCTATGCTTAGATTAAAATGCCAGATAGCATCGTTCTTACTCATTGATGAATCACGCTGGAACAAATTTTGGTCCCACTGAACAAACTATGTGTTGGCTTAGTCATAAGTCTGTTTGGCAAATCACGTGTCATGCTTCGATGAAGCACTTGCTTAAAATCATTACTTTTTAAATATATTCTAAAAAATTTGCATGTAGAAAGATTTAAGCCAGTTTATATATTTAAGATTATACTGGATACTTCTCAAAGCAAAACTTGAGAATTGAAAATTCTACTCAAATTACAAGCTTAGTTGTTATCCCCAAAATACCCTTTAACTTGTGTTAATCAGAGAGGAATCAAAGAAGTTACAACTATTGAGCATAAGAATAGTAATCTATCCTTACAATACAAATAACTGTTGTAAAACTGAGTTGCTAGTGAAATGATCCGTTCTGTATTGTTAAAGCATTTTCAAAACCTTCTCTTTACCATTCTTTGCTGGTTCTGTTATTCTACATACAGACACATTATTTACCAGGTACAGGTTGTCGTGCTGAGCCACAGCAGAAGAGTGAAGTTGTCAGAGTAACCACGAGACTGCAGAGGAGGTTGAGAATCTCAGGCAGCTTCTTGCATCCCCAACAAAAGCAAACTTCAGGAGCAAAACAGAGAGGTAATTTAGTGGATTAAATTATGGACAGATTTTAACAGCATACCTAAGCAGACTACTGGACATACCTGAAATTAAACATGTTTCATCAAGTCTGTTCCTAAATTAATCTTAAGTATTGTCTTTTGGAAGTGTCTGGTAACAAACAGCTGCACTGGGTGTGGTGATGCCAGCCTGGCTGCCTGCCACCAACCACACCTACAGGAGCAGAGCACTCAGTATCCCCACATCCTGTGCCCTGGTGCTGCTGACATCAAATTGACCTTTCTTGAAGGTTTTTATATTTTGCTTGCTGCTTTTCCTATGAAAATAGCAAACTTGCACTGAATCTTTTACCCTGTCTCCAAATGGCTCTTTAACCAAGAGGGCTGTTGCATCCAGGATAACAGGGACTTATCTGAAATAGCAATTTTAAAAAATGGGCACATAAACTAGGAAATGGTTTTAAGTTGAGGGAAGGGAGATTTAGGTTGGATGTCAGGGGGAAATTCTTTACAGAGAGAGTGGTGAGGTACTGGAACAGCTGCCCAGAGAGGCTGTGGATGCCCCGTCCCTGGAGGTGTTCAAGGCCAGACTGGATGTGGCCCTGGGCAGCCTGGTCTAGCATTAAATGGGAGGTTGGTGGCCCTGCATGTGGCAGGGAGGTTGGAGATTCGTGATCCTTGGGGTCCCTTCCAACCCTGGCCATCCTGTGATTCTGCGATTCTGTGAAATGTAAAGAAAAACATTAAAAAAAAAAAAAAAAAGTGTATCTTAAAAGAGAGTGCTTATGAAATTTAATTGAAAGGAAGTGCAAGAACCATGGTTCAGGAACTGCTAGGTGCTACAACAACCGTGGGTCTGATGTTTTCACTGAGCATTATGAACCTACAAAGAATAGATTCTGTGATGGGCAGGTGATGTTAGAGTGGTGTGTTATAATTCGAATGGACCAGAATGCCTCAAAACACAACGTGATCCTTAGGGAAAAGTGGCATCACATCTCATGCTGTAAAAGGCAACAGCTCTTACTTGAGCTGGAGGAACACAAAGCAGCCATGGAGTACTCTTTCCCTGCAGTGGAAAGAATACCTGTGTTGTTCATCAGAAAATTAATAATCCCAAAAATGAGCAAAGACCTACGGTTTCGTTTTTGTGGTTGTCTTATCATACGTTGGATCTGTTCCCTTCCAAATTGGAAATCAGAGAAGAACAAACCATTTTATTAAACACCTGCCAGAAGGAAAAGAAAGCTGCCTGCAATAGAACCATTACTTGCCAATTCAGAATATTTTAATATGCTCTGGGTGACACAAGGGCATATTTTTAATAATCCTTTGACTTGGTCATCTTGATTCCTGAAGTTAGAGTGAAACTCATGAATCAGAAACACATCAGCACACAAAAAAATCAAGGTTAAACAAGTTAAGGATTACAAATATTGCTGCAGGACACCGAAAGCCCCATCCTCTGCAGGGAAAACTGTGTTCATAGAAACTCCTGGTGGTTGGGAGCTTGGAGAGCTGAGCATGTAATGCTGGTTATTTCAGCACTGCTTCAGCTTGAGTTTGTATCACACGTTAACCACAGATATCACTGAAGCAAAGTAAGACAGAAAATAAATCTTAAAACAGTGGTAAGAGCTCCCTTCATGGCTCACTCTTTGAGGAGAAAGTTGGTATTTTTGTTTCAGCTCTTATCACAGTAAGTGGTAAGTATAATAATAATATAATGAGGCAACTAATCTATAAGAAGAGCTTTTTGGATAGGCAAAGCAGCCCTGCATTCATAGACTGTGGAGGGTTTCCTCATCACCGTACATTGCTCACTGATGGGCAGATCTGAGCTCTATGTTCAGTTTCAACTCATAGGTAGGATTCCATTAATAGACAACAGATAATTTTAAGTTAAATACAACATTTTCTGATGGCTCAGCAAGTCCATCTGCATCTTGGACACTGAGTGGCAATGTCACCTACCTTAGTAACCACGAATAGTTGAGCCACACTTGACAATGTGAAGTTGCTGAATGTTTGTAAGAAAGGGAATTGGATAAAAATTAGAGGAAGGCTTGGAATCCTTCAGAACCAAAACAATAATTAATCTTTCTGCTTCAGATTTGGCATATAAGAAAAATTACTATTTTTTAACATTACTTGCTGGCTTCTTGTGTGTATTTTCTGTCTCACAAATTGCTCTCATGCATATCCTTTCTAAAACTACTGTCTGTTAAAAATCTAATGAGGCCTAGGGGAGCGTTTTGTTAAAAATAGATTATAAGATTCTTTTCAAGCTTATAAGATTCTTTTCAGGCTTAGGTAAGTTTTATATTATCAGCACTTTGGGGAGGAAAACAGCACTTTGGGAAGGAAAACTAAGATTTTGTGCACCAGGAGGAAGTTTGATACCAAATCTAAACCTGTGACTTGAAGAAAAGCTCACAATTCATGAGCAAATGCTGAATGCTTGGCCAAACTGGAAAAGTTACTTCGGGCTTCTTAAAGATCTATGCTAAAACTCCAGTATCCTTTATTTCATACAATGGCAGTAATTTCCATTTCTGAGTTTCTCCTTTGTTTCTATGAATGATCAGTGACACTATTCACATAAGTACTGAACCAGACACTGTTTTGTCTTACAAGATTTTTCCTACACTTGATGTAGCCAGAAACTCTTGGTGTCCTGATATTTAACCTCATAGACATTATTCAGGATGCCAGGGTTAGAAATTCCCTATAATCCTTGTAATCAAGTGTTGCATATTGCACTATTACTAGAGCCTTCATAGTAAGGCTTAGTAGCACAGAGCAAACCTTGCCAAAAGCTTTCTTGCATTACATCACTATGCCTCATGGTTGGGTAACACAGAAAGTGAAATGCCTGCAACTCGTTTTCTAGTACTGTTGAACAATGCCTGTCTCTTCATATATTGTTCCACGTGATATGACTTACCTTTTCTGTTCTTTTCTTGTTTTCAGCTATTTTCAGCTGCTCCCATTCCTCTGTATAGCAGCTCTCCTGACCTGCTGGTTGCCATGTACACATCACTAGCATTTCCTTTAAAACAAAAGAAATTAGTTACGAAAATAAACACCACCTATTCCCACCAATCATTTTTCTATGTACACTGAAGAGCTGACAGTAGGAACAGCTTACTTAAAAGCCTAAATAGAATAGTCAGCAATCCTCCCTCTTCACCAACGACCTGTGTTGGAACCAAGATCCTTGCAGTGCCCTCAACCCTCTAGAAGGGGTGTTTAGGTGCAAGCACTTTCCTCATCCACCTGAAATCAGGTAGCACTGAGCTATCAAAAGTTTCACCATCTCAGTCTGCAGTTATCTAATAGGAATGAAGGTACAGCAGCACGCACATCCTTTCACATGTCCACGCTTGCTGTGGCTGCTGTGTAACCACTGCTGAGACTCATCAGACTGAATGCAGGCACGGAGAAGTGCTCTGCCCATGAGCTGCCTTAGCAGACCCCAAGGATTGCCTGGGTAACCCTGAGCCCCTCCAATGATTCCATTCACCCTCAGTGACATGGCCTTACTGCACCGCTCCAGCAGAGATAAATATGTCAATATTTTATTGAATATTCTGACTAAACATTTTTTCTCCAGGGCTTTCTATTCCTATTTGACTACATATTCTTATGGTAGTTGCACATACATTGCCTTGAGTTATCTATAAATTGCATTTGCAATTTCCCACAGCTTTCATATGAAACACAAACATGAAGGCATCACCTTACCCTACTGATTTTCATGTCCTCCTACCCTATGTCTACTCTATGCCACGCCAACAATTCAGTTGCTCTTTTAACCCTTTAAAACCTTTTTACCTTAATGAAGCTTAGTTTTGCAGACAGGTGCTGTTACGTCCATACACCAAACCCAAGCTCAGGACACAAGGAGAAGGTTCTCCACATCCAACTTCAGGAATATGTAATCAGACTCAGCTGTATGAAAATACCCTCTAAAGCTCAAGTCAACGTGAAACAAAAGCTTCCAGGGGTATGACTGGCATTCACACAGTGAGACACAAGTCCTGAACATCCAGAAATACCTTTTGTAATGGAACTACTTCCTCTCTTTAATTGCTCCTGGCTCTCCATCATTTGAGCTCACATCCTTCTCATGGTGTCTCCCAAGGCAGGCCTTGCAGTGCACCACACCACCCACCTCAATGTGAAACATGCTCCTCACTCTTTCAGAAAGAGTTTGACTGTAATCTAAAACAAAAACAAAAACAAAAAAAAAGTGTAAAGAAGCTGAATGTGTAAGAAAGTAAATTTCTCCCATCTTTCCAGGGAATAATGGCACTTAATTCCAAGCAAATCCCTGCACTGAGTGCAGCTCACAGCATTGCTCCCAAGGAAGCAATAGCTGGTATAGATGTGTGGCTTCCTTGGAAGTGAGGCTTTGCATGCAGTTGTGTGTTTATTATATGCATACTGTACATGTATTGGGGTGTTCCTCATCAAGGAGGGAACAGAGAACAGGAGAAGGAAATACTGGATCAGATCCATGTTTGCAAGAGCTTTCTGGACATTTAAAACAGAACTGCAGAAACTTGAAGCTTGGATGCATTTCTACATCTGTATGTTCACCGCATAAATGACAAGAGAAAACTAAAAACTTCTGTTGTTGTGAATTTATGCACAGAGAATACATTACAAACAGCACTGCCTCTGCACTACCCATTGTCAATGTGACACTTTCATTTTCCTTTTCACTTTTCTTGGAACCAAGCTAATATTTCTGTCTCTAGTATCACAGCAGTTGAGAGACACTTGCTTTTCTCTGCTTGTTTTCGGTCCCATCTTCCACAAAAGTGATATGCAACTTGCCTCTAATGAGCACTACACTGGAAGATGTCTTTCCCACACTGCTGCTTCAGATCAGGCTGAACCAAATCCTATCAGCCCCAGAACTGGGTGGGCAGGAAAAATGCTGCTGTTTTTATCAGCGTGACAAATGAGTTTATCTGGACCGCTGTTCCAGAAAACAGTGATTACTGTGATGTTTTAGGGGAGCGTGCAGCTTTTAGAGCATTTCTGTTCCATGTATTTCCTGGTTTCTTACTTTTACTGGTGCATGCAAATGCGTTTTCAGAAAGCAGATCCACTTGTCCCTTAAGGTAAAATTCAGCAGAACGATGAAGGTTTTAAAAGGAAAGGGAGCACCCCACGCTGCTGGGGCAGTTTTTCACAGATGCCACCTTAGGAAAACTCCTTCGCTCTTCTGGGTTCTGAATTAAAATCCCACAGCTTTAATGTTCTGTGACTCTTGGTTTTTTGGCGAGCCTAACAATGCCACAGATGTACCTGGGAAGTGGGAGAACACGTGGGGCTTTATGACTTTATTAACACATGCTGAGGAGCTCCTCAAAACACAGTGATTTTGCAAAAGATACCAGTGAGACGTTGCCTTTGCCTAGCGAGCTGTGAGATGTTGGGATAAGTTTGTGTACGTCAGTAAACTCGATTTTTCAAGTTCTTCTCTGCTAGATTTTTCTGGCTGACATAATAAACGTCTCTTTGTAAGGCCTACTGTTACTTTCAAAACCTTAGCGGCAGGAACACAATGCTCATTATGTACCAATTACACCAGCGATTTCCTCGTTCCAGGCATAACCACTGGTTTCCTCTTTACCAGTCGCTGCACTGCAAGGCTGCCTTGTTCCTGGTGGTAAAACAAGTTGCACTGAGTCACACAGCACGTGCCTTGCAGCAGTGAAAGCTGCGCTGCTGTGACCAGGAAGAGAGCGGCTCTGTCGCTCCAGCACCTCATCTGGTTCTGCTTAGTGCCAAAGGCTTTTTGTTTTTGTTTTTTCGTTTGCTTTTGTTGTGTTGAGGGGAAGGGAGAAACAACAGGAGAGAGCAGTTTGTGTGTCCTAAGCGAAATAAGGACCCGTGCTGAGATTTCCTCATATGCTAGAAGAGGGTTGGTATGTTATGCTATCCATCTCCTCCTGCTCACTTTCATCTTTTGTGGTTAATGATACAAAGCTGTTCCCTTCCAGCCACGAGGCAGCCTGCCCACCTGGGTGTGAGCATCTGAGCCGGGAGACTGAAGGGAAAACTCGTCACATCTTCACTGCAATATCCACCATGCCATGTCGGTGCTGCTGCTCTGGAATCTCCTCTCCACTCTGCTGTGTCCAACACCAAAGCAGACACCACTTCACTCATTTTTTCAATGTTAAACAATGTCAAATCCAGGCTGGATGTGGCTCTGGGCAGCCTGGGCTGCTGGTTGGCGACCCTGCACACAGCAGGGGGTTGGAAGTGGATGAGCACTGTGGGCCTTTGCAACCCAGGCCATTCCATGAGTCTATGATTCAAATATGTTCAAATCAGCAGTGATTTCTCTAATTTCAATACATGCATCCAATTTGAGCTTTGAAGATCCTTATTCCATCCACTTTGGTGATAGTATTTTAGAACACCTCTTCATATTCAAATGCAGTAGTTTTGCTGTATATTCGCTCTTAGATTCCTGTGCTTCTGAGCTGTATTAAACGATTTTGGCTCATGATTTTACTTGATGCTCTGCATATCCTCTGTGCAATTGCTGTGTGACAGAGATGGATACAGGCACGTCAGCATGAAGAACAAATTTCAGCTGATGCAGTAAACGTTAATGTCTTTAGAAGCGCCTAAGCATGATCTCTCTTAAAATGAAAGTTTTCACAACCCTACAGGTTGATAGCTGTTGGGCAAACCTGTTCTTCTACGAAGGCTGTGCCACCTAAGAAAGCAGTGTGTCATCTGGCTGTATTCATCTATGGAGGATAATTCTAAGACAAATACATTTGATTTCATAATTGTATAATTGTACTGCTGAATTGGGTCATAAAGGACAACAGCCTCAGTAGAGTATATTTCTCTTTTGAGTAAGAAGCCACAATAGGACTGCAATAAGGAACAACTCCTCAGGATTCTTTAATGAATCAGTGACCTCTCCGAATACCTTTGCTAATCTTCAGACAGAAAGTATGCTTTTCTTTTACATCTATTTCTTGACAAAGATATTTTTACTATACAACTAAATGAGGAGCTTCCTGCTGCTTTCTAGCTCAAGAATCTCTCATCATTTTACCTTGCTGCTGTAATTTGGGGAATCAGCTATTTTCATAGCTTCCCTTTTATTTAGTTTTATATGGTGCCTGTTTTTGGGATCAAGATTTTAACTTAATTTTCTAATTTTTGTTCAGCTCTTTGAATGTCCCAAGAAACTATTCCATACCAGATTTCACATTTTGGCTAATGGGTTTTGGTGATCTGAAAAAGGAAAACGCGCAGGGAGACAGTTCCTTAAAGCCTTTGAATAATTTGAAATAGAAATGGTTTGGAACAGCTGATACATTGAACTCCAAACATTAGCCACTAAGAATGCTTAGTAGCTACTTTGATCAAGCTCTTTTTCCTGACAAAACTCCCTTTGAAATGAATAGGACAGAGGTTTCTTTCACTTCAATAGGAGTTCTCAGACCTAGGGAGAAAGAAGGACTTCATAACCTTTTAAAAGACTCCCCTAGTCCATTCATATATCTCCTGGAAAGCTCAGCACTTTTCCTTGTGCTGAAGTTACTAAGCCAGCCTCCTGGCTGCTTTTAGGTTCCCTTCCAGCGAAGCTTTACTTAAACATGAGATTAAAATACTCTATAATGAGGCTGCTGCTGCTGCTACCAAGACAGGAATCCCGAATGTACAATAGCTGTATGAGTGACTTTGGAAATATTTGTTAGTGGGATCATCGGCATCACTTTCACAGTCATTTCTTCGCATCCTCATGCAGTGAATATCTGGAATGCTGCAGAACACAAAGATAATTTGGGATTATTTTCCTGTAGTTGCAGTCAAGTCTTCAGCATCCTAATACTCTTGTTATCTTTCAACACTTCAGTCATTTCTACAGGAACTACTCCATGCCTCTGCAGAGGCCATTAACCACTGCTGGTTATCTGTGTTTTTATACAGTCCACACATTTCTTTAAGAACATCTGGTACTCATAAGGAAACAACGTACAAAACAAATAACCATTACACTCTCATGACATCATCTTTCAATAACATACACTGACAATTCTTTGTGTCATCATAATCTTGACATCGAAACAGGTGTCTATAATTAACTGTCACAATTCAGCTACTGAATTTTGAATCGTTGTTCTTTGGGGTTCTTTTTTGCCATCAAAAGCAAATTATCTAGAGGTCAGGTACTGCTCACAATACTTTTTATTGCTTAAATTATTCAGAAAACCTGTAATATTTTACAGGATGAGGAGATCTAAGGACGTACAGAAAAGATGTATGGTTCTGGCTTCAAGCTAAGCTACATAAAGTATTAATGCAAGTTGAAACTTTAGTTCTGGGCATGTTCAGATATATGCAATGGCTTTTTGCACTACATGAAAAAACTCCAGCACACTGCAGGGCAAAATTCTAAAAGAATTACATTGTTTGTGGAAATAAAATAAAGGGATGACTTCAGAACTAAGAGCCACCTTAAGGGTAAATGCATTGTGTTTCTGTTCTTTTGTTGTTGTTGTTGTTGTTTAAGCAGTGGAAAAGAACAAGATGCGCAGAATAAGGAAAGTCCTTGTCTTTTAACTTCTTGAAGAAGTATTTCAGGAGGAACTGCCTGTCCCACAAAGCTAACCTAACCTTACAAAACATGTTATCTCTACAGCAGGGCTGTAAGAGAACCCATATAATACAGAAAACTCATGAACCGTGAGCTGAAAATGCACTTCATTTTCTTGAAGCGGAATTCATCCCCCTCACAGTTTGTCAACTACGTAGGGGAAGTTCACATTTGAGTGCAATTTTAACTACCTGTTCTAACTTGTGAAGCTGGGTCCTGGCAGGTGAGGTCGAATTCAGTTCATCCTTCACTTTAAACACCCAGTTTAGCAGCTGATAATTAAGACAACTTCAGACAGTTGCCTGGTGTGGGAACAGTCACAGTATTTTCACCCTTTAATTAAATCATCATCAAAATGCTAACCTAGCTTCTGAGCTTCCGAGAGCCACCGAGCTCTCTTTGCTACCACCTTCCTTTAGATGAAACAGTTAATATCACTATCCTTATGACAGCTTTCAGTTTCTGAGATGCAGCTGTTGGGCTCTGATTGTTCTAAGGAAGATGCACAAAACTGCAGTTCCCAGCTCAGGATTAATTTCACTTACAATCCCCTGATTGTTGCTGCACAGTAAGAAAGACTGAGAAACTAAAGCTGTTGCACAAGTGCATTGCAGTTACTCTTTGGAAAACTGCAACCATCTGCTTCTACCAACCACTTGTGAATCACTTTGGTGATAGCAAACCAACTTTGAGTGTTAGAAGTCTGGCTGCTTCCTACAACTACTGAGCTAAAAACTATACAAATGTTAAACGTTCCTGTAAAGGGGAACATTGCTGAATGCATCTCACACACAGTTTGGGCTACCACAAGCAAGGTGTTTAGTTCTGAACTGCTTTATGATGTGCTTCTGTGTAAAAGGGTGTTAATTCCAATGCAAGTCAAGAATTGTCTATGAACACAAAAATACTGAAGGGAATTATAAGTAAGACTGACTAGACTGGGATGCACTATCACAGTTCTCTTCTCTGTTCCTTCCCTCATCAATTTAAAATTTCATTCGCTCATATTTGTACTACATAACTGAGCATTAACCTGATGCTTTTGTAGGAGTACCTAACATAATTTTCAGATTTCTTCCCAAGATAATTCTGATCTATGTGACATAAGCACAAAGTTATTACTGCTTTTTTTTTCTCTCTTCTTGTGAGTTAGTGCATTTGTTTCATCTTCCTTATCTCTCTCTAGCTGACAGAATTCATTATTCTTCATTTTGTAAATCATGCATTTATCAACAACAGTATACATTTGCTATATAAAACTACACAGATAGCAAATGCATAATTAAACAAAAATCAACTGCAATTAAGAGACTAAACTTGTTTGGACAATCTTTTGTGGTTTTGTTTGTTTGTTTGTTTTCTAAAAAAGAAAAATGGAATAGAATGTTAGATACAGTCAACACTGTACTCCAAAGTGTGACATGGTCAAAGCTTATCGGCCTAACAGTTCCTGTTTATTCCAGGGGCTGCAGACTGCACTGACAACCCCTGCAAGGTGGAAACAAGAAAAAGCAGCCTACCTGATCTCAAGGTGTTAATATTTCTGACGTCAATATAGTACAGAAGTGATGATGTACTGGAAATGTGATGGGCATGGCAGACTTTTTCACCCAGAGGGTGGTGAGGCACTTCTTGCCCAAGCAGGTTGTGGATGCCCCATCCCTGCAGGCATTTAAGGCCAGGCTGGATGTGGCTCTGGGCAGCCTGGGCTGCTGGTTGGCGACCTGCACACAGCAGGGGGTTGGAACTGGGTGAGCACTGTGGGCCTTTGCAACCCAGGCTGCTCTACGATTCTATGATAAAGCAATATATTGGGTAAGTGCGAGAAGATCTGGGCACTGGAGGACTGTGGCTTTGTCTGTATGGGGACTTGGGCTTACACTCTCCACGCTGAGGACACTCTTCTAAAATTTGGATGCCTTGTTCCTGTTGGGTTTTGTGTACTTTGAAAGAGAGAGAAAACAAACAGGAGCAAGACATTTTTACAGCAGAAGAGCAGGAGTGAACACACTACTCCAGACCTACAGACAACACAAAACAAGAAACTGTACTTTGCAGCACATGGAACTTCTGTACCTCTTCAAGATTAAATCCACATAGAGAGTACTACATAAAATCCTTGAAGGAATATTTTTGAATGGGTATGAGTTTGTTTCTGAAGTGTTTGTCTGTAATATTAATTGGAGTGTATGGCTTTTACCCCTTCTCCTTCCGCACAGCATGTGGGAGCTTGGAGGGCAGGGATCTGCAGGCAGGTTAATTTAATCATAGAACATCCCGAGTTGGGGGGGACCCATGAGGACCAGCGAGTCCAACCCCAGCCCCACAGAGCATCAAACCCTATGGCTGAGGTTGGCATCTCAGCACTGAGCTCTGGCTGCCCTGGGAGCTTCGCCATGCCCACAGCCTGTCCCTGATATCCATCCTGAACCTCCACTGCTCATTTTCGTTAGCCTGACTGTACTGTTTAGAAATGTTTGGATCCCAAAGTACAAGGAAGGAGCAGGTGCGTGTTCACAGCTTTTGCTAAGGTGAGCGTTGCTCACTGGGCTGACCCCGAGAAACCACAGCCTGGGCAGCACCAGATCGTCACAGTTTTCCCACTCGTGAAGTAAAAACCGAAACAAAACACTTTTAAAGGCAAAATCTGGCACCTGCAAAACTCCCTGCAGTCCTTCAGTGTGAAGCAGAGCTGCTGACTGACACTGGGCGACTGAGTGACACTGGGTGACTGACACTGGGCGACTGACACTGACTGAGTGACTGAGTGACACTGGGTGACTGAGTGACACTGACTGAGTGACACTGACTGACCGGGCGGGACACCTCAGCGCCACCCGCTCCTTCAGCCTGAGCGGCGAGCAGAGAGCCCACCTGCAGCAGACCAGAACCCCCCATGCAGGCAGAAGCACGGAGAAACGAATCACCCACCCGCCCCTATTCATCCCCGGCTCCTCTCAGCACCGCCTCCGGCTGCGCGCGCAGCGCCGCCGCCGCCTCCTCCCGCCTCCCGCCTCCCTCCCTCCATCCCGTCCCCCCCCACCCCCCCCACCCCGGACTCTCGCGGTGGCTGCCGGGATCGCTGGCCGCTTTGGTTAATGTCCGCCATGTTTGCCATGGCGCAGGGAGCGGATCGAGCGAGCCCGGCGCGGATCTAGGGCTGCGGGGCGTGCGCTGTGAGCTACGGGCGGCCCCGCGGAGAGCTGTTCCGGGGCGGCGGGACCCTCCATGGTGGTGCGGGCCGGGTGCGGGAGCGGCTGGGAGGCGGCGGCGCGGCCGCGCTGAGGGCCCCCCCCCCCGCCCGCCCGCCCGGCCCCGGGGTGTTATTGTGAGGGGGAGACAATGAGCAAACTCTCCTTCCGAGCCCGGGCGCTAGACGCCGCCAAACCGCTGCCCATCTACCGCGGCAAGGACATGCCCGACCTCAACGACTGCGTCTCCATCAACCGGGCTGTGCCGCAGATGCCCACGGGGATGGAGAAAGAGGAGGAATCGGTAAGGGAGCCGCGCAGGGGGGGCACCATTGTTTATCAGCCACCCCCCCCCTCCCCTCGCGGGAAATAGGCCATCGGCATTCACCAAGCGCACTACGCACGCTCCCCGCCGCGGCGCTGCACGGGTTGGACGGGGCCCTGCGCAAAGAGCGCAGCGTAAACTGCTGTCCGACGCCGTAAGCGGGCCCAGCTCCGCCATCTTCTTTGCGTCCCGACTCGGAGTGTTTTGATGAAGGGGGGGGGGGGGGGGGGGGGAAGGCCTTTACGCTAGCGTAAGGAGGAGGAAGGCGCAAGGCGCGTCTGTGAATGAGCGAGCGGGCGCAGCCGGCGTAGCGCGCTTCAGCCGCTTCCCTTGGGCGCGGGTTGCGGGTCGGGCGGCGCGTGTGACAGGCGGCGGCGTGCCGCTGCCGTGCGGCCGGCTTCGGCTCGGTCGGCGCCGGGGCTTTTCAAGCCGGGCGTCCCGTTACGTCGGGTAAAGAGAAGCTTCGGTTCGGCTCTGCTTGCCGCTTTCGGTGACGAGCGGTGTGGCAGCGCCGAGAAGCGCGGTGCCCGCCGTGCTCCAGCTGTCCCGCAGCTGTGCTCCGCTCCTCGCCGCCGGCATCTGCGCGGCGCTGTGCGGAGGCGCGGGACGGGGAGCGGCGGAGCGGTGCTGGGCTGGCGGTGCGGGGAGCTCCTCGCAGCCCGGCTGCTGCCTCCGGCGTGTGTCGGACGTGGCTCGTTGGAAATGGACCGCCTCGGTTTTCGATTAAGCGGTGTTTGGAATAAGCTCGCTCGCCTTTCAGCTGCCGAAGCGATGGTGAAGTTTTGGGTTGGTTGGCGCCGTGTGGATTTTTTAGCTTAGGGTGATCCTAAAGCGTTGTCTTCTCTGTAAGGAGAGGCATGCTAAATTCTGCCAGGCTGTAGGAACGGGGGTTAAGGAGGGTTTAGGTTGGATGTCAGGGGGAAGTTGTTTGCTATGAGAGCGGTGAGGTGCTGGAACAGCTGCCCAGAGAGGCTGTGGATGCTCCGTCCATCCCTGGAGGTGTTCAAGGCCAGGTTGGATGGGGCCCTGGGCAGCCTGGGCTGCTATGAAACATGGAGGTTGATAGCCCTGCATGTGGCAGGGAGATTGGAGCTTCATCACCCTTGAAGTCCCTTCCAATCCGGGCCATTCTGTGGTTCTGTATCTGCCCTGAAGCGTGGCTGTGTGGGGTTATGTTCTGCAGGACTCTCGATGTGAAGCAGCACAGAGGTGCAGCGTGAGACAAGTTATCCAGTCACGGCGTTCAGCTGTGTCATTGATGGAGAGTTTGGGGTGCTGCTGTGCGCTGACTGCTCTGCTTGTGGGGTGGGTCTCAGCCCAGTGCTACACAAACTGTTCTCAGTGTAGATTTCTGTGTCAGTGGCACGTAAGGCTTTTCCAGGTATATATGTCTGTAGTTAAGTGTATGAGAAGTTCACGCTGGACAGCTTTGTTTTTTCTTAATAGCAAATATTGCTGTTATTCATAGGGAGTTTTGGGGGAAGAGAGCTGCTCGCATGTTCTCTTCTGACATCTCCATTACTCAGGGGTCTCAGGGAATGGTTTTAAACTGAGACAGGGGAGGTTGAGGTTGGATGTGAGGAGGAAGTTTTTCAGCCGGAGGGTGGTGAGGCACTGGAACAGGTTACCCAAGGAGGCTGTGGGTGCCCCATCCCTGCAGGCATCCAAGGCCAGGCTGGATGTGGCTCTGGGCAGCCTGGGCTGCTGGTTGGCGACCCTGCACACAGCAGGGGGTTGGGACTGGATGAGCACTGTGGGCCTTTGCAACCCAGGCCGTTCTAGGATTCTTTTTTTTGTGTGCTCAGCCCTCTGCTGGGGCTGCATCTATGAGAGCTGTTGGGGTGGCTTCACTTGCACACGCAGAGCTCAGCGATCCCAGCGCCGAGGGCTGCCTTCCAGTGCTGACCGTGCTGACTATAACTGTATTTACAAATTTTCAAGACCAGAAGCTGCTTGATGTATCTACCTCGTCTCTTACAGCCCTGTCTCTCTAGTAGAGGTGTACAGTTTGCTTTGTTCACGATTGAGATTTTTGCATCGAAAGAAGCACCCTGGTTCACATCATTTAATTTATTTTTGTGTGTGTGTGTGTGATTTCATTCTTATTATCTTTAAAGTAGTACTATTATTTGGTATGCCAGCTTAAAGTTGGCAGAGATTCATAGTTATCACTCATTTCTAAAACTAGTTCTGAAGTTATTTGGATAACGAATTAAAGCGATGCAGAGTCGCTGTGGGTGCAGGCAGGGTGTTGGAGCACAGTGCTGGTTCTCACATCTGGAGTGTGGGTGTGAGCATCGCTATTGGACTTTTGTTTTGATCTGATCTTGATGAAAATCCCGGAATGATTTCCATGTAAGTATCTTAAAGATTTATGTGCGCTTGAAGCGTTTTACAGATCAGCAGCTCTTCTCGCTCACATGGAGGTTCCAGCTGTGGAGGGATTAGGCTTCTGGTATGTGGTATGTTTGTGTTAGTGAGTGTTTATCATTTATCCTGAATTAAACCTGAGTAGGAAAGCGTGAAGGTTCTCTAATCTCATATAAGAGGGAGCTCGTAATTAAGCAAAAGTAGGAAGCTGTCCTTTTGTGAGTTTCAGATACTGTGTGAGCGTTCTGCATTGTTTTTCTGCTGGTGAGTGAGAAATGTATCTCACAAATCCTTCCAACTAGAAGGGGGGAAAGTTGCAGAGTAGAGAAGTCCTGGTGTTATTTCTTACTGCCTAGCTATTTGTTTTGTGATTGAATGCATGGTAACAAAGAGCATTCTAACATCTTCTGGCAGAAGAATCCTTCTTAATGAGACACACATTCAGCCTGAAGTGAATTTAACTTTGTTGGAGTTGTTTGGAAGTGGTGACAATTGATAGGAGTAATAATGGTGGTAATTTATAGTAACTAGATTGCCTTGTACCTGAGCACTCACCTCGAAACTCTGGTTTGAACATTGCTCACTAGAGCCGAGTTTGATGCTGCATGGCAGAGCTGAGGGTGTCTGGGGGGGAAGTGCTGAAAGGCTAAGTAAGGACATGGCTTCAGGTTATTATGCTGACAGTGTGAATGAGAATTTCATGCTCAGTTTCTGCGTGATTGCCTCAGGATGCTCTTTTACTGATCATACACTTAAAAATACTCAACATTGAGCATTGAAGGCTGAGAATAGTAAACTTTAACACTTTTTTTTTTCCTTGCTTTCTCTTCATTCATATTCTGTCCAGCCTTTCAGTAACTCAGTTCCTGTTGTAGCACTGGAAACTTGGGTTTGTCACCTGGTTTGCAGTGCTGCTGAAGCAGCTTGCTCCTCCTTTGAAGATAGAAGCATTCATTTTACTCAAGTCGGGCTTTCTTGTTTGGATACTTCTGCTGACATAGAGTAACACAGTGAACATTTTTGCTGATACAATGAATAGAAAGAGTTCAATCAGAAGCGCTTGAAAATATGTGCATATAGACCAGAAGGGATCATTAATTTTATGGCTATGCTTGCTTTTTAAAGCAAGAAAAAAGGATGTTGTGCACCCATCCTGCATTTGCATTTCAATTTGTGCACCCTTATGCCCAAAGAGTTCTCCTGATTTCTGTTTAGTAGATGAATTTATAGTTGCTTTATAATATTTCTGTGGAGGGGCTTCATGCTGCGTACATGAACATAAACACATGGATGTTAGCTGCAGGCTTCAGGAATGCTCTGCTTTTGGCCTTCCTATCTCTTGTTGAAATCTTCTGTGCTTTACAGATCGTGCCCTTTTTTGTTCATCGTGTTTATAAGGAGCTAAATGAGGTTATTAATTACAAGTAACCATCAGCATAAAAGCAAGTGGTTTTGTTTGGTACCCGTTCCTCGAAGTTGTGCTGCCACTTGTTTTCTGCAATGGAATCAGAGAATTTGGAGGTGTGTGCAACAGTTCCTCTGCTACTGCTTGTGTTTTCTGGTGGTGCTCCAGGTGTGCTGTGACATGGTTACTGGGAAGCATGCTTCTTTTACAGCTGAGTTTGTGTATGGAAGTGCTGCGGGTGATTGCTTTCAGAGCATCAATACATAGCTTTAGCTGTCACTTAGCAAATTCATACTGAACTGCGTGTGTTAACCTGTAGGAGCCTTAAACAGCTTCAGTTTGTCAGAGGGAGGGCAGGTTCTGTTGCTTGCTGTGCTGCCAACCTGTTTGGCTTCTAGGAAAATGCTTTGAGCAAAGCAGTCAAATAATAAGGTGTTGATCAGAAGTCATTAGCTGGTACTATCTGAGACACACAGGCTTGAAGAGCACTAGAAAACTAGGTGAATAAGTACATTAATGAATGTTCCACGAGAAAAGCAGTTAACTTAGATTGGAGGAAAAAAGTGCGTAGTTATTTTACAGTTAAACTTGTGAAACTTCTAACTGCTTATCATCTCTGCCTTCCCATTGCATCTAGAGGAGAGCTTTGCAGTCCATTTGCTCTTCCATCGAAGTGCTCAGTCTTTCATTATAAATCTTCTTACTCAGATTTAGTGGAGATGCTAGCAGTTCTGTTTTCAAGCTTCTGCAGCTGTACCTTTTCCCAGATAAAGTGACAGGCAGGTTTTTTTAAATCATTTCCTAGTATGCTGTGGAGCAGATATCCTGTGAGGTGCACTGTGCTGTTTAATGATCAGAGTGGTCTGGTTGGAAGCGTGCATCTCCCCACTGAAGGATCTGGATGAGGAAAAAAGGAACCTTTGGCCTTCCTGAGCAGGTATGCAGTTTCAGGAATGAGAACATTGTTAGTTAAAAATAATAATAATAATAAAGTTAATGACAGATCTCATATATATATATGATTTTATTTTTATTTTTTTAGGGTGTAGCTTTTTAGTGATTCAAACTGTTCGTAAAGAGAAGTCAGCACCTCTTGTGTCTAGTTTATTAGTTAAGGTAGAATGAATTTCACTTTCCTAATGCTGAATTTAAAACAGCTGATTTTAATAGGTCATCAAGCAAATGTCATGAGATGATGAGATCTTTGCAGATACCATCATTCCATGCCACAGTTGTGCATGTTGGAGCAGGTGAGACCTCTGCATAAGTGATGCCATGTGTGGACAGAACCTATTCCAAACTTGAGGTCTGTGTGTGGGGTGTGTGCTCATAACCTGCAGTCAAACCCTCCATGTTGCTTTTGAGGGCTGTATGAAATAAAGAAGATGCCAGGACATCTCTGGCTAACGTAGGGGGTAAACGAAGGAGAGCTGAAGTTCAAACCACACAAATATTCTGGAAAACAAACAGAAAATCCCGAGAAGATTTTTCTAAGTCTAAGCACAGCAAACCCAGGAGATTGCATTGCCCCACAAAGCAAAGACAGCAGGCTTCCTTGGGGAGGGAAGAAATGGGCTTTGTGTGGTCCACACCAAAGGCTGACGTGCAGGTGGGGCTGTGTTATTCCCAGTGTAAGTTAACTTCTCAGTTTGAGTTCAGCACCTTTATGTGTTTACTTATTTACCTATTTACTTGTCTTTGTGTATATTAGGAGGCTGATGGGATTACCAGAGTGTGTGGTGCTAGCTGTCATAACACCATGTTCTAATCCTTGCAGATTTTCTTGTCTTAAGTTCTGTTCTCTTTGTAAAGCTTTCCTGTCTTCAGGTTTTATATGTTTCTCCCCCCACCCTGAGGCCCATTGAGTCAAACAGTGCTGTTCCTTGCAGGTGCACTTTCCAGCTCAGTTTCCCAGCCATTATTTCAGTTTTCAGCTGTATTTTTCTGTCCCTGCATTCAGTGCTCTAACCTGCAAAATACTTCTGTGGCCAACAGAAGCTTCCTTTCAGCCTGCAACTTCTACTTTTAATGACCCGTTTGGTAATTTCAGCCTTAGTGCTCTCTAGGCTGGGTTTTGTTAACTGTGGTTGGGAATGAAAATCCCTGCTGATGGGCTGGGAGCCCATCTGAGCAGTCAGTTCCTGTGACCTGTTGAACTCAGCTTTTCGTTTGCTCTGGGTGTAATTATGCGGCTGAAGGTAAACAGTACAAAGATTTGCCCTTAAAACTCATCATCAGTTTATTAGGGCTTATCACATTAACACCTATCAGCTAGCCTGTGACAACTGCTTCAAGTATAAGCTCAGTCTGTGACAAATGTCAAGTGATTTATCTTTCCTCGTGCTTTCAAGATACAGCTGAGCCTGTCTAACTGCAGCCTGCAGCCAGTAGGTACCCTGCACCTCCCTGCTGCCTGATGCTTGTTTTCCTGCTTCCTCGGGCTTCTCTGAGAGCTGAGCCCCATCCTGCTGCCTAGCTGCCAAAAACAAGTGGTGTGTGCTCTTAGGGTGAGTGGTGGGAGCAGGTGGGGTAGCAGGCTTGGGAGCAGAGGAGCTTGAGACTGCTCTATAACATCTCTAATGTAGGTAGGGGTATTTTTTTCCCCCTTTTTTTTCAGCTTAAGGGAAAGAAATAATTGGGGCAGCTGCAGAGGAGGTGTGATTTTGTGTTGCTCCTGCTTGACAAAATTCAGCAGTAGTCAGCTCCGTGCAATATCCGTGTCAATTGACATTAGTGGAGATGTCCTGTTTGAGTAATTTAAATCAACAAGCATTAAATCTGCTTGTATTAATCTTGTTTTTAATTATTTTTTTCTCACAAGAGATCATTTCGGTAGTTGCTGAACATTCAGGAGGTGATTTGGAATTTATTTTGCCAGCAAAGCTAATACCCCATGCCCCGGTTTTACTTCTCTGAGCAGTTCTGTGCCTTGGTGTATTCATCAGATTCTGACTTTGCCATTTCTAGAGATAAGTAACACAGTGCTTACATAAACAAAATTGCAGTTAAACCTTAGGTGAGATGAAAGCCATCGTTACGCAAATATCGGTTCTGCAACTGATCTTCATTAACAAGTGGAGGAAATCAAGACTCAATTATTGCTCTTAAAGGAAGCGAGAAATGAGGGGAAGAAACCTCTTCTGTGTCATCTGAAATCCCAAGGAGTCAGGGCTTGCATGGTGTGCCTTGGGAGGCCGTCCTCCCCTTTGTTACATGTCACTTCCCTGACACTTCTCCTTATCACCGAAGGATTGTTCCCTTCCTTTTATCTCATCACATCCCCCTGTGGCACGAAGTTGGTGTATTTATGTTTTCCGCCCCTTTTCCCTGATTGGTTTCTGTTGTTACATTTTAATTTGTCATTTGGTTATCTCAACATTCTACCGCTTCTGTTGTTGAGGCTCGTGCTTCTTGTCTGCCAAACCACCTTGAATTGCATAACAGATGCAGTTTATGCTTGCAAGGCTCCTGGTGATGGTTCATGTGTAGTAGGAATTTATTTCTGGGGAAAAAGCAATGCAAGTTAGAGAACTAAACACGGAGTTCAGTGAGAGAGAGAACAAGTAAACACCTACTTCTCGAGTGCAGAAATGGGTAATTGCATCTCTGAAGAAGATAAAATTGCCTCTGAAGAAGATAAAATTGTACCCAAGCTCCTGGTAGCTCCATTGCTAGGACAGGAAGCTCTCTTGTTAGAAGGAACTGCTTTATTTTTTTAATGCACGTCTGTCATGTAAGCAGCAGTAAGCATTCCTACCTCTTCACCTCCAGCTTGAGAACAAGTAGAGGGGAAGGCTCATTGTGGAATCTTAAGTCTTATCAAATACTATTGCAGGACAATCTCATTAAAAAATTAAGGGTAACACAGGTAGGAGTTCACCTCTGCATCTGTGATTGTCTGACTTGAGCCATCAAGTTACACTTGTGGAAGCACTCTTTCAAGAAAATAACAGTAATTCCTTGGATGCAATTTGTTTGCAGTTTTTTTGTTCAGTGTTATACCTGTTATGTGCTGAGTGATACAAATGTGTCGCAAGCTGCTAAATGAATACATTTACTGAATGTTAAACTGTTTTTAACAGTTCTCTCTAAAAGGGATGCAATGGCACCTGGAAACAAAATGCTCTTTTTAGTTTTCTTCTTTCCTTCCTTCCTCCCTCTCTTCCAGCTCCTTTGTAGACCTGTGTATGTAGATGCCAAGCATCGTCCAAGGAAGTTGAGCTCACTCAGGTGTTTTTCATGGCCCTCCTGTTGTATCACTTCAGCCTCCATCAGCATTTATGGGTGGTATTCAGGTGGTTTGTCCCCAGGGTGCATGTGGGAACAGAGCAGCTCATCTTTGACTTCCAGATGTCACTGGTATTGCTTCATGACACTGTGGCTCATGAAGCTGGAGAAGGGAAGGCAGTGACAGACAAGTGTTGTTGCTGATTCTTTTTTTCTTTTTATCGGTCCTTTATTAACATGGGGCAAAAAATAGAATGCCTTTTAAGTAGCTAAAATAATAAAAATCTTACCAAATCTTACCCAGTGTAGGGATTTCTGTGAAGCTGTGGGGTGAAGTCGTGCAGTGTGGTTGACATTGCTGCCCTCCTTCATCGGGCTGTGTGTAGCAGCAGCCTGCCAGTAGTATGGTTTTTTTTGTTTTCCTGTAGTCATAATTTGGCAGTGAGGAAGGCAAAACAGTATGGGGAGTGGAGCTGCTTTCCACAGGCAGCCAGAAACCCTGCATGGGAACCGGGGAAGGAGTTTTGGTCCTATAAAGCACCCTGCTTTGGGTACAGGGTTTGGATGCACCATGTAAGCTGTGGTCTTGCCCGGCTTTCCTCGCTGCTCTGTAACAGAGAGAACCTTCTGAGGGAACCATGACCTGAGGAAACAGCACAGATAGCTGAACAGATTCTGTTGGATCAGGATAAAAAAAAAAAAAACCCAAACAACAATCTTATGTGCTAATTCACTAAAATACTTGCTTTTCAAACTCAATTAGAAATGAAGCTGTGAGTTTCTCCAAGATGCTCGTTGCTGTCTCAAGGGTGACAATCTCCGTGGTGTTTTCATGCTGTGTATGTGTCTGTTTCAGGCAACTGCTTTCCTTCCCAGGGCAGAAGAAGGGGAAGGAAAGGGGGGAAAAAAAGGTCTGTAGGCACCGTGGCTTTTTTGGGTGTCCACCTGTTCCTCAGTGCAGGCATGAAGGAGTCAGTACCTGTGGTTCCTGAGGCAGGTAGGGCTGTCGCTTACAGCAGGGCTGCACAGGTTAGCATAGCCTTTGAGCTTCAGATCACTGCTCTTTTGGTGCTGTTTACACATGTCTCTGAAATTTGTTGTTGGAACTGTGGTTGACTCTTCACAAGGTGAGCCCACTGATCTCATACCAAAACTTCTGTTTCTGAATGTGTACGTTAAATATAAAAATGCTGACCGATAGCAGTTCCTGATTTGAATCTGGCGTTGGGCAAATCAACTAGCTAGACTTTAGTAAGGTTTACTCACACTGCTTTTGTTTGTTTTAATTCCTTTTTTGGTTGGAGGTGGAAGGGAAGGTGGCTCTAGGTTAGCAGAGAAGGAACCCATTCAGAGTAGCTGAACCTGTTATCAAATTCACATTCCTTTGGCATCGTGCTTACAGTTGCAGGGGGCTGCAACAGAGTCAGAGCCATTTGCTTTAAAAGAATTGATGTTACAGCTATGCTGGGGTGTGTTTTGTTCCTCTTGGTAACATTTCTTTCCTCAAAGTCAGCTGTCTTCAAAATACCTCAGGTGAGTGGTGACCTGAAGCTCTGTAGTACTGCAGCATGCTGTCCCAGGTTTGCCTTTCTGCCCTGCGGGGTAGGTGCAGGTGTAAGCAGGTGTGTGACTGTCAGATTAAATATGTATATACAAACTCAAAAACAACAATAAAAGGTTGGACAAGTAGTCTAAAGGCGGTTGATGCAGCTTTTGTTTTGGAGTGCTTGGTTGTTGCCTGTGAGGTGTAATTGAAGGGATGAAGAAGGGACCAGGTGTATTCAGTAAGTCCTGAACTTGTTTCTCCGAGGGAACTGTGTCCAATAAGGAGCTGCTTTTTGCAGTTTCATAATGAGGACGAAGATCAGCTTTTTGGTGTGAGGATGGTGTTTAACCACAGGGATATCCAAGCACGCTCACCCAGAAAATTAAAGTATTTATTTAAAGTATGATGGAACTATTTCAGGGGGGTGCTGTGGGAAACAGCCATGTGAACTTAAAGGATAAAGGACTTTTTGACAGATGTTCCTTTCAATCCCCACGGCAGCACGTTCTGCATTTCCTCTCATGCTCACTCTGTGTGAGAGCCTTGCATCTCCCCTGCTGCAGAGCCAGGTACAGGTGGTGATTTACTGCGTGTCTTTCAAGAGAATAAGAAAAGTGGGCAGAAGAGTGCACTGTGTGCTGGTTGCTAAATGCGTTGTTAGACCTTGAAGGCTGTCTTTGGGTTGAGTCAAGGCATTTAACTAGACTCATTTATTTATGTATCTTCAGGGTGCATTTGAACAGAACAGTTTCTAGGGCTGGAATTTGTGTTTTCCTTAACTTCATGTTCAGTAGAAAGTTATTTCATTTCTAATTGCAAAAATAATATACTCATTTCTTTGGAAGCTCTGCTGACTGAGTGACAGTAGTGCTTCCAGAGCTCTTTGTTTGAAGGCTGTGTCATGCTTGAAGACATTGTATAGTGAAGTGAACGCTGACACCTATTTTCAGCCTTTCCTTGGGAACTCCCTGCACACCTACCAGCAGTGTTATGGAAACTGAGAATGGAATTACTCATCTGTGCTGTTCAGCGGGCCATGGAGCAGCTCGCAGAGCCTCAGCACGCTTTGAGTTTTGGTTGCTGTGTGCCCTCCATTCCTGTTTTCCATGGAAGTGAATCCTTATTTACTCATCTACTCGTTCATTACCGGAGGCAGCAGTTGCACAGACAGCCTCCATGTGCCCTTCCTGCCAGCACTGAGCTGTGCGGTTAGCAGGCGACTCTAGGGATGCCCACAGAAAACAGCTCAGTAATGAAACAAATTTTATTTCAGCTGAATTACCTGCTCAGCACTGTGAAGCTTTCCCAGACAGCTTCGTGGTGGAATGACAGATTTATTCAGTGTGTTTTAACTCCAGCACATCATGCCAGATATGTGATCGCGCTCTGGTCTTAATTCTAATAGCGTTCACTTGGGAGCCCGATGGTTTGATTTAATGTTGCTTCATCTGCTACAGGAGATTCCCAAAGCTGCTCTTCCAGTCACTGATCTGTTATATTCCAACTTCACAGAAATTGCATTATTTTTATTTCTGCAATGTCTTAATATTTAAGACGGTGTAATTCATTTGAAAAATCATTGATGTATTTTTAAGGATAGGCTTTTGTTCAGTGTTCTTTTTGTAAATAACGCTCTGCTGAATTAAAGAGGAAGAAGTCCTGTTCTCGAGAGGGTTTCCCATACATGGTGCAGAATCTGCACTTGAACTGCTCAAGCTTGGGCTGCTCTGCCCAAGCAGAGCAGATGGGGATGTGCCTTATCTGTGAGGCAGGGCGGTCCCTGGAGCTGTGGGTGAGGAGGGTACCCCCAGGGAACCAAAAAGAGAGAAACAAAGGCTTTGTTGCTGTTTACGAGGGTGGATAGTGATAGGACAAGGAGGAATAGTTTTAAAGTGAGACAGGGAAGGTTGAGGTTGGATATGAGGAGGAAGTTTTTCAGCCAGAGGCTGGTGAGGCACTGGCACAGGTTGCCCAAGGAGGCTGTGGGTGCCCCATCCCTGCAGGCATCCAAGGCCAGGCTGGATGTGGCTCTGGGCAGCCTGGGCTGCTGGTTGGCGACCTGCACACAGCAGGGGGTTGGGACTGGATGAGCGCTGTGGGCCTTTGCAACCCAGGCCGTTCTGTGTTTCTATGCGTATTCTGCTCCTAGCAACAGCCTGTGTGGGAATGGCTGGAAGATAACTTGAAGCCCCTGCAGCAGGCACAGCAAGGTTGTGTAGGTTGGGGAGAGCTGAGCTTTAGAGTGGATTTCCAAGTTGATTTTCTGCTATGCCATCCTTCTTTCTCTCAAATTTTGGGAGCTGGAAGTGAGAGCACTGCTGTCCAGGGAGACTGAGGAAGTGGAGGAGGAAACAGTCACTAAGTTGCAAGGCTGTCACCTGAAATGATTCCATGGCAGTTCTGTCTTCTGTCCTGTGAGAATGAAGTGATACCTGTTTAGGGAGTCCATGTTTTCAAGTAGCTCACTTTGAGGATGCTTTGTCACTTAACTGTCTGATCTTCTAAAGAAACAAGCTGGTAGGAGCTGCAGGGGAAATTGGAACGAGAGAATTAGCTATTCTTTTGATTTGAAACTGCTTGTAGTAACGCTTTAAAGGACTTAATGTATATGCTAACTGATCTTACATACATTTTTCTACATGGTAGCTTTTAATGAGTTAGGAAATCAGAGCTGGTATAAACCAAACAGGTGTTTTGTGTAGTGTGGGAGTGACTTTTTCACTTTCTAGAAGGAGGTATGTGCTTTGTCTGAGCAGTTTGTCCGTTTAGAACACCAAGATCTGCTAGGAACCTCATGGCTCCTGAGTGATGGAGAACCCATCTTTTGTCACTAACCTGAAGCAAACATCCTGCCATCCTCTAAAATACAGGGAAGCCTGACTCTCTTATCTGGAATTTGCATACAAACCTGGGAAAACAGTAGGAGAGTAGGATGACTGTCTTTGTAAATACTTCTGTAAATAAACTCTTCGCTTTCTGTCTTGCAGGAACATCACTTGCAACGGGCTATCTCAGCACAACAAGTTTTCAGAGAAAAGAAAGAGAGCATGGTTATCCCAGTTCCTGAAGCAGAGAGCAATGTGAACTATTACAATCGTTTGTATAAAGGAGAATTTAAGCAACCAAAGCAGTTCATTCACATTCAACGTAAGTTTCTGAATGTTGGTTTTGTGGTTTGTTTTTTTTTTCCTTTAATTCAAATTAAGTAATCTTCATACAAGCTCAGAGACAATGTTGCTGCAATATTCAGTAACTGAGAGAACTCAGAAATTCAGGGAGGATTTACGTATGTAAATTCCATTTTATCTTGTAAATTTCTGGGAGAATGTAAGGATAAAGGTGAGGTTTTTCCTACTGTATTTGTTTACGGGCTCTGTTTTGTATGTTGATGTATGGTAACTGGCAAGTCTTGTCTTCTGTCAATGCAAAAATTGATTCAAAACTCTTTAATTCAGAAGTTCAATATAAGTGGAGATTAAATAAATAGAGGAGGTTTTGTAAGGAAATCAGTTTTGATTCTACTTGTTGTAACAAAGTTCTGGGAGATTCGTTTTCAGTTAGGCTGGTGGTGATGTTCAGGCTATTAGCTGTAGTATATGACTTCCACTGCTGGGTGTAGGAGGAGTTATTTTGTGTTTTGCTCTTATTTTGCTGAAGTTCTTTCCTTTCTGTAGGGAACTGGGTCTCAAAAGATCTAAAGACCTAATTAATTAATCATAGTTGTCTCTGGATGTTCAGTTGACAAGCATTTATGTTTCAGTAGCGTAGTTGTTCCTTGGCAGGCAGTCATGTTTGTCCTTTGCAGCATGTCATTCCAGGGGGTAGTTTTGTGGCTTGGGCTTCCCTTGGAGTTAATCTCTGTAGCAACCCCTCAGATGCAATTATTGCAGTGATTTATCACTCTGTATGTTGAAGTTCAGTTCATTCATACAAGTTCAGTGCTGAGTTTCTGCGGAGAGAACTTCTCTTAGCACCAGTTCATGTTTTTGTTTCATAGTTACGTTGGAAAGACTGTTGACAGAGGTGTGCTGGAATATCTAGAAAAGGAAGTACGCTCATCTTGTTTGTTCTGGGTTTTGTGCAGACACGGTGCTGGAAAGTGTTGATGAGCTGTTCATCACCTTTTTTTTTTAGCTGTCTCCAAGAAAAGGCTGTTATCTGTAAGGAGATTGGAGCAGAGAAAGCATTTCATGCTTGCCTGCCTTCTGCTGTTCTTACAGATGCTACTGAGCTTGAAGTCAGGCAAAGATATTTAAACCCAAACGTTGATGTCTACTGAAGATCCTTAGGTAATTTCTCACTGGCATGGTGAAGTCCCCTGTTTTTCCTAAATGTTTACAAAGTAAAAGATTTTTGGAAATAACGTGTTCAAGATCCTCTATGATACATCAGAAATAATGGTGGGTAGTGTAAGACATGAGTTAAAGGAGATGAAGTATTTCTTATTTTAGTTGAAGAAACAAACGTGCAAGAAAGGCAGGTTGATTAAACTGAAACAAAGCTGCGTTTCTTTGGCCATTGCCAGAAATGCTGTTTATGCTGCTAACAAACAGGATTAGACGTGTTAAAGATATATAATGTCGGAGTGTGCTTTGTCTTGTTAAGACTTGATCTTTCTGGGGACATAATAGAAGGTATTAGAGCTGAAAATAAACATCAGATGATGCTTCAGGATAGTTTTCCAATGCAGCCCGGTTGCAATAGGTGTGATACAAAGCTGCTTTATGCTTGGCTTGTGGTCACTGCTTAGCAGTTGTTTTGATGCTGAAAGCAAGAAGAGTGACAGCACGTGCTTTGGCCATGGAAGCTGCATAAACCATCAAGTGACAAGAGGCTGTGTACTGCATTCCATATTAGTAGTTATTACTAAGAAATTATAAATAACCTTAAATAATTTTGCAGCTTATCTTATAGATGAGGATTTTAATCTTTACTAGAATAATTCTTTTATGTGTACCACTAGTTCAAACTAGAGGAAAGTTTGTTTCTTATTGAGACACACAGACATACACAAAAAATATTCACTACCAACAATAAAAAAACAACCCAGAGGGGGTCCTACAGCTGATACTATTAGGTGTAACTTACTGTTTTACAAAAAGGTTTTAAAACATAATAATAACCATCTAATGCCTTATTGTAGGTAACGTGGCCGGGTGTTTTCAAATGCAGTTTCAAATACTCTTTGTTACGGTGTATGAGGTGCAGCCTAGTTACTCTGTTAAAATAAAAAATAACAATTAAAAAAATAAAAGTGTGTATTTCTCATAGTTTAGAGTTGCTTCTTTTAAAAATTAATTCCACGTTTCAGGGACTGCAGCCCAACTTGTAAAGTGGGTATTTGCATGGTACCTGCCTGCAGAGGTGTGTGTTGCAGGTGGGGAGCACTGGAAGCTCTGGTTCATTCCAGTGTTACAGACAGACCTGCTATTGAGGTGGTGGTTTGCTGCTTTGTTAACTACTTTGGATATAATTACCATGCTGTGGTTCTTCATTTGCATTTGGTCAGCACAGATGTGTTTGCTGCCAGCAGGATTGGTGCTGCTCTTCTGTTCTGAATGCCAGCACCCTCCTTGTAGCAGCTGTGCTCTGGGGGGAGCTAACCCAGGGGCAGATCTGACAGTAGGCTTATCTTTGGTTTGCTCTGGTTAGGTGGACTTGGGTTTTTCATTTCTCTGGCTTGGCTCAGCATGTGGTTGCTGAGGTTGGTGCAAGGAATGTGAAAGAACTCATGGCTGCTGGGGAGGAAGGCTGGTGGAAGCGCTTGGTTTAGTTGTAACTCACACCTAGGTCAGCTTAATGACTGCTGAGCCACAGCCTTAATTTTCTTAAGTAAACTAAATTAAGTAATTTAGCTACACTAACCCCTATTTTATGTAATTTAACTTCTAAACAAATTGCATTTCCATAGTTTAATATGAACTTAATATGTAGAGGAGCTCAAGTAAATAAAAGCCAATCCCTCTGTGAAAGGTACTGTCATCAGGAGTGGTTGCAGTGGCAAAGGGTGTAAACTAGGATGGTAGTTTTGCAACAGCAATTAGCAAGCCAACAAGTTCTGAGTGTTTATTTGAGGTGAGGCTTAGTGATAGGATCATGGAGGCCCTTTTCTTCAGTGCAGTGTGTAAACATGCAGTGTGGGGAAGGACAGATGCTTTGGAGTAGGAAAATGTCATTCATTTCTCAGCTGCAAGAATCTCTCAAGAATTAACCAGGAAAAAGAGTTGTAGAAAGTTGGCTTGTAATTGTGAACTGTCACATTGGCTGGTTCTAAAATGCTAGCCACTAGCAGGGTGTCTGAAATTGCTGGGGCTGAGGCTAGTTCTCCACAAACTTTTGTAGGCATTAATGAGCAGCTGCATCTGTTGCTATATGGCAGGGGCAGAAATGTGATGAGTGGCCACGCTGGGCACCTCAGATCACCTGTGTATTGAGGGCAGCTCCAGGATGGAAACTGGCTTTTCCTGGAACCAATGCAGTGTGCTCTGTGCTTGGAAAAAGCAAAAATAAGGAGTAAGGATGTCACTAAGTGTGTTGGAAAGAGCAGCAATGGGCAAACTTCAGGGAGAGAGGGTGCTTTTGTGAGCATCCCAGAGCTGTGACAAGCTAGCTGGGGATCAGTTAACTCCTTGTGATTGCATGCTGCAGCTGAAGAGTGCAATCATGCAATCTGTTGGAATGCAGTTGTTATTTCCATTGCCTCAGCATCATTAACCTGTGGCCTCCATGTAACCTCCCTTTCGTTTCAGCTGAGCTGTGTTGGTAAGCATAGGTCATGACAAACTGTGAGAAGCACTGCCCGATGAGGAAGAGCATCACTAGAATGTATGAAAGGCAGTGTGTGTGGCAGAGGCTGCTGCTGCTCTGACATTGCCCATATGCTTCTGTGGAGCAAAATGAGACTAGATTTATTCAGTGCTCCTGACAAGTGCATATTGGGTACCTTTTATCTTCTCTGTCTTGTCATTTTGATTATGTCAAAATATTTTTATGGAGATTATGGTGTAGAGCTTTGCTTTTGGTTTTGTTTGTTTTTTTTTAATTATAATTATTTGATGTTTTTCAGCGCTTAGGTTTTTTTTAATCCATCAAGTCTCAGAAATGAGTGCTGAGATTTTATCAGCAAATTATTTGTGAAGTTAGAGAGATTTGACATGTTATTTCACCAGTGGTTGCACAGCTGATGAGCCAATGTAACAGCCAAAGGAGGAGGTCCTGATTTTCCTCCTTTTCCACTTCTGGTTGCTCCATGTGCCTTCAGCTGGTCCTGCTGCTTGCTGGATACATCTGCAAATGGGTTCAGCTCACTCCCTTAGCAGAAAGCCATTCACATCTCCCCAAAGCTTAACATGCATGCCAAGTGAATGGGACATGCATAGCTTAGGAATTTCCAGCAACTCTTTCTTTCCTAAGTGTGGAAATGAGGGCAGGTTTACAAGCAGTGCTCGCAGCTTACAGGTGAACAGCATCTGCTCTGTCACAATGCTCCCCTGCTCACTGATGCTGTGGTTTAAAAAGAAGTTGACTTACCATTTTGTTCACAAGGAATTACTGGCTTGTTTACTGGCAGGTAATGGGCTGGGCTTTTTTGTGCCTTTGGGTAAACAAACAGTGCCTCTTCTGGGCTCTCATGGGTTTCTGGGCCTTTTGAGATCATCTGTGGAAACCTGGTTCAACCCAGCTTGTGGAGCATAGACCTGCTGTAGTGGTTGGAGAGCCCTAACAAAGCACAGATACCCTCTCTGGAAAACTTGGGCCATCTCTCTTAAATGGGGTTGCTTGAGTGTGATTTTTACACAGCACAATTAGGACTGCCTTTGTTTTGTAGGCTCAGGAGAACTTTTGCAATTTCCTTGTTGGAGAAAGCAGCAAGTTGAGGCAATTAAAGTCCAGAATGGAGTGCAGGGGGAGTGCAGTATGGGGCATGGATGGGCAGGGGGAGCACCAGCTGCTGGGGCAGGGCTCCTGGAACTCAGTGGAGAGCAGCTGGGGGTGGGTGCTGTTTGGTTATTTACTGGCTGTTACCCCATGCACCGTAGCAACTTCCATTTTAAAATAAATACAGTCTTACAGAGCTGTGTATTTTAAATAATATTCTTAGCTTTTATCTTAACTTCAGCTTTCTGCAGCCATCACTGAAGCAGCGGGATCCAAGCAGTGCAAACTGTGTCAGTCTGATGTGCAGCTGTTGATTTCCTCCTTTTTTAGAGGAGCTGCTGTGGGTTGTACACCCAATAGAATCACAGGATGGCCTGGGTTGGAAGGGACCTCAAGGATCATGAATCTCCAACCCCCCTGCCACATGCAGGGCCACCAACCTCCCATTTAATGCTAGACCAGGCTGCCCAGGGCCTCATCCAACTTGGCCTTGAACCTCCATGGATGAAGCATCCGCAGCCTCTCTGGGCAGCTGTTCCAGTACCTCACCACTCTCTCTGTGAAGAATTTCCCCCTGGCATCCAACCTAAATCTCCTCAACTTAAAACCATTTCCCCTCGCCCTGCAGACAGGATAACAGTGGAATGTGCCTTTGTACCATCTGCATGACCACTTCACTGAATTAACACTATTAATAATCCAATTAAAACATAATTGTACTGCAGTAGTAGTAATATTATTGTCTTGGAATATATTTTTAGAGTGTGTATACATTGTGTTGAGCCAGAAATCTTCTGATTAAGTGCTACTCAGAATTAGTACAGTGAAGGGAGGTAGCAGTTGACTGCTGAAAACAGTAAGGGATTGCTGCCTGGCACTTCTGACATGTTGTAACTGAGTGTGAGTGCCTCTCTTCAGCTTTTGTGCAAGGCTAAATACATTGTTTTACATGCTGGCAGCAGTTAAAGCTAAGTTACTGCATGGGAATAGAGAAGGAGCGCTCTTGGGCTGGTCTGCTATGTGGAAGGAATGTGTTACTATGTAGTAGTCAACTGTCTGTACCATATGAAACAGAATGCTCTGACTTTCTTTGAAGCTGTCTTTTAGCATTATTCTCATGGTTCTGCTGTTACCTGCATCACCTCAAATTGCACTAGGAAGCTTGGGTGCAGAGTTCCTCAAAGCTGCTGCTGAGATACAGTCGTGACTTAAGAAGAAAGAGATAAGATGGGGCTTTGGTTTGTTGTCTAATACACATAGGATGTATGTCCACAAAGCTTCAGTGCTGCTAATACAGTTATTTGTTGGTTGGAATATTTGGAGTGTTGTAGTTAGTATTTCCCCTGTCAGAGTTTGGATATGAAACTTTTAATTGCACCTAATAAGAATTATTGTTGTTCAGGATTTTTTCATTCTTTGTGAAATAGCATGCTATGATAGCTGAACGATACTTCTGCTTTTCATAGGACCAGAAACATTGCCTAATTGTGGAGAATGAGTAGGGTGATCTGTAATAAAGATACACAGAAAGATGCATGTTCTCATTCAGCTGAGGGTTGTTAGAGTTAGGGAGTGTGATTAGGTTGCAGTTGTACTTAATGATCTTCAAGGTCTCTTCCAACCTGAGCAATTCTATGATTCTGAGTATCTAGAATTGAGTTGGTTTTGGAGAAAAAACAACACCTGACTTCCCATCAGGATTTGTCTAACGCTCACCAAGGGCAGATCGTGCCCTACCAATCTGGTGGCCTTCTGTGCTGGAGTGCTGGCATCAGTGGTCCAAGGAAGGGCAAATGATATCATCTAACTGGACTTGTGCAAGGTCGTGGATATGATCCTATACCATCCTCTTATCTCTAAATTGAAGAGAGATTAATTTGAAGGGTGGATTGTTCAGTGGATAAAGAATGGCTGGATGGCTGGAGCTGGAGGGTTGTTATCAGTGGCTCTGTGTCCAGGTGGAGGCTGGTAACAAGTGATGTCCCCCAGGGGTCCATCTTGGGCCCTGTGCTCTTCAATGTCTCTGTCAGTGTCTTGGACTGTAGGGTTGAGTGTATGAGTGTGAATGTATCAGCAGTGTGCTGATGACACCAAGTTGAGTGATGCAGTCAATACAATAGAAGGAAAGGATGCCATTCAGAGAGGCATGGACAGGCTTGAAATGTGGGCCCATGAGAACCTAATGAGGTTCAATAAGGCCAAGAGCAGGGTGTTGCAGTTGGGTTGGGGCAATTCTTTGTATGAATACAGACTGGGAGATGAGCTCTTAGAGAGCAGCTCTAGAGAGAAAGGCTTTTGGGTCCTGATGAATGGAAAGTGGGGCATGAGCCAGCAGTGTGCGCTTGCAGGTCTGGAAGGCCAACAGTATCCTGGGCTGCGTCAACAGAGGGGTTGCAGTGGGGTGAGGGAGGAGATTATCCCTCTCTGCTCTGCCCTTATGAGGCCCCGTCTGGAGTCCTGGGGTCCACAGCACAAGGCTGTTGCAGTAGGTCCAGAAGAGGGCCGCAAAGATGATCAGAGGCCTGGAACACTTCTCCCGTGATGCAAAGTTGAGGGAGCTGGGCTTGTTTAACTTGCAGAACAGAAGGCTGTGGGAAGACCTCCTTGTGACCTTCCGATACCTGAAAGGAGCTTACAGGCAGGAGGAGCACCAACTTTCTATGCAGGTAGATAGCAATAGAATGAGGGGGAATGGGTTGAAACTGAAAGAGGGGAGGTTTTGGTTAGATGTTAGGAAAAAATTCTTCACTCAGAGGGCTGTGGGTTGCTGGCGTGGGCTGCCCGGAAAAGCTGTGGGTGCCCCATCCATGGAGGCACTCAAGGCCAGGCTGGATGGGCTCCAGGGCAGTCTGATCTTGTGGTTGGCAGTCCTGCCACAGCAGGGACTTGGAACTAGATGATATCTGAGATTCCCTTTAAGCCCAAGCCATTTTATGATTTTACACAGTGTTGTATTTGAAACAAGTTTACTTTATTAAATATTTTAGTAATGTAATTTAGTTGAGTTACTTTAAAACAATTTATTGCCCATTTTGGAACTTAAGTACTTTTCTGTAAGTATGAGATTTGACTAAAAATTATCTTAGTTGTTAAGGAGCTTACTGCAGAGGAGTTGCATTGTAATATCATTAAGAAGCATTTTTGCTTGTATTTTGCAAAGAGATATTAAAATTTGTATGTTCCTATGATAATTTTTGTAAGAAAATCTTTATTTTTTTTTTGCCTTTCAAACCATGTTAAAAGAGAACGAGACTTCCCCTTCTATAGAAAGACAAGAAACTTAATACCGTTTTAATACTTTTATGTGGGCACACTTCTAGCAAAAAGAGAGAAGTGTCATGGTGGAGATCTGCTAATTTGGTTGATGATGTTTTTTATTTCTGACTGTTGGATGCATGCTTCTGTATTCACTTGTTTTGTGCCTGTGTGTTTTTGTTTCAGCCTTTAATCTGGACAATGAACAGCCAGATTATGATATGGACTCTGAGGATGAAACCTTATTGAACAGACTAAATCGGAAGATGGAAATCAAGCCACTGCAGTTTGAAATAATGATTGACAGACTTGAAAAAGCCAGTTCTAGTCAGGTATTTTGCTATGTTAAGAAATGGCTAAAGTATTCTCACCTGTGAGTTTTCTGGCTGAGTAGTTCTCATTCATTTTTCAATTTTGTTTTTTTGCTGCTAACTGGAGAAGTGTGCTTGTGTGACTGCGGGCATACAGAAATTGCACTGCTGTTACTTACTGTCAGTGTTGGTAGCAGGAAAATAGGGGGAGGGAAGGAGTTGTGGGTGTGTGTGTGTGGTGGCAGTAGGAGGAGATGATTCTAAATTCTAATTCCCATCCATGAAATATTAGAAGGGGACAACTGAAAGTATCTGCTTTCACCTATATTGGCATGAAAGAAGCTGACAGTGGTTGGTAGGTGTACAGATATGAGCATATCAGAATCCAAATCCTTTTTTTTTTTTTTTGCTTGGCACAGTGGGCATTGTCTTCAGTTTGAAGGTTAGAAGCACGGACAGTGAAGCAAAGCCTTTGTTGAGATTGGACCCTTGTGATATAAACTGCAGTGATGTAAGAAAGGAAGCTATGCTCTAGGAGCAAGCATGAACTGTCAATTATTTTATCACAAGTAGGCTAATATTTTAGTAGTTAAGTTCTTGAGGTGTTCCAGGAGACCAGTGTCTGGAGAAGGGTCTTTAAAGCCAAAACATGGCTCAAAAACTACATGAGAAGGACCAGGTTCTGACAGGTAAGCTTGAAACAATAAGTTATTTCTCAGCAAGATGGGCATTATGAAGGAGTGAAACAACTACTGCAGGATCTGTAGCTCTGCCACAGTTGCTTAACCTGATGTGGTTTGGTGTTACATTGCAAGAGGCAAGATTTTGTGTTCTCTGCCTCTTTTGGAGATCTCAGTGAGGGTTGGGTAGAGAGATGTTACTAGGTGAAGAAGATGGGATGTGAAGAAAAAATTGTCAAATACACTGAATGATGCTTGTTGAGTATGTGGCACTTGGATCTTTTAGAGCTTTGCTGTTGATACCTCTGTCCTGGCTTTCAGCTAAAGCAGCTGGTTACACTTTTCATGTTTTCTCCATATGTTGCTTTTGTTATTGATTGCTTGAGTAATGAAGTTAAATTCAAGAACCGGAAGACTGGTTTGATTAACCAGGCTGATGTCTGTTCTCATTAGGACAGATGCGGGGTTGCTGTAACACTGCATGTTGTCATAAGTACAGGGGATTAGGAACCTCCTATTCCCTCACCCACCTCCATAAGCAGGTCCATTTTTTTTTAGTTCTCTTTCTGCTGTAGGTTGGGCTTTGTCTTATTCTAGCTGCAACTACTACTTCCATAGAAGCAGTGGTTAGACTTAGGATGTCCATATTTTTCTTAAATGTATTGTTTCTTTTTCTAATGATCCTAATGTAGAAACAAGGTTTAACATAGTTTGAAATACTGTTTACGAAACTGCATGTTTAAATTCAAGTTTATTTTGATATTTTTCAAACTATGGTGAAGATGAAGTTCTGTCAGGCTTCTTTTAAGTAATAATACATAATATTTTCTATTATTTAATAAATTGGTTTAAGGTCTGAATGTGTTAAACTTGTGTATTGGGTACTCAGTGATGGCTTTTACATTTACTAGGTATGATTTCAGTATAGAAATATAACCTGTGATAAGAATGTAATTATTTAATTACCTGTGTTTTAAGTACCTCCAACTGAAATAACTTGTGTAAGAAATGAATGTCTGTGTATCCCTGGGTTGTGATAAATATGGAAGGACATTGTCCTTTTCTATCACAAAGTAAACATTATTTTGGGAAAAGGTATGGTAGCAATTTGCTTTTCACTTTGATTTCACTGAAGAGTTCTTTATTGTACACAACATCAAACTGCAAGCAATCAGATGTTAATAATGTATCACCAGTAAGAGCTTTCCCCTTTATTTAGTCTTCAGATTATGATTGGATAGTAAGTCATTTAAGCCCTGTGCTTGTAATGATATCCAAAGTGGTTGAGTAGTTTCAGGAATAGTAGACAAAGTTGCAGACTTGTACAAAGGGTTCTGAGAGCTGATCGTGCTGATCCAGAAAAATGAGGAATTGTTTAAGTTAGGACAGTCAACCGGTGGCTTCAGTATTTGGATTTAGATGAATACTCGTTTCTCGCTTGTGCTAGAAAAGGATCAAGTTTATTTAGGAAGTGTGCAAGGCGTTTGAATGTGCAGTGACTTTCTCTTTGCTTTACCCCATCACAACTGAGCCCTTCACATTTTCTCTTTCAGCTCGTTACACTTCAGGAAGCTAAATTGCTGCTAAATGAGGATGACTACCTTATTAAGGCTGTATATGACTACTGGGTAAGAAAGCGTAAGAATTGCAGAGGGCCGTCTCTCATCCCCCAAATCAAACAGGAAAAGAGGGATGGCTCCACCAACAACGACCCTTATGTTGCCTTTCGGAGGAGAACTGAGAAGATGCAGACAAGAAAGGTAATTTGCCATTTTCAATTCTACGTGGCTAGAAACCATTTTGATTTCTTTCCAGCAGACAGCAGAATCAGTCCAATGCTATCTGCACTTATTGATATGATTGTCTGTATCAATAGTCATAATGTTGGAGGACCCACTTCAATTTTAAATCTGTTAAATGATCTAGTCAGTTTGTAATGTGTCAGTTTTCTGTGTCCATCTACAATGTGACAATTTCCTGGAAGGCTGGAAGTCCAAGGGTACTTTCTAGGCTTGCATATTGCTTTTGTGAAAGAGGGGGAAACGCTCTTCCATCTAGTAAACAGTTCAGGTTTTGAATTTGTAGCATTGAGGTCTGATACAGAATGCTGAGTAATTACAAACATGTATGTAGATGCACACAGCCTTATCATGTGCAGAAGCAAGGTTAAAGAAAACCTTTAGGCACAAGGTCCTGAGTTCCTTCTTCTGATGAGCTGCCCCTGGGCTGGGGTGCAATCTGAGTAATAGAAAACATGGGGAAAACGATTGAAGAGTTCCTTTTCAACTTAAAAGATTTTCTTTTGCTTTTTGTGCTGTCTATCCCATCTAGATTGGCTTTATGAGAAGTTCATCCTGATCTCATTGAGTCTCACTTTGAGCAGCATTATGTAACTTTTTTTTTGCTAGACTGGTGCTAGTTACGCCTGATGGGTTTTGCTTTTAGCATAAAATTTACTTAATATTTCAAACAGAATCGAAAGAATGACGAAGCATCTTACGAGAAGATGTTGAAATTAAGAAGAGAGTTTAGCAGAGCCATAACAATTTTGGAGATGATTAAGAGGAGAGAGAAGACAAAACGCGAGTTATTGCATTTAACATTGGAAGTTGTAGAGAAAAGGTAAGCCTGCAAATGATGTCACTTATAACTAAGGTTTGACTTTTCATTAAATAGGTTTGGAAACAACTCCTGTGATTTATTCCTGTGTGGATGCTCGTCTTCTGCAGACGTGCATGGCTGAAGGCATATATTGCTTATGTAGACTTGAGAAACTAAAACAGAAAGGTTTTTATGCAGCCTCTTTGCCTGTTCCTTGTTGCTCTGATGTTTTCCAGTGGAAATACACTATTTTAATTATTATTATTTTTAAAGATACCATTTGGGTGATTATGGAGGTGAAATTCTCAATGAAGTGAAGCTTAACAGATCTGAAAAGGAGATGAGCACAACTGCATCCGGTCTTCATAATGGAAATCATCACAAAGTTCAAGAATGTAAAATTAAGGTAATCTTCCTTCTGCTCAGGTCTCCTATTACCTGTACCCTGCAGGTGTTTGCATTAGAAAGCTGTCTAGCAGATTGATATGCTTGCTGTGTTTAACATTTAGCTTCTTTCTCACCTAAGTTTTAAAAGAATTGGCCAGCATCCACCAAACAACAGCTTTGTGGTAGATTTCATTTTTCTTCTCACAGTTCTGTCCCTTCCGTTGTAAGGTGATGTGAACACCAATGCTGTAAGTGTGTAAAAGGACAACATTGAGATGGCAAACTTTTTTTCCCCTTGACAAGAGATTAGAACACTGCATTTTTCCTCTTGTGTTGTCCACGAGTATTGGTTAGCCCTCAGTGCAAAGACAGTCTGATTGCTGATTTACAGCAAGAATGCTAGAGGATTCTAGGAGCTATTGGGAATTATTTAAGTGTTGAAGATGTTCATCTGTAAAGCTGGGGAGTTTAAGCCCTTTTGAAGTTTGTATTTAGCAGCTGCGACACCCAGTGGTCACTAAATGTGGTACAGATCCCTGCCTTCGCTTCTCTGCTGGGAATTGGGCCTGCTGTTTCTCATCTCTGGTTTATGAAGCTGAACTGGAGTTAGTTTCAGTCAGACAGCAACTGACAAGTGGTAATCTGGGGAAAAATTAAAGAGCTTTTCAAAGAACTTCTCTGGCTTTTGCTCATTAATTGAGAATTTTGGAAGGGAAAGCAATCTTTAATTGGAGAGCTTTGAAGTTGTAAAACATTTGTGTTCAAATAACAGTTTAATATTGCTGCAGTTGCTTGCTTGCTGGAGAGGATTTATGTTAGCAAAATCTTAGAAATTAAATAAAAATGTTGCAAAAGCTAGTAGCATGAAATGTTATAAGAAACATAAGCCATGTGAGAACTGGAAAACATAGAATGTTTCTTGTGAACAGATTTGAGCAATTAAGAAAGCTGTAGCTTTTTGGCATAGAAAACTGAGACCTCAAAAAGTAATTGGAATAGACAGCATCTACAGTATCCTGTACTGTAATTACAGTATCCTGAGCATGATGAAAAGGAAGGAGCCCCTTAATGTAGTCACGTAGCATGAAAGCTTTCAGTTAATTAGTAGACTTCTGTAAAAATGATTGGAAGTAAAGTTTTGAGGTTTTCAGATGTTCTGAATAAATTTGACATTGTATCTGAAATTCTCAACATGCTGCACCAGTGGACAGAGGAAGATGAGCAGTCATGTTTTTCTAAGGCATGAGATGAAGAAACAACATTAAGTACATGCTTTCATTTATTGGAACTCTCTGTTTTTCACAAACAGCATCCTCATCATTCATCTCTAAAGGAAGAGATATCAGATGTTGTACGTCAGAAGAAGAAGTATCTGAAGAAACCCAAAATGGAGTGTGTGGTAACTGCTCAGCAGCCCTCTGCTGAGCCCTTGCCTGTTATCAACAAGAGTGATATCAAGCAATATGACTTCCACAGCTCAGATGAAGATGAGTTCCCACAGGTAATAGTCTGTTACGATTTCTTTTAGCCTACTAAAAATGGAGAACTCTCAGCTGTCTGGAATTTACAGCTTGAAGTGGAGAATAACTGTGTTGGACAGTTGGTCTGCATGCAAGATATTTGCAGAAGCTATTTGAGTATGTTTCATCTTCCAAACCATGTTTTGGAGAACTTCGTATTATATAAACCAATATTTATAAAATATATGAAATGCAAACTAATATAAAAATACACTTCTACCATATTAGTCAATGGGATACTATATGTTAATTGTATACTTTAATATCTGTATTATATACACATGGCAGTTGAAAGAATAACTGCTTTCTGGCTTAGGTACCCTCACCGGTATCAGAAGCAGAAGAGGAAAATGATCCTGATGGACCTTGTGCTTTCAGGAGAAGAGCAGGATGCCAGTATTATGCTGTAAGGCTATCTGCTGTTGCATTTAATGTATTGTTTGGTTTTGTTCTGTTTTTGTTTTCATTGGCATATTGTTAATGGAATAGTTCCTTTAGTCCCACTTTCATTATGAAAACCGTGATGGTTTGGTGACTCCAAAGAAAACCTTTTTTCCACAAGTTTTTCCACAAGAATATTTCTCCTTGTACTGTTCCTCTGACTTCCTAAAGGTAATACAAAGCACGGCAGCCTAATTCAGCCACTGTTTGAATGGGACAACTCCCACCCCCTCCATGCATTCCCCTTGGTTTTCCCAACACATCCTTGGTTCCCAGCTTATAAAGCTCATGGGTTGCTACTTGTTTTAGTTCTCAGACGTGGGCATTGATTGGAGTTGGTTGTAAAAGCAAAGAGGTTTAACCTGTTACGGATTTTTTTTGTGCAGTTAAATCTGTCTTGAATTATTGCAAGCTGTGGATATGTTGGAGGAATGTTACACTGCAATTGTAGCAGTGAGCAGAGGAGAAAGTCTGATTAAACACTCCATCTTCTCAGAACTAGTGATAGTGAAACTTCATACTGAGTGTGGGTTTGGATGGGAAGTTGTTGTTTATGGAGGACCAACAGAAGCATTGTAATGTGCTGGATCTGGTTTTACTTAGCTCACTTCTCACCAGAGAAGTGAAGTTGCATGGCAAAGCAAGTTTGGTAACTGTATAGTCTTTAAGGCTGCGTATAACTTGCTGGGGGTGGAACTTAGTTGCTAGGTTGTCTGCTCCAGAAGCCCAAACAATCTCCCTGAGTACTCAGGTTAGAGCATGGGCATCTCTCACAAGTTGTGCTGTAGGTTCTTTGTGCAACTGAGATTTGTGCTGGCATCTGCTTCTGTTGCTGCCATGCAGGTGTCTTGCTAATGCGATCATTTAAGGAGCTCCACAGACTACTTTGTATTTTCAGGAATGTGCAAAATGGGCTTTCCTTTATTCTTTGCAGCCTCGTTTGGACCAAACTAATTCTTCATATGAAAATTCAGAATTGGCAGAATTGGACAAACTGAGGTTCAGGCATTGCCTTACAACCCTTACAATTCCAAGACGGTGTATAGGATTTGCAAGAAGACGAGTTGGCAGGGGTGGAAGGTATGATTGCATTATTTTTACTCTTTGTTTCCCTTGAAAGTATAAAAGCATGTATATAAGAAACATAATTGACTTTTTTTTTCCCATCTTTTAAAATCAGGGTTATAATGGACCGAATATCCACAGAACATGATCCTGTCTTGAGACAGATTGACCCGGAAATGCTGAATAGTTTTTCAAGCTCTTCCCAGACTTTAGACTTTTCTTCTAATTTTTCACGGACCAATGCTTCCAATAAACGTTGTGAAAACAGACTGTCCCTTTCTGAAATACTAAGCAATATCAGATCATGTCGACTGCAGTGTTTTCAGCCAAGGCTACTAAATCTACAGGACAGCGATAGCGAAGAATGTACCTCAAGGAAACCAGGGCAGACTGTGAATAATAAAAGAGTTTCTGCAGCATCTGTAGCTTTATTGAACACCAGCAAGAATGGCATATCAGGTAGGCAGAAGGATTTGAATTCTTATAGAGCTTATATATTAAGTTCTGGTGCTTTTTTTCTTGGAACTGGGCTGATACCACCTTACCTAATGATGTATAACTAAACCCAATGATACAGGGTAACTGTTTTATATTTCTTAGGGATTTTCTTAAGTTCTCTTCCTCCTGCTTTAATTGCAGTTTAGATAGAATCATGATAAAGTGCTGGACTTAAACATGCCAGATGTGAAGGAAGGATTCTGTTTGTGTGTCAGCATTGCTTACATGTAATTTCACAGCCTGACCTCGTTTAAGGAGTGAATAATGGTCTTTGTGAATGCAAAAGAGAAACCATTGTTTTATTGAGGGTATCAGAGTGGGTGGAACGAAGTGGAGACAGGGAGATGTTTTTGGAGTTCTTTAAATCTTGCTAAACCATCTCCAGAAACCAGTAGTGAATTAGAAAGGTCGCTGAGCAGTTGGCATGAAGGAGGCACAAACAGTGTTTTGAGTTGACATCTGGAGGCTTCCAGTGTTGAAATTTTTACTGTAACAGTGATAAATCTTGCTCTGCTGATTATCAGGAAATCAACAGGCATAGGTGAAGAGTGATGGGGGATTTCCTTCTCCCTTAAGTTTGATGTCTAACTCTCACACTTAATGCAGCTGTCTTTTATCGTTCAGTTTTGTGACCTTACAGCTTCAGATGAGCAAGATGGCAATTCATGTATGCTTTAAGTCATGTATGCTTTAAGCAAAATAAATAAATAAATTCAGTAGAATCTTCACAGGACTATCAAATATATGTAACACCATCCTGATCTTTGTACCCCCTTTGTCACTGATTTGGGTACAGAATCACTTAACTTGGAATAAAAAAGAACCAGAAGCAAAAAATTGCTTTAAATTTACATTAGCAGTCTCAAATACAACTAATATATGAAGCAAGTGATTTATTTATAACAAGTGACAATGTTAAAATTAATACTACTGAAAGAATATATGATTCTTCAAAATGCTGGATGGTTGGAGATGTGCCAGAAGAGATCTCTTACCAAGCACAACAAGCATTTGAGTGTTTTCCCACTCTATTGTGTGCATACAGAACTTGGTATTGTAGAAGAAGATAATTGGGTGACACAACAGGCTGATTCTAAATCCCATAATTAACATCATGTGGATGTGGAAGGGGCCCATGTCTTTTAAAGGCAGATGCTGTATAGTCATTGCAACCTTTCTGTTGTGCTCTCTTATGAAGAGATGTGCACAAGAATATTTTTTTCTGCTCTATGAAGGGATTAGACAATGTGTCATGATCATATCTTGTTTAATTTTTTTTGTAAAGAGCTTGAAAGGCTGGAGAGTTGCACCTGTAACAGAAAGGGGGCAGTTCTGTGTGATGGGATTATCGATAAGAATTAAGAAAAGCAGTGTGAAAGCAAATGCAGACAACAGAAACGACTGCTGTTTGTCAGAGTTAAGCATGTGAAACGTGGACAGTATGCTAGGATGTACCAGCAAAGGAATTTGCTGGTAGCTCTTTGTATAACGAGCAGGTAGGATTTCTATTTGAGTGAAAAAGTATGGTGACAGCAAGGTAAGGCAAGTTGCTTAAAAATATACAGTCAGTTGGTATTTCTGTAGAATTTCTCATGATAATGTAAGCATCAGTAGATTAGATGAGGGTTAGGTGAAAACTTTGAGGCTTTAGATGCTGCTCTGGAGAGACTTTTTCCTGAGCTTGGAGTCCACTTACACTAGGAGAGTATTCTGAGGTAGAAGCTGATATGTCTGAGTGGAAGAAAAAGGTTGGAGGGATTTGTGAAATATCCAATCTGTAGGTATGAATAAAAATTGGAGCAGTGAAGGGGTTGGTAGGGAAGATCTTTCTGTTTTGATAGGAAGCTAGGTATGCATGGGGGGAAAAGGGTTGGCTCTTGTTGAGTGTTAACCAATTCAGTAAGACTAAAGCACTAAGATGTTGATGTTAGATGGTAAATCAATGAGAGCTCGTGAGTGTGGACTGGCATCCACGTGCTTTAGGATTTGAGCTTCTGGAGTTGTTTTTTTTTTTTTTAAAGACCGTGGGGAACTACATATATAAAATGTGATGGCTCTAGGCTACTTTGTAGAGGAATGGTAATTTACTTTGTATAATCCTGGTGATCTGTCTGAAGACTGTTTAGATGTGAGCGGAGATTACTCAGCAGTTGGAGTACACTGTACAGGGTAATGTTTGGGTTAGGAAGACCTTGTTTCCATATTGAGACCACAAAACAGATCCTGTAATTCTATTAAAGGATCAGGTGCAATAAAGCAACAAAATTGTTTACTGTGTAACTGAGCCAAGAAGAGGCCCTGCTGTTTTCATTTGCTACATAGTAAGTAATGAGAGAACTTTTGAAGGATGGGTCAAGAAGTGGTTGTGTATTAAGTGGCCATAGGTACCATTGCTGTAGTCATTAAGGCAGATCTTTTTGGGAGATGGTTGTTGAAATGAATTTTATTACAGATTTACCTTTGAGCATAAAAGAATCTCTGGAGGAAAAAATGACAGTAGTTAAACTGAATGATCAGTTTTGTTTGAGTTCTTTAGTTTAGTTTAGAGAAGAGTCGGAGGTGCTTGCTTTGGTTATTTGTGTTTTAAGTTACCTCCATGTTATATTTTTACTTCTGTATTGCTGAAGCAATTATTACACTATTTCTCCAGTGCTAAGCATTGTGCAGAGAGAAACAAAGGCTTAGTAAGTGCACAACTGGTTTTGTCATAAAGGTGCCTAATCAGTGTGTGAATAAAGAACCTCTGTTCCAAGCTAAATTTCTCTCTTGCATGTGCTCTAACAAGGGAGACAAGGTCCCTACAACAACCTTATCGCTTTGATCAGTTGTGTAAACGTTCAGCAGGCTTACATGCTGCACCTGGGAAGCAAACGTGGTCTCTTTGCCAAACTCAGCACTGCAAAGATTGTGTTTAATAAATGAGATCAGTTGATGATGAGGATAAGCAGTGTATGTAGGAGGCTGTGAGGAACTTGTCGGTGGTACAACTTACTTTGGCAAAGTAGTGCTTAGCTGGCTGGCTGAATTCCTAGTCTGCAGCTTGTCTTGCTTGTGGAACTGAGGTGAGAATTAGGCTGTAGGCAAAATCTTCAGCTATTTGCCAGAATGCTCTGGGTCAGCTGCCAGTGCCTGGGAGCCGCTCAGACAGCTGGCTGCTAAGTTACTGTGTCCATAGATACAGAAGACAATTGGAGATGATGGTGTTCAGAGGTACAGGATTCTACGTGTGGAGCAGGAGTTGACTTTTTAGAGGTATTCTGTTGAGAATTAAATATCACGTAGAAGTAATTAATGAGGTACTGTTCTGGTGGGGCAGCCTGAATGATGATGTTTGAATAAAGCTCCTAAGAGCAGTGACATCATAATCTAGGCCAAAGATGTCCAGGGGAGGAAACCAAAGGACTCTCACATAGTCTTTTTTTGTAGTATTTTCTAGTGTTTCAATGTAGGCAGACTGTGCTTAAAGAGAAGTCCTAATATTTAGCAGTGCAAACTGAAATACTGGTCAATAGAAGCTTCAGTGAAAAGTATAGAGAACTTGCACTTAGCCGTGACCTTAAAGGCTGCCTTGGAGTATTGTGGAAGTTGGGTTTGTCTCTAGGAGCCTTCAGTTGTTTAATTTGGCAAAATGAAATGATGGTAGATGTGCTAACGAGTGTCTGCTTTCTTCATAAGGTTAACGGCAGAGTTCAGTGTGACTGAGCAAATCCCTGCTGATAGGTACTGGCCTGGCTGGAGCTGAGATGTGTGAATGCAGAAGCAATTAGTATGCTGCTGCACTGATCAGCCCTGCACCCTGCAGCTGTGTTCTGTGGCTTCCTGGTCTGTGTCAAACTGGGAAGGGAGAGAGAGCAAGTAATGTGTAGGCCAGCCCTGAAGTGGGTGGTGGTCAGTTTGACTCAGCAACTTGGAGTCGAGATAAATGCCCCTGTACTGCAGACAGATAATAGCTAATTAGGAGTGAGTGCATTTTAGGTATTTATCTGCATGAAATTGACTTGTTCTTGAACAGAACAGAAGGCATTATGGAATTTGGTGCCTCAGAACTTAAAAATAGAATTACATACATACGTAATGTTCCATAATGCTTTTCTTGGCTCTGTTGCCTTTAGTAACGAAACACATTTTGGGAGGCTGTTGTGAGGAAGCTTAACAGGTTTAGCTGACTGAATTTTGAGTTCAGAGCTTGTAGTAAGAGGGAAGAGTCTTTGAGGGGATCTAAGTACAGCTAGCTGGGGGGGAAGCTTGATTTTATTTTTTTGAATATGTTGAAAATAACGATAAAATCCCAACAATCTAACAGGGTGAATAACGTAAGTCACTGAACCTTTTAAGTGCTCTTCCAGCCTGTCTGACACTTGTGTTAATGGTGAAACAGTAGAGAAGTAATTTCCCATGTAACTCCTCAACAGTCAGTCTGTGTTTTGGCTCTTACAACAGAATTTCAGCACAAGGGTGAGTACTGCAGCTAGGAAGCAGAAGGGTCAGGCTCTGAAAGACAGCTCAATTAATGTTATTGTTGTCTCACTGTCTCTCAGTGAGATGAATGATGTTCCTGCAGCGTCCAGGTGTTGGAGATGGATGACAGCTTTGGTCTTTGAAGTATGTAGTCCAGAATGCTGAAATGTAGTTAATGGGAATCTTTGAAAAGTGAATTCCCTTTTTACTTGCTCCTGGGAGAACTTAGTTCCAGAGTTGCTTTGACTCCACGAAACTCAGGTTTAGCATTTACATCTGCTGGTATTTTGACTTGGTCATATTTGCAGTTCTTGAGTTGGGGAGGAATATTGAAAACTGCTTTTCTTGACTCCACCATTCCCATACTTGTTGGGAGTGTGATACTACTGGGGTTGTGTTAACCAAGTTCTCAGGGATGATGAAAGCCATTATGTCACTCAACATCTCTTCTAAAAGGAAAAACAGATTGATAGGGCAAGTCCTGTTCAGGTCAGTCCTAAGCATTGCCTTCAGGGGGAGAAAAGTGGTCATACTAAACGAATATAAACAGTGATTTGTGATACCTCATAACGTTTGTGACATGGAGATCAACTTTGTTATTGTGTGTTAGTTTCTTAATCTTTCAAGTAAGGACTGGTGTAGAGCTGGATTCCAACTATGTATACATGTGACCCACTTACACTAGCACCTGCAGAACACCTTCTCTTTTCTCTGCTGACATAAGTGTGCTCAAGTGTTAGACACAGGCTTCCCTTACATAGTCTGTTCTGGTGTCAGAAAAGAAGGCAGCATTTATGCCCTGGAGGAGGGGAAGTTTTAAAGCAGTGACCTGGAAGTGTTCACTGTGACAGTAGGCATCCAGCCAAGCTCAGTGCACTTCTTCCTCAGCTGGGATTTTTAGGGTGTTCTTTTCCTGATTTCCAGGAAAAAGGAAAAAAATATATATATTCTATAAGCTTTTGCTTAAAGGTATTGGAGAGAAAAGTCCCAAGGATAGAGGTTGCTTAAAAACTGTGGAAGCTATGAATCATTTTGTTATGAATTGAACCAATGTTAAAAGAGCACAATGAACAAATTTAGCTTGGCCTCTCTGTTGTGTAGCAGCGTATGAAGATCTTTGGTAGCATCTGGCATACTGTATGTTTTCACCCACTTGTTATCTAGCACTGGCCCATTCTTACATCTGAGGTGTGGTTGCTCTGTGCAGCCTATTTAACGCTGACTTCCCTTTCTTTTCTGTAGTAACAGGGGGTATCACAGAAGAACAATTTCAGACACATCAACAGCAGTTAGTTCAAATGCAGAGGCAACAACTTGCCCAGCTTCAACAGAAACAACAATCTCAGCATTCCGCGCAACAGACACATCCAAAAGCACAGGTACTGTACCTGACATTGTCGTATGTTCCTGTCTTCCTTTTTGCTTCCTGTGATTTTTATCTCTGTTACAAGCTAAATAGCACAGAATCCTAGAATGGCCTGGATTGAGAAGGACCACAGTGACCATCTAGTTTCAACCCTGTGCTGTGTGTAGGGTTGACAACCAGCAGACCAGGCTGCCCAGAGCCACATCCAGCCTGGCCTTGAGTGCCTCCACACTCTGATAAACAGTAAAGTTTTAGAGTGAATGTAGAGTGTGTTTTGGTCAAAATGCTTTTCTAGTTTGCTTTATAGTGCTCAGAAGGTAATTTATGCTGTAGCTAGTGCAAATACCTTTCATATTTCTTCTGTTTTTGAATCAGTTAATGTTTGAAGTTTCAACACCCAGAATCTCTAGTGTGTTTGGTGTGTGGTTTCATTTTCTTGTTTTAGTAGCATATCATGGCTTTGTTTTAGAAGTTGTTTGTTTAGAAGTTAGAAGGCTTTGTTTAGAATTAAGAGACTTCATGTTTTAATGTGTTGTGTCCATGTAAAAATAACCAGTGCTCTGTCAAGTGACGTAAATTGTGATGGGATTTATCTTGCTCTGTGTGTGTGTGTGTGTTTGTGTGTGTGTGTGTATGTATGTGAGTGTAGAAGTGCTCCAGAGAGACTTCTTAGTAAAACCACTTCATGTAATAATGCACTGCTATGAGCAGAAGTTAAGAGAGTACTAAAAACTCATCATTTCTAAGAGGAAAATGTTAGTTTCATGTATCTAACTTGTTTTGTCCAGCCCCTCCACTTCCCCCAAGTTCTCCACACTTCTGAATTCTAAATATTTTTCATCTGTAATTCCTTGCAAGGGATGAACGTTTGTTTTCTGTTAAGTTTAGTTATCTGATAAAGAAAAACTGAAAGCTGATGTCTAGGTATTTTTTTAAGCATTTTATATCTAGTTTCCAGTGCTGTTCACCTTTCAAATCATTCACCTGATTTGACTTATCAGGGATTCCCTAATAGTGGCTATTGATGGTGCTTTTTTGTAAAGATCTGGGTTATCATACTTAAATAAAATGGCTGAACTTTGGATTTTTGGGAGGCTCTGAACATATTTGGAAAGAATAGTTAAGGGGAAAAAAAAAAGTTTTTTTAAAAAAAAGCAGAATGATAAGAGTGGTACAGAATCACAGAATGGCCCAGGTTGGGAGGAACCTCAGGGATCACGAATCTCCAACCCCTCCACCACACACAGGGCCACCAACCTCCCCATTTCACAGCAGCCCAGGCTGCCCAGGGCCCCATCCAACCTGGCCTTGAACACCTCCAGGGATGGACGGGGCATCCACAGCCTCTCTGGGCAGCTGTTCCAGCACCTCACCATTCTCATAGTAAGAACTTCCCCCTGACATCCAACCTGAACGTTCCCTCCTTCAGCTTAAAAACGTTTCCCCTTGTCCTTCTATCATCTACCCTTTAGAAGAGTTGACTCCCCTACTGTTTATAGGCTCCCTTTAGGTACTGAAAGGCTGCAATGAGGTCACCCTGCAGCTTCTTTTCTCCAGGCTGAAGTATGAGAGCATTTTTATATCCAGAATTCAGTAGGTGATTATGCAGTGGTATGAATTGCTCCATGAGAATGAATGTGCTGTGAATTCTGTAGATTTAGGTTAGTGTGTATTCTCTGTGCAGAGATAGAGGAGACAGCTTACAGCCATAGTAATCATCCTAGAGGAAACATCTAAAACACTTTAACAAATGTAGTTCTTCACTTTGTACTGGTATAACTATAAAGAAATTAAAAAAATATACTTTTTTTTTTATTCCCCCAGGGCTCCAGCACCTCTGACTGCATGTCAAAAACACTTGATTCAGCCAGTGCCCACTTTGCTGCATCCGCAGTGGTCAGTGCACCTGCTCCTGGTCGCAGTGAGGCAACGAAGGAACAAACCCCCAGCCACAACAACATTAATGGTGTTGTCCAGCCTTCAGGTGATGATTTCTTAAAGCTCGTGGTCTTGTGCAGAGCAGAGAATGTGCCAAATGATCTTATTTCATTTCTCCAAAATCATATATTTCAGTATGTTTTACTACTCCTGAAGGTTTTAAGGCTTACTGTTAAATATTTTTGTGCCGTGGCATGCACATCAGTTTGGTAATAAAAACTGTCAGTGCTCTTTGACCCTTGGAAGGACATTCTTGTTTTTCTTTTGTAGGCTTTATCCTCTATTAGTCTTTTATAATCGAAGGGATAATTGACAGTGTTTTATAAAGAGAGTGAATGTGAAATTTAAGAGGGGCGCCAGTTGCTTAAAAAATCAAGTACTTGAAGAAGAATGTAGGAAATTTGTAATGTTTTTCAATCACTATCTCACTTCCTTATTCAAACAAAACTGTGCTTACCAACTACTTCTAGTAACTCCTCTGATGTTACTATCAGTTCCAGATTTCATAGCTCTTAAGATTCCTCCCAGATTCAAGCACAACATAAGTTGGCATTCACTGCCTTGCTCCCAGCCTCTGTTTCTGAACCTCCCTGGCAGGAGGCAGCAATGCCAGTTATATTGGTGCAGTTGCTATGTTACTGAGAGAAATAGTCTTTGAAATTTGGCTGTCATAACTAGTAGAAGGCTTTTATAGTTATTTGTTGTTTTAATAGCTAATGATGTGATTAGTTTTATAGAGCTTCTGCTAGGCTGGGTTAATGATGAAATAAGTGCAAAGGGGGGAAAAAAAACAACAACGCAACACAGCTGAATAAAATCAATATACTGGAACTGATCCAGTAAAGAAAAAGGCAACTGTGTATAACTTGCTTAAATATCAGATCTGGGAGTGTAATGTTTTGAGGGATACAGGATCAGGCGTATCAGCAAAAGCTTTACAGTTGATGAAAAATATTGCAAATATGCATATAAAATTAGATTTGTGTTACTGTTCCAAAGCTGTAAATGTCAGTGATGTAAAATAGCCATTCCAGTTTTAGATAGGAAGATTTAAATTAGGACGTATTAAGTAAAAACAGCTTTTTGCAGGAATAGGGAAAAACATTCTTAGTTCCAATTTTCTTAAAATTAAATCAGTGAATAGGAGGAGGAATCCTGAGAGCCACTGGCTTGATTGTGCTGTGCTTGATTTTAGCTGGGACTTGAACCTAAAGTTTTCCCCCCATTTGAGTACAAACAGCAGTGCTCTGTAAGCTGGAAAGGGGCCCTGCACCCCTCATTCTCTTGCCTTGAGGGAGGCTGATCCCAGCACCTCGTGGTGTTGCCAGTCAGATAAGGGAGGAGGCAATTCAGAGCATCAGAACTCGGTTTCTCACTCAGTCTCTGCAGTTGCCTGCCTAAGCTGTGCCCCATTTGATGTACTTTTATAGGAAATGTTGCACTTTAATTTAAGGCACCTAAATTGAGATGCATAAAGTTGGAAAACATAAAAACTCTTTGAGGCTGCAATCTGTTCCACCTTCTGATTCTGATGTCTTTGTGAATGAAGCAAACAATAAAACCACTTAAAATATTTGTACGTTTGACTGGAAACATTTCTAAAACTTTTCATTTATTTGAATCTTCAAAGCAGGTAACACAGGGATGATTCTAGTGACTCATACACTTAAATCATTACTATTGATTTAATCTTTTGTCTTCAAATCTAAATGGCATGTTTTTAATTAAAAACATTTTTGCAACAGGAACCTCCAGAACGTTGTACTCCACCAACATGGCTTTGTCATCCAGCCCAGGGATTTCAGCTGTACAGCTTGTAAGGACAGTTGGCCACACCACCACAAACCACTTAATTCCAGCGTTGTGCACGAGCAGCCCTCAAACACTTCCCATGAACAATTCTTGCCTGACTAATGCAGTGCACCTCAACAATGTCAGTGTTGTTTCTCCAGTCAATGTGCATATTAACACAAGGACTTCAGCACCATCGCCAACAGCCTTAAAACTTGCCACAGTTGCTGCCAGTATGGACAGAGTGCCAAAGGTAACTCCTAGCAGTGCCATCAGCAGTATAGCAAGGTAAGTGCAGGGCAAGTTAGAGCACAGATTCCAGTTAAATTTGGGCTGCCTGAATGTCTCCATAAATGTGCCCAACTCTGCTTAAGAGCACGAAATAGAATCTTTTCCCCTCCTCAGAGATCCCTCGGTGTGGGGTCAGCCTCACAAAAACATCCAGCTGCTGGCATCGTCAGCATGACTGTGACAAATGAAAAGAGCTGATGCACTACTATCTTTCTGCAGATGAACACCCAGATAACTTCTGCCAGTTTGGAGCACACCACTTTTGGTGATGTTCCATTGTGTTTAGTTGGCTTCATTTTAACCATTTTCATTTGTCCCTTCCCATGCAGTATTTGCCAGTAGATTCTTCCAAACTCTCCACATGTTCTCTCTGCAGATCTATGTACCCATAGTATAAGATGCAGGCTAGCACATTATTTTGCCCATACGTGTGTGGGTACACATTCTGAATTCAATATAGAAAACAGATATAAGCCAGCCTGTATCTTACTATACGTGCCTATATAATATATAATTACTCTCACTTACCACTACTTAGTCAATACTTAAGTGTTCCATAGGACTGGCAGTGGTTTGTAGTTGCTCATATTTTTGAAAATGACAGTATTTGGGCTGTGTTTTAAAGGTTTCTGCTAGATTGTAAGATGCTTTAAAAGGGAAAAAGGAATACTTGTCCATAGGTTAAGAAAGCAGAAAAAGAGCATTAGCTTTATCCAGTATGGATTATTTCATGACATTTCTAGAGATGTTAAAAAGAGCTTTTGAGGTAGAGAAGCACATATATAATATAGTCACTGTGGGGAAAGTGGAAAAGCTGTTTTTAAATTAGCAAGTGCTTTAAAGTGTACTCCTGTATCATTAGTGCCTTTAGCTCTTGTTTCCATCGAGTCAGAGGAGTGTTTCAAGTCAAGTCAGCATATGCCTGAAAGAGAACCATCTTAGCTGAATAGACCTAAGGCTCCTCTGCAGGGAATGGTAATAAATTCAGAAAGAAATTAGAAGTTCTTGTGCTAGTGCTGAAACTGAACTGGAAAAAAAAAAAAATCACTAATGGAATAATTGGTAGTTGATGCAAGTCCTAATGGCATACCTTGACTCTGTTCCTTTGGGAGACTTTTTATTATTATCCATAATTTAGGCTGGTAATTTATAGTTGAATGCATTGAAGTTGGACCATCTCTGTTAATAATCTTGTAGAAGGAACTGCAGTGTTAATGGAGTAAAAGCAATTCTTAAATGCCAGTATTTAGTTTTAAATGGTCTGTTTCTGTCTAGTGCACGTGTTAAGGTTTGTCCTTGATCCAAGTAAAAGCTGTGTAGCAGTACAGAGCCTGTAAGAAATCACTGAAATTGCATAAATATTTGTATTCTCTCTGTAATCATGGAATGCTTCTTTTGTTGCAGAGAGAACCATGAACCAGAACGGCTGGGTTTAAATGGCATAGCAGAGACAACAGTAGCAATGGAAGTGACATAACCTCAAATCAGTGTCTCAACCTGTGCTGACGGTGTAATCATTTATATTCCAACTGAATGCAAAATACAGCACTCTGTGGATCACAGAGAACTAAAATGGACCTAAATGGACTATCCTTATATCGTGTATTAAGTCGATATATAATGTAAATTTTGTAAAATTGGGAAAATCACTACCTTGTAAAATAGTTTATTTGTATCATCAATATTATTTCTGTTACTTGAATAGTAGATATTCATCATCATGCTTTTGCACTTGAATTTGCAACTGAATGGATTAAAAAATAATTCTTTAATGGGATCATGAGCATGAAATGGGATCCTGCATCACTTGTTTTAACTATTTATTTTGCCATGTTTACATTTTGTATCTTGTACAAATAAATCCAACTTTGTGTCTAAAAAAAAAGTTAAAGATTCATAGCTAGGAGACAAAATTCTTGTAATTTTTTTCTAAAGGAAATGTAAAGTTTTCACTTGGTTCATTTTGTTTCACAATTTGACTAGATGGACTTTTTGGTAAATACTTTAGTGGCATTTCACTGTCAAATATGAAGTTCAAGGCAAAATAGTATTTTCTATTACTGTGCAGGGGAAAGGGATGGATCGATACATGCAAATTTAATGTAGTAACTCACTTTTCCATATATTTTGAATGTATATTTCTATTTATAATACCAGTTTATAAAAAATAATTACACAGGAAAAAAAAACTGACTAGGAAAATTATGCATCTAGCACACATAAAATTGTGCAGATAAGAGAAAATTTTCAACCGATTACATTTTATCCGAAGACTGCGTATTTTAACCGGCTTTAAAACTGTAACACACCACGTAAAGGATATTTTACCAGGTATGTATTGCATTATATATCATTGCAATAATTATTGGATGTCTAGATATCGAGCCATCCCAGGTGGTGGGGGGGAGGGAGGGTTGTGGCAAGATCGTCTTTTCAATTTTGGAGAGTTTTCCTGTGGCTACAAGGCAAGTAACGGGTTGGAAAAAGTCTGACTGTAAGCGTTGGACACCTTCGTAGTGTAGTGTTTTAGTGACTTTTTTTATACGGTTCTTGTAAATTAGATACGTGTAGTGGTGTTTCAGAATGTTTGTTTATGCACTAGTTCAGACAACTTTCCCTGTTACTTGTTCTTGATAAGTGAAAACTGCAGGGAAATAAAAATACATATCAAAACATGGACACGTTGCATATGTGTTTATTTCACATCGTGCAAGCAATGCAGGTGTAAATTTCAGACAATGTTTAATGGTCTTTTGATGATGACTTGGGCTGCGGTGCTTGTATTTAATTCTGCACAAGGTTTTGGTGTATGTGATTATTTCTTGTTTCTTAAAGTGTGTGGTAGTGGGAACCTGAGAGTTGGAAATAATCAGGGTAAGGAACAGCTTCTTGTTCTGCCAGAGGAACCTCAGAGGGTGGTGAGGCACTGGCACAGGTTGCCCAAGGAGGCTGTGGGTGCCCCATCCCTGCAGGCATTCGAGGCCAGGCTGGATGTGGCTCTGGGCAGCCTGGGCTGCTGGTTGGCGACCTGCACACAGCAGGGGGTTGGGGCTGGGTGAGCGCTGTGGGCCTTTGCAACCCAGGCCATTCTGTGATTCTGTGAACTGTCACCCTTGTCAAGGCTGACATAGGCTTACGCACGTGCTCTTTCCCGAGGGCTGTTGTTGGTTGGACTGCAGTTAATACTGCAGTTTAGCATTTTGCGTTCTTGAGAGCATCTAAAAGAATAATTCATGCATGTCTATTTAAAAAAAAAATAGAGGTATGATTTCTGCTGTCTGTCTCACAGTCAGTATATTCTTTCAGTTAAATGTTTGTACGAAGAGCTGCTTTTAATCTGTGTTGTGCTTAAACATGGTTTATCTTAGCTTCTGGCATTTAAACGTTTTCAGAGCTGTAAATATGGGGAGTTTGTCAGAAATTTGGGTGTCTATTATTACTCTTCTTTTTGCTTAACTGACGCTTTATTTTTTTCTTCGCTATCGAGTCCACAGAGAGAGAGAACATCAGAATGTGTCCATGGGAATACATGGAGGATCTCCTGATGCTTCAGTGTTCCTGCCTTGATCAGGCAAAGCGCGATGGCAGGTTTGGGGTCCTCAGCGCAAGGGGAGGCACGTGCTCATTCACTGCTCTTTCTGCACTGTGCATTTATTGGAAGCTCCACTTTCTGATACGCTGCTCATTACGTGTACGTGAGCCTTTCATGTCTGCCTAAGGTTTTCTGTGGAACTCCATTCACTTCTTTGAATGGCTGCATGATTATGTAGCCTGAAGTAGGAAGTTTTTTGGAAGCCAGAAGCGTCACAAATGGGAGCAGTACCCTAAAAAAGAACTGCATTCTCTAATTTAGCCCCAAAGCTTTTTTGAGGTTAAATAAAAATGGGAAGTAATGTCTTCTGCAGATTGAAAGCTGCATTCTTAGCAAGTGAGCGCTCCTGAGCTCTGTAGTATGTGCTCAACCCACTGCAAATGGAGATCATTTTCATGGTACATTAGACTAAAAATATCCTTACGGTTGCCATGTATCTGTGACTTCATGTAGCCTAACCCTCATCCAATTACTGCAAAAAGCCTTTTGTTGGCACCTGTAACTTTTAATAGATGCTGGAAGAATATGAGATGGAGGAAAGGATTTCATAAGCTCTAAAGGTGAGTGTGCCATGTGTTGAATGACTTCCATTTGAAGTATTAGCATTGATGTGGCTTTGCAATAAAATAGAACTCTAACAGTCCTTGTAAGAATTTCTAGTCCTTAACTGTGGGCCTAAGGTGCCAAGAAAGAAGAATGATGGGCAGTGCTGTATTCTGTAGAAATACAGAATGTAGCTGTAGAAATGTTGTTCAGGTAAGATTGTTTTTATTATCCGTAACAATTTGTATTGGGCTTCCAGTGTGACACGCTGAATCTTCCTATGGGAGTCAGATATTATAGAAAACAATGATTCTCTATTTAGAGTTGTTTAATGCTTTTGATCTGTAGGTGAACTATTGAATTCTGATGTGTGCCTAACTGTAGGCATTGTGATTTTGAATATTCACCATTTGAAGCCAAGCAATTTTGCTGTAACAGGGGGGTAGGAAAATGCGCTTAAGTGGAGTCAAGCTAGATTTCAGTCTGTTAGTATTTGGCTTCAGTGCTCGATGTTTAAAGCTGAGAGCCTCCAGAGGTCCTGTTTTGTCTCCTGGGCTGTGTTTGTGAGAGCCTTGCAGTTGTTGGCAAACCTCATGAAGTGAGAAAACTGTTCCAAGCCAACTGCAGGGCTTTTCTGAAAGCCAAATCCAGGGGTTTTCTGCTGCTTTTTCCATTCCTTTCTGCTGTACCATAGAAGATCTCACAGTGTGAGAGTGTTAGAAATCTGCAAAGGTATCACCCAACTTTGTTTCTGATTTTGCTGTAGTACTTTGCCTCCTCTCTCCAGACATCACCGGACCAATATGCTGTTTTATTTACAGAACAATCTCATTCCTTCAATCCTGGACAGGACTATATGTGCAGGTTAGGTTTTTCCCCCCTGGCAAACAAGATGCTTATTGCAATGCTTTGCTGTTTTGCTGAGGCCCTGGTTTTGAGACTTCTTTCCCTACTAGTCCATTTTCCTCTACTTCTGACTCCATTGTAGAGGATTATAGAAAGGTTTCCCATTTCTTTTTAATGGTTATTATAATTATTTTTAAATCAGAATCGTCAGATGGTGCAGCCTTGTGGGGTTGATTGATTCATCCTGCAGTGGACTCAGTACTGTGTTCACAGCCATTCAGGCTCTCAATTTCCAGTACCTTTCAGGAGGAACTGCTCAGGATATACTGAGGATAAAGTGTCCTGGTGGGAATTCACACCTTCAAACAAGAAAGCTCTCAAGGCTGCAGCAAATAAACTTAGTACAGGCTGCTCATGTCAACAGACTTCCTTCATGTGACTTCAGGTGAAGTCTCAAATCTCAGTTCTCTATCTTTTTTCTTTTATTCTGTTTTTAGGTTTCACTATTCAGAGATGGAGATTTACCTTTGTGAATTGAACGGCATCTTTGTCTTCATAGTAAAGCGTTACTCAGAAAAGAAGGTGGGGGGGAAAAATGGAAAGAGATCTCCGAACAGTTAGGGGAACATTGCCTGTGTAGCAGCAGAACAGGTAGTAAGAGTTGGGTTAGCTCTTAAGATCCAAATGTTTGTATTTGAACAAGGGCACATGGGGGGGAATTGGTTTCTTCTTCTGGTGCAACTGTTAGGAGCATTCAGTATGGGCAGTTTTGGTCCGTGAGCCAAAGCAGCCCCACATCAGCTTAGCAGTGGAGCTCCACCGTGGAACCACTTGTACCTGGGAAGCTGATTTGAAGGGGTTCATGGGCAAAGGACAGGGTGCTTCAGGGTAAGGACAGCATTGCCTGAAGCCATCGCCCACAGGAACGTAGCAGACGGTAGGGGCAAAGGATAGATGGGCTGCAGGGTGGGGAGCACATCCCTGGTGGCTGCTGTGCATCCCAGCGCATCACGGCGTTACTGCATCACCAGGGCTTTCCACTCTGTTGCTCCTTAACAGAGCTTATGTCACAGACACCCAGTCATACTGCTGCTAGTGAACTTTGCCAACCTAACAGCTATTTGTGAAATGCTCTACGTGCGTTTAAAGGCAGCATTTCTCTCGAAAGGCGGTGTAACGTGAGAATAGCATCTGTATGAAATGGGAACGTATCTGGGTAAATATTCTGCAAGGCTTTACTTAAATGGCCAGGAGGTGAATGTAAAGATGTAATTCTGAGAGAAATGAAATCAATGTTGTGTTCTATTTGGTCAAGTCCTTTGGCTGAGAATGTGATAAGTCCCAAAAAAAGGCTGCAGTACTTAAGTTACTCTGTCGTTCTAAGCATGTAGCTTGAATTGCTTAGCTTGTCCCTTATCCTCCTGCCAGGGAACACAGAGCCTTCTTAGAGAAGAGGATGTGAAACATGGATGAAGAGACGTAACTGCCCAAAATGCCCTGTGCAGAAAACGGAGAGCTGTCTTGGGCTTATCTGTGTCAGAATAGCTTTTCCCCTGCACCCGGTAGGCTGCTTGGTTTCTGAAGATAGGATTGTTTCTGTGACTAAGAACAGGAAAATCTGTTTAGCCCAATCTTGTTTCAATCCATTACACACTGATTTAACTCTAATACAAATGTAATTACGCAGGGAGGATAAAGTAGAAAGATCAATTAGAGAGCAAGGAGTAAATGAAGGGAGGAGGCAATTAAGACCACAGCAGATAAGAAGAAAACGGGAGCAGGAAAGATAGATCAGCCTAAATACTTTGTCTGACTGGAGTACACAGCCACCTGCTGCCACTCCCTTAGAGTTCTGACAAATAAAAGATCGATTGCAGCATTATAACTCTCGTTCTGACAAGGCCTTATCTCTTCAGGAATGCACGTGGGGAAAAAATAGTGAACTAATACTGTTCCAGCTAGTGGAAATGGAGTAACGATGGCAAAAAAGTCAGTGGGGCAACAGTTCAACTGACCAAGGCTGGGCAGGGCTAATAGTCACGCATTCAAAACCTCAGTAGCAATTCAGACTTTTGATGGAGATGCTGATGGGAGGTCTGGCAGCGAGGCCCTGCTTCAGCAGCCCCATATGCCCTGCCTTTCCCCCCGAGGACAGGCTGGTGGCAGTGAGCTGTGAGCTGATGGCAGCCTAGTGCTGGCTTTCCCACCATGGCTGTGAATGCTTCACTGGCTGTTCCTGAATTAATGTTATTTCATTGAACCTTGCCCTGGGGATAAAATGATGCTAAAGCTACCAGCACCCCCCTCTCCCCCCACCCCCATTCTCTTGATGATGATCTGACTAGACTAGTCGCTGTGGTTTTAAATCAACAGCTTTGTAAATGACACCAGAAGATGGCATCATCTGCCTGTAGTGCTTTTTAACTCTTTCTGGGCTTTCACGCATCGAAGTGTTGGTTTGATAAAGGAAGATGAATTTTGTTTTTTTCGAGTTACAATCCTTTTATTTTGGGTATTTCAGTAACACAGAAGGATGAAAACTTGGGAAGAGATTTGAGTAACAAAATGCTTTGCTGTTTGATGCAAAGTGATAAAAATCAATTCTTTTCTGAAGCCAAGACCGTTTTTACAGGTGGGTAAGCACAAAAGATACAACTGCATAATGTGAATAATTTATTTGAAGGCTGAGATTATCTCTGTGTGTTAAGGAGATGCATAAATGCTTTAAAGTAAGCATATCTTGAAGTGTTTGGCAACTGGGAGACCATGGCTGCTCTTAGCTCAGGCGTTTTCAGGTGGGCTATCTTTTGACTGACAGTGCTCTGGGCACACAGATGAGGTTGTTTCTCTTTCTCCTAACTGCTTTCTCATCACTCTTCATTTTGTTGCTTGCTCTTTACTTCTTGGCTTCTTTACTTATTTCTTGTTAAGCATGCTTTGGGTTTGTAACAGTTTCTCTGATGCCTTCCTTACAGTCTCTTCTGATGTCTGTGGGATAGTAACCATCCTTGCTAATTAAACTTCCTTTTGTCTTTTGGATCCCAGCCCTGTTGGTACCTCCCACAATAAATCCTTTACCACCTCTTTCCTTGTAGATGCATCTCAGCACTGATGACACGGGTAAAACATCAAATTTCATCTTGATGGCTGTTGCTGATGCACCAGGATCAATGGAATCTACATTAAAGCTGCTCTCCTTGCTGATAAGTTGCTCCCCTGGCCAGAACTGATGTCAGTTCTTTGTACTGAATTGTTAAAGACAGCAGAAATTCAACCTTGTCATTCATTTTCTCCTGAAGCTCTTTCATCTCCCAACTCCACTGCTCATTCCTGGAGCCCAGCAGCAGTGAAAGGAAGCAGTGTTCTTTTGGCTCTGGGGATAGGAAATAGCTTTTTCACTCCTGAAATGCCCTTTATTCCTGCAGGTCCATCTCTATCAGAATCCACATTTACTGTTGTTCAGTACCTCTGCTCACAGCTCCCTTCTTCGTTTGGTCACACTGCTGGTTCTTCTGCAGAGAAAAGGAATCTTATTCTTTGCTGTGGTTGTTCCCCTTTGCCCCCATCTTAGAGGAGGGATTTGTTTGGAGATCTGTCATCCCAGCCTGTTCAGTGAACCCACCCAGCTGAGGTGGTTGGATCCTGAGAATTTCTTCAGGTACAGCCAGAACTTGCTGTCAAACCATATCAAACTCAGGCAGGGTGATTTTTAACCGTGGACTCGGTATCTAGCTGCAGAATGTAACCCACAGTTGGAGGAAAGGTTTGTTTCATGTGCATGATGCGTATAGCAAGAGAATTTGTGTCCCGATGGACTGTAGCTCAGTGAGGCCAAACAGCACCGCTGCAGTGATGTTAAAAGGATCAGAGTCCACCTCCCAGCCGCACAGAGGACCACCCAAAAATCAGGCTGGGTCACACCTTCCATCACTTGAGGCTCTGTAAGCGAGGCGCCAGAATACCCAGAGCAAACTGGAAGAAGCTGTCAAGCTTAAGGAAGTCCTGATTGCTCCCGGATCTGACTGAAAAGTAACGTTCTGACTTCTGGCTGCTGAACTCGCAGTCATCTGGCATTAAGTAGTAAAAATAGCAGGTTAGTGACCATGCGGTATTGTCTGCAGGACAGACAATGCAGTATTGTTTCTGACAACAGTGCTGAGAAAAGGTGGCTCTTCACAGCATTCTCACTGGTGGCAGATTATACCTGCTCTAACAGGGAGATACAGATTTGCCTATCTTGCTCCACAATGAACTCTCAATAATGGAGAAAAATACGGATTAATTCTTTTATGGTTAAGCCTCTACTTGCCATGACTTACGAGTTCGCTATTCACGGCGAGAGCTTGAAACATAAGAGAAATGAAAAGGCTGAATAATTGGTAATCCGTGGGAATAAATCACATTATATGATAATGCGTTATCACATGCTGCACATTGCTAACTCTCCTTGATGTAATTACTTTTAAGAAGGGCATGAGAGCCTTTGTAACAACTCGCTTGCTCCTCTTGTAACTGCATCAGGTAATGAGGACAGCTTCAAGAAAGGGAAATCTCTGTAGAAATATTGAAGATGTGACCCCTGCCAATTTAATTGCATGACTGAGGCCAACTTGGTGAGACTGGTACTGGAGAAATCCTGTTTCAGCAGCTGCTTGGATCTGCTCAAGTCTGGGTGCTGTCTCAGCCCTGTTGCTTTCCCTACAGCATCTCAACACTGCATGTCTTCAAGCAGGGTTGGTAAAGAGCTGCAGGCTCCCTGGGCCACCCCTGCCCTGCCCGCTGCCCACATCCATCAGTGCCACATCCCTGCCTCTGGGCCACTTCCCCGGGCAGCTTTGGAGAAGGAGTGCTTCCTCTTGCCCCACCTGAGGCCATCACCTCTCATCCTATTGCCGTCCCAGGAGGGAGGTAATGATGGAAGAGATGTGGCAGATCGAACTGTTCCAGGTGCCTTTAATGCAGGGAGCCGGCTGAGGCCTTGGGGCAGCACATGAGGCAGGGTTACCTCTGGCAAATAAGGAAACGCGGCTTTAGAGCTTTAGGCAGGGCACAGGCTCCAAGCTTTGTTTTATTTTCCAGCTGCTGATTCACGCCTTGCACCCTGCCTGCCTTCCTAGCGCTGCACCCGCGTCAGCGCTGCTCCACTTTCTGCTTTTCCACCCCCGATTTCAGGCTCATAGAACGGCGGGGAGCAAATCGCCCTCCGCCAGCTCCGTTTAGCAGAGTGAAGAAGCACGGTTTCGCCCCCCATCCCTCTTTGTTCCTGGGCTGGGGCGGGAAGCAGCCGCGTCCGTCGGAGCCCGAGGACGGGCGCGGCGCGGCGCTGCGGGCCGAGAGCCGCCACGGGGGCGGGGGGCGCGGACTGCATTGCCCGGCATTCCGCACGGCGGGCGGAGCCGGCGGCACTGCGGAGCGGCCACAAAGCCCCGGGGGCGCGGCGGGGTGAGGCGCCGCTCCTGCAGCCCGGCAGCCTCGCCGGGGCCGGAGGAGAGCGGGGATGCGCTGCCGGCTCTGAGCGGCGCCGAGCGGCTCCTCGCCCGGCCCCGCCCCGTCCCTCCTTCCCCCCCCCCCCCCCCGCCGGCAGCGGGGCGTCTGCGGCATCGGCACCGGCATCGGCATCACCACCTGCCCGGCGGAGGAGCGCTGCGCAGAGCGGCGCCGCCGAGATGGCGGATCCCGCCGAGTGCAGCATCAAAGTGATGTGCCGCTTCCGGCCCCTCAACGAGGCGGAGATCCTCCGCGGCGATAAATTCATCCCTAAATTCAAGGGCGAGGAGACGGTGGTCATCGGGGTGAGTCGTCCCTCGGCGGGCGCGCCTTGTAGCCGGGGGGAGGGAGGGGGGGGGTCCTGGCGGCGGAGGTCGGGAGGGTGATGTCAGCGATGTCGGCGATGTCGTGCGGGCTCTGGGCGTGCTCACACCGCGCTGTGCTGCGGCAGCGCCGCGGGGAAAGTTTGCGCGGGCGGCGGGGGGGGGGGGGGGGGACAAGGGCGGGGGGGGGCGATCGGGGATGGGGCGTCGGCACGGCGCCCCGCCGCGCTCCCAGCCTTGGCTTCCGTAGCCCGCCGACGTCGCCCTCGGTGCCGCAGCCCCGCGGCTCTGGGACGCCCCCCCAGGGGCGGTGTCCCCCTCCCTTCCCCCCCATCCCCCGTCGAGCTGTACCGCTCTTTGGGGAAGGGACGGTTCCCAGCATCCTCCGAACGCTGTCCGGGCGCTCGCTGTGGGCGATGCGTGGGTTTTTCGGCCTTTGTGGGGCTGTTTGAGGGGTTTCTCGGCCGAGGCAAAGCGGTAACGGACCGACGCGGGGCTGCTGGCACAGGGCGCTCGAAGCGAGGTAACGGCGCAGAAAGCGATGCGTTGCTCGTACGGTTTGCAAGGATTCTTCTTGAAACTTCGCATCTATTGCGGCTTTCAGGCAGAAAAAGCCTTAAAACAATCGTTTTCTCCTCGTTCTGCCGCAAGCGAGTCGTCTGTGGGCAGGAACAGCTGAGTGCCTCCTTTCCCTTCCCTTTCACCTCAGCCCTTTCAGCCAGGCAAGGCAGCGCTCACAATGGGCTGATCTCATCGGGTATCAATCCCTGGGAGGAGCGGCTGCGGCACCGCCGGGGCCTTCAGCTGCCATTTGCTTCACATCTTCCTTCATTCCACCTGAAATAAACCCTCACGCGTATTAAAAGCCGGTTAAAAGACCTGAAATTTAACGTCCCCTTACTGTTCCTGGTGGAATTTGGGTCGCTTTCTTTGCGCGCAGGTACGAAATGAGCGTCTGTGAGTCAGGAGTTTGGGGTGTGGGTGACAGCGACTGCACTGCTTGGAAAAAGGTATTTGTCGTGGAGATGGGAAGTGATTCCTTTTCTCCTTCGCTCAGGAGTTCTGCTCAGGGCAGGGCAGGGGAGGAGACCTCAGCCTCCATCTGAACGGCAGCGTTGTGGTCTGAGAGCCCTCGGAGCCATTGCACAGGATGGGAACAAACCAAAACCCAGCGCTACAGTTTTCCTGTAGCGTTTGAAAAGCACTGCAATGCAGCTTTTACTTTTTTTGTTGCAGAAAACATCGAAAAGAAGGATTCTGTTGTAATAAAGAAGGAAGGAAGCTCGTAGGAATTCTCTCATCCTATCAGAGAAACTAAAATCTGAATGCTTAAAGGAAGCGCCTATCTTTTTTTCTTGCACGTGAGTGCAAATGAAGTTACTTCTCCTTCCCTAAAGCATGGCTGTGGGAGATGCTTTGCTTACGAACCTCTCACCACCATCTCCCATTTTCTTTATGCCTCGAGCAAGTTTTCCAACAACAGAAGATCGGAACTCGGCGTCTATTGACAACAAGGCTGCAGTGGAGGCAGTGTAACAGCGGGTGTGAGTTTCTCTTCCACGTCAGGAGCAAAGCTTTCTGCTATGCCTGGGCTCATTTAGTTAGGAGCTCCTCATCAGGAAGGCCTTGGAGCTGGGCTGTGATCCACGGTTGTACAGCCTTGCCTCTTCCATGGGTGCTTGTGTGCTTTGACTGTGGGTCGCAGCGAGATGTGGGCAGAGCAGGAGGGCCAAAGTGCCTTGCCGAGTATTTTCTGTGATAAATGAAATAGGCAGGAGAAAAACACAGAATAAGAGTGTATTTTTCTATTTAAAATTTTGAAGTAGAATAAAAGCCTTTAATACACACCTCATCTTTAACCGTGGCAGCAAAAGGCGACGGTGGTAAATGCATGGCTCTCTGTTGCGGTTAGCTCCACCATAGTCCCAACAGACTGCAGCTTCATTTTATGTTTCTGCTCCTCTGCAACCTCAAGGTGACTTTCTGATTGATTGTGTTGGCTGACGTTCCTAGAAATGTGCTTTCCTTGCTGGCTTACCATCTCCCAGTCTTACCGGAGCGCGTGCAGCCCCAGCGAGGGGCTCCAGCAGGAGATGGGGGCTCCTTCAATGCCTCCCCATCCTGGGCTGCTGTCCTTCCTGAGCACCCGCGCAGAGGGGAGCTGGAGGGCTCTGTGCCCAGCGGGGGCATTTCATTTTGGGATCCATGGGGAGCCCCCTTCTGTCCCACTGCTGAGCTGACCAGGCTGTGCTGATGCCCGTGGGGTAGCATGGTGTGGGGCAAGGCAGGGCTGCTTGCTGCAGAGTGGATAATGCTGCTGCTCATCAGTGAAGTGTTTCACGTGGCTCACCGTTGTGCTTAAAGAAAGAAATCGCCACCTGATCCGCGGCTCCGTGGTCCTTGTGGTTTAGCAGTGCTTGGGGTGGAATCTGAGTGGTGTTTGTATGCTTTTGTGTGTAAATGGCGTTGCTGCTTACACTGCTGTTTTGCAGACAGGTTATGGGATATTTGGAGATGTTTGACCTTTTATTTCTTGTGTGCCAGTGCTGACAGTAATGTGAAAAAGTCACATTTTTAAGCCTCTCCTGTATGGAGATCCCTGTAGGCTGAGAGCAGCTGTAGTTAAGAGACCTTCAAACAAACCAGCTGGCCCAAAGCCATGGCAGCAAACGAATTACAGCTTCAACAAAACCCAGAGAATATGGGGAGAGCCCACCCTGTGCTGTGTGCCTGTTCCATGGGCTGTGGTACGTGGTGCTCCCGACAAAGGCGGGCATCCATCCCTGCCTCGTGGTGCACAGGCAGCCTGTTTGCAGAGGTTTGTTCGTGGTGTGTCTATAAATACCTCCTACAAAGCACTCCTGCCAGTCTGATGTTGGATGCAGACTGAGATGGGGCTTCTGCCTCGCTGCAGAATGTTGCAGGGGATGTGGAGCACGTCGTTCCCCTGGGAGAACTCTTATTTATCTGGGTGCTGGATGCTGGCCCTGTCCCCCACTGTCTTCGGTCAGCTTTCCGGCTCTGCTGAGCACTGCTGCTGCACTGAGGACTGGGCACATTTTGTAGGACAGCCACTGCAGGGTGCAGCTATGGGATGCTGGTAGCTGGCATAGCTGAGCGTGGTGTTGTTTGGAACTGACGGGATCCAAAGGCACCGAGAGCTGGTGATGGATTCCTTTCTAGGCATCCTTCCTTTCCCTCTGCACCACAAGCTTTTCCCACACCCAGACATGAGCTGCAGCACTCTCTGGCCTGCTGCCTTTTGCTGTTATATGGACAGATGCACCACGATGTGCTGTGCTCGGTCCCCGTGACCACAGACTGTGCTGCTTTCAGGTCAGGCTGCTTCCAGAGAAGCAGCAGCACAAGACTGACAGATCTGGAACTTTGTGCATGTGTGTGTTTTGGGGGGGGGGGGATTTCTCTTGGTAGCTAAAGCTGCTCATTATCTCAGGAAGAAGATAGATGATAGTATGTTTAGTTTGCTTGGGAAGCATCAATGCAACGCAGCTCCTTCCACGAGGCCAGGGTGTCCCTTCTGTACCTTGCACAACAAAGGGTTTCATTTGCTGCAGAACTGCCCTAGCAGCCAGCCAGGGCTCTTCTGCTGAGGTTCCTTTAAAAAGAGGAATTGTTTTCCTAAGGCATACAGCTGTGCTTCGTATCTCCTTCCAAAAGCTTGTGCAGAAGGTGATGGTCATGGGGCACTGAGGGCACGCATGCCTCGTTTTTGCTGGCTTGTAGCATAGCTGCTTACTTCTGTGTCGATGGGCTGGGTTTGGGGGGTTCAGTTTGTGTTCACAGGGTGTGAAAAGTAGCGTCTAATCAACATACAAAGTTCATTGTTTTCACCCAAGCAGTTCCCCACTGGTGTTTTCTCAGAGCGCTGAAGGCTTTTTGATGTGTTCTTCCCATCCTGTCTGGATATCCTTCTCTCAAAATAAATGTCTTCCTTCTGCCTACCTGTTCTGTCAGAAACACAGATGCCAAATGAAAGCTTTGGTACTTAAAAATATAGATGCTGTATTCATAGAAAGATAGAACGGCCTGGGTTGCAAAGGCCCTCAGTGCTCATCCAGCCCCAACCCCCTGCTGTGTGCAGGTCGCCAACCAGCAGCCCAGGCTGCCCAGAGCCACATCCAGCCTGGCCTCGGATGCCTGCAGGGATGGGGCACCCACAGCCTCCTTGGGCAACCTGTGAACAGTGCCTCACCACCCTCTGGGTGAAAAACTTCCTCCTCACATCCAACCTAAACCTCCCCTGTCTCAGTTTAAAGCCATGTCCCCTGTCCCACCACCCACCCTCACAAACAGCCGTTCCCCCTCCTGTTCCCCCTCCTTATCCGCTCCCTTCAAGCACTGGAAGGCCACAATGAGGTCTCCCTGCAGCCTTCTCTTCTCCAAGCTTAGCAATCCCAGTTCCTTCAACCTTTCCTCATAGGAGAGCTGCTCCAGCCCTCCGACCATCTCAGTGGCCCTCCTCTGGACCCGCTCCAAGAGCTCCACGTCCTTCCTGTACTGGGGAATATTCATTACGGTAGGTTTTCAAACATGGACTTGTGTCACTGTGTTGATGCCGTCTCGTTTGCTCCGGTAGCTCCTGCAGACCATGTTAGACCGAGGCCACGTTGGTGCATTCAGCAGTATGCATCTCTTGCTCCAGCTGGGTTGCAGGCTTTGTTTTCCACCCGAGATGCGGTGCTTAGTCACTGCTGTTTGGGCTCGGTTCTGGACGTGCCTGTTCCATCTGATACCATCAGACCGCCTGGCGGTTGGGAAGACTGGGAGTGCTTCTTCTTCTGCATCGTTGGAGATGATTTCTGTGAGGCTTCCTACCCAGAGGAGGGCTGAGCGTGCAGTGAGGGAGTGATGTGCAATTCCATCTCCACCTATTGTTCCAGCGCTTCAAGCTGTGCCAGGAGGATGCAATCCATTGCAGAAGGTAGAGCAGGGGGTGAAAGGCCGACTTAATGTCTCTGCTGCTAATGTGCTTTCCTCTGTGGCAGTGAGCTGAGGAATTTTTAGGGAGAAGGGATGCTTCCATAAAAGCAGAGACGAATTTTTGGAAGGGAGAATAATTCACTTTAGCTTTTCTTGTCAGTTTTTAACAGGACTGCTGACACCCTCAGTGTTACCTTTGGTGTCCTTTCCATCATCGCTGAAGCAACCTCCATTGGGTTGTGTATAATTCCAAACTGGTTCTGAAATGCCTCATTCATCTCCCATCACCGACACGTTCCTAGCTCTGCCAGAGGCTTGTGGGCTGCCAGAGCAGCACGTGTGTCCAGAATTCCACACCTGCAGCTCCCACAGCTGTGCTTTCCTCCGGGTGGGCTTTTCTTTCTGCTGAGGATGAGATTAAATGGCACTTTTAACTTGTGTTACTGGGAATCGCTTGCAAGGAGGGTTGACTGCTTGGGCTCACCTTGTGTATATGGGAGCAGCAAAGGGATCCAGAGCTGTTCAGTGTCTGCTTGATGCTTTTGGCTTCACTGCAGCACTGCTGGTGTTTGCTTTTCTATCTCCATGGGAAAGTACCAGCTGCTTAGCAGTGCTTGCCCAGGTGGTGGCTTTGTGAACCAGGGAAGCACCTTGGTCAGGTTGCTTTAGTTGTTGATTTGGAGAATGAAAATGCTGCATACTTAAAACCACATTAAAAAAAAACAAACCCAAACCATCCTAAATGGGATGCTTCAGAATCTTAAAGGTGTGGAGCGTGGTATTGCTGATGGATTCCTATCCTTAGTCATCTGTGGGAAAGAGCCAAGCCATTTCTAGGCATATATGGCCTCTTTGGATCCTGGCTTTTTATGGGACGTTCCGGAAATGTGTGCTATTGCTATCAAATTCACATTGTGATATTGATAATTGGTCCCATGGCAGCTTCAGAACAATGTATATTATCAAATTATGAGACAGACCCTAATTGAAAACAAGAGCGTTGGATTTTCTTTGCCCCCTGAGAAATGAGTACTCCGAGATAAGAACTTAAATATTTAATAGCAATCCTCTTAGATGCGTCTGCAAGAAGTGAATCATCCTTTCAGTGCCTCACTGTCTGCTGAGAAACTTCACCCGCTGCCTCATGGTGCTGGGCTGTGACATTTCTGCTGCCTGAGAAGGATGCCATACTGGAAAACATATTATGTGTATTAATTGGCCCAAAGACGTGTGATGACTTTTGCTGTACTCCAGGATATGGTATTTCTAAATCCATGTTATACTTGCACTCACAGCTGTCGTTACGACGCAGTCTTTCCCATTTAATTGTCCTTGTAGCAACCTGCAAGGTAGCAAAGACCCCTCGTTTTGGAGATGGAAGCCAACTTTTGGGTTGGGAATCTGTGGAGAGGTCAAACCTCTGATAGATGAGCATCACGTGCTGACTGCCAAATCCTCTCACCGAGTGCAGGGCGTGCAGGAGACCATTACCTGCACTGGGGTAATTGGGTTAGAGAATATATTTAGCAAAGCTGTTAGCAGAACTCAGTAGTTGGAATCTCTTCTCTCAGCTGTGCAGCTCCGAATGGCTTGAGTGTCTGTTCAGAGGCCAGCGGTGGGATGTGGACAGCACTGCGGCTTCTTACAGAGCGCTGCCATTTTCTGTGGTGCACTTGGATTTTTTTTTGGAACAGATTATCAGTCCTCAGGAAGGTTTGGGGCTGTTTTTGAACACGGTGCTCTGTGGTACAAATAGCCGAGCCAGCTGTGCTTGCTGGCACAAGAGCATGCTGAGGGAGGCACGGGGTGCAGCTGGGGGATGTATTTCTCTGCCTCTTTGTCTCTCTGTTGGAGCAGCTCGTAGCGCACGGTCCTGTTCCCACCAGAGCAGCCTGTGTCATTCAGCTGGAGCAGAACTTCTCTGTATGCGTCCGTATTTTCTCACTGCTTTCCAGGTCAATCACAGATGCCCAGCAGAAAACACGTTTGCTCGATTACTTTTCACTTTATGGTATCGTTGACGATTTAACTTCAAAGGAAAGCAGTTCAGTGATGCAAACAAGCCTTAAAGCAAAGTTAATCTTGCTATTCTGGAGCGTATGTATGTACTTGAAGAAAATGTTTGTTTCTGTTGGTGATGAGGGATTTATTCTGTCCATCGCTGCCTCTGCGTGCAGCCCAGATTTTCTAAGTATTATCAAACAGACACCCATTAAAAAGCTGGACTACTCCTTCCGTCTCTCCTCTCTATTGGGTTTGAAGGTTTATATTTCATGGTTGCCTGGTGCCGAAGGGTGGATCAGCGTGGCTAGGGCCACCTGATGGGGCAGGGATGGATTCTCAGCTGGTGAGCAAAACTCAGCTCATGGCTCTGAGTTCCCAGGCCATGTATACACTGGTTTTGCCTGCTCTCCTTTCCCATGAAGTTTTGTGAGCCCAGGCTACTCCAGCAGCGTGGTGTCATTTGGAGTTGTGAGGGTTTTAAGAGATTTGGGGAGTTAGGAACTGTAAGTTGGATAAACAGTAATGCTGGGGAAGTAGAGGCCTTTTTGGCTTCAGTACTAAGGATGTGAGTTTTGATTGGAAATGGTGCCAAGCTTAAGGGTAAGCATTGCTGCTGGAGGTTGAGGTCTGCTGGCAGGATGGCTTGTGACTACTGCGCAGGAGCTGCATGCCAAGAAAGGCCTTGGTGATCATTTTCCCACTCCTTTTCTGCCCGCTGACAATCCTGTGTCTGGCGGGTTTTGTTCATTTCTGATAGAGAGAAATAGAAATCTTTATTTACATGAGAAGCACAGGTGTGAGTTGACCCATAGGCCGTGGGTCAACCCAGTCAGGAAGGAGCACACGTGCTCCTTTTTTTGCTCACATGCGTGGGCATTGCTGTCATCCCTCCTGTGCCTCGTGAACATCGTGAGGGAATGCTGTGTGACAGACCAGATTGTCCCCTGCTTTGAAGATTTGGGAATTGCAGGAGGAACATTTCAGTGTTACTAAATCTGGTAATAGAATTACTGTCAGATAACGGTAGCCAGCACTGCCTGTTTCTTGGATAATTTGCAGAAAGTGGGGCTGCTCTGCTGATCTCCTTGGTATGCTTTATGAAGGGATGTGTGCCGTATACGAAGAGTGTAATACATTTTTAGCTACAGTAAAGTCACAGGATGGGGTTATGAGCCAAAACATGTATTTCTGCACTTAAAAAAGCAAGGCTTACATGATTTTTATTCATGCTTTCTGTGTAACTGAGCTATACTGTGGGTAGTAACGCAAGCAGAACCCAACAACTCATCCCTGCAGCTTGTTTACTGTGGGACCACTTGACATAGACATAGACATAGACATAGACATAGACATAGACATTCTCACTACCACATGCAAAGCTGTTTATCATCAGTTCCATTTGAATTTTGAACAGAATTTAAACAACACTGAATTTCTTCACCACAGACTTAGATGATCAGCGATTCAGATTATGAGATTTGGACACTCCACTTAACACTGTGGGTTCTAGCTTGTCTCCAAATACTGAGACGAGTCGTATAAGGAGATCAGTGTGATAGGCCAAAAAGCAGAAGCTTGTAGGTTTTAAGCCTGCGGGAGGGATTGAGTTGGTTCCTCTTTATACAAAGGGAGCAGGAATGCAAGCCCTGGGTGAGCTGGCTTTGTTGGGTGGGTGGCTTGGTGCCTCCCTGGGGACCGCTGCCTCCTCCATCCTCCACCTCAGCTTTGTGGGAAGGCCCACACTGAACTGGGTGAAATGGCAGGAGGAGAGGAAGTTCCAGATAGGAAAGGATGAAAGAAATCAATAGAAGTGTTAGCAGAGCAAAGAGAGGTCAGAGATAACAGCAGTGGGAATCAAAGCACCTGATGAATCGCTGCAGCTCCTGCGTGTTCCTTCCTGGCGGATGCTAATCTCACTCTATGTCCCTGTGTAATCAGCTTTTAGATGTGCGTTTTGCTTGTGAAGCAAGGAGCTTGCAAGAGGAAGCAATTATCTGCCCCAGGTGCTGCAGTCGGTAACACCAACGCGGAGAGAAATGGTGCCGGGCAGCAGCTCCTCAAAATGGCTGCACGTTCGCATGGCATCGCCTTGGTGAGGGCTGCTCTCCGTCCACGTTTGAAGAGGTTTGTTGCCAGGAGCAACTCGTCTGCATTACTTGGTGACAGGGAAATTGGTCTGCCTGCAATTGGAGCTTCTGTGGAGCTCTTCCATGCTCATACCATAGCTAATAGCGGGGATGTCGAGATGCACACGACACAAGTGTGCATCTGGGCTACAGCCAGGCAAGCTGCAGGATAGGAGGCAATGCTAGCACAGCTGTGCATCACATACCTCCACAGCTACGACTCCATAAAGCACTGTGCTGTTTGCTGCCCTTTCAGTTCTTCTGCTAGTGTCGCTTTTCAATGGAGAAGGTGGAAGAACGTGCAGAATGATTGCTGTAATTCTCCTATGTTAATTCATAGAATCACAGCATGGCCTGGGTTGCAAAGGCCCACAGTGCTCGTCCAGTCCCAACCCCCTGCTGTGTGCAGGTCGCCAACCAGCAGCCCAGGCTGCCCAGAGCCACATCCAGCCTGGCCTTGGGTGCCTGCAGGGATGGGGCATCACAGCCTCCTTGGGCAACCTGTGCCAGTGCCTCGCCGCCCTCTGGGTGAAACACTTCCTTTTTAGCTGCATTGCAGACCAGGGATGATGTTTCTGTTGCACCTTTTCAGTAAACTTCCGAGCTCCCAGCACTACAGAGATTTGGTTTCTCTGAGGTAAGGCAGCAAAGTGTAAGTTGTTGTCAGTGGTTTCTGTGTGAATCAGGATCACAACCAGCCAGTAAGGTACCGAGGGGTGAGGTTTGTTTCCTGATCTCAGTGAGCACAGTTGCTTTTTTTGGGGACGGGCGCTGGTGTCTGCTCTCCATGCAGGGCATTGCGTCTTTTGGACACGCTGAGATTTTTTTCAGCTTGTGAGAACAGAGGAAAATAATCTAGAAGAACAATTTCTGATGCTTTTTCTGCAGTCTGTGGTTCACACAACAGGGCAGAACTATTCCCGTCCTCTTGTGGAACGTGCTGAGCCTCCACCTTCAGTGCTGTGCCTTGGCGCAGACTCTGGAAGTCGCAGAGGAACTGTGGATGCACAGCCCAGCTGTAAAAGTGACACTTCTACACTTGTGAAATGCTTTCTGTGCTGAACAAACCCTGTACGATGCAGGCAGCGGGAGTGCAAGCATCTCATTTGTTTCTCTTTGCCACTATATACATCCAGCCTGGTGGGACACTCCAGCACCAATGGTGTGGTTTGTTCGCCGGTTCCCTTCAATCCTTGCTTTTGCAGAGCATGCTGAAAACAAAGCTGTTATACGGATCAGTGATGCCCTCTCATTTAATTTTGACCTCTCCTGACCTGAGTTGGATTTGAATCTACAACTGACAGCGCTCAGTATCCCATTACTAATCTCCTGAGCCATCCAGCTCCCCATAAATCTGTAAGTGATATGTTTAACAGAGTGAAGATTAACACAACACCGGCATGGCAGAGTGAAGATGCAGCCATGTCTGGGCCTGGGGCTGTGAAGCCGTGGAGCAGCATCTTCCTTTTGCTTTGTCTCATGTTCTCAATTGTCTGCTTGCCTTTTGGGGGCTTTGGTGGCGCGGTACAGACGCTCCTGGTATGCAGAGATGCTGTGCTCTCCTGATCTATTCCTGTAGCTCCTCACCCATGGGATGTCACTGCCTGGATGCTCTCCCATTGCTGCTGTAGGGAGCTGCCTCAGGGTGTCTTTGATCACCTTATTTTTAAGTTTTATGAGCTTCAAACTGGGGTGCTTTTTTTTTCTAGGAAGTTTTGGAAGGTCAGAACCTCGTTGTACCTCACAGGGCTTGGAATAGCCTGTGCCAGTTGCCCTTGTGAGATTCCTGTTCAGCTAAGAACCTCTGACGCGGAGAGGAGCTGCAGCTGAAATGCAAATGACAGCATTTCAAAGTTAATTTAATTAAGCTTGTCTGTCCATTGCAGAAGTGAAATGGGTAGGTTGTGACGGTAGCTTTGAATAGGCGTGTAGAGGTCTATTAAATTAGTTAGAGCACGTTAATTTGAACTAGCAGCTTTCTGTTACGGTGCAGCAATGCAGGCTACCTGGGGACTGAGAGGGATCATGCTGGAGGGGGAGTCCTGCTCTTCCCAGCAGGACACAGGAGCATACATCTCATGTTGTGTGGTAGAGCTGGGAGGCCTGCTGAGCCAGTAGCTAAAAAAGCCTTGCCTGAAGAGCAGGGAATTATTCTACTGAAAGCTTAGCTTTCAGAAATGGAGAAGTGGAAGTGTTATCTTGATTTCTTGGGCACGATGCTCGTCTTGAGCCAGTGCCATGCAGCCAGTGAGCTCCTTTCCCAAGAACATTCACATCTATAAAGACAAAGTTGCTTCAAACCAAGCTGCAGCGTGCAACACCTCTATTCCCAAATCATTTGTGTGCTGTTACGTAAGCAGTTCAGTAAATGCAGCCCAAATCCACCGGCTGCCACGTGGTTTGGCTCCACTATATAACACAGCCAGGCCACGCAGAGCTCAAGATCTGTGTGCTGCATTGCTGGAGCCACTGGGGCAGGTGGAACAGCTGGATCCTGGCTCCTGGGGCCTTCCTTCATCCCAGGCCTTGCTGCTGTGCTGACGGTGCTGGGCAGCCCCAGAAGAGGACAAGCAAACTGGTGGCCCTCAAGTAAGAGATCCCGCTTTCTGTGGTGCGTGGGAGTGGGCTGATGCTCCTGATGCATCCTCCACAGCCCTATGAAGCCTGCAGTGCTCTGGAAGCAACCCAGAGCAGAGCTGCTACTCAGCTTAGCCCTGGTCCACTAACAGCCAGGAGGATCTGGGGTGCTGATGGGCTTGGGAGGTGCTCACACTGCTTCTCTGTGTTAGCTGGTAGCATCCCATCCTAGCAGGAGAGTGCTGGAGAGCTCTGCCTGTGTACCTCTTTGCCCAAAGCGTTGCTGAAGGGTGTTCTTTAACAGCAGGCTTTGTGCTGGGATATCCTCATGTTTAGAATTCATTTGTTTTGTTATTTTTTTCTTTTTTCTTTTTCTTTACAGAATGCATTTTCCAGGTCGTGCATCTAAGGGGAAAGAGAAGCCGTTAAATAATTTCAGAAGCCTCTTTTCCTAACTCGCAAATCCATACCAAACTAGAGCAGGTGCTGTTGTTACAAAGAGTTAAAGGTCCTCTCTGCTGCAAGTGAGAGCTAAAAACGGGTCTTTGGCCACGTGCCTGATCCTATCAGAGCCACGGGGATGTTCAGAAGGGAGATCAATAATTAAAGCTGCCATGCAAAAGTGATGTTGCTCAACTCAGATGGCTCTGCAGCGCCTGCTCAGACCAGAGCGTTTGTGTTCAGGCGTTTTCCAACTGGTTTTTAGGAGTATTACCAAAATGTCAGAGTTCCTTTAGGAGAATTTCTTTGTTAGCTCTGTAGTGCACTGAGGTTACGCTGAGCCTTGATGGAAAAAGCAAATTGCTTCTGGTAAGAGTTTGCTTTCTGATCTTTGAAAAATTCTGTCTTTCCGGGCCTGCAATTAAGAATCTTTTATTTATAAAACCTTTCTTACGCAAGCACGGATGGCGCTGGTGAGAACTGGGAAATAGTTTCCCTTTAATTAAGCTCCTACGTATCACACGATGCTGTTACCTGTATGCTCATCCACATTGGAGTTCTGTATGGTGTATTAAACCCAGCTACGGATCATTCATTTCCACTGCATCGGTTGGAATTGGGTTGAGCGGAGTGCTGGAGTGCTGCAGCATGGCTGCTGTATGGCAAGCAGTCCAGCTGATAAGTTTGTTTCTGCGCTCTGTCAGGTGCTCAGCTGCCTGCAGCCTTCCTGTGGCAGGCTGTGTGTGTGTGTGAGAGCAGGCTGTGAGCAGGCTGTGTGCTGCTCACAGCTGCCCCTGGCCTCCCCAGCTCTGCAGGGACCCTCTGTGCCTCCTGGGGTGCGTGCAGATGGGCTGCACAGCATGCAGCCAAATATGAGATGTGCATGTGCTGATGTGATACAAGGAGCCTCGAGGTCAGGCAGGTGGACCACAACTCATGGTCAATCAGTTTTCTAAAGAAATGCCCTTAATGAGCTCATGCTCGTCTTCGGGTTTCCTGTGCAAGCAGAGCAAACCTGTGTCTGCCTTATAAATGAATAAATGTGAGATGGTATCTCTGATTCTTGGGCATGTTTTCAGGCTGTAGCTCCTCACCTGATGCAGATAGCTGCACACAGCCCAAAAAAGCAAATAAATTCAGGGTTTTGTATTCCTTTCTTCCCTTCTACTTTATTGATTCCATACCTGAGCTGTGTGCTGGCTGTCGGGTGCTCAGTTCTAAGCCATCTCATTCTGCTCACGCTTCTCATAAAGCACTCCGGGGCTCCATGTGGGGCTGTGGATCCTGCCACAGAGCTCAATGCCTCCTGCAGGTAGACGTGGATCCAAGCCAGCCTGAAGATCACAGGGAATTAACCATGAGCTGCATTCAGGCTCTAATTGTTAGCATGCCGCTCTAAGCGCTGAACCATTTCCCATTTCATCTCTACCTGGAATTTAGAAGAGCTGAGCTTTTTTTTCTTTTGTCTTTTAAATCAGGAAATGCATTCAGTTATGTTGTATTGAGAGAGCATTATCTTCTAGTGACATCGCTGCCCTGTGACGTTGCCTGTGAAATCACAGTTCAGGTGGTGCATGCGTTCATCATTAGAATTCTGTTTGTGCCTGTGAAATCTTTGTGTTTTTCTTTTAAACGGCGAGTCTGCAAATTCAGTAAGAGCATGAAGCTGGTGAAGGGGTTGGCAGCACGTCTGGGTGCCATTCTGCCTGCAGCCACGGGGCTGTCGGTGCAGCTCCAGCTGCAGAGGTGTGGGTGATGCTGAGCACTCAGCCCAGCCGTGGTGCAGCAGTTAATGGAGCCGATTGTCAGGGGGACTGCAGGAAGCAATGGCATGGGAAGGAAGATGTGATTTATGTGTGAGAGGTAATGCATGGCCTGTCATGAGCAACCTGGAAAAATAACGGATGGAGTTAGAATTGGTAGCATCGCTTCATGAAGTAACATGTTGTTGTTTTTGGCTGCTTGTTGTTCTCTTGAATAAGCTGTAATAAGGCTGAAATCCTGATTTCGGTACTTAGTTCAGGTTGAATTGTGGTAGGAAAAAAGTGTTATTTCTGAAGGTGGCAATAGGAAAAAAGGAGATGCTAGGAATCCGGTGATGTTCACACTTCCTCACCTTGTCTGTGCTCTGGAGCAAAAGTTTGGCTCTGCCATCATGTTGCCTTTGTAGGATGGATGTGGCTTTTGTTACCTATGAGGAAAATCTGCCATAAACTCAGAGCTTAGAAGCATAGCACCCCCAAAATACAATAAATTACAATGAAAAAGCTCCAGATCTTAGTGTGTACCCTCAGGTGTTCCGAAAGCTGCTGAGCCTGAGCTCTGAGTTGTCTTCGTCCAAAATCAACAGGGATATGTGCCATAAAAGCCCTCTCCAAAAATGTAAGTGCTGCTTGGATAGTGGAACTCCCATTTTGTCTTCCTGATGACAGCTGCTTTGGGATCTTTAGAATCACAGAATCACAGAACGGCCTGGGCTGCAAAGGCCCACAGCGCTCATCCAGTCCCAACCCCCTGCTGTGTGCAGGTCACCAACCAGCAGCCCAGGCTGCCCAGAGCCACATCCAGCCTGGCCTTGAGTGCCTGCAGGGATGGGGCATAACGTGCATTTATTTCCTTCAGACAGCAGCCCTGGGTATGCCTGCCTTTCAGCTTTCCAGAACAAAAATTCTGAGGAAGGAATTTGACCTGCGTAGCACATTTGTGAATTGCTGCTTTACATTTGAAGCTTTTCAGCCTGACAGATAAATGACAGGCAGCGCCTCTTCCAGCTGCATGCAGCACAATTACAGCAGAGCTGTTCCGGAGGGCTCTGGCACTGCTGAGAGCTCAGTGGATTGATTGCACGGGAGCAGCGTTTGCCTGAAGTGCCGTGTTTGCTGTGGTGCAGTGATGTACTGGCATCTCCCCGCTGTTTCTCACATTGCGTAGCTAATGTGCCTCAGCTCAGGCGTGAAGGGAATAAATTGCTAAGTGGATAGCTGCACTTATGTGTGCGTTTGTGCTTTGGCCTCTTTGATTACTGCCTATTGTTTATGGCCACAGCTCCTCACACCCCTTGCCCTCAGACCCCTCCCCATCTTTGTACTCCTCCTTTGGGAGCTCTCTAATAGAATCATGCAATCACAGAATGGCCTGGGTTGCAAAGGCCCACAATGATCGTCTAGTTTCAACCCCCTGCTGTGTGCAGGTCACCAACCAGCAGCCCAGGCTGCCCAGAGCCACATCCAGCCTGGCCTTGAGTGCCTGCAGGGATGGGGCACCCACAGCCTCCTTGGGCAACCTGTGAACAGTGCCTCACCACCCTAATATCCATCCTAATATCCAATCTAAACCTCCCCTGTCTCAGTTTAAAGCCATTTCTCCTTGTCCTATCACTGTCCACCCTCATAGTTTTATGTCCTTCTGATATTTTGGCACCCAGTCTGCGCCCAGTGCTTGTGGTGAGCAGACTGGGACAGTCCCACTCCAGGAGACTGTAGGTAAAAAGTCCAGTTGAGAAATGATTCCACAATAGGCTGGGCAGCCCCACAGCCCTGGGCACTGCGAGGGGAAAATGGCACGTTACAGAGAGCTGTGATGAGATGGAGTGCTGAGGCTGGGGCTGGTTGGGTGCTGTCTTGTGGTCCTGCTGCTCCCAGGGCTGTGCTGGGCTGGCAGTCATGGTCTCCTCTTTTGGATCTTGTTTGATCAAGTGGAATGTCTGGATGGCCCATTGCAGCACAAGATTGAATAGCCCGTTGTCCTGATTTTTTGTTTCAAATCATTTATAAATTACTTTCCTAACCTTGAGGTAGGATGGGGTCCAGAGGAGGCCATGAAGATGCTCAGAGGGCTGGAGCACCTCTCATACAAAGGCAGGCTGAGGGAGCTGGGCTGGTTCAGCCCAGAGAAGAGAAGGCTGCGGGGTGACCTCATTGCAGCCTTTCAGTACCTAAAGGGAACAGGGGGAAGAGGAACTGCGGACATGGTCAGGTAATGATAAGACAAGGGAGAATGGACTTAAACTAAAAAAGGGAAGATTTAGGTCAGGTATTAGGGAGAAATTCTTTACCCAGAGGTGGAGAGGCCCTGGCACTGCTGCCCGGAGCTGTGGTGCCCCATTCCTGGAGGTGCCCAAAGCCATGGTTGGACCCTGGGCAGCCTGAGCTGAGGGGCAGCCAGCCCACAGCAGGGGGCTGAAACTGAAGGTCTCTTCCAATCAACCAATCCCAAATTTAAGGAGCACACACGCCTGTGATCTGCCTGAAGCCAAACCAGAGCATGGCAGAGCTGGCTGACACAGCACAGTGCTGGCTGCAGGCTGCGGGAGCAGCACACTGGAGGCACAGAGCAAGGTACCACGACAGGCACACACCCACCTGTCAGCAGCTTTGCAGCCCTCACCGCACTCATCTCAGAGCAAAATGTCACATCTTCGAAGGGAAACATTACAGGCTTTGATGGGAGATGAAGATACGACAGATCCGCTTAGCGTAATAAAGGAATTTTATTTTAAATGCAAATGCCTTGCTTGCTTTTACTGAGTTGTAAGAACTGAACTGCTGTCTTTAAAATGATTTGTCTTTTAAGCATCAAACAGACCTGTTCACAGGGTTGCTAGTACGTGTTCTCTTGTAACCAGCTGCACTTGCTACAAAGAGCATCAACATCTTCTCAGGGTAATTGTGCCAGCTGTTTTACTAGGTATAAATGCAGAATAAGTACAGCAAGGAGTCAGGGTGGCTGTGTGTCTGTGGTGGGGCTCAGGTGGCTCACAGCTTGGAGATGGCCCTGATAGAATCTAGAAGGCTGGCTCTTTGCACATTTTTTTGTCACCTGGTGGTAATAAGGATGGAAACCGTGATCATTTCTCAGCACACAGCCCGACTGGGCTGCTTCTGTCACGTCTGTCCTATGGTTTTACCAATACATATCTGCATGTTAAGCATACAAACGAGGTTGGGCAGTTCCTGGGTGCTGGGTCTGTGCCGTGCCACCTCGGTGTCACCAGAAAGGAGCTCTCAGGACCTGCAAGTTGCTCTGCTCTGTGTTTTTCACAACACAGCTTTCACCATTTGACAGTGCTGAACAGCAAATCTTTGGTCAATATTTGGAAAATATGAATATTTTCCCTTTTAAGTAGAGGGAGGAAAGAATCAGCTCTCAACTGATGGTACTTCAGCTTATTGTTTCCTGCAACAGTAGCTGCTGGCCCAAATGGGAGCACCCAGAAAGCCTGTGCTGCTTTTTGTTTGCCAACTATAGAAGAGATGTTTGCAGAGAACATGAGATGTCACATGTCTGTAGTCAACAAAATATTGTCGCTCCCATTGCACCAAATGCCTTTCTTTGTGCCAAAGAAGTTGCTGGGCTTCAGGTTGCCTGCTTAAGGGGGTCTGTGTAACTGCGTGTGATGTTCCTTCTCTTACAAAAGTCTCTGTTTGGTTTGCAGCAAGGGAAGCCCTACGTCTTCGACAGAGTGTTACCTCCCAACACAACCCAGGAGCAAGTTTATAATGCCTGTGCCAAGCAGATTGTCAAAGGTAGGTGTTGTCCTTTACTGCCATTTCAGGGGAAGGAAAATGATGTCTCCCTGTCCACTCGAGCTATTTAAAGGCAGGATACTAAAGCTGTCCATACTGGAACTTAGTAATTATTACCAGCACCTCAGTGGTTCCATGCAGTGGCTGACCTGCTTGTTCCCAGGGTTCAGTCCTCGGTTTTTCTTTTTAAAGAAAAGTGGGGATGTCGTCACAGCTGGCCACAGCAGCACAGTGCTGTATGGTGAACGCTGTGCGTATGGGAGATGTGGGGTTGCTCAGAGGTGCAGGAGCGATGCTGGAGAGCTCTGCAGCCTTTAGAGCAATAAGCAGCTTGGTGAGCTGGATGCTGCCCGCAGGGAGAGGGCCCTGGGCTGAGCTCTGTTAATGCCAGCCCTGGGTTTTGTTCAGGAGGAAGTGGGCTGCCAGCACTCGTGTAGTCTGGGTGATCGGGGATCAGGACCAGAAGCGAATTATTTGATGTCGTAGAGAGGAAATGAGTCATAAGGCTCAAGTTGCCTGCTCTCTGAGGGGAAGCTAATTACAGCAAATCTGACTTCTTCACGTGGGTAAGCCTTTAATAAAAACTGGTGAGATTGGAGTTTGTAGAGCTTAGAAATCATTCAGATTGCTGACACACAGCTCCACATCTAGATGTATTCCGAGGAGTCCCAGTATTCCAGTGTGTGCTAATGTTGGACACTTGATGTCCAATAATTGGTTTGCCTTTTTTGTGTCTGTGATGTCTCACGTGGCTCTTAGAGGCAGCAGTCCTGAGTTTCTGTTTCTGTGAAAGTTAGTTATAGTGAGAGAAGTAAAACACTGAATGTTCACTTTGAAGCCTAATAAAGTGAAGAATGTGATGCAGGCTGTTCTGTTTCTGATAGTTGGGTACAATGTGATTTCCTTCATGGAAATATCAGCTGAAGGTGTCACAATGTGAAGCAGTATTTAAACCTTGGAGGCTTTGCAGATCGCTTTTGAAGGTTACCATTTGTTATCAGACTTCATCGCACTCCCATGAAGTGGCTGATGGTTTCCTTGTGATTAATGTTATCACCAAAAACACCAGCTGGACTGACAGGCTCTAAAACAATGGCTGTCATAACGATGTTGACAATAAGAGTGATCCAAACGAGTTGTGGTTTTTTTTCTTTAGCTGAAAAAGAAATAGGATTAGGTTTAATTAAGTAGCTCAGTAATTCAGCCAAAGTATGTCACACTCCCTACATGAGCAACATAAAGAAGGAGATTTTGAGAAGCAACCCACTTGGTATGGTGCTGTGCTGGGTGGACGCTGGGTGTGCTCCCAAAGGCTGCATCCCAAAGGCCTTTACGATTCCACTTCATAGCATCACAGAACGGCCTGGGTTGCAAAGGCCCACAGCGCTCATCCAGTCCCAACCCCCTGCTGTGTGCAGGGTCACCAACCAGCAGCCCAGGCTGCCCAGAGCCACATCCAGCCTGGCCTTGGATGCCTCCAGTTCTCACCATCGCTCCGTTTCCAGGTCTCCGGTGCTCCACAGCTGCTGTGGGCAGTGTGTTGTGGAGCTTTACTGGGCAGCGCAGTGCTGCTGGTGCTGTCAGGTTTTGCAGCATCTGCAGCAATGGACCATCTGGCAGCAGTGCTGGGACTGTGAGCCGGGCGGCCATCCGGGGTGGTGAGTGAAGCTGAAAATCACTGCAGAAAGGGCTCAGCCAGGAATGGAGAAGTGTGCTCAGGCTCCTGTGTGTGTTATGAGTTACATAAAACCCACAGCTGATCTTTGTGGGATCGCTCCTGTTCATCTGTTGTTTTTTCTCCACTTGAAGTTTTGGGCAGGCTGTTTGTCTCAGGGCCTATCTTCTCTTTTTAGTCAGCTGACAGATGGTGAATGAACCATCTTCAGTGGAAAGCCTTTCACCAAACATTCTTTTGGCAGGCCAACTATCATCTGCCTGCATGTAGGCAGCGTAGTCCCTCAGGCAGGGCCTGTGCTGAACCTACACACGTTACTGCTTGGGCCGTGGTGCCTTGGGATGCATGCAGTGTTTCCATTCAGGATTTTCAACTTCTCACGGGATTAACAGCTATTTTCAACGTGCCTTTAACTTTCATGCTATGTCCGATGTAAAAAAGTTGCACGTATTGTTTTAAGTGACTCTAAATGGGTTGGTGGCTCTCTGGTTTGGATGCTGGGAGATCACAGTCTGTTCCCATTGCAGGCCTGGACCGTCTGCATGCATGCATGGGGAGATGCAAACAAGGAGATTACATTTGTCTATGTAATAATACTTAATCTGGACTTGTGCATATATATACAGGCAGTGGGGTGGTCTGATGGGAACAGCACAGTGACTACTACTGATATTTAAACTAAAGGTTTCTTCTCCTTCATTAGCTCCTACGATAAGCAGAATCATAGAATAGAGTCATAGAATGGCCTGGGTTGAAAAGGACCACAATGATCACATAGCTTCATCCTCCCTGCTATGTGCAGGGTCATTTTGGAAGCAAGTACACCGTATAAAGAACTGTTCTGCCTTGATGGAAGTCGATTTTCAACAGAGCTAATTCCTGTTTGCCTCTCTTCTTCCTTTGCTCTCCTGCTTTGCTGACAAGCTTGAAAATTAATAAGGCTCTGAACTGTTGAGTGATACAGTAATAGAAAATAGAGCAGAAAAAGTGAGCTTGTTTAACTCCCTCTTTGGATGCTTGAAGATAGCGGCTTGCCTTGTATGTTTCTGACTGACCTTCACAGTTTAGATGTATGAAACACTGATAGTGCAGCTTTAAGATGCCATTATGAGGTTTAATTGTTTTCCTCCTCCTTTGCAGATGTTCTTGAAGGCTACAATGGCACAATCTTCGCTTATGGGCAGACATCGTCAGGAAAGACGCACACTATGGAGGTACAGTGGCAAAGTTAAATCAGTTGGGTAGCAGCAGTAGAATTTTATGTACTGCATGCTTGAACAAACCAACTAGCTGGAACACTGGGCTGTGAGGGGCTTGTAGATACAGACCACTATAGCCTTTCCATATTTGTCATGACAGCTTAGCCGTGTGTGAAGAAGCTGAGTGAGATTCCTTAATCCACAGAGAATACAGTCACATGGTTCCAGTTCCCTTACGTGCAGGATTGTTCAAATTCATGCTTTGGTTATGGGCCTTCTCATTTGTGCTCATCTTCTGGGAATACCGCCCATGTGGTATATATACCCTGTGGCACAGATGGATGAATTGATGCGTTTGGAAATTGTTGCTTTAGGGGAGGAGAATATCAGCTCCCGGTGACTGAGGTCCGAAGTCTGTTCCTATTTCTGCTACAGGAATTGCCACAGTGTCTTTTTTCTTCTGTATGAGTTTTTGTTTTGGTTTGCTTTGCTTTTCCCCTGCTGCTCTGGCAGAGACATGCATATATTCTAGTCCCTTCCTATAGCAGAAGGATTATTCAAACATTTAATCCTAGCATAGGATTGTTCTGTCACAGCACTGCACAAGCTACGTGTATTTGCCTTAAAGCATTTGGGTTCAACTGTGAACTTTCAACAAGAGATCTAGAGCAAAGCATTGCTAGATGAAGTGAAGGGAAACAAAAAGCTGTCCTTTGTTTAACGGCATCAGATGGTTTTGCTACGTGATTAACACAGCTGACCTACCTGACCTGAAGGGTAAAGGAGAAGGAAAGCAATATTCTCTCGAGCCAGTAGGCCCTGATGAAATTGCTGTTTAATTGCCACAGTTGCTCCTTTCCTGGAGGATGCAATAACTGATGCCTCATGTCTTATTAAGTCTGTCCTTGCCTCCTTTGGAGACTAGGGATGGGGAAAATCACTAGCTCGGGCCTCACAGATGGCACAGTGACTGAGTAATCCACCCGCTCTGAATGTAATTACATCAAAATGTCTGCAGGGCTTGAGCGGGTCCTTCCACATGGCATGGGGAAAGATCTCTTAAAGCCAATTTATATTCGGAATTACAAGCTGTGATGAAGAAAACGACTGTAGAAAAAGTGTCCATTTTGCTTTTTTAATAAAAAAGAAGCTGTCATTTCTAAAGTGGAATCGAGTCTAAATGCAGTTTAATCCCTCTTTGACTCTAACATCCCCTTGTCATGTTGCTGTAGCATGTTGTGGGGGAAAAAATAGTCTAAAGTTGAAGAAATGTGAAATCCTGTATAGGGAAAGGATTTTCTGTGAAATGCAGAATGCTGCCTGGTATCAGTGTTAGGCTTAACCAGGGCACGGCGGTGTAATACAGCCAAGAAGGGCTTTCTGACATCCACCTTTCTCTTGGGTGAATAAAGCATTTAATAAAACATAGCAGGATGGATATCTTCTTTGAAAACATGTAGGTTTTTTCTTTCAACAGCAGAAACTGATGAGCTCTGCTGTTCCATTACAGTTTTCAATAGCAAGTCCCTCCACGTCAGCATCTTAAAGTCGAGCAGCAGCGTCTCAAATGTTGCTCTTCACTATCCCCTGTCTGCTTGCTGTGTAGGGCCACAGAATTGTGGGGCTCAGAAGGGATCCTTCTGGGGATCATCTAGTCCAACCCCTGAAAATTAATGTTGTTATTAAAATGAGGCTTTCGTGAGCAGAGAGTCGTGGTGCTCTGGGGGAGCTTGCTAACTGCAGTGTCAAAGTGACAGCAGCAGCAGCACTTCTCTCCAAACTCATTCTGAGGTCACAGGTAAACCCATGGCAGTGTTTTCCCTGCAGATTTCTGGGAGTAGCCATCGTTCCCTTTGTTTTCCCTTCCAATGTGTGCTCTCCGTGGAATTCCTGTTTTAATAAAAATCCATTCATAATGAAGTTAAACCAATTATTTTTCAATGGACTGCTGGTATGACAGTTTTTAAAGCAGCGAATGTCATCTTGCTTCATTGCTTCATTGCTATTCTGACAGCACTGACTTAAATAATGAGAAAGCCAAAGCTCACGAAGCTGTAGGTGCAGTGATTGAATTACGTGTACCCTTAATCATTTTGCTTTACAAACTAACTTACTTTTTCACTGTAGTGAAAGCCATGGCAAGGAAAGCAGACAGACTGCACAGCTCCTAGAGGTTAGGAGAACATGTAAACAAATACTTCCCCGAGTTGTCATTTGTGCAGAGCCTAAGCACCACTTACCTTGCACAGTGCAGAGATGCCAGAGCTGACACATCTCTGGGCAGGCAGAAGTCCCTGGGACAGAACTCTGAACTCACACTGTTCTTTGGCTGAGCTAGCAATCCGTGCAGCAATCTAAGGCACTCCTATGGAAAAGGAGGCACTGCTTGGCTCCTTTGTTTCCAGATCTGTAGCTGCCACAGCTAGCTGGATCATGCATCATACATTGCTTTATAGTTTGGATGCACCTTGGGTTGCATATGGGAGTGGTGAAGAAATGCCAGCAAATTTCTGTTTATCCTGGCTTATTAAAAGCTCCTTTATCCTCTTTGGGGAGACTGTCTGTGTGCAGTAATACAGGACGGGTGGTCAGTTGGCTTCGGTGGGACCTAAGGACTTCTTCAGTGAGAAGGAATGAATGAATAGTGTGAAAATTGTATTGCACTGCCTGCCCAAAACCAGTGTTGTGTAATGGAGCTAAGCATTGTGCAGTGAAGCCTTTGCTGGCAAGGCAAAACACTGCTCTGAGTTTTGTTTTGAGTGTGCATGCGTACAGATTTCTTTCCCCTCCCTCAGGAATTTATTTAATCACCCTCTTTTTCATATTTTCTTTTCTGAATTAAAACAGCATATTGTACAACCAGGGCTTCTTTGCTTTTGCAGAGCTTCATAGGGTGCTGTGTATGGTTCAGCATCTAACTTCTTCCACTGCAGAAGTTAATATTGCTTACATAACATGAATAAAATGCTCCTGGTTCAGATACAGCTGAGTGCTGCTGTACAGGGAAGGCAGACAGGAAAGCAACCGATTTCTCTCTTTCAGCATCTTTCTTCTGTTTTTTCCCCCCTGATACACGTAGTTGGAAGGGAGAAACCTGGTAGCTGCTTTAAATATAAGCTGAGAGGGAAGGAGAGAGACAGTGTTGGTTCTTCATGTCAAATTTCCCTTTCTCCTAGGTTAATGACTCGAGTGCCATTTCACCAGCTTTAGCATGAAATGATGTCAAGGAAGACTCTATTTAAGTGCACTAATAAAGGCTAAGTAACCTGGGACTCACCAGTCAGTCAGAAGCACACATAACTGAGAAATGTGTGTGTTTATGACTTTCTGCCTGTGTTACTAAAAATTTCTTGTTGCCTGATAACTGCTAGCAGCTCCAGCCCCAATCTGAGCTCCCATCATTGAGAATTCCATGGCTACCCATTACGTTTGTTAAAAACTCCCAACCAATAGTTGGTGTACAATACTTTGTTGTGCAGATACTGACGTTCTGAAGATCAGAAGGCACAGTCCCATCTCAGGGTTCTGATGGTGTCTTGTGCCTGTTGACTTGAGTGCTTGTTGTTGCATATTTATGCAACAAATAACAATTGGGCATGCTGCAGTTAGAAAAGGATTTTATTTCAAGTCTATGTTTTTATTCAGGTTTCAATCAGTGCTGTCTTTCCAATCTGTGTCTGGTGTTTTTCAAAATGAGCAAAGCCATTAAAGGAGCCAGGCAGCCAGGGCAGTTGGTTTGATCTCATATTCAGCTCTTCCTTGAATAGAGGAAGGTAGCTGTGCAAATTAACAGGGAGAAGAGTGGTGTTTGTAAGGCACTGCTCTCTGGCAGCAGGCCGAGCAAGCTCAAATCAGAATATATTACTCTAATCCCCAAGTCCCCACAGCACAGCCTTCCCTTTAGCTGTTATTGGCAAAAGAGAATCGGGATGCTTTAAGGCTCCTTGTTTCCAAATAGCTGGTTTTTAACTGGGAGTAGCAGGCGGTAATTGGAAAGTTGGTTTTGTTGGTGTCTGTTTGCCTGTCTGAAATCAGAGGGTGGCAGTGTGCGTAGCAGCAGGACAGCGTGCATCACAAGTGGTGGGAGCTGACAAAACAGATAGGTGCTCCGTGGGGTGAGGAGTGCTGACACGTTGAGTCGCCCTGCCATCTTTTGTGTGTGTTTGCATCAAGCAAATCCCCGCGGAGCAGCAGGCTTGCTTGCAGAGCCCCACTGGATGAAGGTGTGTTGGAACGAGGCTTTCCCTTCTCCCGTGCTTAAGCAACGCTTTCCAAGTTATGGTTTGCTTTTGTGTCCATAGGGGAAGCTGCATGACCCTCAGCTGATGGGAATCATTCCGAGAATTGCACATGACATCTTTGATCACATCTATTCCATGGATGAGAACCTGGAGTTTCATATAAAGGTAAATGCAGGATGGCACGTTGTGTAACGGGTCAGCTGAAAGAAGGCAGAGCTGGAGCTGAAACTGGATTCTGGTTAGAGCACACGGCTGCAGAATTTTTCCTTTCTCCTACCTGTGATTCAAACTGCTTTACTGAGGACATTTATTAGAAGATGGTGCTCTGGGCACGTGCATTTCAATAATGCATCAGATACCTCTGAACCAGTTACTGATATGCTGGAAGGAGCAGGTCATTTTGTACTGGGAGCATCTGAGCATAGACACGAAGTCACTGCTACATGACGTGCAGACAGAAGCAACCTCACAATAAGCCATCTAAATATTTGAATAGACTGTAGAATGTAAAATGTTGAGCTCTTAAGAAGAGACACCTTTGAATTTTCATAGAAATGGTTTTGGTAGCAGTGACGCTGATTTCTTTTCATCATCTGTAAAACTCTCCTGTCTATTCCTATTCTACATGATAACATTTTGATGCTAACAGATGGGAACCCCCTTGTACAAGACACCAGACATATTAAATTCCTGTCCCAGCAGAATTTTATCACTCTATAAATCACATTCTGCCAGCACCGAGCAGTTTTTGTGGTTTCCTACCCTAGCTGACATCTATGAATATTGTACCAGAAAAGCTGCCTAAGTAGCAGTGAATGAGTGAGTGATTATCAAGGAGCTGTCATTTAGAGAAATGCACGTTCTGTCACTTGGAGCAAGATTATAACCAAACTGTCACATTCTTTTAATAACTAAGCCAGCTCAGAAAGCTAATATCAATTTTTTCTCCCTAATTGAAACCCATGTAGAACTGGGAGGGGAACTTGATGTCTCCTGCATTTGTGGGTCCACAGCGATGTGTGTTAATGGGATGATACACAGCACGTGAGCTGAGTCTGGGTGAGCCAGACTATTAAATGCGTGCTCCAGAAGATGGCTTTAAATGTGACACAAAGAAAATGCCCCAAACTGAAACACTTCTGTGTTTAATAGCAGTTGTAAAAAAATAATAATAATAAAATATATATATATATTTATTTATTTAATATATTTTTATATATAGAATTCTTTTTCACTTGAAATAAAATGATACTTTACTGGATGGTTAGAATGTATGGATACCTGCAATTTAGCCATCTGCTATTGGATTTGCTAAATAATCCCTAGGTAAATCTTAGCTCTGGTGCAGTTGGGCACCGCAGTGACAAGACGTTTCTGTTTGCCTCTGTTGGAGTTGAATGCCCTTTTATTCAGATGGTCACTCATTCATCTGACTTCTTAAACTTATTTTCTGTTTTTTATCCCGAGCACAGTTGTCTCTTTTTGTGACAGAGAAGCTCGTTTTCCATTTGCTATTTGAGACTTGATTCGGGAAAGAACTTTTACAATATGCTTCATTGTAGAGTTTCATCTAATGTGTGTAAGTCAGGCTTGTGTTAGTGGTGTGTTAAACCACGGGCTGTGCTGTCTGCCTTTGTGCTGGTGAATTTTGCTCTGCCTCTTGTCAGAGATGCCCTGCAAGTGGTGTCAGAGCAGTGCAGTGGTGAAACGATACTATAACTGGGTTACGCTGATTCTTTTCAATATTTTTGTGTCCAGAAGTACGAGGAAGCTGAAGCTTTTTGACATTCCTGATGGACCAGTGATAAATAGAGAGAGGTTGTTGGCATGGAAATCATTCAGAAGAGAAAGATGTAATTCAAAGCATGCAGGAGAAGGGTTTTGCTTTTCGTTTGGTGCTTTTCATTTGGACAGATTAATAAAGGTAGAAGCGTTTTTGAACTGCTGGAGTTTAAATCCACACTGCTTGTGATTCTTTAATTAGGTCTCCTACTTTGAGATCTATTTGGACAAAATAAGGGACCTACTTGATGGTAAGTTTCACATTTTGTATGTAACTGTGTGTTGGTTGGTTTGGTTTGGGGCTTTCTTCTCCCTTCAGTGTTGGTTCGGTTCTGTCTTCGAGTGATTTAAGTTGAAGTTGTGTGACTGACTGGGTTTCTGAAAGAGGGTTCTGTAGTTTAAATCATCAGCAGTGGTACACTGCTTTGGCAGTGCTACCCAGCTTGGTCATCTACCAGTGGGTACAGAGCCGAATGGAAGAGGCTGATTCTGAGTTTTGCAAACTACCATTGGATTTACTGTAAAAAAAGAATACAGAGCGTTCATTTTGGGGGTGGGGTTTTTGTTGTTGTTATTATTGTTTTCTCCTTTGCTTTGCTTCTCTTAGGTGGAATTTATTTGTGTGTCTGTATGTTAACAAATGTAACTGATGCTTTTTGGAATCAGCCTGAAGACAGAGAAATGTAAATCACAGTAACACTCAGGAACATCTATTCCAGCTTTTTTGGAATCCCCATGAGACCTTCTGATTCCTTTTGAATTTTTGCTGCTTTGAACAAATTCAGATCATTTAGCCTTGCTCATACCAAGACAAGCAGTAAAGAAAAGGTATTTTCCTTAAATGTAACTACAGAGAAACAGGTACAAGATCTACAGAAAAAGAAACAAAATACACATACAGAAATAGCATCAGTTCATAAGGAGTAGGCAATTACTGCACTCTGCGTTGACAGACGTAATATATTCAGAATATTTCCATTTTTTGTATTTGACACAGTCTTATCTATGGAATGTTCCTCATGGTTTCCATCTTTCTTTCTAGTGTCAAAGACAAACCTTGCTGTACATGAAGATAAGAACAGAGTTCCATACGTGAAGGTACGAGGCAAAGATGAAGCTGAGCCTTTCATTTTTCTCAGATAACAGACATATACATTCATTTATGCTTGTATACCTGTGTGTTTACTGAGATGATTCAACTGATGTTCTGTCTTGAATGCTCAAGCAGTGTTAGACCCTGAATCCGAGCAGTTTCTTGAAATATTAATGGGCTTGAATCATTTGTTTGCTTTGCTTTACTGACTTCAAACATTTACAATGTGTACTGGTGATGTTAAGTTCTCAGTATTTCTATGTCTGTTTCGTGTTGAATATGAAAGGGAAAAGAATTTTTTAGTACTTTGTCACTGCAGTCTTGCAGTATTTTAGAGCAGATTTGTTGGGCTGGGGTTTCATGTAAACCGCTTTATGACTTCCTGTGCCCTCAATTAGATACCATATATTTCTTGAGAACATATGTGAACCCTAGTAATGTACATATGATATCATTCTGTTTATTCTGACCCTGGAGAGGGTAAAAATAATCAAATAAGACAGTTCCCTTACTAACATTGCAGAGAAAGAGTGCTCTGTCTTGTATGGATCGAGAGGGAAAAACTCATTTGGATGCATAATCTAACCCAAATTAGCAGTAGGCATACATGCTGTGCCATTCCTTATGTGCTGAGTGTAGAAACTCTCTCCTGTACATTAGGATTTGACTTGAGTATTTAATTTTGGAAAAAAAAAATTCTCTCAACCTTTCCCATCAGCAGCTGCTGGAAGTTGTACCAAGGCAGGTGTGGGTCACCGCCTTGCTGGTGGTTGGGTCTGATGTTGATGATTCTTTTCCTGACTTGATCATCCGTGCTGTAGATTCTTGATGGCGTTTGGAGTACTCTCCTAAACTTTTCTTGTGTTTCATTTCCAGGGTTGTACAGAAAGATTTGTATCTAGTCCTGAGGAGGTGCTGGATGTCATTGATGAAGGGAAAGCTAACCGCCACGTGGCTGTTACAAGTAGGTGCTCTGTGGCCTTTGAACTCTTTCTCTATCCATGATGCTGAACACGCATTCTTATTGCAGTTCTACATCAAAACCATCAATACATCAACACATCTAAATAGTGTTATTGTATCACGTGAGATTTTTCTGTGTGTGCTGTATATTCGTGAAGAAGCACAAACGGAGAGAACCTTCCTTTCTGTATCCCTGAATTGCTATCTTCTTATACTTTCCATGTTAATCCTTTTCATGCTATTTCTGGTTCAATTTTATTGGTTTGGGGAAAAAATAAACTTTTATTTTAGGAAAAAAAAAGGGGGCTGGGGGGGAGAGAAAAGTTTTTCCCAAGCCTGTCATATATTATGATTCTAATTAATTTAGATCTTGGTAGGAGGAACTAAAAGCTTGTTCCATGGTCCGTGGATGTGAGATGCTGCTGTCCAGGACTCCAATGAATGGACTCTTATGTTTGAATTTGTTAGCCATTGGATAGCACTGAAATATAACTTCTTGTCATTTACACAACACTTTTAAAATGTGATTCCTGTGCAGATATGAATGAACACAGCTCTAGAAGTCACAGTATCTTCCTTATTAATATTAAACAAGAGAATGTGGAAACTGAGAAGAAACTCAGTGGAAAACTGTACCTGGTAGACTTGGCTGGAAGTGAGAAGGTAATCTTTCTTCATAAAATGTTTGGAGATACTGGTGAGATTACTCAACTGACCACGTGCACATAAAAATTTCCTTTGGCTGAGAATAAGCTTGATTTGTTGTTCTTCCAAGAGCATCTTTAATTGTTGCACTGCCCCATCTGAACTGACTTGCCAGTCGCTGAGCCTGACTGTTGCCTGCTCTCTTGGTAGGTCAGCAAAACTGGAGCGGAGGGTGCTGTTCTTGATGAAGCTAAAAATATCAATAAGTCTTTGTCTGCTTTAGGGAACGTGATATCTGCCTTGGCAGAAGGAACTGTAAGTAATCCTGTTTTGTGCTGGTTTAGAATAACTTTATTTATCTTTCTTTATCATGCATATAAGAAGTAAGCTACAGTTTCAGTTCAGAAAGAAGGAAGTATTGGCTTTTCAGCCACAGTCCAATAATGGTTTTAGTATTCTACTAAAGATAAAAAAAAAGCAAATTGTTAGTGATTTCACTTGAGTGGTTATCCAGTGCAATTCATCATAGCACAATCACAACTACTGCACTTGAGGACTGTATGCTTCAAAGTTCATGAATCCTGTCATTGTTGACTCATACTCTCTACTGCTATTTAAAAAAATTGTTCATGCATCTTATTTGTATTTTGATTAGAAAACTCATGTTCCATACCGAGACAGCAAAATGACCCGGATACTTCAGGATTCCCTTGGTGGAAACTGCAGAACCACCATTGTTATATGCTGTTCACCTTCTATTTTCAATGAAGCAGAAACAAAGTCGACCCTGATGTTTGGACAGCGGTGAGTTCTACTTGGCATGAAGATAGATAACTCTCATTGGAGCTCTTGCATGTCTTCTGAGGCAGCTGTGCTGGGGGTGGTGACACGAAGAGGCATGCTTAAATGTGGAGGTCACGATTTCTGAAGTTGTTCAAAAAACAGAACTGGAGAACTTGAGCAAACTGTCCCTTTATTCTGTATGGAACCAGTAAAAGAAATGTTAGTGTTGGCCAACAGCTGCTGTACTTTGGAAAGTATGAAGTGTTCTCATAGTTCTTTGAAGTCTTGTGAAGAAGATAATGGTGTTGGGCAGTTTTCTGCTGGCTAACTCAGTGGAAAACATTGGGTGTTGCTCTGCCTCCTGCTGCTGTTGTCGCTTTTAAGATGTATCTTCTCCTCGAATGGCATCTCAATGATTATTGCTATGGTTGCAAAAAAAATAATAAAAAAAAAAAATATATATATTTTTAACTGTTAATTTAGAAAACTGAAGAATGTGGATGCAGTGTAATGCTGACAGTTTTGATAGGTTACCATGATGGCTCTACATGCTGAGAGCATCATTAATAATTTAGGAGCAAGCAAGGATTGATGAAATGTGGAAGTGGTTGGAAGGAGGATTTTACTTGTGTGCCTATCATTGGCTGTAGTCATATGAAATACTTTTGGAAAGGTTGCCAAAACAGGTCAGGCTCGTTACATGATTACTTTTATTGTAACTAAAGAGAACTCTGATTTGCTGGAGAGTCATTTGCTTTGTGTCGTATATATTTATTTGCATGATCAAAAAATGAAGAAAATTCTAGCAGCTTAAGATTCTTTGAGAGATTATTTAACAGCTTGTACAATAATTTAATTTGTCTTGGTCAGAAAATAGGTCGTGTCTTCCACTTGGCATAAGTTCTGCATTAAAATTGACACTGTTAGGGAGCATTTTACATAGGAAATTAAAATCTTGTATAAAAGACAAATCTGGTAATCTTATATTAGTTCACCTCCCCGCTGTTAGTGTTTAAGGTGAGCTCTTCCTTAGATTTTGTTGAAAGAAGATGAACTCTGTAGTTCATTCACATCAGAGCATATGAAAATACAGGATGGGCCCCGAAGGGCACAGAGATGCAGTCAGTGTAGCCCCTCTTAATGGACAGCTGTGGGGATTAAGGGTGATGCTGTAGGTTAAGGCTGGCAGACAGTTCCACAACGCTTTCCCCATCTGGCGATGCCAGAAACAGGATTATCTTGTCTGCTGCTGGGATTTGTGCAGGTGGGGAAGGATCTGTGTGCAGTCAGGTAGCTGCACCTAGCTTGGATTCCTCTGAGCTCTGCTTCCTATGGCGTGGAAGTCAATATAAATTGCTAACGACGCCCAGATACAGAGATTTGCTGATTTTGTAGATGGCAAAAGTTGAAATATTTGGATGGATCGCCGTTGAAACCTCCCCATGTAGAGTTTTCGGACTTCAGATGGTTTCAGACAAGTGTGGATCTTGTAACCCTGTAAAACTAAAGAGCAGTCCCAAAGTTGCTGCTGGCTCCTCCTGTGTAAGGCTCTGGTGTCATGGTGTCTGGTGTGGTTAAGAAGTGAAGCTGCATTTCATTTTAAATTGCAGGTAGGCACTGTGATGGACTCCATTCTGTGGGCTCTGTGTCTGCAGGTAGAGTCTGAAGTGAAAGGAAAGGTGAGCAGTAAGACCTAGCAGTTCAGAGTAAAGGAATTACAGGGCCATGGAGCATGGATTTGTGTGTGTGGCTGCTTTTTAAATCTCTAGATTCATGAAGGGACTTAATTTTGGTCTGCAACGCATGATTGTGCTCCAGGATCTATGGGAACTTGTTTGCACGGGTACTGGGGGAAGTGTATGTAGAGGAAGTCCAGTTTCTGTATTATTCCAGCTCACCATTTCTCTTGGTTTCATTTCTCTTTCCACTGATCGGTAAAACTTGCCTTTCTGTTTGGAAAGCGAAACAATTTTCAGGCCTCCTTTGCACATCCTGGCTAGCAGAACTTGGGCTGCAGTGGCAGGACAGCTGAGAGCAGCAGAGGGATTTCACCTGCTACACGTGCTGGCCATCCCACCACAACCAACCATAAACCTCGAATGCAAATCACGCGCTAGAAATGCTTAACAGTGTTAGGAGGAGGAAGGTTTTCTCTTTCTAATCCAGAGCTGAAACAGGAGGTCCTGGGGAGCATTTAATGGTGAGGAAGGACGTGCAAAGAGGAGGGCTGCTGATGTGCCAGCCCTGCAGAGGAGCACACTTGCTGTACCAGCAGAGTGTTGTCTGTCAGCACTTTGAACAGCAATATCTCTGTCTGTGGGGAATGGTTTCATTTCCAGGCCCTTTGGCTGTGATATTCCATTTTTTTCTGATGTGACAGTATTAAGGGCTGAGTAATGTTAAAGGAAAGGTGTGTGACTCATGGTTGATAACCAGATCCTCCATTTTGCCAAGCAATAAAGAAATATCACCATTAAAGTAAGTGTCAGGGGTAAAATTCATCTTCACAGACCCAGCTGCAAATTCATGGGCTCCTCTGTTAACAGTGAGTCAGTTTCTTTTCTTCTTCTTTTTTTTTTTAGGGGGAGGTCATGTTGTTTTTAATTGTAGTTACAGCCACGTGCTTCATCCGTCAGCAGTGCAATGCAGTCAGTCTGTTTTATGGTGTGGCATTTTTTCCCCAGTGCACTTCAGTGGGTAGAAATGTGGGCTTTTAGCAGAATGTAAGACAACCTGTAAAAGCCAACCATCAGGCGTCTGCATCTTTCAGAAGCAACAAGGTTATTTCTAAATTCTTCTAAGGTCATTAAACTTCTGCATGCCACATAGTGCAGGTCACACCAGTGCAAGTCACACTTCTTGGCAACCCTGCTGGTGGCAGGGGGGTTGAAACTAGATGGTCATTATGGTCCTTTTCAACTCAGCCCGTTCTTTGATTCTATGATCTTTAGAAGATGGTTCAGAATCATTAAGTGAAGCCATGATGAAGATGATAAAAGATGACGTGCCCTCCCCAGGAGAGAGTTAGCCAGTTTATCTGTTGTTATCTGCTGTTCCTTGCATTGGCATCTCAGCCCACCCCAAACCTGTGCTCTGTTCTTCCATTACTTAAACAGAGACCAAATCTCCGCTGCGTTTGCTAACACTGGGTTTATCTGAAGAGGCTCAGGTCTGAGCAGTGAGAAACAAAGATCTGCAGCTTTCTTCATTCGTTCTGATTTGTTTGCTTTTCCCTTTTAAAAGTGGTTTTGCCAGGAGAGATGCTGTGTGGGTTTTTTTTTCTGCTCATTTTGCATTTTCTGTTGCAGTTGTTTAGGTTCCTCTGGAACCGAGCAGTTTCACAACAGTGAAGTGGTGGTGATTGTTAAACAGATTTGAGTTTGGTGATTTTTGCCTAGTGGTGCAGCAGCCAGCTTTGCTGCCTACAGAGCAGAGATGCTTCCTCAGCCAAGCAGCAGCCAATATGAGAGCAGTGAGGTGCTGGAACAGCTGCCCAGAGAGGCTGTGGATGCCCCGTCCATCCCTGGAGGTGCTCAAGGCCAGGTTGGATGGGGCCCTGGGCAGCCTGGGCTGCTGTGAGATGTGGAGGTTGGTGGCCCTGCGTGTGGCAAGGGGTTGGAGCTTCATCATCCTTGAGGTCCCTTCCGACCCAACCATTCTGTGATTCTAGGTGGTAACACCACTGAGGTTCTAAGAGCAAATGGAATTGTGACAGTGCATTTCAGGAAATAAACTGCAAATGTTTTGTACTTTCCCTTGATGTAATAGAAACATTTCCAAATCCCTGTTGTTGCACTGAGGTAGAAGTTGCAGAGCAGCTGACGCCTATTTTTGTTTGCAGAGCTAAGACCATTAAGAACACAGTCTCTGTGAATCTGGAGCTGACTGCAGAGGAGTGGAAGAAAAAGTACGAGAAGGAAAAAGACAAAAACAAGAGCCTAAAGAATGTTATCCAGCATCTGGAGCTGGAACTGAACAGGTGGAGAAATGGTACGTGTGGGAAAATGGGTTCGGGTGTGTTTCTGCAGGTGTAAGTTATGTGTTAAACTCCAAAGCACACAGCATGCTTAGCACCTTTGGCCACACTGCTGCCTGTTGCTGGCCACAGACTTGGGAACCCTGCTCCAACCCCTCTGCTGAGCTTCCAGTGCCCTGCACTGGAGGTGCATCAATAATTCTCAATACTGTTAGTAATATTAAATTAATAAGAAAAGATAAAATTTCATTTTCTACAAATAACTGTGCTTCTCAGGCATGAGAATCAGTTCCATTTTGCTTCAAGGTAAGATTTTTTTAATTTATTTTTTAAATAATTTTATTTAACAATGGAACAAGAAGTGCTCTAGTACAGTGACTAGGAATGTTGTTGATGAGAAGAATCAGCCCTTGTCTGCTTCTTTGGCTTCTAAGTGAAATCTATGTAAGAACAGCCACTGTTCTTCATAGAAACATGGAATTGCTGTTCAGGTTAAGGTACGAGATTAAGTTCCCTTTGATAAGGTGGAAGGATTTTTTAATGCATACACACTGATTCATATATTCACATAAAATACAAAAGCTTTGACAGATAATTTTAGTAAACCATACTTTTAATTTTTCTTCCTCTTCCACTTTTGGAAAGGAAACAAAACAAAACCCAATTCCCTAATAAGCAACAAAGAAATGTGTGTCTTTAAAACCAACACATACCAGACCTGCATTTCTCTCACACCCTGAAATCCCCACAAGCCCACAGCAGTGAAAGGCTGCTTCCCTGGAGTAATTTTGACTTTGTATTGCTTGCCATCTTGGTCCTATGTGTTGATGCTTGCAGCAGTTCAGCAACACCTTGCACGCCTCTTGCTTGCCAGCCCTGAGAACAAACATGTGATTTAATTATTAGTCACAACTTGCCTTGCACTTGTCAAGTCTGCTTTTGAATAACACGGATAAAATCTCTACTGTCCGTGCTTAAAAGATAACGCCTGCCCCTTATGGGTGCAAAGCAGTGTCACTTTCTTTCGCCTCCCTGTGCTGTTCCCTTGCCTTTCACAGCAGGTAATTACCTAATGGTTGCTTTTTGCGTCTTTCTCTGGGGGGTTGGGCCACTTTAGCACAGGGGATATTTCTCTTATCCACATGGTAAAATCGCTATGGAGACGGTCGGTCTGTTGTGTGTGATGAGGAGCACTGGGAATTGTTGGCACTTTCATGTTCTGCATTTCATTCTGCGTTTGCTCGGTGTGGTAATAATTTCAAGGATTTCCTTCCCATCCTAGGAAGAATCTTTAAGAAAAACCTGTGTACATCCATGCTGTTTAAGCACAGAATGCTGCCTTTGTGGTTTTGTCTAAATACACACACTGCCTCTTCCCCTACATCTTTTCTCATTGGTGTTACCCAGCCATACATTAAATGCATTCAAAATATTATTGATTTCTTGTCTGACCTTCTGGAACAGCATCATTTGGAAGGGTACTGTGTCAAAGGAGGCTCTTTCCAAATGAAATGGTAGCAAAAGCTGTATCTTGAGTATAAAATACAAGATGAATGCTTAAATACTCCACCGCTATAGAGCTTGTTCTGTACATGGAGAAAATAAAAACAGCATGACAGCAGAAGGTGGCTGTGCCCTATTCTCCCTGAAGGAGGACTTCTGTGCACAATTAGGTTTGTGCCTTACAGTTCGAAGGATGATGTCCTCCCAGCAGTTGTATCAAATTTATGCTCCCCTCCTCCTTTCGCTCGTGGTCTGAAATACAAAGCTGCTGTGTTCAACAAAAGGAAAATCTCAAGGTCCTGCTTGGGAGGCACCCGACTGATGCTCTGCAGTCCAACCACGTTGCTGCCCAGCGTGCCAGCTCCCCTGCTTTGAATGAGCCCACCTTTCATGCTCTGTTCTACTGAAATGCTACAAAGAAAAAAAAAATAATTGTATATTTTGCTCTCTATAATCACTGAGTCATTAGCAGCAGGGCAAAAAGTATTTCCACAGCAGAGTTTTTAGAGAGTTCATCGTGCTCGATTCCGAGTTTCTTCTTTCTGGCTTTAAACTCGCAAAACCAATCCTCACTGTTTGTTGGCCATTGTTTTTCCTCCCCTGTTTTGGTTTGCTTTCTGGTCTGAAGCAGCTTGCCTTTTGGTTCTTGATACGTTTGTCCTGTTTGCATGCTTCTGCCAGTTGCCCACACTGTTTGGGCAGGAAGAATGCCCCATAAAGCCATATGGACTAAAACATCATAGCTTTTCACAGAAATGAAAGAAATCTCTGCAGAAGGGTTTGAATGTAGCCTTCCCACACCTTGAACAATGCACACAGCATTCAGCAGTTAAGTCTCTTGCCAGATTAATGAATGTAGATTCAATTTCTGGCATGAGCAGCTTGCCTGTCCCTCTTCACTGAACTGCAGCAGCCTTGTAATTGGAATGCTCTTAGGTTATCAGAGAGAATACTCCTCAGAGAAAATAATTTTGAAAGAAAATGTGTAGGGATAGCATCCTATCTGGCATGCATAGGCAACATCTGAAAATTGGTCTGTGCTATTTCATTTTAGATGTGACAAGGCAGAACGTGAAGATTGGTTTAAATGCAGCTGTCTTGCTTGCTGTCCTGGTGCTCGAGCAGTTCGTTATGGGGGAGGGAAAGCTAATAAGGCAGTTGGAAATCTGGAGAGGAAGGGACACTTGATTGTCTTTAGCTTTAGGCAGAAAGTCTGATTTTTTTCCCTCCTTTTTGCCCCTTTTGCTAATCCACAGAGTGAATCCCACGTATAAAGGGCCCAAGTGGAAGGGAAGTCAGGAGTTCAGTGCTCTCAGTGGCAGCCATTCCAACTGCTGCAACGTTGGTTTGATTGTTTTTCTAACCCTGCAGGTTGCATGGCCACCTCTCCACACCTGCCTTTGCCCATTACCTTTACTTATGGCAGTCCCAGTGGCAAGCCTACGCCCAGATCACCCTTCTGGCTGTCCCTCATTCAGGACTGTCCTGGGATGCCTGTGTTTTTGGCCTTTCCTTGTACCCTGGGTTGTAGTGACCATGGCTCGTGTACCTACAGGAGAAGCTGTGCCTGAAGACGAACAGATCAGTGCCAAAGACCAGAAGAACCTGGAGCCGTGTGATAACACACCAATCATTGACAACATCACACCTGTGGTTGCCAGCATCTCAACAGAGGAGAAGCAGAAGTATGATGAGGAGATCGCCAGTCTCTACAGGCAGCTGGATGATAAGGTGTGAACATTAGTTTTGACTCCATTCTCTGTGAGTAAATGGAAGCCAAAGCCAAGGGGGGTGGGTTTTATTTTTGGTGCTAATTTTGTGTCCTAGGTGTGTAGTTTGAACTGTTCTTTCTCCTCCTGGCAGAATGCATGCTCAGCAAACTAACACTGTTTCAGTCATGGGAGAAAGAAAATTAAAAAATATCTACATAAAATAAAGGGAAGCTGTATCTTCATGTTTACTATATATCAGAATTTTGTAGAAAAAGAAAAACAAAAGCATCCCTTGGGCCTTTTTTGTTCATCTTGTTCTAGCTGTGAGCACTCTCTGGAGTGCAGGTGGCTTTTTTTGATTTGCACAGCTTGAAGCACATTATTGGCACTTAAAGCTATCAGCAATACATTTACTGAGCACTTGCCATTAATGGCTTTGGCTTGTGTGAAGATAAGAAGTGGAGAAAAAGGCATCCTATAAACATCCTCCCTGATGAATGAGAGCCGCCTAAAAGGCAACCTAGCAAAAGTTTTCAGGACGCCTTTGAATCATGTTGAATCAGAACTTATTTTAATTTTCACGTGTAATTAGCAGAAAACTACAAAAAAGAAGCCCACTCTTTCTTTTTTTTTTGAGTACCAAGGGGAAATTTTGAGCCTTAGTTCTGCTGTGCTGTAGCACGAGGTCTCGGCGCAGTCTGTGTGCAAATGGCAAGGCAAGATGTTGCTGGCATTCAAATCACAGTTAAGGTCTTTAAGAAATTATAGCTTCTCTGGAATGGAGAAGACCTTCCCTGTAGTTCTCTTAGAGGTTTCACTTTCTGATTAGAAAAAGAAAAAAAAATGTTGGTCATCAAATGTAGCAAGACCTGAATTGTTCTTGAAGGAAGGACTGTGTCAGAGCGGATGCCTGATTTACATTACCTGGGAGGATCTTTATTTTAAACCTGTTCAAGGTTTGCCGTGGCATTGTTCTTACTAGAAAGGGGGAAATAAGAGCAATCAAATGAGACCTGTGAAAAGAAACTAAGAGTCTCCAACCCTATTTCATTGCAGGATGATGAAATCAATCAGCAGAGCCAGCTGGCTGAAAAGCTAAAACAGCAAATGTTGGATCAAGAGGAGGTAAGGAGGAAAACAACAAAGCCAACCAAAAGCAACATACCTTTTGCTTATGTGAGCCTTGTGTAGTGATTCTGTCACAGTTATTGGCTAGGTGTGCTCATAGTAAGGTAGGAGAAACCCATGTTAAGGCAAGGTTTAGCCTTCAAAATTTCCTAATATCCTCACAAGAGCTTTTCAAGCCTCGATTACTCCTTGTAAAGCCTACCATCCTAGTGGGAAGTGTCGCTGGAGATACCAAGAGAGGAATGTGGCCAATATATTTCATTTCAGAAATGTTTTTTCAGTATTCCTGTATCCTTTCAGGGCAGTAAGTAGCGAACAGATTTCCTAGTTTGACAGTATACAAATTGCTGCTGATAATAAATGACTGATGTTCGTTATTTTGGCATGAGCAATTAGAGAAAGTACTAAGAGAAATCTGTGAGACTGAAAAATCTCCTCCTGGCATAGATTTAGTCTAAAATCATGGATTGCTTGCTTCAGACATTATTTTGTTCATTGTTTCTATCTGTAAAGGAATGTTAATGCTTTTCTAGATGAGGAAAATGATCACAACTTACATTCAAAGTCATTTTCTTATCTGTCATTTGTTTATGGAGATTTGAAGACATAAAGTGGTACTGACGCCAAATTACTGAGTCCTCCAAATGTGCTGTGATATTCAGCCAGGAACAATTTTATGCTGTTTATCAAACTGGGAGAAACTGGAGGAAGAAGATTCAGACCAAGAATATTAACCCTCGTGTGGGAGTTCGCTTGTCACTTGTATTCCAAAATACTGATCAGTGTTGGTGTGATTCTCTGGAAGAATACCTGTCCCAAATGTCTGAACCATTTCAAGTGTTTTTTCAGATGTTAAGACCACTCCTGTAAGTGAAAAATGATTCTGTCCCTTAGTCTTTATCCAGGCTAGCAGAAAGGACTTGCAAGGTTAGGTATCTTAACAGGGAGGGAACATATGGGAATGTTGGTTACTTGTTGTTCGTGACCGATGTGTTACCTTTGGGCTTTTATCCCCACTGAAGGATTTACCAGTTTCATTTTACTCCATAATGAAGCTCTGTTCACTTCCCACAACCTTCTTTTGATCATCCTGTGTTGCACACTAGCCCTGCCTGTGGCTATTCAGATGTAACACAATTCAATGTGTTCTCAGCAACAATTTTTTCTGATGCGTGTTATTTAGACCATCTCTCTTCTCCCATCTTTTTTACATTACCGCTCTCATCTAAACCTTATTTTTCCCCTCATGGCTCTTCTTGTGTATTATTTTCTGGGTGATCTGCATTCCTTTGTTTCATGTATCATGGAACCACAGAACGGCCTGGGTTGCAAAGGCCCACAGTGCTCATCCAGTCCCAACCCCCTGCTGCGTGCAGGGTCACCAACCAGCAACCCAGGCTGCCCAGAGCCACATCCAGCCTGGCCTTGGATGCCTGCAGGGATGGGGCATCCACAGCCTCCTTGGGCAGCCTGTTCCAATATCTGGGAGCATACTGTAAGCTGGCTTATTCCTCAGCCCATTCCATACTCAACATTACTTATGAGTATGCACACGTTTTCAATGGCCCAATCCTTTTCTTACCACTTTACCCCCATTTTTGCACGTATTCCTGTCTGGCTTTGCTGTCTTACTGGGATCTCTGCAGGTGGTGTTGTGCCACTTGTTTGGAAGGCTAAACTGGCTCTCTGATCAGCTTCTTTGTCTCGTACCTTTGAAAGCTAATAAGGCAGTCAGTTTTGTTTTCCCCTTCACAGGAATTGAATAACATTTTTCAAGGTCCTGTCTTCCATGTGTGAGGTTCACCTGTGCTGCAGGAGGGATGTACCTGTCCTCTTACATCTCATGGTTGGCTCCTTGAAATATGTGCTGCAGAGCAGCTGTCTCGCTCTGCTTCTCCCTAATGAACTGGAGTAGTTTTTTATGCTTGATTAAGCTAGCAGGTCAATTATAAACACAAGGCCTGCCCAGCTGGTATTGTGCTGATATTGGTGTCTGTTGATACCTTTTCGCCACTGGATCTTGCATCACTGCTCCAAGCATTTAGCTGCCAGAGCCTCTGCTTTGGGGCTGGGACTGCAAAGTGTTGGTTTCAAGTAAAGTCAGGTTGTGTTCTATTCTCGCAAGGACATGTTGATAACACATCTCCAGGAGCGGGGAGTCTGTGATGTGAGAAATGAAGCTCAGAGATAGATCTGCCACGCTCAGGATGAGATGCTCCTCACTCCGGTGCAGCCTCAGCATTAGGCAGGATTCCTTTGTTAGGGCTGATCGCTGCAGTGTTATGAGGACCCCTTTCTGAGTCTTGGAATATTTTGCCATGTTGTATCACCAGGAATCTCCTGGGGAGATGTTTATGCTCTAGGTGATGTATAACACTTCCCTTTGCTTGAAGTCGCAGCAGCATTCACACAGAAATTTTCTTAAGTAAATGTAAATAATAGTTCCATCTGTGTTTAGTAGAAAGATTATTTTAAGCTATTTTGTTGTTTAAATATTTACATGCCATCTGGCTTTGGCAATTCAGTGGGTTTTTTCATAACTTGAGTGCACTTCTGAGGCTGCAGCATTACCACGAGATAAATTTCCCTTACATCTGAATCCTCTCTTCGCCACTTTGGGCCTCTGCCAGAGTCTGAAGCCAGCTTGTTGGTTTCCTATTTTCCATTAGCACTCTGAGCCAAAAAGAGCAGTGTCTTCTCTGCCTTTCTCCTTTTGGGTGGTCAGTTTGAGAGAGATGCTGGGGCTCATCTCCTGCAACTGAATCCCTTATGAGTGTGGAAGGAGTGCGATTTAAATTTAATACAGGTTGGAAACTTGGAAACGTCCACCGGTGTTTCTCAAGTCTGCATTTTCTTTATGCTTCAGCAAATATGAGCGACTAATCTGTCATCAGCATCATGCTTCAAGTGTTTGCTAAAAATAACCATCAAAAGTTTGCTTATCAGAATGTTCCTCTAACCCCAGAAGATCCCTGGGGCCGCCTCAGAAAGCGCCTTTTGTGCTTCCTTTCAAAGCTGTGATTCTGTCTTTATGTATTTTACTTTGTTGGCTTTTGGGGTTGTTTCTTTTTGTCCCTGCTGCAGGATTGGATTGAGGGCAGTAAACTTGTTTTGGAGCTCTCTACAGCTTAAAATAAGCTTCTCTGCCTCAGTCTTGTGTTGTAATAGGATTTGATTGAGATTTTTCTTTCCATTGAAGTTTGGAGCTTCCTTCCTGTACAGTTATGTGGAAGCTGATGTCTCTGGTAGAGGAGCAGGATTTCTTCTCTTGCATTCTGTCTTCTGTACACACGTTGCCTGCTCACGTTTTGCTTTTCCCTTCACCTGTTTTTGCCCTTTTCAGTCTTATCTTTTAAACGACTTCTCGGGTGATTTAAGCTCCTGTCGTTTCTGCTTTGCAGCTTTTGGCCTCCACCAGGAGAGATTATGAGAAGATTCAAGAGGAACTCACCCGTCTTCAGATTGAGAATGAAGCTGCAAAAGACGAAGTGAAAGAGGTCCTTCAAGCCCTGGAAGAACTAGCTGTCAATTACGACCAGAAATCCCAAGAAGTGGAGGACAAAACAAGAGCCAACGAGCAGCTGGCTGATGAACTGGCACAGAAGAGTGTAAGAGCAGGCAGTTCATAGTTTATAGCAGTTTATAGTGCTGCTTCCCTCCTCCCTCCTGACTCTGCATCTCTCCTAAAGATTTCCATAGATTTCCCTGATAATTACTAGCTTGTGCCATTTTGGGGAGCTTTCAAATGCTGCTGGCAAGTACATTTAATAACTAGTGTAAAGATTGGAGAGTTAAAAGATCTGTGCTTGCTGGTGCTACCTTCTATCTTGTGTATTAATTAAAGGACATGATAAAGCTAATTCAGAAGCTGCTGTATGAAAGCTGATTGCAGATTGTGGCTCTGTAGCAAGCTCTGTATTCTGCACACCATGTCAGCTCCTGAGCTGAATGTGAGAACTGGCCCTTCTGTGTTTTGATCATTTGAAAGCGATATCGTACCAAGAAAGATGTGGAGACCTGCTGTGTGCAAATTGCATCAGTTTGTGTTTCCCTGGGCTGTGTGCTGTGGAACAGAGATCTCATACAGAGTAAGGGAATCTCAGGAAAAAAAAAGCAGCTTTCTTCGGATGATGTATTGATTGTAAGGCAAAAAATCCAATCTGAGAAAGATCCAAACTGGCTTAACTAGGTTGGTCCATCCCTCACACGTGCCGAGGAGGATGTCTGATTTCATGCATATCTAGCATTATAAGACTTTGTTATCCACTTTAATAAAACAGATTACTATGAAATCCATTTGAAAAAATTGAATTTTATATCTTCTATACCTGTTTCTCCGTGATTAACCTTCTTTGACATGTATTATGCAAATAAGATTCTTACCGGATTTACTACGTTTAATAGATCTAAAGTAGCCTTGTTAGCAAGTGAGTTGTGAAAGTGGATTATGGCAAGGTGGAACTGTGTGCTGCTGGAGTAGGTGTCAGTGCATGGAGCCAGCAGACACGTCCCAGGAAAATAGAAGGCAGTACTGTGTAACCTAGATATCACAGAAGAACTGATGCCCTAAAGTGGCACCATTGAGATGCGCTGAAGCAGGGAGAGATCTGTAGAAGCACAGTTAAATCCCAGCTTCATCTCTGCTGCTTTATTCAAGCAAAGAGATTTGGGGTGGCGAATTGTTTGGTGGATTTATCTGTATATGTACAGAGAAGGAATTCTGTTTTATTTTCTTCCGTGAGGTTTCTGTGTGGATAGACAGAATGTGAGGAAAGAAGGGTAACTTTTGCTTTTCAACCTTTCCAGACGGTTCTGTCAGCAACCCAGAGGGAGCTGGGCCAACTGCAGGAGCTCAGTAACCATCAGAAGAAGAGGGCCACAGAAATCTTAAACTTGCTGCTTAAAGACCTGGGAGAGATCGGAGGGATCATTGGCACTAATGATGTTAAAACAGTAAGTTGGCTGTCTTTATTGCTTCCCCCCAACAGGTGCCTCCTGCCATATGAAAATAAGGAGAATGGAGTGTGTGTGACACAGCAGCCCTTCTCCCAGGATGTTTAAATCCTGGTTAGAGCATAAAACACCGAAGAGATCTTTGTCTGGGTCAGAGATGGTCAGTTTCTGTGCACATAATTACCACACTGACTCCCAGCTCAGTGTTTGGGGACAAACTAATGCAGCCCATCTGTGTGCTGATGCGTCTGTTCAACTCTGCTGTCTTAGGCCTGGGCTGGGTTCTCTGTCCAAGCGATGCACACATAGACCTACTGCATAGATAGCTAGCAGGAGCAAGTACTCCCAGAATCTAAATAATCATTATTGGAGAGATTTGGCTTCTGGGTAGCTTCCTTTTTGTCTGAAATTTATCCTAAAACCGTGTGTAGGTGAACTTGAGCAGCTCTTAAATCCATACTTCTGTAGTGACAGCTGTCCAGGACACCTGAGTGAAAAGGAAGAGATCTGCATGGAAACTTTTTGCTCTTTGTTTCTTACCTTTGAACAGTGGCTGCCTTCACCAAAGAGCCCACGCTTTTGCGTATGCTTCTGAACACAGGATGCTTTAAAAGCATTTTCAGCATTAGTAAATTTGTGCTATGTACCATTTGAATAGTACATGACACTGGGACAAGATTAACTTTTGTGTATTGGCAAATAGCCTTCCTAGAGGATTATTTTCCTCTGAAGTTGGAAGGTAAGAACAGGGGTGTAGGTTGTTGAAGCAGTGGAATCCTTGGTATCTGAACATATCTGGAGATGGTGCAAATTTTGGCCAGCTTTGCTTGGAAATTTGTCTTCTGTCAGGCTCTTGGCTTTACAGATCTGATAGAGAAGGTAGATGTTCACACTGGTATGCTTACAATATCATAGAAGAACAAAATTCTAAACCTCAGAGATTGTTTACATGGTCATTGCTAAATGCTGCTGCCTTGTGTTCGTGCAGGTCCTGCACCACGGGACCACATTTTGCTAGATGTTACAGCAACCTCTGGTGGCTGTTTTAGTAAGGACTGTGAGAGGAAATCTCTGCAAATGGAGGCTGTTTGAGACACATTTTTATAGCAGCTAAGATGTCAGCATTTTAAAGGGCAGCTGTCTGTAAATAAGGCAAGATTGAAAAGGTTTTAGATGAATAATTTGAAATTTGTTGGCAATTAGCAGCTTCTCAAAGTATGGCTAATTTCAGACCAGACTGAGGGCTTTGAAGGCAGTAACATTTTTGGGGCTGTTGGAAGAAGACAGAGCACATGTTGTCTTCCCTTTGCTGCTAGAAAAAAGGCAAAACCAGATGAAATTACTGTCCATACACTCAAGGAGAATCTTTACAGCTCATCAGTGCATTATGTGAATTAAGAAGCTGAAGGAAAATCACGAAGAGAAAGCCATAAAAATCAAAGGCACTCTTATTAACCAAGGAAGGAAGAGATGCTAAATAGGATGATGTTAATGATTAGAGATGAAGGGGATTAATTTGCTCTTGCCAGGTAAGATTTTCAGACCAATGCCTGTGTTGTAGACTGCTACTGAAGGAGCACAGCCATTCAGGAGCAGAGTAGCATTTTGAAAATTAAGTAGCATTTTGAAAATGCTCTCCAGCTTCCAGTTGCTTGAAGGAAGGAAAATGTCCTCTTCTGGTGACATGAGAAAGTTTCTCCAAAATCTGCTCTTGGCATTCTGGTGGAGTTGATTACTTCAGATGCTGATGAGGCGCACTGTGACAAGTCTTAATTTCTTACTTTTGAGGCTTATCAATGAAAATTCAAGCAAACAGAGTGGTGGAACATGTTTGAAGGTAACAGGAAGGTCTGTGGGTGTTCCTTGAGTGTGACTCTGCTCTCACAAAGGTTATCCATCTCCAGACAACTGTTTCTCAGCAGGAAAACTGCTTCACATTGATTTTCATAAGGACCACACCTTTTAGATTGCAACCTTCCGTGTGTTTAGTTAGCAGATGTGAACGGGGTGATTGAAGAGGAGTTCACCATGGCACGGCTTTACATCAGCAAGATGAAATCTGAGGTGAAATCTCTGGTGAACCGCAGCAAGCAGCTGGAGAGTGCCCAGATAGATTCCAACAGGAAGATGAATGCCAGCGAGAGGGAGCTTGCAGCTTGCCAGCTCCTCATCTCACAGGTATGTTTGCTCCTTCCTTGTTCCCTTGAAGCAAGGTTTGATGATTTTTCTCAGCCTCCTTCCTCGTGAGATGTATGTGCTAGGAGTAAGAAATTCAGGGAGAATAGAGGTGTTTCTCTTGTCTGTTGTGTTGTTTCTTCCTCTCGTTTTGCGTTCCTCCCCTCAGTGTCTTACAGCACATTCTGTGGTAAGATTCTGTCCTCCTGTTGTAGATTTCAAAATGTTTTCAGTGGCATAAAAGTGGAAATGCTCTCAGAGAGATCTCCTCAGCACCTCACCTTGTGCCTCCGCTTAAGAAAGCAAACTGACAAAGGAAGCAGTGATTGTATGGGTCTCTAATAAAGCATGTGGAGAGCCCCAACATCTGGACTTGTCAGTAAGCTAACAGATAGCTGGGCAGCAGTATGCATGTAATAATAAACTATAGAAAACATGACCGTGTAAGGTGGAAATCCAGAGGGTAGGAGGGCTTTTCAGGGGGTGGCATGTTAGAGGCAGTGATGCATGCTGCAGCATTCTGCAGAGAGGGAGCTAACTGCTTCACCATGCTTCTTTGATTACTGCACACATGAAGTGATGGAGACAGTTGGAATTTACTCCGTTTCTCTTGCTAGCAGTTGCTTAGAGAAAACCTGGAGCAAGGACAGCCTCTTGTCCTGCAGCAGAATTTCTCTATGCAGGTCTGCAGTAATAGCTGTAGCTGTAAGCATGCTTCTTGGTATTCAAGGGAGGCTTGAATCCTGGCAGTATTGGCTGTCCAAAAATGTTATGTAAAATTACACTTTTTATGCTGTCTTAAATGGATACAGCCACTAGAAATCACTCTGCCAATCTGTGTTGCTCCCTTTCCTTGGGTAAAGGGGCTTTACTTGCATTAGTAAAGCAGATGAAGGTTTGCCTCGAAAGCAGCAGTATGCACACTTCTGCTGGCTGAAAGAGGATTGGCAGCACAGAGCTGGGAATGAGTATCAGCAGTGGGCTGCTGGGACATTTTCCTTCAGCTGTGGTCTTGGCTTATGCTGACCCAATGAAGGAGTGCATCATGTGGAAGCCAGCCAGGGGTTGGTGTTCTTAGACCTCCTTCTTAGGAGGTTTAGTATTTGAGTGACTTATCCAAGGCTGTGAAAAGATGCAGTGAAAGAAGTGAGACTGCAGGGCTACATCCTTTCTTTTTTCCCCTCCCTATGTTTGTATTGCATTTTAACACGGTGGTGAAGCCAAGCAGAGATACTCTCAAGCAGGTGATCACCTTGCCCTGCCATTTTGGAAGCCTTGCCACTATGCAGGTGTCGAGGCCCATCTGTTTTTAAGCCCAGGAAGAAGCCAGATGTTATGCTCTAAGTGTTGTTGGAGGGCATACACCTTATCTCTATAAAGTGAAAATTTATTGTTGGCTTAATTTAAATCTTAACAGCCCATTTATTAGTCTAGGCCTAATTATTGCAGAGAGAAAAGAAATAATTTGATGCAGAAAGACTTTCGGTGACAACAATGATGCCATTAAAACTGTCACACGCATTTCTTTAGTTTCTACCCTTTTTCCTTATGTTATACCCAACCTTCTGCTGTTCTTAAGCTTGGTGGTTTCATGCTGACATTGCTGGTATGGTTGTGACAGCAAGCACTGTCAGTATCTGGAGCACTCTTGCTGAGAGATATGTTTATGTTGCTGATTCTTCTTCCTTGCTTCCTTCTAGGAATCAGCTGGAGTAATTTTGCCAGCATTCTTTTACACCTTGCTATTCCTTGACTGGTCTGCAGCTCCGTATTGCAACTGAACTTACAGTGTATGGGGCCTTTTCTGTTGTTAGGTGTCTTAGCATGCTTCTTTGTTACGGTAGTCACATAAGCACAGTGAAAAAGAAAAGATGTACGGCTACATAATTGCTGGGTTAATCTGATCCTTGAGGTGGTGGATGACTTGTGAATGCACATCTCACATCTGTGCTCACATCTCTTTCCTGTTCCCTCCGCCTTTAAAGCATGAAGCAAAGATCAAGTCCCTGACAGACTACATGCAAAACATGGAGCAGAAGAGAAGGCAGCTGGAAGAGTCCCAGGATTCTCTCAATGAAGAGCTTGCCAAGTTACGTGCTCAAGGTACAACGTTGGTTCCTGTGGTCATCATTTCTTTTAACAGCTGTGTCTTGGAAAATGCAGTTTTGAACAAAGTACTGTACATGCAGCTCACCTGGCACTGCTGCAGCATTTGCTTTTTCAATCCTACTCTACTTTTGTCATACTTGTATTCCCATTGTCAGAGAAATACAACTAAACAGATGGGATTTTAGCTCATTTACTAGCCCTAAGCTCTATGCGCAGGGACAGAAGACCTGATGTCACCGGGTCAAGCTCTGATGTTGAGCTGTTGCCTCGGCAGCCCCACAGCACTTTTTGTCTGCTTGTATTTTGCAGTGAAGTCAAAAAATTGTGATTCAGATCACCTGTGAACCAGATCATCAGTGTTGCACCTGTACATTATAACCCTTTCAGCCTAACCCGTCCACAGAATGCAGAGAAACTTAATTTTTCATAAGAATTAAAAGCTTGGCAAGAAGCTTCACCTTTTAATTTCACGATGTGAGGCAAAAAAAAACCCCAAAAAAAACAAACATCAAAAGCAATCAATCTTTTGAATGTCTGTTTTGAAAATTCTTGGCTATCCATCTAATTTCAGTTGTCTCTCTGGAAAGATGCTTCCATTCATTAAGAAGATGCTTCCATTAGGATTGAGTAGAAGTTTCTCTCCTGGCTGCTCTATAGGATCCAACTGATTTCATTTTTAAGAGTTGCTTTTTTTTGGGTTTTTTTTCCCCATTCTAATTGAGTGTGGAAAATTTCTATCAAAAGGAGTTTTTCTTGCTTTGCCAAGCTCCTGTTTTATGTATTATTACAGTGTAGCCTTAGAATTGCTCTGGGTTTCTGTACAGGGGCTATTCTCTGACTCTGGGAGCAGCAGATGGTGACAGGACTTTTAACATCTGCCTGATTTTTTATTCACACATCTCATCTTCCCACCCCACTCACAAGAAATGATCTGTCTCTGGAGGCAACCAGTGCCCAGCAGAAAGGGGAGAGGGAGGATCCCTACAGGCAGAGTCATAGATGAGGGGAGGTTGGGAAAGTGCTGCTTGGGCTGTTTGTGACAGCAGCAGGGTTTGGACAGTGGTCACACGTAGGGTACTGGAAGACAATGGCTGTGTCTGCCCCTCCAGAAGAGTCTCACCATGATCTTGCTGCCTGCCTTGCAAGCAACGCTTGTTCTTTTTAAATGGCTTGACATGGAGGTGTTGTACGATGGGTTGGTTAACTCTCAACTGTCTCCAACTTCAAACAGAAAAAATGCATGAAGTCAGTTTCAAAGATAAGGAGAAGGAGCACCTGACCCGGCTTCAGGATGCAGAGGAAATGAAGGTAATGTCGTGTGCTGCAATATTGAAGCTGATTTCTTGGTGAGATCGTTCATTAGCTGATAATTAGAGTGTAATTCTGTCTTCCTGTACGTGCTGTGTGCTTTTAAAAGAACTTTTCTGCCTCTGTCAGAATTGCAGGCTTCTGTTAGAAAACCTGATCTCTTAGAATTGAGTGACCTTTGCAGTTTGAAATTAGAGAATTTGCTGGTACTGGTGGTGGCCAGGTGAAGGAAGAAGTTACAGCCTGAGTATCTGAGGTGATTGTCTTCTGAGTTTGTCTGCTGATCCAGCTTCAGAGAGTACAGAGGTTTGGTGCACTGTGTTTGCTTGCATGGAGCTGCTTTGGTTCCTCAAATCACATGGACAGAGAACTGAAAAATAAGATCCAGCATCCATGGCTGAGAATGATTTTGTTAGGTATGGCAGAAAAAGGATTCACCTCTCTGTCACTCTGATATTTGCCAATTCCAGGAACTCAGCTGAAGCCAATTTGCTAAGCAGTGCACCAGGTTACTGGGGTTAATATCATTTAGGAACTAAGATTTAATGAAAACGAAGCCAGACCATATTTCCAAATTGTTTGGCAAGCCTATCTCATAGAAATAATAATGAAATGCAAACCTGTTCTCTGGTACTTCCTCCTTTCTGTAGAATGCAAAGGAGAAATATTAGGAAAGGATAAGCTGGTAGTGCTTCTGATGAAATTGCAAGTGGTGCAGAAGAAAAATACAGTTTCACAAAGATGGTGGCAGAGATTTGTCATCTGGAGAATTTTTACCTCCATTATAAAAAGTTAAGGTTGTAAAAACAGCTGTGACGTTATTCTTTACATTTGTAAGAAAAGTATTGATCACTGATCAGCAATTTAAAGTTAGATGCATTCAGTTTTTTTTCTTACAACTTGAAATATATCTAACCATACAGTGTAAATAACAGGGCTGTGGCTAAGCAGTCCAGAAAGATGGGTTAATGTAGATGATAGATAAAAAAAAAACAACCTTAGGTGTGTTACTTGATTTCTGTTTCGTGTCTGGCTTTGCATTTTGTGTTCTGCAGAAGGCACTGGAGCAGCAGATGGAGAGTCACAGGGAAGCCCATCAGAAGCAGCTGTCCAGGCTGAGAGATGAAATTGAAGAGAAGCAGAAAACGATCGATGAAATCAGAGAGTATGTTTACTCACTGTCACATTTGTGCTCCTGTACTGCTCTGTGACACTACAGGACTGGTTTTGGGGTTTTTTTTTGGTTGGTTTTATTACCTTTAATGGATATCTCTGAACTTCAGAGCCTTAGGGAAAGTAGTATCCTTACATGCCACAGCTATATCACAGACTCCAGTGTATCTCGTTTTCACATTCATGGCTTTTCTTTATGACACAGGAATATAACTGTTAGATACCCTCCTGCTTGGAAAGGTTTTAAGGTTTCTTTTTTACTGTTGTGCTCTTATTTTTGAAGTGTTCACAAAATCTGAGCAATCCTGATTTAGCACTCCTGCCCATATTTATAGTGTGGGTAAATAGCAGTAGGGAAATGAGAAACCAGAACAGAAAGAGTGCAAGAACAATGTGTCCTTTAAGATAAGACAAACAAGGCAGGAGAGTATGTGGCTGACTGTTTAATATTCCAGTATTTTAAAATAAAGCTATTGGTTTTCAGATTTGTTAGCCTTCATTTCTTCCAGAATTTTACAGCAGAATTACTTAGTTTTGTTTATGGAAACTGAACTGCGTATTTATGGCCTTCAGGACTGAGCTGCTCAAGACCTTTTGTTGTTTTTTCTTTTCCTTCCAGTATGAACCAGAAGCTCCAACTGGAACAAGAGAAGCTGAGTGCTGATTATGATAAATTAAAAATTGAGGACCAGGAGAGAGAAATGAAACTGGAAAAGCTCATGTAAGTCAAGTTTTCTCACCTGGTGTCCTTGAGTCTGGTGTCTTTTAATGTGTGTGCAGGAAACATCCTGGTGGGAAGCATTTGTGTTGAAACATTTGTGCTGAAAATAGCATTTCAGTAGCAAAGCCAACATGCAGTAGAAATGAGTGATTACTAATGACTCCTTTTTTAAAGTTCTAGGCTTTTTAACAGTAGATTTGATGCGTGCTGAAAAGGTGTTCTAGAGCTCCAGTTGTATGAAATATCATGGCAAATCTTAAATCCCCCATTTCTTAACACACAGGAAAAAGAGAATATTTTTAGAACATTTTTGATTTAATGTTTAATGTTGTGATCTTTTTAGACTGCTTAATGATAAAAGGGAACAAGCAAGAGAAGACCTTAAGGGGCTGGAGGAAACAGTGGTATGTCCTGTTTACAAGTTATTGAGTTTTTTCCCCTATGTTTTCATCACTGATGTGTAACCAAAACACTTGCATTGGTGCTCATGACAATGTCTAATTCATATCAGATAAGCTTTAAGTTCTTTACCATGAGAGCAGTGAGGTGATGGCACAGACTGCCCAGAGAGGCTGTGGATGCCCCATCCATCCCTGGAGGTGTTCAAGGCCAGGTTGGATGGGGCCCTGGGCAGCCTGGGCTGCTATGAAATGGGGAGGTTGGTGGCAGGGGAGTTGGAGCTTTGTGATCCTTGAGGTCTCTTCCAACCCGTGCCGTTCCGTCATTCTGTGATGATTGATTCTATGAAGCTAAGTCTGTGCATTTCCCAAATCATGAAATTGAATTTCAAGTTCTAGGTAAAATGCTACTGCTGTAGTCTCCTGTGAGTAAGCTATCACTACTGAGGCTACTAGTACTGTGCTTTGCTGCCCTTCTTCCTTGAAAACACCTGAAGTGACCAGTGTGCTGAATGCAGGATAACTACACCCAAATGATGCATACCTGCCTCTCACTTGGCCCATGCAGTGGCTTGTAAAGGAATCTGATATTGTGCATGCAATGTTAAAATTGCAATCTAAGATGGACAATTTCAGTCCCGAAGCTGCTGCTGCAGTTTGGTTGGAAGCTAACTTTTTACATGTCTGTAAAACATACCAGCTTTCTCAAAGATCTCACAGGTTGGTCTGTTTTAGTAGCATCACATTTATTTTTGCTAGAGGTAGTTTGGTTGTAAACTCAAATGCAGTGCCTTTTCTGCTTTATGTAATGCTTCAAAATCAAGCTTGTGGTGACCTCAGGATCAGATGGAGTTCATTACGTGTAAAAATCAGAAGCCAAACTATTTGGGTTCGTACAACCCGGGCTCCTGTTGGCTCCCCAGGCCATAAGCCTTGTTTATTTAAAATCCTGTAAGGAAGAGAGTTAGTCAGCCTTTCTTACATGACTTGTGTTCATCAAACTCCTACATTGCTTGCACGTTGGGGAGCCTTAATTTACCCTGTACACCAAATGGTCAGGGGAGCTGGAAGTCAGGCAGTGTGGTGATCCAGGCATCAGGCTCTGTAGGCATTGGCTGCCATTTGGGTGGTGATTTTGGGGAAGGGATGGAGAACAGTTGCTGTGAGGCCACATCTGCTGCCCTGGTTGTGACTTGTGCTCCTTTCCACTGCTGGGCTGATACAGAAGAAGCAAGATGAGGGGCTTGTTGGGAGGAGTTACAGGTTGGAGGTCTGCTTGTGCAGCACACCTGAATGCCAGCTCTCTGGGAGGCTTCTGCTCTGCACCTCTGTTGTTTAGAATGGCACGCTGTGCATCTTCTGATTACAGAATAATTCCCAAGTGAGCCGTGCGTGTGCTGTACAGTTTGTAGTCATTCTGTAGTCCGTAGAAGAAGCATCTCATTTTTGGCGTGTAGTCAGTTGTAACTTTCTCTTTTCAGAGCTGAAGACAAGAAATTTGAGTTTTTAAAAGCTTGGAAAGTCATGGTGGTGCTCACAGTGTGATTAATTTAAATTCCAGTATATGAGCAGATAAGCGTGAAATGGAAGAGCTGAGGTTACACCTTCCAACTTTGGAGAGATAGTTCTCTTCAACGTGGTTTTGGTGAAAACGGCATCGAGGTGAACTTGATTTTCTAGAAAGCTTCCTTTCCTGAAAATGATGTGGCTTTTTTGTTCTTTTTGGAATGGGTGCAGGGTTGCCCCATCTCATGTCTTGTATTCGCTCTGGATTAAGGTCATTATTTTGCCGAGCCCAAGAAGTTGATATATAGAAAAAGCTGGGAAAACCTGGATTTTTGCCAGAGCTTAAAAGGCACTTTGAGATCTTAAGTACCTATGATTAAGCACTCAGACCCAGTCAGTGAATTTGCTATGCAGTGATTCCAAAGTCACGTAGCTGGATATGTGTAACCATGGCCAGTTTGTTAGATTTGTGGCTTTGGTGTTGCAGACAGCATATGGCAATGCACAGGCAAGAGGAAAAGTGCATGCCCTGTTATTGTGTGAGCAGCTTGTTTGTAGGCTACTTGAACAGCCAGTGCGTGTACCAGGCAGGAACATCCCTATAAGTAAATCACATTAAAGTCATATTATCTACATAAATTTGCAGAGGTGTCTTTGTTTTATTTAAAACCCCAGAATGCCTATTGTCTGTCTTAGTGATGTGTCGTTTTTTGTTTGTTTTTTTCCATGTAAATTGATTCTAGGCGAGAGAACTTCAGACTCTCCATAACCTACGCAAACTGTTTGTTCAAGATCTCACCACTCGTGTTAAAAAAGTAAGAATGCACTCCTGTCATCCAATGTACTGCAACCCACCCATGCATGTTATTACGAAATGGGATATTTTTTTCAATATCAATGAGCAATAGCATTAAGACTGTCCTGATGGTTATCCAAGCTTTGGCTCTTGTTGGATCCTAAGGACAGGTTTTGGCAGTTAAGGGAAGTTACTGCATTCTGAAAGATGGTGTCATGGATAGCAGAAACTGCTCAATATAACTTGAGCTTATGTGTGCTCCGCTGAACGCGGTGACTTTTCCATCCTGTGGCTACTTGGCCTTTTCCTAGCAAAATTATTGTGTGGCCAGAGATGAGTTTCTTAGCAGAAATTCAGGTGTTTTTAACTGTTGAATCAGAGTAAAAAGTTGCATAGATATTCAAAGGCTTCACGGTAGTTCTTAGCTCTTTAGAGTGGCTTTGGGGAAGCGGGTATTACTGCTGTTTATTTGTTAAAATTGTAAAGCCATATATGGTAAAAATGTTACCTAGAACTGGAGAAAGGGACATTCTTTTGCCCTCCTAAAGTCTGTGATTCTGTTCAGGATCCATAGATTGTTCAGTAAGAATATTGCATTTTCTGTGTGGAGGGCAATATGGCTCCTAACTATCAAATGAACAGGTGAAATAACTTGTCTTTAATTTGGGGCTCTGGAAGGCTTTTCTGTCTTTGGCATACTTACATTCCAAAATACCTGAGCACTCCTCTTGAGTTTCTGCATGGTTTTGCTGAACTTTGGAACTCTCTTTGCAGAGCGTTGAGCTTGACAGTGACGATGGAGGCGGAAGTGCTGCGCAGAAGCAGAAAATTTCCTTTCTTGAGAACAACCTGGAACAGCTTACTAAGGTTCACAAACAGGTAGGAGCTCCACCTCCTTCCGGTGCCTGTTTTGCTATTAAATCAAAAGCCACTGTGCCTTTTTCATTGACTTACAGTAATTTCACCCAAAGGAAAGAACTGCACATGTAACGCTGTTCTCTAGTATTACAAATTACATTCCCCTCCCTCCCCCCCAAATTATATTTTTATATGTTTAAGAGACTAATTTTTGAAGCTAATATGCAGGTACTGTTTAAGGAAATGGTACCTATAGTTCTCAACTGAAGTTGTTGGCATTAGGACTACACCTACTTACTGGAATGTTGTTGTGGTCTAGCCCTGGCAGGCAGCTCAGAACCTCACAGCCGCTCGCTCAATCAGTGGAATGGAGGAGAGAAGCAGAAAGGTAAAAGTGTGAGAATTGTGGGTTGAGATAAGGACAGTTTCATAGGTGAAGCAAAAGTTGCTTGCGCAAGCAAATCTAAGCAAGGAGCGCATTCAGCTCTTGCCACCAGCAGGCAGATGTTCAGCCACTTCCAAGACAGCAGGGCTTATCACATGTACCTTGGGAAGACACAGGCATCACACTGAACATCTGTCCCCCCTTCCTCCTTCTTCCCCCCAGATTTTATTGCTGGAAATGGAGGTTTTTAGTGCAGCTTAAGCCTCCCCAGGGATGCTGAGGCTGGCCATTTCTGGACATGATGATTTCCATCCCTTCCCTATTTTTTAAGAGCTTCTGTTCCCTTTGGATGTCTGCATTTCAGAGCAACGAGAGCCCTTCACTGTGGGTGCCAGCCCAACAGGTGGGAGGTGTAGGGGTGTGCTGTAGGCAAGCACTTGGGTATAGATCAAGAAAAGAACCCTCTGCTTACTTGGAAGTCTAAATACTAATAGAGTGTGTGTATATGGGTGTATCTATCTCAGTAGGTGAAAATGGATCATTTCTGCCAGTAAGTTTCCACCCTCTTCTAAGATGTCAGTTTTATTGAACTGTATCCCACATCTCAGAGTACGAAGTAGCAGAAGAGGCTTCTGGTTTCATTTCTGAATACTAACATAACATTCTCAATTGCAGTTGTCTGAAACTGTTAGAGAGACACAGCACTCTCCAAGATTTGCTTTATTTATTCCTGTAGAAATGCCAAAAATGCAAGCAGTGCTGGACTGTGACAAGTGTCGGTTAAGGTTCAGTATTTTAAGATTCCCGCTTAACAGATGGTTGAAAGACCTAGTTTCTAAATGTGGAAATCAGGACATGTTAATAATTTTTTTTGTTTCACTCTATTGCCCCTTTTTTTTTTTTGCATTCTGTTCATATTTCTGCTAGTTTTTCAGATTTGTATAGCTCTCATTAATGTATATTTACTCAAAAATCACTGAGCAGTTCATGTCTCATCAGCAACTTAAATAAAAAATGATGTTGAGCTTGACCTGAATAGGAGATCATCCTGTTCTTATTCCAAATTAGGGCTGTTTGGTAGAACATGTGCTCGACACTTCCAGCAAAAGCACATTGTGACAATTTTTATTCTTATTTTTTTTAGCTTTGCTTGTGTTTTTCTTTTGGCACCCAGCCTCGACTAGGAGGTGTAAAATGTTTTGATTGTGAAACAGTGTGCGAATGTTACTGCATGCTGTTGCTTTACTGTATTATTTATATGGTAGCAAAACCATTTTCTTCCCTTTACTTCAGAAAGGGGAATATCATTTTTTTGGAACGGTTAACTGTTGACTTTTAGTAATGGTATAATTGTTCTGTAGAAACTGTACTGTGCTTTTTTTTAACCAAGAATCTGTTTGTATCAGCTTTTATTTATCTAAAAATCAATCTGCCTCCTTGACTACGGTTGAACAGAGCGTTAGATATTATTCTGATGAGCGGTAGAGCTTGTTCGGGTTCACAATCAGGGAAGTCTGTGAATTTAAAGTATTGTCATCACCTTAGTTATAGGCCTTAAGGTGAATTCTTAGCAATGGATGAGGAACAGAAAGCTTCCACTTCTCCCTAATGCCTGAACAGTCAACAAGAAGGTAAACACACCCTGACCACTGGTGATGGTGAATTCTTGGCCATACCAAGTATTGTCTGTAAGCTGTGTTTAAGCGCTGTGGTTTTGAAGCAATGCAGTGATAAAGTACCTGTGAAATGCCAGACATGTCTGCACGCTGAGAAATGCAGAGTTTCTGGCTGAGTTGCTCTGAGGGTCTGGAAATTTGGCTGTTGCTGTAGTGCCCTGCAGGGTTTGTCCACAGCCTTCTACCTTCAGGGTCATCTGTGAAATCGCGTTCTTTGATCTCCCTGTTGAATGATCCGTAGCTCAGCTGGACAAATAACCAGCATGATTAATAGGAAGAGAAAATGTTTCTTTGGCATAAGCCTTTTCACAGGCGTTTCTGGAGGAAACCCGTTTCTTTCCTTCACGGTGTACAAGTTGTGAAGAGGAATAGTGGTGATTTCTGTCTCCTTGCAAGACGACCTCTGCTATGGTTTCTCACAGGGTATTTTTGAACCTTCTCTTCTTGCAGCTGGTACGTGATAATGCAGATCTTCGTTGTGAGCTTCCTAAGCTGGAAAAACGACTTCGAGCTACGGCAGAGAGAGTTAAGGCCTTGGAGAGTGCACTGAAGGAAGCCAAGGAGAACGCCATGCGAGACCGCAAGAGGTACCAGCAGGAGGTGGATCGCATTAAGGAGGCTGTAAGAGCCAAAAACATGGCACGGAGAGCACACTCTGCTCAGATCGGTAAGGAGGCACTGCTCGGGGGTGAGCGACTGCTCACATACCTCATGGTTGATTTGTTTGCTCATTTTTGAAAGAAAAGAGCTTTGAAAGCAGGAGTCTGGGGCAAACCTCTGGGCCTGCTTCTCCTCTGTTGCACAAGCAGCTTCAAAGACTTCACTTTTTAATAGAATATGCCCCACCTCAAGTTTAAAGTGCCTTTGCTATTTAGCTCAGTAAATAAATGGCATAATGGGTCTTGTGTATCATTCTAATGACCTGAAAAAGTGTCTCTTTAAGTCAGTCTCTCACTTTCTTCCAGCTCCCCCGCATGCTCTTATTCTGCCTTTCAGCTCCTTCCTCTCCTTTTCCCATTACTACTCCTTGTGCTTTCATTTGGGCTGTGTAGAGTCAAATATTCCTGTATAATGCAGATGCTTGGTACATCTCTGTGGTACAACCTGAATCCATGCGTGCAAACAAGTAGTGCTCAATATAGGACTTTTCAGGTGGAGAGTTTTGAAACGATTTCTTGGAATTGGCAAGATAGAAGGACAACTTATTGCATGGCGGTGGTAACATTGCTGCCTTAGAACCAGAGGAAAAAATTAGCACGCAGTGTTTCCTGCCTTATGCTGCCTCTCCTAAAAAGCCATTATCAGTTCTGTCTCTGCTTCTTCTGGAATTACATTAGTAGCCATGGGAGGAAATTGGACACAGAAAGTACATCAGTGACCACCAGATGGGTCTTGACTTCTCTCTGCTGTACACAGAGCCCACAGTCTTTGTAGAGATGTTGGGCATGCATGAGATGGTCAGAGGACTCTATCACAAACAGAAAAACAACGTATTTGTTGTTGGCCAAGGTGAGGGAACACTGTGTTGCTGATTACAGACTAAAGTGACAAGCAGTTTCTCTCCTGTACATGATGGGTTTTGTACTAAAGGGTAAGGTGAGGTAAAATCCTGATGGAAAAAGCTAATTGTGTTGTTTGGTTTCCTGCTTTCTCTGCAGCCAAGCCCATCCGCCCCGGTCATTACCCAGCATCGTCTCCAACAGCTGTCCATGCCATCCGAGGGGGAGGGATGTCCAACTCCAGCTACTATCACAGCACCAAATAGATGAGAAGTAAGACCAAAGACCCAACTGTTCTTTCACTGATCACCACTTCTCTTCTATTTTGCTTTTAGCAGACCAGCGGTATTTTTTTTTCCTAGTTTCAATGGGAGTCTTTTGCCTATGTTTTAACTGAGAAAGTAATTTAAGTGAGGGTTGTCTTCTTTGGAGTACTTTGCAAGCTGCTGCTCGGAGTTTTTTTTTTAATGACTTATCACTTGAAACTTTTTTTAATAAACTGAAATGCTGCTGCAAGTCTGTACTGAAATTAGCACATAGAAGTGTGAAACTTGTGTATTAAAAATAGAGTTCCAGAGACTGCTCCATTTTCCACTTTCCCTAACACGAATATGTTTCCTTGTGATATTCTTTAAGGATAAAGACTTCTAGTAAATAACCCTGTAGTAGGAACTAGCCCTGCGTCATTGAAAAGCAACCCAGCACTCCTGTGCCCATGCAGGAGCTGCCTGTGGACAGACCACACCTGGGAACTAGTAAGGGTTTTTTCTGGGCAAAGTTCAAAATGGAAAATGTTAGAAGCTGAAAACTTCATGCTCTAGGGTGAGATAATACTTGAGAGATGGATGCATGTGGTAAACATGCTTCTTCACAAGCATTTAACTTTTCCTTCTGCCCCTCACATGCGGGACCTGCTCCCTCCTGCTCCTGAGCAGCTGTACCTGGAGACCTGCAGCCCAGGGCAGGGCTAAAGCAGCCTTAAGTTGGCAGCAGCACAGAGCCCTCTGAGTTTGAGCATCAGCATTTGGCAAACTTTCTTTTGCTTTGCACTCTTCGTCGTCTCTCTTCAGCTGAAAATGTAAATATTTTCCTTTTTGCGAGTGCTTAAGGATTCTGTGTCTACTCATAAGCAAAAATCTTGTCTTGGAAAGAAGAGCAACACAGTCCCACGAGACTGCTTCATGCACCCCTCTCTATTTATTTCCTTAAATGCCCGTTATTTCTGGGGTAGTTGAAATGATAATTTTGTTACGAGCATATTAGGAGTTGGATGGTAGTGAGTGGTAGTGCAAAGCAGCTGGTGGACTGCTGGATTGCCTTTCCAAGTCTGGCTTCTATCTCCTCTGGAGGATTAATTCTGTTTTATGACTCTTTTCTGATAGTATCTGGTTTCCTTTAGGCATTTGGCATTCTTGGGTGTGTTTTTCTTTTTCTTTCTTTTTCTTTTTTTTTTTGAGAATGCTTCATGTCATGCATGCATGCAAACCATCCATCACATCATTCAACCTTTTATTGTGTTGTGGGGATTGTTTCTGTTCATTGTGTTTTCTGTGAGCCCCGGAGCTGCAAGCAGCATATTTTTGCTGTGGATGAATTAGGGCAAGTCTTTGCTGAGTCCTTTTCTGAGTTAGTTGATTCTGAACTGAAATTTGCTTTTCCATCTCATGGGAAATATAACCTCTATCTACTTCATTGCATTCCCACGAAAGAGCAAAGGGAAAAGAGTGTGATGAAGAAGCCTATAAATTCTTTCAAAACGTATGTAATAAAAGTTGCTCTGTGGGGGGAAAAAAAACTGCTACCTGCCTAAACTGGGCAGGCCTTTAATAGACCATCTGCTGTGAAATTAAAACTGTCAGACGTGAGCAGGCCACACAGCAGCTATAGGCACACGTCAAGCAAACAACTGTAGCTTAACAGAAGTCATTAGTAAAATAAATAGGCATAACACGAGTTGAGCATGTAACAGACTCTGAGCATGTGATAGGACTTTGGAAGTCAATAAAGAGCGATCTCATATGCTTGAGATGCTGAGTTTTCTATCTGAGGGGATGAGCAGATTGATGCTCCACACCTCTGGTGCATGTTGCTGAGCAGGCCATAGGTAATGGGAGAAGAAAAAAGGGATTGGGAAGATCTTAGAACTGGTTTAACTTAGAGGTTTAGTCTTTCTGAAAAAATTAGGGGCAAAAAACATCTGAAAACCAAATGGAAGCCCTGCAGGTTGGAATGAAGCCATTAAAAAAGTGTGCCTCTGTGTGTTTCTCATATGATAGCAACCTTGCTTTCTGCTGACTGGGCGATGCTTAAGGAAGGTCAGTTCTCATCAGCTTTAGTCCTTTGGTTAAAATGTTGTTGGCCAGCTGTAGGTATGTGGCTGCCAAATGATTTGGGGACTGTCATAGCAATCTGAATTCTCAGCTTGATGGGTGAAAGCCTGGGGACCTTAGTTAAGAGTATTAGGAAAGGTACTGCTTCTGCAGGCAACGCTTTGTATGGATTATCTTCATAACACTGCTGAGCAGTCTGACCCTACACTCTCTGTTATTAAGTGACCTCGTTCTACACGTCCAGAATAGAGCAGAACTTTGACAGTCATTTAGCAGCAGTGAAATATGAATGGTTTTTCTAGATAAACGTTTGCCGTCAAGTTACACGTTACTTAGAATGACGATTTTATACCAGGGTGAGGGGAAATTTGTCTTATTTCACTCATCGTTCACAGTGAAGACAGCAGCCATTTTTTTGCTGCTAGTCAGGAATTGCAAGTCATTAACTTGAGCAGAACGTCCCATCAGTAACAGCCAATGGGTGTTAATAAAACATTGTTGTAAATTGCAAATTGCCAGTAGCCAGCTGAAACAGAAGACTCAATAGAGCAAGGAATGAATCTCTAAGAGAGAATTCCTCTATCTGTGTCATTTTCAGGAGTCTTCAGAAATCTAACTGCAGTGGGTTTGTTACCTGGGGCATATCTCAAATACGGATCTGATGAAGTTAAGAGAAAGGGAGTTCATGTTGGCGTGGCTAAACGGATAACTGTGGCAGTGTGAGTCCTGACTGGGTAGAAATCCATGCTGAATTGTTTCTTCATACTTGAAATACGTATGCAGATTTGTGTTAGTACAGATCAGCTCATTTTGAAGTTCTGTCTTTAAATGCCTAGCGTGGACCTGCTCAGAATCCTGCACACCCCAACTGGAGGCCACGCTCCTGTTCTTCACCTTACTGGGGGAGAGCGGAGCTCTGGTGGTGCTGCACTTCTGCAGCTCATCATTTAATAACTGTCTTCAGATGGACCAGAGATCATCTTTACGTCTGCTTTAGTTACGTCACACACCTAACCAAGGGGACAGAGGGGCACTAACAGAGCTCTGGGACAGGTAGGGCTGAGGTACAGGACAAGTTTGGTTGATGATATGAAATAAATACTCAAGTTGCTGTGTCGGAGAGCAGTTCAGGTGCTGTACACAAACTTCTGGGTTGGCTATCACTGCATTTGTAGCCCTTTTCTCAAGGGCCCGGTGGCAGCCTAAAGGACTCTCTCCTAAAGTTGCTACACCTGTGAGCAAAGCGGCACGACTGGGTGTGCATGGGAACCTCGCACAGGCAGGCACACCAATAGCAGATGCAGGGAGCTCAATATGTTGACAAAGCATGTGCTTTCGTATTTCAGATCTTGACTAAGCTGGTTATCTGACTAACCTGCCCTTCTCATGTTTGTTTAAACTTGTCTGGTACCTCGTTTGAAAAGAGAAGAAGTGAAATGAAGATATGCTAACAATTGCAGTAATGCTCCATAGTGGCTTACTGAAATTATTAAACCAGCTTGTATGGGATCTGTATTTGTGAAACACACTGTGCAAACAAGCTCTTGACAATGTGACTTCCCTTATCCTAAAGTCTCTGGTATGTTCCCAGCACCTCCCCATCCTTGAGCAAGATGAATAACTATAGTTAATCTAGGCAGGCCGTTTAGATTAATCTCAGCAATAAAATGCATGAATTAATAACCAACTGTCCCACTTGCCTTGAAGAGGTTCATGGGGGAGCTACAATTCCCACTGCTAAATCAGGGTAAATTCAAAAAACACGGATGAGTCGATTCTTTCTAATAACTTGACCTTTAATACTGACAAGTTTTGTGTTAAACAATCAAACAAGACAACATGTAATTAAGCAAAATGTTGCTCTCTTTACAAGATCCTGTACTGGCCACTTAAAAAGTGCCAGGCACATTCAGTTGCTGAGATGTTGCTTTCCATACGGCTAAGAAGAAAAGTGTAACAATTTCAAACACAATCACAGATCAGTACTTCCAATTATTTGTAACGAACTGCCAGATCTGCTTTGTGCCAGAACCCACTTTGAACTTCTGAAAGGAACCATCATGAAATTAGTGAGAAGGAAGCCTGTAAAATATTGATATTTTTGTGTAAAACGATACCGCCAATTTTCATAATACCTCATCAGGATATTTTATAAGATATTTTACATGTTTATATTTATATTATTTTCACGTTGTTTATATTATTTATATGTGTGTGTGTATGTGTGTGTGCGTTTGCATGTGTATACACAACAGGAAGGAACCTTTTTTTCCAGGAGGTATTTGCAAATTTGTAGTCTTTTGTTCCTTTCATTTTATAATATCTTTGCAAACTTGGTTGTGTTCCATACTTGTTAATTAAGGTACACGTGTGCATCTGTTCTTCAGCTCCTGTCAGTAGAGAGAAAAATCCCATGAAGGGAAAAGAAAGATAAAAAGAGGGAAAAAAGACCTTTCTGTTGTGCTTAAGGATGTCTTTAGACAAGTAATGCCACGTTAGAGGTGGCAAAGAATGAATTTCATCAAGACCGCTGTTTCGTTCTGACTGTGCCCATCTGTGGGCTGGAAACTGTCGGCATTCCTCTCCAAGAATCAGTAACTGAGACCTGTTCCACGAATTCCTGAAATGGTGCTTTACGCTGATGTCCTCGTGGCAATGTGGTTGCTGCATGTTGAGTTTCTGCCAAGTGTCGGAATCAGTTGTTTGCCACCTTGCTTATCTGCTTTCTAATCTAAAACACCCACTAATTATCGTTACCTTTCTCACTCTCTTTTGACAGGTCAGTCCCACTTAGCATGTTACAGACTATCATTAAGTCACTACTTTCTTTTATCCCCCTCTTCAACCTGATCCACCTTCTATTCATCCTGCACTTCCTACCGCCATCTGCGACGCACTGGCCATAGGTATTTTGAGCTTCGTAGGATCTCCACGTGTACAGAAGTCTTCAGCTCAACTCCTCTACAGATACTTGTACAATGTATTTAACGTAACCATCTCAGTACCCATAGGAAGTCTGCCACCCAGAATGGCACCGACAGCGTGTGACCCCCTGGCACTGCTGAGGCTGGGGCTTCTCTGCTCAGCCCGATGCTGTTGGAAGATCTGTGTCACATCAGTAAATCCCACCTTTCGGCATCCAAGAATTAATTATTCGGTGACCAAGTGCCATCAAAGGCAGGTGATTGTGCTCTGTCATGACTGATTTACTGTATAATATACATATTATTTTATATTTCTAAGGGATGAAAATGTGCTGCTACATCGTTTTAATTTTCCTGCTTACATTTTTGGAAGGAAATTTCCCCAAAGAACCATTTGTAAAATCCTGATAAAACCTTTGGACTGGATAAAATGACCTTTCTTGCAGTACCTGGTAAAGATCAAATGGGATGCAGAGAAATCTGTTAGTATAAATCTAGGTTTTTGGAGTTTGGTAGTTACATGACTGTATGTGTGACTTATCTACAAGTTATGATCTGGTCTGCTTGTAGTTCTCCCTACGGTGGTGGGTTTTCCTGGAGCGTGTTGGCTGGCCATGTGTTGCTAAGCATTGTTCTCCATGACATTTTGAAAGCTTTCAGAGTGCCACAGAAGTCCTGTCTTGGGAAAGCCTCCAGCAAGCCCTGATCTGCTCACACCAGAATTCACACGCGGGAGGGAACAGTCCCCAGCAGGAACAGGCACTCCCTTCCAAAAACAGAAACATCCCCCAAAGCCCCAGGTGTAGCCCCTGTTAATGTATAGAGGGTCCAAGAGGAGATGCAGGTCACCAGCTGTCCCTTGCAGACCGAATTGGGAAAATACATCTGTTAGGAATGAAGAGCACGCTGCAAGGGGAAAAGAATGTACTTCTTGCTTGTGTAACGATACGCAAACCATCCTGCTGTGCTCAGAGCCTTTCTCACCTCCCTGGTGCCAGGCAGAACGTGCCCAGCTTCTCAGCAAGGGGGCACTGGAATCCTTTTGGGAGAGCACAGCTGCAGGTAGAAGCTTCTCCTGCTGCTGCGTCACGTATCCGTGTCACCCAGCAGTGTGGCTCCCAGGGAGGATGCAGCTGAGCGTGGCCTTTCCATCTTCTTCTGCAGGTGTTTGCTCTTAGGTTGAGGTAGAGATTTTTTTCTTTGTTTTCTGAATGTGTTCACATTGACATGAAGCTACTTAGGTGATGGAGAGCCTTCTGAAATACTGCAAATTTACTCTTCTTTTTTTTTTCTACTGAAATTACTCAGTTTTTTTGCAAAGTAAGTTGGACTTGATTGAACTTTTTTTCTTTTTTCTTTTTTTCCTTTTTTGATGTTGCACTATGTTTGGGAGCATTTTGCAAAACTATTTAATGAAGTGGCAAAATTTGCATGTATTTAATTTATTTTGTATTTTTCAGAGTTTTATATTTTTCTTTATGTGCATGTGCACTGCCAGGAAAAGGAACTGTGAACTCGCCATATGCAACCTTTGATAGAGTTACTAATTCAGAACTACTCTGTGCTGCTCAGAGCTGAACTCTCGGCTATGAACTAATTACCCTCTTGTTTTTGTTCTAATGCAGTTGTCTTAAAAAAAAAAAAGAAATAATAATAATAATAATACCAAACTCTCCGTTGCTGCCCGATTTTGTATTGTAGTACAGCTGCTGTTCTGTATTTTGAATTCAAAATTTGGTAGGGAGTTGCATTTTAAATGCAATTTCCCAAGTTGCTCGTGCTGTTCTCATCAGTTATGTATGACAGTTTAGACAGCTTTCTTCAGCTTGAGTACTAAGTTAGCTTTGACATCTCTTAATTGTGCTAGTGCTGATCAGCCAGTCAGTTCATCTAGCTAAAGCAGTGTGAGTTTCTCCAAGTTAACTTCTGCTTCAAGACTGTAAGAGGACTTTCTATAACTGAAACGCTGACAAGATGCATCAGGCTGAGCTCCTCCAAAAGAAATAAACGGATGCTTAATTGGAAATTATCCAGTCTGTCAGTTGAACTTATTCTGCTTATAGATTCTTGTTTTGTAGCCTATTTTAATGAGGCAATTTAAGTCTGTATCGCTTATTGTATATCCGACTTTTGTACCATTTTCAAGTCTTATGTATTTTATAGATAGAAACTGAAAGCCACACATCTGTTCTGCAGGGATCGAACCCTGTCTTTTGTCATTTCCAGTACTTGACGCTGTCTTACTTTGCTCCTTGAATGTTGTGTCATATTTATTCTAGGCTGATTTTCAAGTTGTGATTTGTATAGCGCAAATGAAACTTCACATCTAAGATGTCTTGCATGGTTTTAGTGGAAACACTTTTCACAAATGGAAACCATACTTCAGATGGAACTAAAGTGCGTACTGGTCTTTTTCAAGGAATAAAATACTATTTCCTGCTCAGCTGAGCTTCTCTCAATGATATCATAGAATCACAGAACGGCCTGGGTTGCAAAGGCCCGCAGTGCTCACCCAGCCCCAACCCCCTGCTGTGTGCAGGTCACCAACCAGCAGCCCAGGCTGCCCAGAGCCACATCCAGCCTGGCCTTGAGTGCCTGCAGGGATGGGGCACCCACAGCCTCCTTGGGCAACCTGTGAACAGTGCCTCACCACCCTCTTGAGTTTCTCCTTGAATTCATGTTTCATTGGCTTGTTTTCTCAAAAGCAAGGAAAGTTAAACCTGGGAAGATCTCAGCTGACACATCTGAAGGTTGTGTTTGACTCAACAAGGGTGAGATCGGATTGTCCTGAAAATATTGAAAATCAAAAAATTAAAAATAAAAAAAGCAAACCCAAACACCTTTACAGTGATGGTTTCTGCCAAGAGAACCTAATGGGTAGCTTCCAAACTGCATTTCACAATGCCTTATGCATTAAGGTACACGTTTGCCCGACGCTTCGATAAATAAGGCTTGGAGTTGTAACAAAGAATTTCAGTTGCATTGCAGTAAATGGCCGTTCGAACCAATTGCTCACGGAGGCCCAAAAGGAGAAGAAAATAAAGAAAAGAAAAAAGGCCTGATCCAATTTCCAGTATCAGAGGAGAAAGACGTTGGGTCAACGTGAGGGTGTGCCCCAATGGGGGTCAGTGAGTTGGCAGGATGATTTGAACCTCCTCTTGCTTTGACTTTCCTCTTCGCTGTGCCTGTCTGAACCGAAGCGCACCGGCTGCCCTCTGCTGCGAGGGATGGAACGCGGCTGCAGGGCTCTGCTCACCATCCCAGCCATTGGAACAGGTTTTGTGGTGGGAGAACGGCGGGGGTTGAGGCGTTCTGTAGAGTTGTCCATGTCTAGTTTGTAAGGTGTGTGCGGCGTGCTGCAGATGTGTATTCTCCGGGCTCTATGTATCTTTACAGTAGTGTTCATTTTAGGGAAAATAATTATAATAATAATAATAAAGTGTGGACACCTTTTGCTGGTAACAAGGGGAAATTTATTTTTATTTTATTTTATTTTATTTTATTTTATTTTTGCCATTGCATCGAGCAGTGCTGAAATGTATTAATCTCCCGATAGCGGATCTGAGCCCTTCTTCCCCCACCTCGTGGAGATAAGCGTTTTATCTTCGTTCCGCAGTTCCATCGGATCCGGCTGGGCAGACGGCAACGCTGGATCATCTGAAAACCGTTAGAGCGGAAAATCAAACCCAGCTCAACTCCGCAGCGTTGCGCGACGCCGTTTGCGGCGATCGCCCTTCCTACCCTCGAATCCACGCTCCGGGCAGCACCGCCCGGAACGGTGCGGGGTTGGGTGTCCCTCCCCGGCTCCACCCCGCGGGGCAGCGCCGAGCCGCGGTCGCAGCTGGGCGGCAGGAGGGGAGCGCGGCGAGCGGCGGTCGCGGAGGGGGCGGTCGGCGGCCCCGAGGTGGGACGGGCGCCGTCCGCGCTCGGTGCGAATAAGCGCGTGTGCTCGGCAGGCGGCCGCCGGGTGCTCCGTCCGCTGCTGGAATACGGGCTCGAGCCGTCGCAGCCTTCTGGGAGCTCCGCATCACGCGGGCAGGTGGAGTTTCAGCCTGAAATCCCCGAGCCCCTGCTGAGTTACCGAGGACTGAGGCCGGAGGTAGGAGCGGTGCTTGGTTTTACCCTTCTGTGTTTGCTCGCAGTGTCCCCCGCGCGGATATTTCTGCGCGTGAAAGGAAATTCGGCAGCGAAAGCAAAACGGACGTCAGAACGCGCTGAGCTCGGTGCTCCGCAGGCTGGCTGGTGGTGTCACAGGGATCCCTTTCAATACTGCCCCGCCAAACGCGGCAGAAAGGTGCACCTCTAGGCTCTCGTCTGCGAGGGCTTTAAAGAAAGAGGGCAGAATTTGTGTCTGCAAAACAGCGCGGCCTTCCAGCCGTGAGCGTTTTGGAGCTGGAAGGAACGGGCTGCCGTTCTACGTGGCTCATCATCTCAGATCTGTAGAGCTGCCTCTGGCAGTGATGAATAACAGCGCTTCGGGGAGGACTAATATCCCCTATTATGCACCTCGCCAGTTGGGCAACGTCAGAAACGGAGAGATGGGAGGGAGATTATCTCCTGACCCCCGCGGATCATGCCCTGCAGTGTGGTGATTACCCTTCCCGCAGTCTAAACATGCATAAGTGCAGGTGGTAGAAGTTACAGTCATCTAATCCTTTTTTGGGAAAAATGCTGCCCCGGCTTTGTCTCGATGTGAATAAACCTGTTGCGGCAAATTGCACTCATTCAGAGCTCAGCTTCATTTGCAGAAGTTGAGCTAAAAGCTTATGAAATGGATGGGGATGTGCAGACGTGGCTGTCGTATGGCTGGACTCGCTCACTCTGCGTAACCCCTCGCTGCTTGAAGTCTTGCTTGCTGGTCTTGTTTTTGCCTTACGCTTCAATTTACTTGAGACCAGGTGCAAGAAGTCTTGGTGTCCACATAGATGTGAGATGTGTTCAGTGTCAGAATTCCTTTTCTCGGCTGGTAACAAGCTAAGAAAGCGTGTTGGGGCTGTAATTTTCTATGGGTGGGTTTCCCTTAGCCTCTGGCTTTGGTGGGTGCTCCGTCTCACTGCTGTTCTCTCACTGTGGAGCCATCTTTTGGCCCAAAAGTCCGCTGCCTCCATCTGTTGCGTCGGACTCAAGTGACACAACACCTTCCCCAGACTCATCATTTCAGTGCTTTCTGTAGTGTCTGGCTCCTGGTGGCTGCAGGGCTGCTTGGGGTTATCCTCTGATGGACCAGTTCCATCTGAGAATGGCAGGATGGAGGACGCTGTCAGATGCCTGATCTTAGCTCTGCAGCAGTGTGGCTGCTCCAAGATCTGAGTGCTCAAAGGTGAGTCCTGTGTCCAGGCCATTAAAGCTGTAAAGTTAAGTCAAACATTAAACAAAACGCAGGTCACCTCAGTTCTTCCCAGACGCTGGTGTGCTGGGATTACAGAATGCACAACGAGTTGTATTTTACTCCAGGTACCTGCAGACATGACCCCTTCCTGCAGCTCTTTTCAGTATGTGTCTATTCAGCGTTGTGCTTCTGGAGTGCGAGCAGAATTGCCCCTCATGAATTCATAGCACTGGGCACAGCCGCCCAGGGAATGGGGGGGCAGCAGCCCTGGAGCTGTGGGGATGTGGCACTGAGGGACGTGGGCAGTGGGCACTGGGGGGTTGGGTGGGTCCAGCTGGAGGTCTTCTCCACCTGGAATGGTTCTGTGTTCCTGTTGTTTGATTCCCACCTGCCTCTGTTGATTCAGTGCCATTCTGTTGTGAGATGGATTGCTGACATGATCCGAATTCAAAACAATCCAATTCAAAAACGAAAGTGCATTCTTTCCCAGCCCTTGCTGTAAATAAGTCAGTGTTTGTAGAGGTGAGCAGATTTGCAAGACTGCGGCTAAAAAGAACTTACACAAATTGTCTTGTGTGGAAAAACTTAAAGTAGGTGTTTAAAACACTACTGAGATATCAGCCGCAGATTTATGGCTAATCTGCATGGACTTGAAAATTTTTCTTTGTCTGTAAAGTAGCAGCATGAAGTTAATAATTACAGTATAATTGGACAAGAAGAAAGATGTGTCAGGTGAGGTAGGATTTCTGCCTCATTAGTTGTAGGAAATGAGATATTTGGTGTGCAGAAGTGATACTTGCCTTTTCTGAAGAGCCGTGTTTGCAGCTAAAGGTTTAGCTGGAGCTGAGTGTGGTCATACAGCGGGATCAGGAGCTCAGCGGGTTGCAATTCCGAGATAACCAGGATTCTGCTCTGCTGCCATTCCGCTGTGAGCCGCACTGTGTGGTGGCACATCCTTCCTCAGTGATGCTTTCTATGGCCACTCCTGTCTGTAACCACGGGAGGGGGGCTCTGCAAACGTGCTTTCTTCCAGTGTAGGATTTATTCTTCCCACCTGCTCAAGTGGGTTCAGGACACCGGCTCACTCAGCAGTTCCTCAGCTATTGTGACCACCCCAAGAGCAGCACAGCAGACGTCGCTCCCCTTTCTGACCGGCGCTGACTTAAGCAGCACCCTGCAGGTTTGACAGATAGCTCTTGGGCTGGCTGTAGCGATCGTTTGCTGTGGATCAAAGCCAGGTTGCAGGGGTGCAGAAGGATAGTTCAGTAAGAATTAACGGAGGGGAAGAACGGCCTTTGCTTGTGCAGCGTCGAGGCCTTCTGGCCTGTGGCCATGGCCCAGCCCTGAGCGGCTCACAGGCTGCTCCTTGCTGCGTGGGTCGTGCCCATGCATTGCCTTCAGTCTGAGATTTGTCTGCCTTGTGCTCTTCCAGGTTTTCCCCTATTCCGATGAGCGTTGTGTTGCAGGCTGGGATCAGTCGGCCACAGAGCTGAGGGAGGATGGAATGAAGAGAGACAACAGGACCCAACCCTCACCTTATTTTCACTTTTAAATAATGCACAGGGCAAGCAGCAGCCCTCCTGGGGCCTTCATAGAATCACAGAACGGCCTGGGTTGCAAAGGCCCACAGCGCTCATCCAGTCCCAACCCCCTGCTGTGTGCAGGTCGCCAACCAGCAGCCCAGGCTGCCCAGAGCCACATCCAGCCTTCATGCAGTAGCAAACACTCGAGGAGCGATGTGTTTTTAACAGAGATCAGCCGTTGGCGTCAGATCTTCTGAGAAACCATTACAGAAATAAAACAACAGCAGATACAGAGAATCGACAAGTAGCTGGACCACTTCTAGTTGTTTCTAAGGGTTATTTGGTCTTGAAAAAATGCCCCGTGGTGTCCAAACACTTGAAAATATCACTAGGCATGTGAATATGTTTATGAACCTTCTTTGTATCCGACTGTCTTGCCAGAGTAAGTGCAGTTACAGGTTGGTTCTGGGACTTGGAAGGCTGAGTGCACGCAGTGTGCAGTTTTGGTCATTGCAGAGGTGCGTTAATTTTAGGCAGCACAGGAGGGGAAAGAAGTGTTTCCTTTCCTTTCTTTGCTCTGGGCAGCACTGCGTTATTTCTGAGGACAGCTCTGGCCGAAGGAGGGATGTCCTCTGGGTCCATTTCAGCTGCTTACCAGGGAAACAGAAAGGCAGCTGTTAAAACCCACGGAGGTGAGCACCCAGTGCTCCTGTTGTTGGCCACCAGTTGGGAGTTCCAAACCAGGTGACATTTGGACATTGCAAAGGCCTCCCTCAGGAGTAAAGTGCTGATAGACTTCTTACACTGGCACGGTAGTATTTCCTAACGTATTTGTTTATTTTTGTGTCATCCACTGTGTTAATATCCTGCCTGAATGCGGGTATGCCCAAACACCTCTTGCAAAGCACGAGCAGCTAACCCTCTGGTTATTGATACGGTTGTTTTTTCTTTGGAATGTATTTCTATCTTCTTTAATATTGCTAAAAACACCACGCTGCAAGCAAGATGAGGAGTCCCAGATGCATCAGGCTTCTTGCAGTGGGTTTTGCTTATTCTGTATGGATATGAACTACATGGCGAGGTGGAAGGGATGCATTTATTAAAGCCATGCTTGCCTGGTTGCCTTTTGGGGCTGTCAGTGCAGTTTGACCATGGCGAATTAACAGTGTGGTTTTAAGAAGCGTATGTCATTGCAGGAGAAACGTTTGCTTGTACACTCCAAAGTGAAGGGAACTGAGATCTCTCAACTTGTTAAATCCATGTTTACCATCCTGCCTGTGGTTAACCGTCCCTAGATAAGATCGTGGGCTGTCTCATGTGAGTGCTAACATGTAATGGAGTGATGATACGATTCACATTTAAATTTCTTTTCCTTGTGCTTTATTTTTCTATTGTCTTTGGCTTTGGAGAGGAGCCGTCTGTGTTGTGAGGAATGTTATCAGTTTATTAAGTGGCTGCTTCTTACAATAATCTATTGTAGCTGGGAGGGCAATGATTGGCACTCAGTAATCTTACACGGTGCTGTTTTCCTGCAGTGCTTCCATGTAAGAGGCCTTCGTGGCTCAGACTAATTCTGACAGTGTGCTAAATCACGTGCCTGGACATATGCAAGATGGGACTTGAAACTTGGCAGTATGCACGCTTCTAAGTCAACACAGCTTAAAAGCAGGCACAGTGCATCAATGTAATTGTGGTTCCTGTTCCTTAGTTATTACAGAAATGCAAAGTTTTACCTTAACCTGAGCCTCGGTCCCAGCTGTCAGCATACATCTTCAATTTCCACTCACGTTTATCAGCTAAAAGCGGTGCTTCAGCATTTGGGTTACGTCACCTAGATTGTTGTGCTTTCATGCTGATTATGTTACCAGGGAAACCAGTGTTTGTATGTATGTAGATGCATGTTTATATACATAAAGGATTGTTAAGAAGTGCATTGATAGTGTTGAGTCCAATTGGACGTGCAGGTGAGTAGGCTGTCTTCCCCCAGACAGGAGCTTGCTGTGGGATGGCTCTGCAGAACCAAGTTTTAAGAATGCTCTTTGCAGGTGAGTTTCCAGTCTTTTGTGGAGCACAAAAGTTTTTTGCGTATATCCATTTGAAATTGGACATTTAGGTAAAGGATTTTGTTACGAGCACACTGAGCATTAAATTATTCCCCTAAAACCATGGCCGGAACAGGAGTTGTGTGAACCATTGCAAGCATCTTTCATTTCCATCTGTTTGTTTGGCTATAGCTTGTTTGAGTGCTTCTTCACAGAACTACGAAATGCTTGGGTTGGAAGGGACCTCAAAGACCACAGAACCATGGAATGGTTGGGTTGGAAGGGACCCCCGGCCCCACCTTTGCCGTGGGCTGGCTGCCCCCCAGCTCAGGCTGCCCAGGGCCCATCCATGGCCTTGGCTACTTCCAAGGATGGGGCTCCACAGCTCCGTGCAGTGCCACGGCCTCACTGCCTGTGGATAAAGAATTTCCACCTTATATGTGCTGTATGTCTGTTTGTGCCGGGAGGGCTGCGGATGGGAGATAACTGTGTGATTCCCAGTGCCATGTTCCCACAGCCAACCTGGAAGGAGGTGTGGTTGCCACGAGCAGTAGCAACAAAGGCACGGAGCTGAGGCTGCCTTCTGTTGGTGGCAGCTCATCAAAGGGCCAGGAACATCCATAAAATGAGCAATGAAATTACTTTGAAAGCTTCAGATTTACTCATTTTACTACCACAGGAAAATGCTGGTGATGTATATGCACATAAAACACGTTGATTTATGTAGTGAATATGGCACATATTCTTTGAAGGAGTAGACGTGGGGAAGTCCCTTCTGTGCTCTCACAGTAACTGTGCTCCCCTAAACTGGCTGTTTTCTGCTGGGAGAATGCTGTGACCCAGCAAGGAAACTGAGTCGTTTCCTTTCTGTGTGAAGGATGCAGTAGTTAATCAACTTCTAAGTCTGCTTGGAAGAGGGTTTAATTGTTAATCACTACCAACAATACCCAGGAGTGCATGAACTGATTTGGTGCACTGCATTTTTCCAGCAGCAGCGGCGAGCACTGCATGTTTTTAGCAGCCTGCTGTAACAGATATTGACTGTAAAGCTTTGACCTGTGGCTAAATCCATGAAAACTCAGAAGTGGTTTTTAAGAATAGCCTCTGTCATGTTTTAAATCATGAAGATGCTGCTTGGGACCGTGACACCAGTGTTGGAGCAGTGATGTGCTGCATGCCTAGCGAGTGTCCTCATACCTGGGAATTCACAGCAGCTGCTGAGGAGTGTGCTCCACCTGTGGGAAGATGCCTGGAGGCACGCAGGAGAGGCAGGCTGGGGAAATACAGGTTTTCCAACCGTGGCTCTCTTGGAAATATGGCACTTTATTCTGGTTTACTGGTGGTATTTACCTCCACTAAAAATTCAGATGTTTTATATGCCGAAGCCATCGGATAAAAGAGCTGATAACCGAGACAGAGAGTGGAATGCAGGTCTTCCTCCTCTCGAGTGAGTGTCTGCAGACTGTATGTCTGCAGGACGGACCTTTGAAGTTCCCTACAAGCTGTATCAGTTTCAGCAGGAGAGATCAGGAGAGATGAGGAGAGTCAGCTGGCTGCTGGTCCGAGCACACGCTGGGAGAAGTGCTGGGCTGAGTGCTGGAAACCATGCAGAGCATTACCCCAGCTCTCCAGGTGAGACAAAGTACCAGCTTCAAACACCTCACCCCCCCATCAGTATCCCTGCAGAAAGAAGGGACCTGGTCTGAGCACCGCCTGGACCGAAACCCTCAGATGAAGAATCCGTGTGCATCCATGTGAGCCTGAGCTGGGAGATGGGTGGAGAGGTGCTCAGCCTGCCAGAACGGGTTGTGCCTGCAAGCCAAGCCTCACGTGGTCCAGGAATGGGAAACGGAGGTGCCTGTGGGATCCTGGGAACAGCAGGGAGGCCGAATGTGAGGAAGTGGGCATTACGTGTTTCAGCTGTGTGTGTCATAAGGTTGCTGTGGTGGTTTCTCGAAGCGTTGGTGGCTTTTTTCAGCTTAAACCTGGGCTTGAAAAAGCTGCTGCTCGAGCTCTGCGTCAGCCCATCTCATCAAAATAAGCTCAGCTCTCTGGAATTTGGTCACAGGCAGAACTGCGGGTGAATGTACAGGTATGAAAGCCACACCATTTGTATCTGATACCAGTTCTATCATGGGAATGGTCCTGCCAGAGCTTGGTTTGTCTTTCTTCCAACTTCTTGTGGTGATGAAGAAGGACTTCACGTGGAAGGACTGGCAGATTGTGCTTGAGTGGGTTGACCTGTCAGTGCAGTGCCCAGTGGTTTGGGAAGCTGAAATGTTTATGTCTTATTTTGATAGGAAACCCTGAGACTGTGAATGTGCATCCAGTGGTGCAATACCCAATAGGTGGGTGAAGTTCATTGTGCCTGTAGCTATAATAGTATGTTAAATACCTGGGTTAGTGATCTTTGCTCACCTCCAGAACTTGTACCGATGTATTAATTAATGTGTTTAATTAATCAGCCTTGTAACAATTCAAAACTTAAAATCCTGTTTCCCACTGTGACTCCAGGCTTGAGAAAATCGTTTTATTTTAAAAGCAGCAAATTATTGTTTGGTTTATATGAGATTCTCAGTAGCACACAAGCATCAGCTATGTTTGCTCAGCTTACTGGGTGGCAAGGAGTGAGCACCCTTGGGTTAGGGAACCCCATAAGGTTGCTTGTCACAAACTCTGCCTCTTGTTTGGCAAACACATTAATAAAACATAATGAACACTGTAGTCCCTCTCATGCAATAAAAGCATTAATAATCTAATGAATGTTACAGCCTCTGTGTTCAAATGGATGGTGTACTGTTTCTCAGCTGGTTCTCCATAGTGGTAAGTGGTAGATGTTGACCATGGAGCTTTCTTCTTTTCTTTAATCATAGAATCATAGACTTGTGGAATCATTAGGGTTGGAAGAGACCTCTAGGCTCATCTGGCTTATCTTCGTATTGGACTGATTAAGCCAAGCATCTAATTGTATGTATGAACCCGTTAATGTCAATGGGAAAGCCTGTGGCAGAGAGCTCTGCTGATCTGGGACTGGAGCGAGGATGGTTGAAGAATGCATGTGGGCTTTTACACTTCAGATGGAATTATGTTTTTATTAATTGATGTTTTCTTGTATGCCATACATGGGCGCCAGACCTGAAGGTAAGGAGGCACTGCATGGAGCCTGAGCCTCAGATTCTGCAATGGCTTTCCAGCAGCAGGTAACAGCTAGGAAGGATGCTGCAGAGGGAACTCTTAAGCTTCTGGCTTCCTGCACCTGACTTGGATCATGCCAGCAGTGTATTCTCTATCTTAAAGAAATTAGCACAATAAAACACTTTAACGTTTATCTTAACACAATAAAGGAATGCGTTTCTTACAATAAAATATGACTAGACCTGCAGAGGAAATAATAGTCTCTAAGTTAACTTCAGACGAAGGCAAACTGCACCTCCTGTTGCACAGTGTCAGCTTTCACGTTGCACAAGCTAAAAGCACCAATGAGCATTTTTAAGAGGTTTTCTTTTCTTTTAAATTAACAGGTTAGAAAAGAATTTAAGATGGTTTTGAGAATCAATCTGTCATCGTTTGTCTTCTCAAGAATGCATGCAATGTTTTAAATATAAAAAAAGGAGAGAAAAGCATAAGGAGAGGGTTTTGTTGAACGACATTGGTCTTCTTTGGAGTTCTTGTTTGTTTTTCTGCTCGTTAAGTTCCTGACATTGAAACAGGCTTGAAAAGGCTGATAGCTATGAAATCAGGTGTAGATTTGGGTACGTCAGCAGGTCTAGTGGTGTAGTATTTACTGAAGTTGAGTTTTACAGCAAAAACATTGGAAATCACTGCTTTTCTTCTGTATTTCTCCTCACTTTGGGGCGCAACACTCAGTATAGCTGCAGAAGATTTATAAAATAGATAATGTTTTCATCTTGATTTTTGAAAATCACTTTGTATCCTTGTAGCATTTTTGAAAATCGGATTCTATTCTTTTAGGCTGTAGCAGCAATTCTGTCGTGGCTCACAGCTTCTTGTTAGAAAGCGCACAGGACTGGAATGTGTGGAGTAATGGAACTGAAATCCATTCTTGAGGATCAAACTGGCTGGTGTACAACGGAGTGTTCTGATTGAAGGACAGCAACGATAGACCTCAGTGCAACAGAGACAGAGGAGAGGTAATAGAAGAAACAGTACTGAAGAAAGAAGAAGAGGAGAGGTAATAGAAGAAACAGAATGGTGAATCGTGTACTTTTTATGCTTGCTCATTAAAAAATGTAAGGAAACAGTTGCTCAAATATATCCTCCTGCAGGGCTGAGCTGCTGGGCACCCATAGCTCCTCACAGTGAACGTGCATGGGGTGTAAGCAGCTGCTTCTGTCTTGTGGCAAATGACAAATGACGTAGCTGTTCCTGATCCACCAGTGCTGCAGGGCACTCTGCATTCATGGTCACGCTCCTCGTGTTGCAAATAACGTCTTCCAGTTTATGAAGTGTGTATTTTAGTTGATGAATACTTGATCCTTGGCTTAAATGTGCAGATGTGAATGATAGCAGTGCAAAAATGAAAAGATATTTGTCTTTAGAAGTGGATGTTGCAGATGTAGGTATTTTCAGATTACATGGGTCACTGCATCCTTCTTGCAGTTGGCGATGTTCTGTTAGTCAGGCTGCGTTTTACATAGTTGATGCTTTTATCACTATAAAGAAAACCCAAGCAAATGTTTGTGCCTTTTGCTCAGTGACTGACAGCAGTGCTGCTTTGGGAAGAAGGCTTTTCCCAGACATTCTAAAACCAAGGCAGTAATTCCCCAGCGGTTCATCCTTAACAAGGCAGTACTGCCATTGGACACAGCAGCAGAACAGAAGGTTCATGGGACAGAGCCAGGCTCCAGTGGGTATTCGAATGTAAGAGACTGTGGTATGGTTCACCCACATGCAAATGCATCAGGTTTCTGTGCAGGCTGTCTTGTCTTTTGCTTTTGTTCTGACTTGTTCTCTCCAGCTGTGCCTTCACAGTCACCCACTGCCTTGGTTTCCTCATCATTTGTTTCCCTCTGATTCTTACAAGCCGCTGATGATTTATATCATCTCCCTTATATCAAGGGAGATTCATCTTCACTTACTTTAAATGGCTAAGAATATCCCTATTGTTTCTTCCACTTTCTTCCACTTTCTTTGGACTCCAGATTTATGGAAAAGAGCTGACATCCTCAGAAAGGAATCTCAGCTGTTGTTCTGTGCCAATCTGCTCCATGGGAAATGGTTTCAGTTTTGTTGTTTGCTTGTATCCCACTTCATTACTATTAGTATTATTATTACAACTATTAGAATTACTACAATCTTGAATTCTTGCATATTAACTTCATTCATTGGGAAGGTCATATTCAGAGCTTTCTCTCTGCTTATTTTAAGCACAGGTCTATTTGTGCTTTAAATCACTTTTAGATGATAACTTTACAACCTTCCATTCTCTGCTGTGGAATACCTCATTCCCTCTTGATAAACATACGATCACATGAAATACAGCTTCACCCATAATAAATAAAAGCAACCCAAAGACTCCATCCCCCTTCCTTAGGCACCATTTTCAGCAGAAGAGCGTGTAAAAATAGGAAGAGGAGTGGTTGCAATGACTTACTCAGGTTTATCTTCTGTGCATGCAAATGGGTAAACATATTTAATTCCATAGAATTTCTTTTTTGGAAGTGAAATTGTGGCCCTGTAGAGGTTGATGGAGAATCTTGCTGCTAATTTCAGAGATGAGGAATTCAATGAGCTGAAGACCCCCTAATGCTACATTTTTGTGTTCCACGTTGTTTTTCCCCACCAAACTACATACAGAAGGAAAGAAGTGAAGCAGTCAGTAACATGCACTGGAGGACGAGCTGGCAAGTGCCTCTTGTTAAATTAAGACCATTTTAAAATAGCTTGTGGTGCAAGAGAACACATTCTGAGTATTATTTCCCCTTAGAGAGAGCAGCAGACTCGTTGCACATGCATCCCTGCTTTTGTCCGTGCTGTCTTTGATGCATGCATCCCACAGAGCTAAAATAAAACGTTACCAATTGCTTTTGAGTCATTGGACCTTCCTGCCAGTGCCTCATTTCTTTTTTTGAATGGACTTTGTAGGCAAGTCCTGCTTTGATTGCTGTAGATGTCTTGGATATGAAACGAGTGAGAAGGCTGTGCCTGGGGTCAGCAGCTGGCTGCACAGCAGGAGCAGCAGGGTGGGACGTTTAGACTTTAACAGGTACTCATACAGCAGAGCAACAGATGCAAACCTCACTGGAGATCCTCGTGTACTCCTTGACTTGGACATTGAGACCAAGAAATGCATTTTGCTTCTTTATACAGATCTGTCACAGATCCGGCCCCTAGCCATCGCTCATTTCATCTGCTGCGATTCCATGGCAGCCAGAGCCCAATCTAACTAATGGCATTGGTGGGGCTGTTCCCCCATTTTATGCTTTTTCCTTCCATCTTCTTTTGTTCTAGGTCTGCTCTTCCGCTGGAAATGGTGGCTAAGGAAGGGGAAGGGAGTCTTTGGATTGCTTTTATTTATTATGGGTGAAGACTAGAAGGTATGGCCACGCACACAGCTTCTGAGCATACAGCTGCTTTGTTTCTGACTCCTTCATCAAGAAGTGGGCTAAAGGGGCACAGTGCCAAAAGGCACCTCACAGCCCTCACCTGCTCAGACTGCCCAGCGCCTGTCTATGGCCTTGGGCACCTCCAGGGATGAGGCACCCACAGCTGTGGGCAGCACTTCCACAACCTACCTCTCCCCTTGTCCTTCCCTTGCTTCTGCTTTCTTGTCTTACCTGCCTGAACAGCTTGTGCACCTTCTTACATATGGACTAATGACAAGAACCATGCTCAGCAACCACGTCTCCAGCATAATCAGGTGAGAATCAGCAGTCTGGGCCTCACAGAGCTGTTTGTTTGAGCCCAGTGACACAACCCGCCATAAATCTGCAGCCATAACCCCGCAGGCTTTGGTACAGCACAGTTTGCATCCATCTGTGTCTAGCATTTATATCACCAAGGTGTCTCAAGGCAGGCAGACCTGCTGAGTATTTATTGATCTATTACCAAAGCACGTGAGGAATGCGAACCAGCTAGCCAGGAACCAGCTCCAAACAGCAGGCAGAGCACTGAGTTTATTTTCAGACAGACTGCTTGGGGGGGTGAGGTTCAGAGGTAGCATTCTGACCACGTAGAAAACCAACCAGGTTGTCTGCTCCTGCGCTTTGTTTGCACAGGCATTTACACAGCTGCAAAGCAAACAGTCCCAAAATGTAAGGCACACACCTTTCCTGGGTGTGCTGTGACTGGGGATGCTGCAGGGTCTCCTCCTGGCTCAGTCTGCCTGCTGTTGGTTGTGCTGAGATGTGCTTTGTTCGGTTTTGCTTCGTTGGGAGGCACAAAGATGCACCTGGTGTTAGCACACAACTGGTAAAAAAAAAAGGGGGGGAGGGGGTGGGGGAAGGGATAAAAAAAATCTGGAAAAGGGTGAATACCTTTGCAGGGTATGTTTCTAAAGAGAAATTTGTAAGAAGACAGAACGTCTGGTTTTCAGTAGTAGCTGCTAAGGAGAAGTGTCTGGCTTTTGAAACCGGTGAGTTGTGGGAGGAATTAGATCTGCACTGTCTCAATATAGTGAGTCAGTAAATAACTACTATTTCTGTGTCTTGAATACTGTTCTGATGGTATAATGAAAAAAGAAGAAAAGCCTCTGACCTGAAGATATGTCATTTACGTGTTCTGCCAACCCAAACCAGCGGGGTTCCCACCTCATCCCTGGAAGTAGGGATGGGGCAATAGGAAAAATGCGAATGCTGCCACGTGTCCTATTTGCTGCCTCTCCAGAAATTACAGTGATGGCACTAAAAGTTGAGGTGAAAATGAATGCGGTTTCTCGCTTTCTACATGTGAATGCTCTGCCAGCAGTGAGCTGTTAGGAACCTTGAGAGCTTCCCCCACCCTTACGGGTGGCACAGAGCTATGTCAGGCGTCCTTACTGTCCTTATCACCCCCGTAGATGTGCTGGTTGATGTTGGTAGCATGCCTCTACGGCGACAAGTGTTGAAAGGAAGATGAAGAAGCAGAATAAATGGTTTCCAAAGCTTGTGATCTTTTTCTTATCCAATTTGCAAGTTGTGCAGATCTCCCGTTGTCACACCTTGTATTTGTGACTCACAGGGGTGTGGGTGCAGGTAACCTCTTGGCTCAAGGAGCAGTTGCTTTCTAATCAAGAAAAAATGCCTAATGAAGCTTTCCTTTGGGTCCATCCGCACTTACATTGCAGCAGTCCGGCTTTGTGCTGCCCAAACCATTCTTATTTATAGCAGTTGTCAACTGGTGGGATGCTAATGACAGTTTTTTCTTCTTTCTCTTTATTGTGCTGGTATAGCAACGTCTCTGTATCAACTGTACTGATTCTTCAAGATAAAGAATAATCTCGTACATCCGGTATCAATGCAAAATGTGTGTGGATGACTCAAAGCATAAAGTCTGGCCTGTGTAATGCATGTGGCTGGAATCATTATTTACCTGAAGAATAAGCAGCTTTAACTAATCTCGGATATTTATTACGTGGATGGTAAATCAAAACTTCTGCTGAATTTATCACCTCTATAATTTTGTGTCACAAAGCCTTGGTTTGTCTCGGATCAAACTCTGACTAGTTTTAGCCTTGCTTAGCTTGCAGTGCTGTCATATTCATGAAGCACAAAAGCAAATCCAAATGCACATGGAGGAAAATAGTGCCAGGACGAGGAGGAATGGTTTTAAACTGAGACAGGGGAGGTTTAGGTTGGATATGAGGAGGAAGTTTTTCACCCAGAGGGTGGTGAGGCACTGGCACAGGCTGCCCAAGGAGGCTGTGGGTGCCCCATCCCTGCAGGCATCCAAGGCCAGGCTGGATGTGGCTCTGGGCAGCCTGGGCTGCTGGTTGGCGACCTGCACACAGCAGGAACTGGATGAGCACCGTGGTCCTGTGCAACCCAGGCCGTTCTGTGATTCTATGATTCTAAGTAAAAGCTTTGTAGAGCACTTTGAGCTCTTTTCTTGCTTGGTACAGAGCACTTAGGAGCCACGCAGCAGAGAATCATTCCGAGCGTTTTCTGTTCCAGGCAGCTTTCTGAGCCCTGGAGGTATTCGTGATACAAGGAGAGCTTTCACATAGATGGGATACTTAAGCTGTGTGTATAATTAAGATGGGATTATTTTTTTTCATCACTCCACCCCTCTTTTCCCTACCCCACTCTTCTAAGCCTTTGAAGAGAGGCCAGCCTTATGGCGTGTCTGTCATAGTTCTCCTGTTTCTGGAGCGCTTCCAGTGTTGGAGATTCCTAACAAGTTATAGGATTGTATCAGATAGGGCCCTGTGAGGTGATCCTGTTAGCAGAATCTGCTCTTCTCCGTGTCACCAGAATAAAGCAGAGACTCACCTAGTCTCCAACGCTGAAAGATGGAACCGAAATTGCTGGGCTGAACTGTGTCCCTCAGCCGAGTACGTGTGAATATCCTGTTGGAATGTGCATGGAAGTGTGCAGGAGGTGTTTCAGCTTTCTCTTCGTGCTGTACTGAAGCTGTCAGACACTCCCGGCGTGTTACAGCTGAGACAAGCTAAGAAAGATCCCACCTTTAAAAACGAGTTGTTTGTAAAGAGCAGCCATGCGAATAGAGGAAGAAATTGGTAGTGGCTTTGGCACAGTTTTACACCAGTGCTAAGCTGCTAAGCTACAGATACAAAACACTCAGCCCTAATGGAAGCATGTAGAAGTATTGGTGGATATGGGTCCCTTTTCTCCTGTTCTGAATGATACGTTAGATTTTCAGGTACGCCTAATGTTTAATGTTTCTGTTTCGACAGACTTGCTTCCTTAGTGACGAAGTGTAAAATTCTTACCCATAAGAATGCAATATTGATGGCCGTCAACAAATACCTCCTGCAAAACTGGGTCTGTCTTTTCCAGCTCTTAAGGTGGCATTATGTACTTCTTTTCTTTGTTTGATACAGTACCAAATGCCTAGTTCTTGTGTGTCCTTAGGTCTTACCATGAATAACTTAAAATACACAATTCTCCCGATCCTTTGTCTTTGGAATAAATTCTGGAGAGGGCAGTGCAACAGTTAATGCAACAGTCAGCTTTCTTGCTTTTGGTTATCAATTACTCAGGTTGCTTTCAGTGAGCTGTTCTTGGTTCAGCTTAACCAGTCCCTAAAACTTTGTGCATAAGCCAGGCGTGTTAACTTTTGACCTCATTTTGGCTGACAGTAGCAACCATCAGCAGCTGGAGAACTTTATCTTTCCACAACACTTTATAGTGCCTACGTACTGCCTGATAAGAGCAGGAGGAATTTGGCCCCTGCTGCAGCATCGCTTCACTGTTTTCAGTGTGAAATTGTTTTGCTGGGATAAAAAACCACCGAGATTATTGCTCATGGCAAAGGTTACAGAGCGGTAGTTTTGTTCTGAAGTTCATTCTGTATCCTGAATAGAAAGCACAGAGCCTTTTATAGCCTCTTCTTGACCTAAAGGTTTTCTTTTTCTTTTTCTTTTCTTTTCTTTTCTTTTCTTTTCTTTTCTTTTCTTTTCTTTTCTTTTCTTTTCTTTTCTTTTCTTTTCTTTTCTTTTCTTTTCTTTTCTTTTCTTTTCTTTTCTTTTCTTTTCTCTTTTCTTTTCTTTTCTTTTCTTTTCTTTTCTTTTCTTTTCTTTTCTTTTCTTTTCTTTTCTTTTCTTTTCTTTTCTTTTCTTTTCTTTTCTTTTCTTTTCTTTTCTTTTCT